>OZ038497.1:87708621-87801121 GCA_964036315.1 Acanthosepion esculentum | reverse complement strand
AATGGCGTTAAAATTAAGGAGGCATTCATTAACAAGAGATTGTAAATCATTTTTTTCAATCAGCTGACAGTCTGACCTTATACATCTTTTTAATATATATATATATATATATATATATATATATATATATATATATATATATATATATATTTATTATAATTTTATCATATAGACAAAACCATTTTACTCACTACAAAGATGCAACTTGGTTTCAGTGCATTCCAACTGCACATCTACGGGTGAGGGTCGAAAATGGTTATGAACAATCCTGTTTGTAGGCAAGCCGGATGTAGAACGTCACTTCCTTTTTCTCATTTTTTGAGAAGCAAAATGTACATACAAAATATAAATACAATACCATTTATTTATATATATATATATATATATATATATATATATATATATATATATATATATATATATATATATATATATATACCCGATGCGATGAGAACGAAAGTAATATAAAGTTGAAATGCACTGAAACCAAATCGCATCTTTGTAGTGAGTAAAATGATTTTGTCTATATAAAATTTTAATAAATAAATAATTATCGCTCTACTATCTGTATCGAGCTCTTGTTTGAATTAACGCTGCGAGCGTTGGAATTTATATATTACTTTCGTTCTCATCGCATCGTGTATATATATATATATATATAGGAAATAATGGTAATTCTTCGGTATTTCAATCTTTGCGTATAGAAATTTCGCTCTTCGGTGCGTTGTTTTGTGCATATTTTGTACAATTCAGCTACCCTCGTTTTAACATCTGCACCGAGCCGAGAGGGATTTAAATTTTCACTAAATGAACAGTTGTCGACTAACAGATGATTAAAAGAAAATTTAATGACCATCTGGAATTACTTTGCTTACATTATATCAATTAAATTAATACTTTAGTCCGATTAAGTCCTATAGGACGAATAATGTCAGCCAAATAATTTTCCTTGCATTGTTCGGGATTGTTCTGTTATCATCATTATCATCAAAACTGTTTCGATTTGAGGTCATGAATTGACATGTTCATTATCTTCAGTGACGTTGTATACTGATTCGACAATATTTTGCCAGCCATCTCTGTCCTCTGCGAGTTTGCGATTGTAAACTTGATTGTAAACTTCTCCAAAGGAAAAGTGGGATCTTTCTGCCTTGTTCTTTGAATGTCTCGGTATATTCTTCCTCCATTTACTGGTGACTACATATCCAGATATGAGTAAATTTCCATGTTCTAGTTGGCCGTCTATTATCTTGCTAGATAAAATGTTTCGACGTGGAATTGTTTGGCCGTTTCTTTCTCCCTGTTGAATTTAATTTTTTATTGAATGCAAGTATCCCAAGCCCACTGTCGGTGGTGGTGGGGGGAATACCCGTTTGAATGCTCTGCATTCATTGAAACTTGGCGATTAAGGTAAGCCGAACAATCACTAGTGACCATGAGAATTAAAGTGGACGACTACGAACTACTGGCATGAGAGAGTATAAATTTGCTTTACCCGAAAATCATCTAAACAGCTCTCTCTCTCTCTCTCATTTTCACACTCTCTCTCTCACTCTCTCTCTCTCAAACGTATCCACTCTGTTTTGTTTTCTTTGGGTTTTTTTTACCCTCGTTCTGTTTGGCTATTCTAACATATTTATTTTAGTTCTAATTATTCTAACCTAACATGTAACCCTGTATGTTTGTTTAGTTAGAAATCCCTCTCTTTGAACCTAAAGAAGGGAAAAAGAAAGCCTTTGAGAATATGTTAGTGTGTCGTCACTACTTTCTATATTCTAGTTGGCCGACTATCATCTTGCTAGATAAAATGTTTCAACGTGGAATTGTTTGGCCGTTTGTTGATTTTATTTTTTTTTATTGAATGCAAGTACCCCAATCCCACTGTTAGTGGTGGTGGTGGGGGAATTGCTTCATCCACCGCAAGGAAAGTTGGCTCCCTGTGCCGGGCCAGGAAATTTTCTCCCGGGAGTCGAGCCTTCAAATCTACAAATGAACCATTCGCCCTTGCATGGAGTATTGCTGGTCTGGAGACACTTCTGTTTGCCTCAGGGTTCTTGATAAGATCCAGAGACGGATTTGCAACGTGGTTGGCGCTGATCTGGCATCTCGTCTGCAGTCGCTCTCTCATAGACGCGCCGTCGCCTCTCTCTGTCTTTTTTACAAATACTTTCACGGTAACTGCTCCGATGAGCTGCATTCGTTGGTTCCCAGACTTGATGAATTCAAGCGTCCTACGAGGCTGGCATCCCTCTCCCACCCTTTCACTGTTGAAACTGTTAAATGTAGCCGTCTCTTCTACTCCAATAGCTTCATATATCGCACCTCTCGCCTGTGGAACTCCCTTCCTTATTCCTGTTTCGCTGACAACAATAATCTCCACCTATTCAAATGTAATGTCAATCGATATCTCCAGTTGCCTTGATCTATCCACTATCCTTCTCAACTTCCTTTCCTCTATCACGCCTATCTGCTCTCGCTCCAAAACTTCTGTAACCCCTTGCTTGGGGTAAAATTCTTAAAAAAATATTTATGTCATTAGCGTAGATACAGAGTTGGGAACTGAAGATATCAGGAACTTCGTTGAGGAAAATTAAGAACAACAGAATAAATAGTTAAAAAAAAAACATAAAAAACGTCCTTGACTGACCATGAAAAGCTGACTTTACAAAAGATTTGAGGCTATGTGCTCGCAATTTATTAAAATATTTATTGTACTTACATGACAGATGGTTTCAGCAGGTTACTTGACGAATCACGAAAAATTGATTTACCATTAAGGAAAAATGTTAACGTAATCATCTGGCCTGTTCAAACACACTCGGGTATTAACCTAGTGTTAAATGCGTCCAAAAGATTCAATTTTTTAACAAAATAAACTTATAATAATTTTTAAAATAGTTATTTGAAAATAATTTCGCAAAATATGGCGCTACATAGTCTTGCGCATAAATTACACACGAAAGAGGTCGTTATTTTCATACGTATTTTACTGTAGATTAAACAATGAACGATACAGAATATTCTACGAAAACAATAATTTCGAACAGTTCGTAGAATAAGGCTAATAATAAACCTTCAACAAAATTAAAGAAAAAAGAAGAACTGTTTGCATTTCCCAATCGTAGGCCAGTTTAGTTTATATACAGTTCTCGAGCAAAAACTTCTGGGCGTGTCCTGTCTTGTTACTTCAGTTCTTCCTGAAATTCAGCTTCAGTTCCAATACTTTTAAAGCCCGTCGTGTTCCATCGCTTCAATGGAAGAATGATTTACGACCTGATGGGTTTATAGCGTTTTGACTGATGGCCACTGGGGTTTTCTACTGCCAATGTCCAATTTATCTGAAACTGACGGCTGAACACGAAATCAGCCCGTCTTAAGGTAAAATCCTTATAACGCCTTGACAGGTTGTTCATCAATTCTACAATCAGAAAGAAAAGAATACACTGCAATGTTTCAGAATAAATTGTATAACGTCATTAATTTACACTTCTTCTTTATACAGTGTCCCTTCAGACTATCATTTCTCTTACAATTTCCTCTCCTTTTTAGCTCTTAGTAAGATTTTTTTCTCTCTTTATCATTTCACCTAAGCCCTTTTCTGTTATCAATTTACACAAGCTCGTTAGGGAGATTATGCACCGTTTTCCTCTGTTCATCTTGACTTCAATATGTCCTGTGCGTATCAAATTTTCCAAGTCCACTTTCCCTAAAATAATCAGCCGTCTTTTGGATGTAAAACATAAGTATCCTTTTTGTTGTATTTTTTTGTAAAACTTCGTCGTTGCTCACATGTTCAGTCCATGTTATCCTCAGCATCCTTCTGTAAAACTACATTTCTGTTGCCTCGTCCCTTCATTTGTGAGGAGATTGGACTACATTCACTGCCATATTTCTATATGGACTGATATTACGTAACATATTAGTAATCTATTCTTTGTTTATAACGATATTTTATTGTTTCATAATACTTTACTTAGTTTTTGGAAGGCATCTTTCGCTATTCCAATGTGTCTTCGGATTTCATTGTCGGTTTTTTATTTAGATTGTTATCTTTAATTTGTAATTTGCATGTCAAGCCGCCACAAGGCCATTTATATACGAGGCGTCTTCCTGGTGGCAAAGAAACAGGACATTCGTGTAGACAGGCAGTAGAGAAGCCATCGGCGCTTATAGTCAGGTGCTACGTCCTCTTCTCTGAATGTAGGGCGATAAAAAAACGAAGCAAAAGAACTTTGAATCTGGAGAGGGTCTGCTGGGAGTTCGTAAGATGATTTACCTTTCTAGACAACCTTAAATCCCAGCGAAGCCTTTATCTACTTACAACTATTAAGTAAGTAATTTTGTTTTACCCTTTTTTGTCAAGATCACATTACTGAAATACATATATTAATTTTTCCCTGAAAGATCTTTGATCGCCAAAAGAAAAATCTATTCTTCAAAATCTTTGGAGAATTGATCAGGAACATGTTGCAACAAGTCCAGAATACATCTTAACTCAAAAATCCATTGCTGCAATCCATCTATTAATTTCTCCCTGAAAGTACTTTGATCGCCAAAAGAAAATCAATTATGTATTTAATAAGGCCATAGTATTCTCCCCAATGCCAAAATTATCTGAAATGCGACTGACGTGTCTTTCGCTTGCCAGATACAAACATTCTTTTCAAACAAGTTTTCTTTTAGCTGTATCCTAATTCACTTTTATTGAATTGGTAGAAATGCGGAGAATATAGACTGATAAAAAAATATATCGCTAGATGGATGGATGTAAGAAATATTGGAGTCGGTAGGCTGAGATACAACAGACTTGTAAAGCGATAAAAAAGAATACAAAGCTAAAACCGTCAGGAAGAAATGGCAAAAAATCAACAAGAAATAAACGAAACGAATAAAAAATACAAGAACTCATAGAAAAAAAAAATCAACGAAGAAGAGTAATGTCGACAATACAAAGAACTGGCAGTTTAATAAAATTATAACCGGAAAGAAGGAAAAATGAGGAAAAGAAGCGAGGTAGATAGACCGAAATTCAGAGACCTGGAAATGAAAGAGTCTGTAAAAATGACAAGCGTAAAAAATAACTGTTTCAAATACATACTTTCTGGAAAAAAACTAATACGTCTTTTTTCTGAATACTCGCGTATTCTTACTTATTTCTAAACGCACGTTGTCTTGGTCACGTATACATGCAAAGTATCTTGTGTTCATATAAATTATTAGATAGAATATTAGATAGGAAATTCTTAAATAATTTATGAAAAACATTCTATGAACGCGAATGATTTGTTCTTTTCAGGCTGAGATCGGAGATCATGGCTCACCACAATATCCTGCTTTCGTTGCACTAACCATAACCACTCCTCATTCTTTTGACATGCTAGGAATTTGAATATTTTATTAGTTGCTTCATATGAGAGGGACAAACGTGTAACATCGATCCTAATAGGTAGCAGAAGGAGAATATCTGAATGTTGTCTTAGCATTCAGCCTTGTTCTTCTTGCCTTAGCATGCAGTCTTGTGCTTCTTGCCTTATCATCCAGCCTTGTGCTTCTTGCCTTAGCATCCAGCCTTGTGCTTCTTGCGTTAGCATCCAGCCTTGTGATTATTGCCTTTGCATCCAGCCTTGTGCTTTTTACCTTAGCATCCAGTCTTGTGCTTCTTGCCTTAGCATCCAGTCTTGTGCTTCTTGCCTTATCATCCAGTCTTGTGCTTCTTGCGTTAGCATCCAGCCTTGTGATTATTGCCTTTGCATCCAGTCTTGTGCTTTTTGCCTTAGCATCCAGTCTTGTGCTTCTTGCCTTATCATCCAGTCTTGTGCTTCTTGCCTTATCATCCAGTCTTGTGCTTCTTGCGTTAGCATCCAGTCTTGTGATTATTGCCTTTGCATCAAGCCTTGTGCTTTTTGCCTTTGCATCCAACCTTGTGATTATTGCCTTAGCACCAAGCCCTGTGCTCGTTGCCTTAGCATCTAGCCTTGTGCTTCTTGACTTAGCATCCAGTCTTGTGATTGTTGCGTTAGCATTCAGCCTTGTGCTTCTTGCCTTGGCATCCAGTCTTGTGATTGTTGCCTTAGCATTCAGCCTTGTGATTCTTGACTTAGCATCCAGTTTTGTGCTTCTTTCCTTATAATTCAGCTTTGTGCGAATCTGTATGTGAAAAGCATAACGGCGCTTCAACATTCCTGCGGTCCTCTGCTGACTTCGCGCCGTTTTGCTCTTATATTCAAAAGTTAGACAAAATCAATCCATCAATTTCAGAATACCACGTCCACAATTGACCAATCGCTGACCATCCACACGAAGCCTCCGCATTTTACAACACTATTTATATAAAATAAAAAAATATATATAATTTGAAGTAAATTTTAATAATATGATTTAAACGATGAAATTGTAAGGTTATCTAACCCAAACATTTTTTAACAGTGGTTACTCACTAACATTATTTATATTAGCAGACCAATTAGTAAGGGTTGACCTTTGTAATGTACTGACGAACTTGGTGTGCGTCATACTTCTATAGACAGCCCACCAATCGGTGCATTGAATAAAAAGTACACAGAGTAAATATGGAAAAATAATGATGCTAGTATTTTAATTTTATACTAGTGGATATAAAATGATATAAATGGCAGTAAAAGCAGTGCAATGGCGAATGATGGCTTCCAAAAGTCCTAGGTAAGAAAAAAGATCATTAGAAACAATGAAGGTGATGTAATATCATTCCCTTATATGACAATAAACTCTGGACAATAGGTGAAGAGGAGAATTTCAGACGGCAAAGATGTCGTTCTGTGAAAGAGGTATGAAAATAGACGAAACATGTAAGAATCGAAGTGATTTTAAGGAAAATAAAAACGCTTTTACTTAGAATTCCGATCGACGATTAAAACTTACGTTGTTATGTGGGGTCGGGCACACAACACTCGCCAGAGTCAGTCGTTGTAGTAGTATTTAATACCCAGATAGACAAGTTACTACAATCCTATTATCTTCTTCCTTAGATAGTTACCCAGGATTACTTATCATGAATGGATCATTCAATTCACGATAGCAAGGCGGATATCTTGCTCTTACCACGGCAGATGCATAAGGAGGAAAGAGAATTTGGAGAAGTGGATGATACATGCAGATAGGAGAGACAGGCGGACACATCGAGTAACCTAGCGAAGGAGCTTGTGTCAGAGCTGGCAGCTGGAAACTGCTCTCTCCAAAAGGGAGTATCTGCTCCTATTTATAGCTGGGAGAGTCAATGCGTGCGTGGGCATATTACCATAACTCAAATATAGATTGTATCCTTTTATTATAAAAAATAAACTAGTAATCCATAACAACCATGCATTTTTTAATCTGCTTTTTGAAACAAATGTAATAACTGTCCTTCATTTTCAGTTTTATTTTGCTCGCAGATTGTATATATTATAGAGGCCAATAACTGTAGCGTTTAACACTCTGTAATATATGATAGATGTAACGTGTACAAGGCTAACAGCGACGGGATACCAGTCGTTGTCCTGAAGAAATGTACTCCTCTATTGGCTCCTGTCCTCTTCCACCTATATGACTACTGCCTCAACGACTTTCCAACCTATTGTAAGACTTCATCTGTTGTCCCTGTCTTTAAGAAATCTGGAGACACTTCTGACCGATCTAACAACCGCCCTAACAGTTTCCTACTTCTCTTCGGCAAAGTCTTCGTGGTTTTAATCAACACCGAAATCACTAAGTACCTTATATTCTAAGGTCTGCTCTCTAACAGGCAGTATGGTTTCCGCTCTACCGGGTCTACCGCTAACGTGCTCACGGCCATAACTGAATTTGTTTACCAAGCACTTCACAATAACAGAGAAGCTTGAGCCGTGGCTCTTGAGCTCGCTAAAGCGTTTGATAGGTCTTGGCATACCGGGTTTAGTCGTAAGCTTCAGGGATATGAAATTCCAGATCGATGTTTTGACTTATTGACAATCATTCCTGTCAAACCGTGAAATAAAGGTCGTCCTAAACAGGTTCTCCTCCAATTCCTGTCCCAAGAACTCTGGTGTCCCCAAGGCTATATCCTGGGTCCTAGACTGTTTCTGATCTTCATTAACGATCTTCCTGATGTCACCAGTTCCCAAGTAGGCATCTATGTAGACAACACTACTATTTACTCAAGCCTCAACAGGAAATCTGGTATCGCAGACAAAACTAACCTGGGCGTTGGTCACGAAAAGGGCCTTCAATTTGTGGTTGACTGGGGCAAGCAATGGCTAGTAAACTTTAATGCCACAAAAACGAATCTGCTCTCATTTACTCACCACAGAGAACCTTTCATGCCTCCCATTAGAATGTCTGATGCTCAACTCCACGAGAGCACCTCTCTGCGCCTGCATGGTCTCACGCTGCCCGCTTACCTAAGATGGAACAAATGGATTGAATCAATAGCTTCATCTACCGCAAGGAAAGTTGTTTCTGTGTCCCACCAGAAATTTTGTCTCACCTGAGTCCATCCTTCAAATCTACAAATCAACCATTCGTCCTTGCATGAAATACTACTCCCATGTATGGTCTGGAGCCCCCGATGCTCGTCTCAAGGACCCCGAGAAAATCCAGAGACGGATATTCAATGTGGTTGGTCCTGGTCTGGCATCTCGCCTACAGTCACTTTCTCACAGACATGCCGTCGCTTCCCTCTGTCTTTTCTACAAGTATTTTCACAGAAAATGCTCCGACGATCTATTTTCGCTTGTTCCCAAACTGTTTGAATTTAAGCGTGTTACTCGGTTGGCATGTCAGTCCCACCTTTTCACTGTCGAAACGGTTAAATGAAGCCGTCGCTTCTACTCCAATAGCTTCGTGTCTCGCACTTCTCGTCTGCGGAAATCCCTTCCTCTTACTTGCTTCCCAGACAGATATAGTCTTCAAATATTCAGATGTAATATCAATCGACATCTTCTTATGCCTTGATCTAATTACACGTCCTCCAATTTATCCTTTCCTCTATCACGTCTCTTTACTTTTGCTCTGTAACCCTTTGCGTCCTAGTGGCACTCTCACCTTGCTTGGGGTGAAATGCTTAAAAAAAAGAAGGCAGAATATATTCACCCAAGCAAGTTGAAATAGTATTCAACCAAGTTGTGACGATTTATGTTTTTACACAAGAGAGTCAGAGATTAATTGAAACAGAAGAACAAAATCAGTTGACCCAGAATTGAACAGATAAGACAATCAAAGTGAAGAACAGAGAGATCAAAAGTTTGAGGAAACATCAATAAGAATGGGAAACACAGATAATATGAGCCTGGGTTTCGATGATCTCACAGTTTGAAACATGTGAGGGTAAGAAAGCGACAGGAAAGACAAAAATGTCAGTGAAGTAAAAAGGTCTCACAGACTGGAACATACGAGTATAAGAATTCAACAAGGAAGACAAAATGAATTTGAAGTACGGAGATCTCACTGGGTGGAATAGATGAGTGCAAGAAATCAACAGGATAGAAAAATGAAACTGTAGTGTTCGTATCTGAAAGACTTTCTCTTGTCAGAAGAAGAACTTCCCAATCACGCAACAAACAAATCTCCAATGGCAATCGGCCGCTATGAATTATGATCCTACAAGTGATTATGCATCTCATCATAATATGCAGATTGGTGCAATTTACACAACTTTGTACCTACTGTGTGTTATACATGTTTAATGTAGTATGCATGTAGAAACCCAACGTAGTACGTAATTTGTTCAATGAAGTAGCACCAATATCTAGTAGCAGCCGTTCAGTAATTCTTAAAGTCTTCCATATCAGAGGTTGGCAGTGGATATTCGGAGAGAGTAGGAAAGCATAGTTCTTCAGGTCTTTCATCTGACAGGTTAGCAGTGGATATTCCAACAAGAAAAAAACAAAAACAAAATGGCCGCCTTTATACACATCGGATCGAATATTTCAAGTCTTCTGATTGGTTAACCTTCTCTTGGTAAACTATAAAATGAGTCACACAGAAAATGAAACTCTTGATATGTGCTTGACAACCACTGAAAGAACTTTTCACTGCTGCTACTTTTTAAAGAATATTCACAACTACAATAGTGTATCCCAGATGACCTCTTCTGGTGCTAAGATTATTCGGGAGAGAAGATTTATGCCTACATTTACATACCAAGAGCAAGTGCATCACTGTATTGGGGCCTTTATTGCCATTACTAAAAGAAGCGCCTCAATTTCTTCAATTCTATTTTCGTCTGATTTGGTTCAAAAGGCACAAAAGAGATCTGATAAAAGTAGAGGTACAAAAGTTGTCGCAATCAAAAAGCTGCAAGATCTGAAAGGAACATTCTTGTGACAAGCTTTAAATTTGCTCTAAAATCGTCATTATCTCCGTGATTGCAAGATTTCTATAGATGCTGACAAAAGGCCATCAACTGAGCATTCTCGATGTTTCATTATAACTCAATGCAATGAATTAACTGCAGCGATCACAGGAAAAAGATTTTGGAAAAACGTTATATTCTTCTTCACGGTCGTGATCTCTATCTATAAAAGGCAGGATATGTGTGTGTGTGTGTGTGTGTGTGTGTGTGTGTGTGTGTGTGTGTGTGTGCGCGCGCGCGCACGCGCGTTTAACGAATGCACGGCCGCAATTTTCGACGGATTTGCACCAAAATGTACATGCACATGCTCCAAGTTAGTGGAAAGGCCAAGACCGACTTTGTGTTTCCCAACTCCCATCGATAGTGGAAATAATCGAGCTTTTCATGCTTCTACGGCAGTTTTCATGTAGTTTGCGGCCATTTTCTACTGGCCAGAATGAGAACCTATAGCTGGCTGCCACGAATAGGCTGGAAGGTTCTATTGGCCAGCGTGAGAGACAACAGCTGATTGACACGAATGTTAACTAGCATGCTAGCACGCAAAAGAAGATCGATAGCTGCATTCTTCACAAGTGGGAAAAATTTAAATCTGCATAGCAATTTACTCCAATTGGCTCATTCGCTAGCTTAAACTCAACGTTGATTCTGATTCCGCAGAACTAGGTTGGGTGTGAAAATGTATTTGTTGTTAACATTCTTTTTTCATTCGGTTTTTCGAGTTACGAGTCCTTTTTTTAAAGCTGATCGTTTTGTGTTCATTTTGTTTAGTTCTTTTCTCGTAACAGATTTAATATTTAGTATCGAACTTAGAAAAAATTCGCAGTGTGAGATAGGCAAGAAGTAAGGCGTGTAGCAACATCAGCACGACAAAGGGCACTCCTTTAAAGGCAAGGAAGGGCAAAAATATTTTAAGTCAAGTGATAGAGATTGCTGTATGAGTCGTACGATTTTTGAAACAAGCACGGGCATGCTGCTAGTACTAAACTAAAACGAATACGTGGGACTCATCGTTCATGCGATGTATTTTAGTAAACGGTGAAGATGAGTATCATTTTGGAAATTCTCAAGTTAGTGGAAACACCAATACGACTGTTTCATGCCTGAACTTTTATGTTTTCTTCTTCATGATCCAAGAAAATTATTTTAATCGCCCTCACAGAGCTCAAAACCTATTCCACCAGTTTGTTGACGATATGCCAAGATGGAGGGACAAAGATCAGCGTAAGATCATCCTCATATATCTTTCTATGAGATGGCGATAACAATGCTGTTGCCATAGATGAAATTGGTCAACCAACGTTTCTTCTATCGAGCTTGGTTGTCAGTTCAAGATATATGTCTGAAAGTACTCAAGATGTAATGACATACGTTAAACATTATGGATGTGCAATTTTGTTTAAAACATTCTTTTTGCAATCCCAATTGGAAAAGAAATAATCCTGAAATTCTCCCCGGACAAAAGCCACAGACCAGACATGACCTAATTGAAACTTTTTTCAGGTTAAATGTCACAACTAATAGCAGACCTGTTTGCAGATATAACATCAAATCAATTTGATGAAAACTTGCTAATTCTTGGAGAGAATCTCAATTGACAGTGATGGTTCTATTGATGTAGTTTAATAATATCAACGCTGGAGTTAATTGCCAAAGTTTTTTCAAATATCAATGTTCATTATCAGAATGGTAAATGGTTGTTTGGGAGAACCATTCTAGCACCAAAAATGCCACAGTCCTATTAATTTTGAATTTTTGAAAATAATTCCTGGAAACTCTTATGCATCTATTCATAATGTTATTAACTATTTGGATGCAGTCAATTATCCAACAGAATTCCTTAATTCTTTTGAGTTATTTGGATTAGCACCACATAGATTAGATCTGAAAATTGTCTCTCCAATAATGCTACTACAAAATCTTGACCCTCAAAAACTCGAAAACAAGATTATAGTGAAAAGAATCATGCCTAGTCTTATTAAAGCAACAATTCTTTCTGTTTGTTTCTGTGATAAGATGCTTATATACCAAGAAATCCCTTGATTCCTACACATGTTCCATTCAGTTTAAAGACACCGTAATTTCCATTCAAGCTTGGCTTTGCAGTGACAATAAACAAATCACAAAGCCAAACACTGTCAGTGCCAGGATTACTCTTAGATGGTCAACTGTATCTTGGATGCTCCAGAGATGGAAGCAAAAGAATTCTTTAGATTTCGTCACCCACAAAAACAAAAAAAACAAGAATAATGTATATAGAGAATTTCTTTTTGCAAATGTCTAATACTTAAAAATATGCTTTATTTTCATTTCTATTTATCTTAGATGCTGTTAAGTTTTATGAGGTAGTTATATTTTTATTTATTCCTATTTTTTACAGCAAGATTCACCCTGTACAAGGCCCGAGGGCCATTCAAGGTAGAACTTTGTGTTAAGGAGTAAGTTATATGAATAGGTGGGAAAGATAACTGTTAACTCTAGACATGGACAGGTTAAGATTCTAGCGAGCAAGAGGGCAGTATTTCGCGGGATTTTTTCTCTTTTTTCTAATTGCTTAATAATGTACAATATTATTATTATTATTATTATTATTATTATTATTATTATTTCTTTTCTAATTTCTCTCAATTTTAAGTGATATACAGGGTGTAACTGCAAATTGTCCTAATCGTGTAACTGTATATTTGACCATTCCACAATATGTTTAATATCTAGAAGACCACTAGATAATTAAGTTTCTTTTTCCCGGGTTTTCAGATCTTGACACCATAAGTCGTAAGAATCGCTGAAACCCCTTTGAGTTATTCAAATAGAAAGAGAAGAGGTTAAATATTTATATCAGCCCCACTGTTCTCCTAACTAATCAATAGTGAGAGGACAAAAACCATTAAGGTTTTCAGTAACCAAACTTGCAAAGTTCAGTTAAATGTAAATAACTGAAACATCCGGAAGAGGCATGGCACGTGGAACTAGAAGAATCTACCCCGGTGGACGAAATAAAGGTTTCAGTTCGAAATTCCAGTTACCTGAAGAAGTCCGGAGCGTACAACAGCCGAAACGTTGGGAATATAGCAAGGGAGATAATGATAATAGTCCGAATAATGTAAATAATGTAAGTAAAGAAAGATTACTATTAAGTAATAACATTTTTGTAAAGTAGCAGCATATTATTATGTGTTTGTAGCGTCTAAACATGCAAGTAACAAAATGGATATCCCAAAATGAAAAAAAGGACAAGAATTTAAATTTCTGGGAAATGTTTTAACAGAGGACAGAAAGTGCGATATTGAAATCCAGCGGTACATTGGGATAGTCAAAGAAGCCTTCCAAAAGCTAAGCAGAGTATTAGGAAAAGGGAACATATTATTTCCTTTGAAACGAACAAAAAATATTGAACTATTACATAACACCATTTCTCCTGAATGGCAGTGAATGCTGGGCAATGACTTCAGATGAAAAAGCAACAGAAATATGGGTCTACAGATAGATGTAAACATGTGATCCACGACGAAGATTTGAGAAAGTGGAAGCAAAAAGAATCATATAATTAACATCAGAAAGATGCAATTGAAATTTCCAGGACATTTAATGAGAAAAGAGGGCTCGGAAAATTTGATACCCACTGGGCAGATTAAACGCAGGAGGGACATATGAAAACAACGAATAACTTACGTAGCGAGCTTGAGTAAAGGAATGGCATAACAAGTTTTAGGTGAAATAACAAAGGATAGGATATTGTGGAGAGCCATGATCGGCAACGAGCTGAAGTGACACGTCACACAGAAGAAGGTTTCCAATTCAAAATGTCTGCCAAATCTTGGGCTATGATATTAAAAAAAGAAAAAACATCGAAAATATTTAATTCGAAAAAAATGATTTTCTATTGGCAATCAGAATACGTTATTATAAAAAATATCTTAGCTTTGTCGATAAACAATAAATATATACCTATATATATATAATATTGTTTTTTTATATTTTCTTGTACGGATGCGTGAATTTATCGGCACATGGAGTTGTGTCTCTGACTGGCGAAAATATGTATATTTGGCACTGAGAATCTCCAAACGCTTTTGGGAAGCAGACACGGGCCGTCTCATTTTTTACCTGCTATATTCACATGCCAAATTTCGACTTAACAGAATCTTTGAAGATGGATCAGCTTTCCCTTAAACAGAATGGGACAACAAAAGATGCTCTAAAAATGGCTCAGCGCATTCCTGGGATATGGTGAAAGGCAAGAGTAGTCGAAGAAATCAATCTATTTTTGCCATCGATATAATTCTGTAATACAAATGGCTCCAATTGCAGCCAGTTTAAATATGTGCACATTTCCAAGCGGAATATATTGATCGTCATGAAAACAAAAACAAAACCTGCACTGGCAGGCAGTAAACTTGCTGGGTGTAATTTCCAGTTGAATTCTATTAGAGTGGGATCATTCTCTGCATTTTAATAGACGGAGATTCAAACTTTGGAAAGTCACTGAAAATGGATTTGGCGAGCCGAGTTCAAATTCTGTCTATGGTGTTTACTTTCGTGCAAATGATACTCCAGATAGGAGCTAAAGAAAAAAAACGTTGGCTGGGACCACTAGGATTTGTTGCCTGTCAGTGGAGGATAAGGATTACTCCAAATTCAAATCCGAAGAGAAACGGGCGTGTAGGAACTGCCATAAAGTCTTGATAATTCCCTGTAAATAAAGAAATAGTATTTGTGAAGAGTAATGATTTTCTACGCTTTCAAATGACAATAAAGTAAAAATGTAACAAATTGCTCAATAATATCAGGCAGGCAAAATCGTTCATGATAGATGCATATAATTTTTGCGATTTACACACACACACATATATATATATATATATATATATATATATATATATATATATATAGTGAGAGAGAGAGAGAGAGGGAGAGAAAGAAAGAGAGAGAGAGAGAAATGAACATTGTAGTAAACACCGAGAGGCGAAAATCTTCTTCATGCTAAAAGCAATAGTCAAGTTATGTGCGTTGTGTTTTTGCTTGACTTTTTACATATACAGGTCAGTGATGCATTTTGGGTAGTCTACTGAATTATTTCTGTCATTTACCGAGATTATTTACTTATCTATTTGTTTGAATTAATTTAATTAACTTGTTTTTTGTCTATTTATTTTACTTTATTTAGTTATTTTATTTTATACTTGTTCCTTTTCAGTTATCGATTTTTTTTTACTAACGTAGTAAAAATTTGTTTTCGTGTCTGCATTTTGAGATGAGTTACGATCCTTTATTTAGCAGTTTGTTTTTCTCTGGGAAGGTAATTATTACTATTTTTTCCTCCAGGCAGAGTTTACAGTTTTCGGATTGATTGTTGTAGGCTGATGTTCTTTTTTTATTTTCCATTGTATTTTTGGTGTGATTTGTTTTTGATTTAATTTTGTTTGTAATCTTCCATATATGGTTAGAAAGCATTGTTTTGTTCGCGTATTTAGTATTTGTAAGGGATGATTTGTGTCCTTTCTTTGCTTTCAAGGTCCTTCTGTTATTCTATGTATAATTTTCCTTCATCATCTGCTGATTCTACAGTGGCTTGGTATATTACATTGTTCTGCAAGCAGTTATACTTGGTACTAATTTGTTCAGGTGTTTTTTTCCTTGTTTCCCTGTTGTGCTTTTTTAAAATCTTTATCATGTTCTCGACGTAACTGCAGGTGATCTTTGGTGAGTTTTTGTTGAATATCTTGTGGAGAGTGCATGGTGCAGGGTTTGCTGATCTAAGATTTTAATGAATGTTTTCCCTACGATTGTTCTTAGATTTTTATTGTTGAACCATATTATGTTTCTCTTCCTGCTGGCTTTTTATGGTGTGTTTGTGAGTGTTTAAGGCTGTTTTATTGTCTTTCTTAGCTTTGTTGACAACGGTTTCAACGTAAGAATTTCCGGAAAAACTGCGTTTAACTGATTATGATACCTGCTTATATGTGCATAATTATATATATATATGTGTGTGTGTGTGTATGTGTGTGTGAAAATTGTATGTATATAAATATATATATATATATGTGTGTGTGCGTGTGTGTAATATATTATATATATATATTATTATTTATATATTATATGCGCGCAACTTATTAGGCTGCGCTCAATATCAGAGATAGAGCTCAATCCAACTATATATATATATATATATATATATATATATATATATATATTTGTCACGTCCGGTTGCCTCTAGCTAGGATCGAAACCCGTCTGAATTGGCGTTAGTCGGAACTTCTACCCCTAAGCCATCGGGTTTTACGAAAAGGTTGGTAATCCGTATATATATATATATATATATACATATATATATATATATATATATATATATATATATATATATATAGAGAGAGAGAGAGAGAGAGAGAGAGTTATTTTAAAAGAGAATGGAATCAGATATTAAACTTATACTTTGAGAAATTTTTGCAACGAATGCCAAAATTTTGTTGCAGTAATAAAGGCTAAAGGAGAATATTTTGATGAGAGCAAAATTTAATCATTAATTTCTTTTTCCTTTTTGGCATAATAACATTTCTAATAAAAAAATATATATGTATAATTTTTTCTCTTATTTAAACTACAAAACAACTACTTTTGGGGTCAATTTTAAAATATTGCCAGTGGTCTCAAACCTTTGAATTGTATATTGTATATATTTGTAGGAAAAGTGTTCTAGCGCGTACAAGCGTCTGGTGAAGATTTTACAGTTGTCTTGGGCCGTGTTTTTATTATAGGATAAATTGATTGATCGGTTTGTTTTTTACGGGTTTTCG
The DNA here is from genome assembly GCA_964036315.1 of Acanthosepion esculentum. Classification (NCBI taxonomy): domain Eukaryota; kingdom Metazoa; phylum Mollusca; class Cephalopoda; order Sepiida; family Sepiidae; genus Acanthosepion; species Acanthosepion esculentum. The sequence continues at coordinate 87,783,985 of OZ038497.1, read as the reverse complement.
ACTGTCTGCGCAATATATAAGGCTGAAACATATTTTAGATTTTAAGAATATGTTTTGTTTTTGTTTTTTGTGTTAGCATCAACGGTTTTTTGAGAATAACAATGATTTTTTCCAGATTTCTTCTTGTCGGGAGTAGGTGGATTCATAGCTTTCCCAGGGATACTGGCGCGTACGTAAATGTAACTAACCCGATTGAAATTTGAAACCCGCTCTTCGATTTCTCATTCCTAGCCTCTACCCGCAACTCGAACCAAAAGAAAATTGTACAGTGATTAGCTAAACGTAGCTGAGATAGGACACCAGGACGAAAGTATAGATTACCCATCGAGAAGTGAAATCACTACTCAGCCATATTTGATCTAGCGAGTTTGGTTTGGTTTGTTTGGTTTGGTTTGTTTTACGGCACATCAACCTCAATGGGTTATTTAATCCCGACAATATTTTTAAGTTAGATTCATATGAATAGAATATGTATTCTTTGGTTTAGATTGGTTTGGTTTATTTTGTTTTACGATATATCAACCTCAATAGGTTATTTAATGCCGACAATATTTTTAGGATAGATTCGTATGAATAGAATATGTATTCTTTGTTTTAAATTGGTTTAGTTTGTTTTGTTTTACGGCATATCAACCTCAATGGGTTATTTAATGCCGACAGTATTTTTGGGAGAGATTCATATGAATAGAATATGTATACTTTGGTTTAGATTGGTTTGGTTTATTTTGTTTTAAGGCATATCAACCTCAATGGGTTATTTAATGCCGACAATATTTTTAAAATAGATTCATATGAATAGAATATGTATTCTTTGGTTTAGATTGGTTTGGTTTATTTTATTTTACGGCATATCGACCTCAATGGGTTATTTAATGCCGACAATATTTTTAGGATAGATTCGTATGAATAGAATATGTATTCTTTGGTTTAAATTGGTTTGGTATATTTTGTTTTACGGCATATCAACCTCAATGGGTTATTTAATGCCGACAATATTTTTAAGGTAGATTCATATGAACAGAATATGTATTCTTTGGTTTAGATTGGTTTGGTTTATTTTGTTTTACGGCATATCAACCTCAATGGGTTATTTAATGCCGACAATATTTTTTATTGCTGGTAATATTTTGTTTTGTCAAAAATTTGTTTCTGATAATATTTTTCCTTCAAAACTGTATTGCTGGTAATATTTTACTATTTTCCCATAGCTGGGACCCTAACAGGTGCTACAAACTTGGGTCAGGGTGGACCTAGGAACACCAGCAATTAAGAGGTGGTTCTACGCACCTCAAAACCCCCTGATCAGAGGCCTTGCTGAAGGATTTAGTTTAACGTCTTACCCAGGACGAGATCTGGCGAGATAAGCTTGCTAACCATTACAACACGTCGAAGTGCCCAAGGAAAACTGTACATATAAAAAATCATTTGGATAAATACATCCCTGCATTAGTTCCCACGGCCGGTACGTCCTAGCAATATCTGATAAATAATGAACTATTCCAATTTGACCGCGTGAAAAACGCTGAAATTACATAACAGAACGCTGTTCGGGTTCTGTGAGAAAATAAAAAACAGAAAGAAAAAGTGTTTAAACATCTGTATCAATGAAACGGAAACGTTGTCAATTTTAATTTTTTTTCATTTGTACCCCCTTAATTCTTAAAATAACGACCAGCATTCATATTTATGATTCTTTTTTATGATTCTTATTGTAATGCATGGGTATGACGATAAACTACATCCCCGTTCTGCGTATGACGATAAACTACATCCGCGTCCTCGGTATGACGATAAACTACATCCACGTCCTGGGTATGACGATAAACTACGTCCGCATCCTTGGTATGACGTTAAACTACATCTGCGTCATGGGTATGATGATAAACTACATCCGTGTCCTGGGTATGACGATAAACTACGTCCAACAGCAAAGCCTTTGATAATACGTGTTTTGAAAAAATAATGTTGACAGCTGTACGTTTTTGAAAAAATATTACCAGCTATACTGTTTTTTTGTTTTTTTATTTTTTTAAAGAATTGTGTTGCCGGCTATACGTTTTTGGAAAAATAATATTACCAGCTATACGCTTTTGAAGAAATATTATCATCAGCTCTACGTTTTGGAAAAATGTTACCAGCTATACATTTTTGAGGAAAAAATATTAACAGAAATAGATTTTTGACAAAACAAAAATATTTAAATAAAAAAGTTGTCGGCATTAAATGACCCATTGAAGTTGATGTGCCATAAAACAAAACAAACCAAACCAAATCTTATTGTAATATTATTTTAAGTTGTCGGTGAATTTCTTGTTTGGATAAATCAGCGTACAGTAGGTTTTGGTTTGATTTTTTCCATTTTAATATGATTGCATACCACCGAGAAAAAAATCCCTTTCCTATTTGTGAATTTGTATAACATGGCGTCATTGCGTGTTTCTACAAGAGGGCAATGTTGATACCCAGGCGGAAATCGAAGATTATGATTGCTGATTTCCAGGGAAGAATGTTATGTTCCCTTTAAGTATTGACGCGCGACATTATCTCAGCATTCATTCTCGGGCTATTTGGCTTTCTATTGCATTATGTTAATCTTATTAAAAGTCAATAGGAAATAATCATCCACTTTTAAACGAGGGAAATTCCCTTTGAGAACAGGATTTTAATTCTCATTGGATAACAACACGCAAATGCTCAATGAACTTAAAACAATCAATGGAGTTATCTCTTACGCTCTAAGAAAAAAGAAATCCCACGATAAAACCAAGATATTTTTTCTTTTCACTTTGAAAACAGATGTTTTTTTTTTCTTATTCCATATTTAGTTCTAATACAATCCGATGAATTCCGTCATTTTATTTATTTAATTTTCAATTTAATTTCAAATTCTAAATGGATCGGAACAAAATTCCACCCATTTTTTTTCTGTTGTCTACGGCGTTTCAACTCTTTGCAGGTTATTTAAAACCAGAAAATATTTTCATATTGCCATATTTTCTTTTTTGCTCTAGTGATACATGTTTTAAGAATTGGATTCAAACCTTTCCCAACTGTCGTTCAGCGTAAGGGAATATAACAATTCCAACTGTAATTGGAACTCAGATCTCCGATTAATAATTCCGAGCCAATATCCATTCCACCACCCGCACATCCAAGCTTGCAACAATTGGTATTCCCAAGAGACGAATTATGCTTGTTCTTTAAGGCCGTTCTGTTGCATTTGATGAGAGAATCGCAGATCAAACTGAGGTCAGTGAACGGAGTGCTGCTACCCTAAACAGGCATGAGCTGTTCAGTCTTCATTTTCCAGTCGGTTGTGACCAAGTAATGATTAAGAAATAACAAAATAAGAGGTTGCAGATAAATAGTGAACAGTAAACACAACAGAAGTCTGTTACACGACTTGGGAATGTGTGTCGGTTGACCAGCGTTCCATCTATCACTGTTATATTTAATAGCCCCCCCCACCACCACCACCACCACGAGGGTTATATGTGGCACAAGGCCGAGTTTAACGTGGGTCATCCGAGCACGTCGGCTCGGCCAAAAAAATCCCCGTAAAACCCGCATAAACGGGTTCGGGTCTGTCTACCTCCTTCGGCACAGCATCGTCCGGGTTCCTCTCTGCTGGCCTCATTTGGAGAGAAAAGGGAGATCACCGCCCACTGTTTTATCAGATTGAAATCATAGACAAAGAACATCATTGGAAAATTGGTAAACTTAAGGAATCAGAACATATGCTAGGCCACAAAAATCTCCTGAGCTGACCAAGCATAGAAATGAATAGAATATGGGAACCAGTAATAAGGAGTGCCAGAGAAAAGAGATAATACCAAAAAAATTGCAATATTAGCTCTTGTAAAAACATGCAATGATAACAGCAAAAATTGCAATATGAGCACTGGTAAAAAATCGTTGCTGCAGACATTAGGTTTATAATACACAGAAATTCATATACATATGTCCTCAAGGACACATGGCACAGTGGATAAAGGCGTTGGTGAGATCCAATGAACATATGCGTGTGAGTTCAATGCATAAGAGTGTGAGTTTAATACCTGGTTAAGGCAGTGGAGAACTTGGGGGGGGGAATTAAGAGGAGATAACTGATAACTGACATCCATTAAATATGGCACGTGGAACTAGAAGAGTCTACCCCAGTGAGCGAAATAAAGGGGTCAGTTCGACAAGAAGGCCGGAGCGTAAAACGGCCGAAACGTTGTAATAAATACGGCGACAAAGATGAGGACAATAGTCCGAATAATGTAAATAGACTATGTAATTTTTAAAGTTTATTTTCATTAGTTTTGGGGGGGGTCATTTTTATTACATTTTATTAATTTTATTTTTCTGGGCCATGTTTAACCAGCTTCGGATGTAACCTTTCTATTGGGTATTGATTCTTTATCGTTTCGTCTTTTGTCATCAATGCACTTTCAGACAAACAAACGCTGTCAAATTCTTACGAGATGCACAAGATGTCACACACACACACGTACACACTAGAGACGCATGTAAAAAGAACCTAGATATTTGTTTAACTTACAATACGAGGACAGAAGAGAAACTCATAACGCTTCATGCTAAACATTTCTCTTTGTCATGCTAACAATAAAATGTCTACACACACTCAGACACTCACACACACATTGTAGAAATCTTGTCCGAGTAAGACCAATTCGATGTTAAGAAATAAACCAATTCTATGTCGTAGACCAATTCTATGAGTTTACTGCGGATTTCCATGCCACTTACGGCGTCTCTGTTGACTCGTTGTTCCTGTATGTAAGCTGCAATTTAAGCTACATGAAAGCTTAACACGCGCTGAATTTGACTTCTTACACGCAAGCATACGCGCTCGCATAAGAATTCTCCCGAAGTCTTATATATACAAGCAATGATAACTCGGAGATTCGAGTTCAAATTCCAGTCGAGTTCATTATATTCATTTAAGTGCTAATACCCATTGGAAAAGTATAAATCCATCTATCCCGCACCGAACTATGGGTAAAATAGCAGGTCAGACTGGGTCCTATATCTTTGGATGGCAAGCAGCCTAGATGGAAACTCGGAATTCAAACAAGCCTTGCAGATCTGGCCTCTTTAGGCAAAGGCTAGGAGAAGCTAACTTCGAAAACAAATCCACCTCGCAGAGATGAAAAACAAGGTAAGCTTAACATCCTCGTTGCAAGACGATCCTGCAAGCCATTGTATGCCACTTCTTGTCGCTTTAAATGTCACCATGAATCCCAAGTATGACATGGTGTGGTAAGGTGACCACAGCTTTACAAAATGCGCTCACTGAATAAATGATGATGGTGATGATGATAGCTCTTACATTGTCGTTTATTTTGTTTGAGCGATTTGACTCTGCCATTATGTTATGTAAGCATAACGTGTCGCTGCCGACACTTGAGTTTGAACATAGATCGCCAGTGAGCAAACACAGGCGATCCCATTATTGAATTAAGTAGACCACGTGGCCATAGAGAAAACGCATATATAGGAAATAGCGTGCCGTCTAGATTGACCGCTATTCCTAGTTGATCCTCTATACTGTACAGATTGGCAGATTTTTTTCCGCAGTAGGTTGCCATCTCTTTCTGCGGTAGACCAGTTGCCATCCAAGGCTATAGAACCCGGTCTGTCATACTATTTACCAATAGCTGGGAAGACTTGAAGATGAGTCATAACTTTCCCAAGAGTATTAGCACGTAATTGAATTTCAGTCAGTTATGTGTCATGCGTGATAAACGCTTAGGCAATCTTTTGGTACATGACTGACAAGGGAGAGTTTTTTTTTCCGCAGTAAGTTGCCATTTCTTTCTATCAGTAGTCCAGTTGCCATTCAAGGCTATAGAACTCGGTCCGCCCTGCTATTTACCCATAGCTGGAGAAGAAGAGAACTCACACTTTTCTCAAGGGTATTAGCACGTAAATGGATTTGAATGGAATTCGAACTCCGATTCCTCAAACCGCGCCGCTATCCATTACTCCGCCGTGCTTCCCAACGCAAAGAGCTTAGTCTAAGTCCGACATAAAATCAGGACCATTTCCAAGAGTGGGCACTAGTGGTTTCCTTTTTTGCAGAGTGTTGTTCAAGAATTATCTGACCCCTGGGCGGGGGACTTGTTTAAATTTTGAACTCTGATTTGGACTGACTGAGCATAGCTTTTTGCTTTATTACTTTAGTAATTACTGTTATTGAAAGTTTTCAAGTGATATGGTTCATTTTATTTGAGTGGGTTCTTTGTCAATGATTCTGTAGCGCCGGTCTACAGTTACGGAAAAGTACGGTCCCCGTTAAAACCTACAGGCTTCATTTGCTCGAAGCAATTTTTAATCATTGATCTGAGGAAGTGCTTGTGTACAGATGACAGTTTGTATATTATTTCCAAACGAGTCTTGCGACTTAAATGGCGTCCATAATAACGCCTCGATCTAACGAGGTTATTTAATTAAATGACTCGATTTTGTAGGTTACTTGTTTTAATAAACAATGTAAGGTCATAATTGTCTCGGTCTTATGCCTCGTAAATGATGTTTTATCTTTCGTTGCTTAGCAACACATTTAAATTTTAATGATGAGTTCCAGTCTCATTATTCGCTTTAATTTAAAGAATTCTTTATCTTGTTTATATTTTGTGTGCAGAGTAAAGAAACTAATTTAAAAGTTTCTCTTACCTTTGAGAAATTGAAGTATTTGTCACTGTTCGCTGTCAAGGGTAGAGATAAATATAATATTTCTTCCAGTGCTACAAATGATCTGAATTTTTCTTTTTATTGTTTCGATTTTAAATTTCTTTAACGTTTTTCTTCTATAGTCGTAATTTACATTCTGCTTTTTTCCAGACGTATGAAAATATAATTTGTAACCAGATTTAACTGAAATAGTTACATATGCGTTGCAAGTGCCAGCGGTTGGAGTACAAACTCAGGAAGAAGGTTTTGAATGGTTCCTTTCACTGCACTTTCCACTAGCAAGAATAAAACGGTAAAATCTTAGCCTATGACTTTGGCCAAATGATGACTTAACCCTTTGAGACCTGCGTTCCTGAACAACTTTAACACTTCTGCCTGAGCTATTGAGTCAAAATTCGCAAATAGTTTGGTAGGTAATGTTTCTCGGTAGATATAAAAATAGTTATATGTGTTTACCCACCTTTCAACCGGTGGCTGGACATTAAGTCATTTTTCTGTACCACTGTTCCACCTGTGGCTGGACATTAAGTCATTTTTTCTCTACTACCGGTAAAGCGGTGGTCAGGGCCCAAATGATTAATCCGTGATTAATAAACCCTATAGACCAAAGAATTTCGCAACCAACGGGATTTTGAAGAACGGTCAAAAAATTAAGATCAGTGAAGCTTACAGCTTTTCTTTCTTGAAGGTTTTTCTCATATATTTACTGGCAATAAAAAAATAACACATTAATGCAAAAAGTTCCCTTAGAATTTTACTTCTTTTGGCCTAATCTACGTTGTTGGTTAATTGTGATCTTGGAGTTGATGGATTTTTAATTGTAGTCTATCGCCTCTCTAAAAACAAATCAGACGCTCTGCGCAAATGGGTTAAACAGTTTCAATATCCCTGTTTAATACGAACTAATTAAACGAATAAAAGTGAGAAACTTATGAAAGTTAAAACCCAGAGGGTGGCCCCCAAAATCATTGCCCTGTCATGTACATAGGAATTCTTTTTACGAATCTAAATATGCACGGAAGCCTTCTCTCAGGTTTTCTCTGAAAGAACAAATAACCTCGCGTTGTGTCTCTATTGTGGTTCGCGTCGATGTACACAAGGAAATGCCCGTAGCATGCTGATACGAAAGAGATTTGGAATTAAGCACTTATCAGAAATGAAAACTAGTAGACTGTTTCGAATATATTTCTTTTTGTTTTATTCAAGGTTTCATCTGCACGGCCACAGTGCTTATGTACGGATATCTTCTGCCATTCTTGGTATTACAAAGTAATAGTTTAGCTTTTCTCCATTAAACAGCAAGAACCCTTCATTAAAAGCGACTGACAAGGTACAGCGGTTACTTTCCTTGTTGGCTGTCGGGTCATGTAATTTAACAATTGTGTATATGGGCAGCAATCCCTCTTTTATAAAGGTTTCATTAAAGACAAGAAAAGTCACCGCAGTACCTTATCAGTCGTTTTTAATGAAACTTATATAAAAGAGAGATTGCAGCAAAAAATGCACAACTATATATATATATATATATATATATATATATATATATATATATATATATATATATATATATCAATTATGTGGTGCGGGTTCAATTTATATTACGCGAATCATTCATACGAAAAGCAGATAATGAAGTTAATGATATGTATATGTGTGCCATATCATTAACTTCATTATCTGCTTTTCGTATGAATGATTCGCATAATATATATATATATATATATATATATATATATATATATATGAAGAAATATAGTCTTAAGGTGTGCTATATTAATGGGATAAAGTGCTCAGTATCAGAGATAGAGCGTGTGTAAATACAAAAGTGAACATTGAATTCAACACATAGAGACGACAGGCAGTTTAATGCTAAACGCAATCGTGACCTGACAATTGCGTCTAGCATGAAACGGCCTGTCGCCTCTCAGTGTTGACTTCAATGTTCACTTATATATATACATATATATATATATAGTTGTGCATTACACATTACACATATACTTATATGTATACATATATGTACACACACACACACACACACATATATATATATATATATATATATCTATATATATATATATATATATATATATATATATATATATATATATATATATATATATTACACATATAAAGTATGTCTGAGAGGTCTTGCCTTCAGCCAACCGACACGAGAATTTCGTAAACAGACCATTCAGCACTTTAGTAATTACTCTGTCCACTCGTCAGGAGGTGTCACGGAATTGACCTACTTCACGCTGCTGGCGAGTATTGTATTTTGTTGATGTCATAAAGATTACTATTTCATTTCCAACCTCCGTTTAGACTATTTCTCATCCGGTAATCCTTCTTAGCTTACAGTTAGATAGATAGATAGATAGATAGATAGATAGATAGATAGATAGATAGATAGATAGGGTCTGTTCATAGATAGATAGATAGATAGATAGATAGATAGATAGATAGATAGATAGATAGATAGATAGATAGGGTCTGTTCATAGATAGATAGATAGATAGATAGATAGATAGATAGATAGAAAGAAAGAACCTGAACTGAGATAGATAGTGCCATACAGTAACCCTCTACATTGAGTAGTTCTTGCGGCTTGCATTTGGTGTACATTTGTAAAAAAAAATAATCATATTTTTATCACGGTGAATTATTTATAACTGTTTCGATAATGAGATTTCTGATTTGATAGGATGATAAATTTGCCTCAGTAATAATTAACGCAGACGCACGCAATCCTATCGCTGAAATGTCGTACCTACTGACTGATCGCCACAATTGCAATATGACTACAATCTTGTTTTGCGATCAGTTATCATAGGAAACTGTAAACATCACAATTGCAATTCCAGTGATGAAGCGTAAATGATATGACGGCCACCTGCTAAGCGCTTATTAATATTTTCTATAATCTGCGCCAATTTTATTGGTTACAATTTACCAAAAGAATATGGAACGGACCACATATTTTGTTCTGCACATGCGCACAAAAACCGAATACTGACTATTGCTGATGGCGGAAAATGGAACACCTACGCATTAGTTAATATCGAAATCATATGCCCATTATGTAGAAACTGGAAGAACATCCGGCACTACCCGGAAAGAGAATCGCTCAGTTTATTGACTGTTTAATGAAGAGGAATATGATTTAACCATCTTCATGGTAATTGTGGTTGAGGCCAATCATATTTGTCTTCCCTTTGAACTGCTCCACTATAAAAAGAAATGGTTGAATGAGCATTAATTAAATTGTATTGAATACGTTTCACTACACGCTTAAACGATCGTCTGTTTTTATTTACAGTATGTCTGAATATTTTTTTAGACAGAATATTTAATTTATTTGAGGTAGAAGAGAGTCAGTTCGGTCAGTTATGTGCCATGCGCGATACACGCTTAGGCGATCATGTATCTTTCGATACATAACTGACGAGGCAGATTTTTATCCGCACGACCATGTATCTTTCGATACATAACTGACGAGGCAGATTTTTATCCGCACGATCATGTATCTTTCGATACATAACTGACGAGGCAGATTTTTATCCGCGCGATCATGTATCTTTCGATACATAACTGACGAGGCAGATTTTTATCCGCATTAGTTTTCCAATTCTTTCTGCGGTAGAGAAGGCTAGATAACTCGGACTGTCCTGCTATTTACCCATAGATAGAGGAAGAAGTGTATTCATACCTTTCCTAAGGGTATTAGTACGTAAGCGAATGTAATGGATTCGACTGGAATTCGAATTCGGCTTTCCGATACTTCAATCCGAGCCGTTGTCTAGTACTCCACCGTGCCGTCCAGAAGAGGGTACGCAATTTAAAAGAGACCTTTTGCAGAAAGAAAAAAATGATTTCGCAAAAATGTTGTCAAGTGTTTCAAGATAATATGCAACAAAGTTGTTGCCTTTTATCAATTGCTACGATAAATCTAGACTTATTTGTACTATGCAGTTAGTTATTAAATTTAAATGCTGAGATATTCCAGGTACATTTAGCTTTTCACTATATTAACATATTAGTAAGATGTGGGTCCTGCTTTCCCTCCAGAGTCTAATGTTCTGATGAGGAGAAGGGTTATACCGACGACATAGATATTCATATTTGAGATAAAAATGATCTTCAACAAAAATATAATCTCTAAAATGTATTCCAAGAAATAAGATTCAAGGTAAATTATTTTCTCAGTCTATTTAATTGATTCTAGGCTATGCCCTGGGCATTTACAAACACAGATTTAATGAGATGACCGTTTAAACATTTCATACCGCATGCCAAAAGAGTCTATCAATAGAGGACAACTATCGTGTTTCCCTCCCGAGGACATACCGATGATGAGAGGGTCTAAGCTGAGGATCTAGAACAGAAAATCAGCATCCTCTATTAATGAAGTAGCAGTCAAGCTAAACATTGGCAAAACAGAAACAATAATCTGGAATTGGAATGAAAGCAGAGATGTCGCCTAGCCTGAATCTGTCATAAAAAATATTTAGTATGTGGAATTAGTAAATGCGAAACACTCCGATATATGATTCAGTTATAATAAAACACTCGGCGTATGATTCAGTTGTAACAAATTTACTACAAGAGATATAGAAATTGATCTGAGGAAGTGTTTGTGTACAGATAACAGATGATGTCACCTAGACTGAATCTATCATAAAAAAAATCAGGATGTGGAATTAGTAAATGCAAACCACTCCAAATTCCTCGGCGTATGATTCAGTTATAACAAATTTACTACAAGAGATATAAGAAATTGAACATAGGCATCGCTAGTTGTAGTTTGGCAAAATCCTGCAAAACAAAAAACATTAACCTAAAATATTGACCTAAAAACTCGAGTCATGTTATTAAATCTTAAGTCAGATCGAGACATTTATATGGATGTAATAAATAGCGTCACCTTCACTCAGAAATATATAAGTTCTCATGCAGCCGCTTTCTAAGATCAATGCTGTTGTGGTGGGATCCACCTAATCTGCATAGGTGACTACCAACTATATAAATAATGGTTGGTACCGGAAGACGAGGGGAGAGGGAATCACGAGATCTAGGTCTCTACGCGGCCCCAAGGCTAAGATCAAAGTGTAGTATCTGTTCGCGGATTACTCGCTGAATGATCGCCTATGGGGCCGGGATTCCTTCTCCGATACAGGCCGGCGCAGGGATTCGTCCCTGCGCTGGTAGTATCGTGGCTACGTCTGACTAGCTATGACCAGCTCTGACCAGCTTGGACAAGCTAAGACCAGCCAAGACCAGCTATGACTAGCTAAAGCCAAAGCACTGCGACCCGGGTGAAAACTCGGGTCCATTCCCCCTCCCTTCCCACGTTAAACTCCGACCTTGTGTCACAACCTGACCGTGTGGGAGGTCAAGTAAATCCCGTGTAGTATCTGTTCGCAGATTACTCTCTGAATGATCGCCTATGGGGCCGGGATTCCTTCTCCGATACAGGCCGGCGGCAGGGATTCGTCCCTGCGCTGGTAGTATCGTGGCTAAGTCTGACTAGCTATGACCAGCTTGGACAAGCTATGACCAGCTAAGACCAGCCAAGACCAGCTATGACTAGCTAAAGCCAAAGCACTGCGACCCGGGTGAAAACCCGGGTCCATTCCCCCTCCCTTCCCACGTTAAACTCCGACCTTGTGTCACAACCTGGCCATGTGGGAGGTCAAGTAAATCCCAAGGCTAAGATCAAAGTGTAGTATCTGTTCGCAGATTGCTCGCTGAATGATCGCCTATGGGGCCGGGATTCCTTCTCCGATACAGGCCGGCGGCGGGGATTCGTCCCTGCGCTGGTAGTATCGTGGCTACGTCTGACTAGCTAAGACCAGCTTGGACAAGCTATGACCAGCTAAGACCAGCCAAAGACCAGCTATGACTAGCTAAAGCCAAAGCACTGCGACCCGGGTGAAAACTCGGGTCCATTCCCCCTCCCCTTCCCACGTTAAACTCGACCTTGTGTCACAACCTGGCCATGTGGGAGGTCAAGTAAATCCCAAGGCTAAGATCAAAGTGTAGTATCTGTTCGCAGATTGCTCACTGAATGATCGCCTATGGGGCCGGGATTCCTTCTCCCGATACAGGCCGGCGGCGGGGATTGGTCCCTGCGCTGGTAGTATCGTGGCTACGTCTGACCAGCTTGGACAAGCTATGACCAGCCAAGACCAGCTAAAGCCAAAGCACTGCGACCTGGGTGAAAACTCGGGTCCATTCCCCCTCCCTTCCCACGTTAAACTCCGACCTTGTGTCACAACCTGGCCCTGTGGGAGGTCAAGTAAATCCTGAGAAGGAATCACGAGATTTCGGTCTCCACGCGGCCCCAAGGCTAAGATCAAAGTGTAGTATCTGTTCGCAGATTACTCACTGAATGATCGCCTATGGGGCCGGGATTCTTCTTCCGATACAGGCCGGCGCTGGTAGTATCGTGGCTACGTCTGACTAGCTATGACCAGCTTGGACAAGCCAAAGACCAGCTATGACTAGCTAAAGCCAAAGCACTGCGACCCGGGTGAAAACTCGGGTCCATTCCCCCTCCCTTCCCACGTTAAACTCCGACCTTGTGTCACAACCTGGTCCTGTGGGAGGTCAAGTGAATCTCGAGAAGGAATCACGAGATCCAACTAGAGACTCTGATCGACTGCGACTAGTCAACACATTCTCCAGGAACGTCTTCCCAGAAATATACAGAAATACTATATGTACTTATTGTGTACACTTTCTTGTTATAATACATTCTTGTTCTAAGTACATTTTGTGTTGCATTATTATTCCATGCAATAGGCGAGATTCAACATTGAGTCAAGACTCAACAATGGCGACGAAGTAGAACGAACCATACGTCAAGTTTCAACAATGGCGACAAAGTAGAACGAACCATACGCCAAGTTTCAACAATGGCAAAGAAGTAGAACGAACCATAAGGAAAGAAGAAAGAATTAATAGTGAGAGTTTTCAACAATTGGGACAAGTCATTGAAGAACCCAGGCTGAAAAAAAAAACTATTAATTCAAAGTCCGACGTTAACGTAACGACGAAGGATTCTAAACTTCTGGATATGTAGAACTCGTTAAAAGACGACTAAGCATAAAGGAACGTTCACTCAGAAAAATTGGGAAGGTGTCGTAAACGAATAACGGTAATTTTAAATTAAAAAATTATCTACACCGAGACACCCGCTAAAAAGAAAAATTGGCCGACTACAAACACATGCATGGATTAAAAGGAGCACAAATACACCGTGTCGACTTTGAAAGGTAACAAACTTTAAAAAATTATTTTTTTAAATTATTTGTTCAACAATATAGTGACGAATTACCTCTGATAAGAAAATCAGACGTTGTCATTGAAATACGCGAACAGAAGTCGAAAACGAAAAAAAAAAAGTCCGACGCTCTCTGTTCACGAAAAAAAAATGCCAAAGTTGATTAGCACGGGCGTGAATGTAAAAGCAAGACATAAAATAGAAAAGTCGTACGTTGTTTCGATTTTTCTGGTCAGCTTATATGATATTCGTGGATACACAAATTAAAAGTATATTCCTTGTTGCATGAACACTATCAGCTAAAAATGGAGGAACTATCCAAAGTCATATCTGAATTATTAAAATCCCAGCAGTTGAGTCAACAACGTCAGCAAGAACAACAGATAGCACAGCAGGAACAGTTTGCCTTATTAATAAGGGAACAACAGATAGCTCTGCAAAAATATCAAGTTAAACAAGATGAAAGACAACAGAAATATCAAGAGAAACAAGATGAAAGACAACAAAAACAACAAATAGCGCTGCAAAAATATCAGGAAAAACAAGATGAAAGACTTTTGGAAATTCAAAAGTTAACACTGGAGAAATTAAACAACTTTCAGGCAAATGAGGGAAATTCTTCATATTCTAATAACACCATATTTAATTCGCTGGAAACTTTCAACTATGTGCCAGACGAAGAAAAAACGTTTGAAGCGTACTTTAAAAGATATGAAGATATTTTCTACACAGACTGTGAAAACTGGTCGAATTCAAGAAAAGTCAGTCTATTACTAAGAAAGCTAGGTACAGCAGAACATAGCAAATTTGTAGATTTTATTCTACCGAGAAAAACAACTGAATTGGAATTCTCGGAAACAGTGAAATTGCTAAAAGAGCTGTTTGGAGCAAATATGTCGCTTTGGCATAAGCGATGGTTATGCATGAATGTTTCTAAATCCGACGATCAGGATTACTTAACATATGCATCTATAGTGAATAGACATTGTGACAATTTCAGATTGGCAGAGATTACGGTTGAAGAATTCAAGTGCTTAATTTTTGCTCAAGGACTGGTATCCAGTAGGAGTGCCGAAATAAGACGTCGAGTTTTGTCTAAACTCGAATCTGAACAAGGCCTTACCCTGCAAAAGTTAGCAGAGGAGTGTCAACGGGCTGTAAAGTTAAAGAAAGAGTCGCAAAAAATCGAAGAAGCTGGTATTGCTTATATTAAAAAAATAAAAAAGCAGTCAAAGTACCCAGTAGAGAAAAAATTGGAGAAAAAATTCAGCGTATTATAATAATAGACAAGAAAATAAAAAGAACGAAAATAAAAAAGTCCCACCATATAATTGCAGACATTGTAACGAAAGACATTGGGAGATAAATTGCCCATATAGAAATAAGAAATGTTTCGTGTGCCAAAAGAATGGTCACAAAGGATCTTGTTGTAAAACGAAAAAATGCAAGAACCGAATTAGACAAACAAATTCGAATATCAAATCAGATAGAGATTTGAGGAAATATGTGACGACTGAAATATTCAAAAAGAATATCAAATTTCAACTCGATACAGGGTCAGATTTAACAATAATGAACGATAAAACATGGAAAATTTTAAAAAGGCCTACAATAATGAAGTCAACGAAACTCGCTCGAACGGTAACTGAAAAGCAAATTAACTTCGAAGGCGAGGTTGTACTTCCAATGAAATTGAATGGGATCGTAAAAAAAATAAAAGTTTTCATTCTGAGAAATGGAGAAAACTTGTTGGGTACAGATTTTATTGAAACATTCGAATTGTGGGATAAACCGTTAAACTCATTCTGCAGAAAAATAGAAAGTAATACGCAAACAAGACAGGACATTAAAGATGAATTAAAGAAAAAGTTTCCGGAAACCTTTACACCTGGTCTTGGAAGATGTAACAAATTTGAAGCTAAATTTGAATTAAAAGAAAATACTATGCCTATATTTAAAAAGAAACGAAACGTGCCTTTCGCAAGTGTAGAGAAAGTTAACGAAGAACTTGATAGGTTGGAAAAAATGGGAATTATTTCAAAAGTAGAATCTAATTCATGGGCTGCGCCGATTGTGTGCATAAAAAAGAAATCAAACCAAATCAGAGTCTGCGTTGATTTTTCGACTGGGTTGAACTCTGTAATTAAGGACTACCATTACCCGTTACCGAATCCTGAGGAGATTTTTAACAAGCTAAATGGCGGAGTGATTTTTTCGAAAATCGACTTATCAGATGCCTATCTCCAAATTCCCGTCGAAGAAGAATGTTCGAAGTTACTAGGGATAAACACGCATAGGGGTTTATTCAAGTACAACAGGCTTCCTTTTGGTATTAAAGTGGCACCAGCCATTTTTCAACAAGCCATGGACGTCATGTTGAATGACTTAGACTTTGCGTGTGCCTACTTAGATGATATTATAGTAAGGAGTGCAAACGTCGACGAACATCGAGAGCACCTCAATCAAGTATTTAAAAAGATTCAGGACTTTGGATTTAAAGTCAAAGAATCAAAGTGTGAATTTGGTTTGGAGGAAATTAAATATTTAGGTCACATAATCAACAAAAATGGCAGATTTCCAGATCCGGAAAGGTCCATTGCGATTAGAAACATGCCGACGCCCACTAACGTGGCGACACTACAGAGTTTTCTGGGGCTCGCGAACTATTATCAAGCATTCATTAAAGGAATGTATAATCTAAGAGCTCCGTTGAATGAACTACTGAAAAAAGACAAGGCATGGGAATGGACGGTAGAATGTCAAAAAGCCTTTGATGAAATTAAGAAAATGCTTACGTCCGACCTCTTTTTAACCCATTACAATCCTAAACTGGATATTGTAGTGGCAAGTGATGCTAGTTCATACGGAATAGGAGCATGTATTCAACATATAATGCCAGATGGTTCTAGAAAACCAATTGCGCATGCTTCGAGGGCATTACTCCCAGGAGAGCGAAGTTATTCACAGATAGAAAAGGAGGCGCTGAGTATCATTTTTGCCATAACAAAATTTCATAGGTACATCTACGGCAGACATTTCAGGTTAGAAACGGACCATAAACCTCTGATCACTATTTTTGGGTCAAAGAAAGGGTTACCCATTTACACGGCAAATCGACTGTTAAGATGGGGAACCATTCTTCTCAATTATGATTTCCACATAAAACACCTATCATCCAAAAATATAATTCATGCGGATACCTTATCAAGACTCGTACCGAATAAAGATGAAGGATTCGAAGAGTCAATTATTGGAAATATCAGAGCAGATTATGAGGTCAAAAGCATGGTAAACAACATTGTAAGAGAGCTACCGGTTACATCAAAAGAAATCAAAAAAGAATCTGAAAGCGATGATTTCATTTTAGGAATAAAAAGTAAAATGGTAGCAAATGACCAAAAAGTTCAGGAGATCTATTCAATTTGTGACGGAATTTTACTATATGGTGAGAGAGTAGTAGTACCAAAAAAGTTGCAGAAAAGAATCCTACGGGACTTTCATATGGGTCACCCGGGGATTAATAGAACAAAAAGCTTAATGCGAAGCTTTGTATATTGGAAAGGAATGGATGTGGATATCGAAAACATGGTTCATCGATGTAAAGGGTGTGCGTTAGCAGCTAAGGCACCACCTATAGTACACAAACCATGGCCAAAGACGGATCATCCGTGGGAAAGATTACACATTGATTTCGCTGGTCCAGTAGAAGATTATTACTACTTAATAGTGGTAGATAGCTTTACAAAATGGCCGGAAGTACTACGCTGCAAAAAGCCTACGTCCAATACCACAACAACTTTTTTGCATGAACTATTTGCACGGTTCGGTGTGCCAGTGTGTATTATGAGTGACAATGGTACACAATTCACTTCTGACGAATTTAAGGAATTTTGTGAGTTATATCAAATTAACCACATAACGACGCCGCCGTATCATCCGAGATCCAATGGACTCGCAGAAAGATTTGTAGATACGTTAAAGCGCGCTCTGAAGAAAGCCTCAGGAGTTCCAACGGAAAAGGCGCTTCAGCAATTCCTACAAGTATACAGAATCACGCCTAACCAGAGAACACCATCAAACATGGCACCAGCAGAACTAATGTTCGCTAGGAAAGTTAAGTCAGTGTTTGACAAGCTTTTGCCAGGAAGAAATAGAATAAAGAACACTATGTATACAGCTAGAAAAAGATACACCCCCGGAGAGAAGGTCTTTTTCAAGTGCTATAGAAACAACATTGAGTTCTGGGAGCGAGGCATAGTGGACAAGAGAATCGGTGACCTGATTTACATAATAAAAGGGCCGAAGAATACTCTTAAGAGGCACCAGAACCAACTCAAAAAATGCTACGTGCTAGAGCATGAAGAGAGTATACCGGATGAGGAGAAAGATACCATTGATGTAATGTATGATACTTTTCAAGTAGAACCTCCGCAGAGTGCTCATGAACCGAGAAGATCCGGTAGGAAACGAAAGTTCACGGACCCATTGGACGTGAATCCAAAACGAAAAAGATATTGAAAAAAAAAAAACATATATATATATATATGAACTATGCAAAGGGGATCTACAAAGAAATAACCATCATCATCCCATATAGAAGCCAGTTGAAATCCAAAAGGATTCCAAGGCTTGGGAGGGGGGTGTTGTGGTGGGATCCACCTAATCTGCATAGGTGACTACCAACTATATAAATAATGGTTGGTACCGGAAGACGAGGGGAGAAGGAATCACGAGATCCAACTAGAGACTCTGATCGACTGCGACTAGTCAACACATTCTCCAGGAACGTCTTCCCAGAAATATACAGAAATACTATATGTACTTATTGTGTACACTTTCTTGTTATAATACATTCTTGTTCTAAGTACATTTTGTGTTGCATTATTATTCCATGCAATAGGCGAGATTCAACAAATGCTTAAAAATGACTTGGAGCGAGCAAATTCTGTAGATCTTGACCAGGATCATTTGTTATGCAGCCGCTTTCTAAGATCAAGGATTAAAAATGACTTTGAGCGAGCAAAGTCTGTAGATCTTGACGACGATCATCTGTCATGCAGCTGTTTTCTAAGATCAATGCTTAAAAATGACTTTCAGCGAGCAAAGTCTGTAGATCTTGACGACGATCATCTGTCATGCAGCCGATTTCTAAGATCAATGCTTAAAATGACTTTGAGCGAGCAAAGTCTGTAGATCTTGACGACGATCATCTGTCATGCAGCTGTTTTCTAAGATCAATGCTTAAAAATGACTTTGAGCGAGCAAAGTCTGTAGATCTTGACGACGATCATCTGTCATGCAGCCGATTTCTAAGATCAATGCTTAAAAATGACTCGGAGCGAGCAAATTCTGTAGATCTTGACGACGATCATCTTTTTTCGAACATTGTGGACTGGCGCTACAGAATCAGAAACATACATCTTTACCAGCAGCAACGAGAAAAGCTATCACAAGAAACTTGAAGAGAAAACGATGGCATAATCCTCCCATTGGCGGTCAGCACGACGTAAAATAAATATTTAGGAAAGTATTCAACACCCCCGCAATCAATAATGAAAAGAGCGATATCGAATACAGGACATAAGAAAGCTATTCTCCCCCAACTGAAAATTTATTTGAAGAAAAAATAAAAAATTCCCCCCGACTCGATAAATAAACGGCAAATGTTTCCTTATAAGTTAACGGCTAATATTACCATTACATTTGTCAACTCAAATGGATTTTTCTTCTTTTATGTTTATTGTTGCTTGCCCGTGTATTGAACCTGGGTATTTAATTATAATAAGAGGACCTATAGACACGTTCGATTATCCTTAGATCGATCACGAATTGCCTTTGATTTCGATTTTTATTAAATTGTGTATAAATATACTGGCGCATTTTTTTCTATATACAACGTGTGAAAGCAATTGTGATAACCTGCCCCCGTCAGCCTCCAATCAAGGGCTAAGACGGTACTGCCACCCCTGGTGCTACCAGCAGTTTTGTTACCGGACAGGGTATTGTTTTTGTCTAAACATGTCAGTCTCTTGCGATTTATTTTTTAAGTGTAAGTCAGAGTTTCAACGTCATGCTAAAAGCGTTAACCAATCTACAACGCGCTCGTATCTACCGTTATCAATGCCGTAGAATGGATATATAATTTGAACTTATTAAAACTTGGACATTAACATTTGAATCAGGATTCTAAACTAAGAACATTGTCGTAGTATATATTTTACATATATCTTAATTAGAGATAGACTGGTCATCGATGTCTATTAACATTAATTGACTTTGGCCTTCATTATTGTATTGTTTTTTAAACACATTTTTCAGAACATAAATGGCTAAAAAAAAACAGGACACGATAAGCCAGGTACTTTCTTTGGCAATACAAGGAACCTACTATCTTTCAAATTTCTTTGGCCGAAAATCGTATACATGAACCCTTTTTTAATTTGATTAAAATAAGAAGCCGCACTAAAATTGCAAACTTTCATCATCCTGAAATCGGACATTATATTTCGAAAATCATAATAAATTTATGATCATCTCTGTGATGAGGAAACATCACTAGCTTCTTTTTGCGAGTACTGAAAATCACAAGCTAGTTTTAAGTTCATTAAGCTGTTAGAGATAGAGCAGAAGAGAGATCAGTTGCCAATCTCTGAAACATCTTCATTTATTGAAGGTGTACTCATAAACTGCTGCACTATCTGCATCTTGATGTTGACAAATATCTAGATTAGATGGCTATCTATAATCTGGTCTTCAGGGGTAGAACTGTTCGTTTCCTCCTTTATGTTAACATTGATACAGTCTGTATGTTGTGATGCAGAGATGTTGACGATCACAGTTGACACATTTTTCTGTCTTTTGTAAATTCCTATTTCTTGATCGAATAGTGTCCTTCGTAGATGAATCCTTTGGGACAATCATGAAAAATGGCTTTATCATGACAGTCTCAAACATTTTCCAAAATCGAAATTGCGCCAACAGAAGATTATGATGTTTGTCTTTTTGTCCACCATTGGAATTATCCATAACAGATTTCTGGAATATAACCAGGTTATCCCTGTCGAAGTTTACTGCCAGCAACTAGATAAAATGCACATTCAGTTAAACAAAATGCAACCAGCATTGGTTAATGGAAAATTTCAACTCTTCAAAATTGCAATTCACATCCACATGTTACCAGAGGATGACACTGTAGCAACTTGAGATGCCAGATAAATCATCGATAATTTTTATATCTTGATATGATTCTTTATAATGGATATTAACATTATTATACAATAATATTTTGCTAATGTCTTTCAACGTATGGTCGAGAATAATTTTCAGATTGCATATTATTCTACTTGCAAAAAGTATGAAAATCTGACAGAATTTCTTTCATTCCACCCGTTGTCGACAGCTGCTTTTTGAAGCCTGTTTGTATTAGCATGGCAAAAGAAACTTATAGCATTTTGGGGCTTGAACACGTTGTTCAAAGAATTTAAATAAATCGCGTTGAATTTCTATATACATAATATATATGGCCTGATATTTGATGATCAAGTGTCAAATGCCGACCATTTTGAGAAATGCAAATTTGGTACCATCGAAACCTTCATAGTGCAATCACAACTGCGTTGGGCTGGCCATGTGGCAAGGATTAGTTATGATTGTCTGCCAAAAATTATTTTCTACAATGAACCCAATACTGGTCATAGAAATGTTGGTATACCTTGGCTCACGTATAAAGATAAGCTGAAAAGCAACCTTTCTTGCGTCAACATTCCATTCAAGAACTTTGAAGAGGTAGCTATGAAGAGATCAGAGTATCGTTCCAGCTGTCATGCAAGAATAAAGCACCATCAAGTAGTAAGCATCTTTCGACTGCGTGAAACACGAAAGCGAAATAAAACAGCAGTGTTCCTGCTGTACTTGTCTGCAATACTTGCTTCTGTACTGTTGTAGTCTTTTGTGTAATTCTTGAGCCGGCCTCAAAAGTCATACCCGTCATAGACATGCAGATAATTAGTAGGTGGTCGTTGGATTCTCATACCTTAAACTCGACGGGAGAGTAATCATATATATATATATATATATATATATAGAGAGAGAGAGAGAGAGAGAGAGAGAGAGAGTGTGTGTGTGTGTGTGTGTGTGTGTGAATATAAACAAAATAACGAGATATTAGCAACTGTATATGCGCGCGGTAGCGTGTATACGCAGATAAACAAATAAATATTTATTCAATTTATTTTATAGTGCAAACAAAAGAGTGCTCAATGTACTGAAACACAGCTATGGAGTATATATTAAAAAGTACACATATACTTACGGTTGTAGTGCAACTTAAAGCTTGCGCCCATAAAAAAAAATTGTCCTCTAAAGTATTTCGATTCGGTATAAACCATTTTACCAAACTTCAACTGCCCATTAAATACTTATTACCCCCATTAAATACTTATTACCCCCATTAAACCAATTTAAACGTCTTTTAAGACGTAACGGGTTACACGGCGTTCCTTTTTTCATTTATTTTTCCTCACCTTTTATGTTCTCTCTATCTACACATTTTATTTTTTAGTTTATATCCTAATAATATTAAACGTTAGCTTTACATACTGTGCCAAACCGCCCCTTTTATTATTATATTGCTTGCTCCATACGCTTCATACATTTTTTTATAAATCTTTTGTTTTCCAACAGAAAAGCACGTAACATATAAACTTTAAGCCTCTATTAGAGAAATTAAATTGAATTGTAGTACCCAGATCTGTTTCATTCTCAAGCGAACTTTGGAATAAAAATTTTCAAAAGATTTTTCAAAATTCGCTTGAGGACGAAACAGAGCTGGGTACTTTAATTCAAATTAATATCTATAATTAAATTAAATTAAATAATTAAATAATTAAATTGAAGATTTTAGCTTCTGTTTTTGAAACATGAAAACTCTGATGTAGTGATGGAATCATATTTTTTTTAAAATAATTCCACCCACACCCACACACACACACACATATATATATATATATATATATATATATATATATATATATATATATATATATATATATATATATATATATATGTATGTATAGGTCTGATGCAACTCTGACCATTAACCTTTTATGTATTATATATATATATATATATATATATATATATATATATATATAAAAGGTTAATGGTCAGAGTTGCATCAGACCAGGAAACAGTTGTGTTAATATAGTTATATATATATACAATGTTCGCATTTTCTCGCTCTCCCCTGTTGCTTTTTTGTCTTTCAATTTTCTCTCCGTCATTCATGTTTTTTTTATTTTTCTATATGTCTCCCTCTCTTTTAATCTGTACCTTCTTATTCTCTCTCTCTCTCTCTCTCTCTCTCTCTCTCTCTCTCTCTCTCTCTCTCTCTCTCTCTCTCTCTCTGTATATAACCTTCTGTCTTTTCTCAAAATACGAAGAAATAAATATTATGAAAAGTGGGAGTTCATTGGGGACATCTTTTCATTGAGTTTCGCTTTAAATACAACGCTGTGTTTTGGCAGTCAGAATCTGACAGTCGCGCAACGCGTAAGTTCAAGCATGCTAAATCTCCGCGACATTCTATTTGAGAGATAAACATTCTTTAGAATGATACTGAAACTTTCGGCATTCATTTCCTCACTTTCACTGTTTATTTTGAATATGCACTGCTTGAATCAGAGTTTGTCTTTTGTATCTTAAAACAAATCGATTTCTTTTGAAGAACAAATATTATTCTTAATGTCGATCACTCGTTTCTTTAAACTTCATCCGATTTACTGCGGCGAATGTGCCTTGAACAGGCAACATTGTAATCAGTATGTTCTTATATTCTTTGGAAATAAGTGATAATAGAAATGCAGTTGAAGGTTTAATGTGCCTTTTTGAGATATTTTTTAAATATTTTTCTTTGAATTTTCCATTCTCTCACGTTCTTTCTTCATTCTAAATTTTATTCCTTTTTTTACTTCCGTTTTATTTTCATTCTTGCCTTCTTTAATTTATTTTCATACTATTATACTTCTTTCTTTCTTTCTTTTTTCTTTCTTATTTACTTTCCCTGTTTCTTTTCATTATTATTTATCTTCTTTTCTTCCTTCTTTCTTCTTTCATTTTCCTTCGATTTTTTCTCTTACTATATTTTCATTTCTCTTTCTTTTTTCTTATTTTCATTCATTTTCTATCTTCTTTTTTCAATTTTCTTTTTTCCCATTTTTCCTTTCTCCTTTGCGCGTCTCTTCCTCCATAGCCTCGTTCCTAAATATATTTGATTTTTTCTTTCTTTCTTTTTTTCTTCCATTCTTTCTTTCTTTTATTTTCCTTTCTTTTTTATTTTCTTTTTTTTTTTCATTTTCTATTTGTTATATACCGTAGCTATGCACACTAATGGGTACGTTCCAATCCACATAAATGCGTTGGCACTATTGTAAGTGGGGTTAATAAACTGTCTAAGTAGTCCACCACTAACAGGGGTTTTATTACTGCACGCTGCTGGTGAGCATTGTATTTTGTTGATATTATCAAGTTTACGGTTTCATCTCTAACCGCTGTTTTGCTTGTTCCTCATTCAGTAACTCTTTCTATGTTACAACACTATCCGTCCATCTTTTTTTCTCATTCCTTTCTTCCGCCATTTCGTTGTTCCTTCCCCCTTTCTTTTTTATTTCTACTTATAGCATTTTTTCAAAGTTTTCTTTTCATATTTCTTTCTTTCTTCTATAACTTTTCTTCTCACACTTCTTTCTTTCTTCCTCGTTTTCTTTCTGTCTTCCTTTATCCTGGGGAGAGAGAAAGAGAAACGAAGATTATTCCTAGGCTAAAAAGATAACATCCTTTCATATTATCTCACTCAATCTTCATTTTCCTTTCTTTCTTCTTATTTTCATTCTCTCGCTTTATCCCTTTATTTCTTTCTTTTTTTTCATCTTTTTCTTTCTTATTTTTATTTCCATTTTCTTTCTATTTTTCACTTTCTATTCGTTTATCTTTTTTCTCGTTTCTTTCTTTCGCTTTTTCTTTTTTCTTTTATTTCGCCTTCTACCATTTTTGTTCCAGTTTTCTTTCTTTGTCTCTTTTGCTCTTCTATAACTTCCTTTCTTCTTCGTTTAGTTTCGTCTTCCTTTCTTCTGCAGAGGGGGAAAGAGAAAGGCGGAGATTATCCATAGACGAAAAAAAAATTCACATCATTATTTAATGTAACACTTCAATTGTTTAACGTTAGTGTGAAATATACATAATGTCTCAGGAAGACGAAGGGAAAAAAATTGAATTTTTTAACATTTAACTCACAAAGTAAGAGGCTGAGCAAAATCAATATTTAAACGAGAATGTTTTAGAAAAAAAGCATCGAAAAAGATAACACAGATTTCTGTTCAAACTCGGTAACAAAGTGAGAAAAGACAAGAAACTTCTGAGGAAAACTTACAATATTCGCAAATAATTTTGAACGATTAAAAATTTTGCATGAAATATATATATATATATATGAATCGAAAAATAAAATATGCATCAAATACATATATATCAAATATACCTATTGTTGTGGTAGGATCCACCTAATTTGCATAGTGGAGTACCGGGAAGAGAGGGGATCGAATCAACAGATTCCACCAGAGACTCTGCCCGACTACGACTCAGTCAACACATTCTCCAGGAACGGTCTTCCCAGGAATATACAAAGAACTATATGTAAATATTGTGTACACTTTCTTGTTTCAATACATTTTGTTCTAAGTACATTTTGTGTTGCATTATTATTCCATGCATTAGTCAAGTTTCAACACCTACATACTCTCATCATATGTAAATCTCTTTATACCAGGTTTTCCCAACCTGAGCGATATCACCCACCGGTGAGGGATTTCCACAGTTGGGTAGGCGCTGAGCAACTGAACAGGAAATTGCGATTGGAAATTTTCGTGGCCAGTCGAGGATTTTGAAAATAATATATGCATCAAATATATATATATACAAGGTAGCCAAAACAATTATGTCCGTTTTTTGATTAGTCATTGAATGAAGTTGAAATATATACGAAATGCGTGTAGCAATTGTTTTCAAATTCGCACAGCCGGACGTAGGAACGTCAGACGTTATAAAAAACACGCGCACCGTGTCCAGTCGTCAGTTATAAGCAAGACAGCTGTGAGAAGGATGGAAGTGTTTAGAGATCTCGTTCGGAGCTGTTTGCTTTACGACTTCAAAGTGGGCTTATCAGCATCTACATCAAGTCGCCGCATATGCCAAGCGTTTGGGGATAGTGCTGTGGATGAACGTACTGCAAGGCGTTGGTTTCGAAAATTTAAGTCGGGAGATTTGTCTCTCCATGATGAGCCTGGCAGTGGACGACCACGGGTCTTGAATGTCGGGGTCCTGAAGGCGACCATAGAAGAGGACAGTAGTCTAACGTGTGGTGAACTTTCAAGACAGTTAAACGTTTCCGATGAAACAGTTAGACTTCACCTGCACCGCCTAGGTAAGATGTACAAACTAAGCAAGTGGGTTCCGCAAACGCTGTTGGAGCTCCACAAGGAACAACGGATGACAGTCTGCGCATCGCTGCGCATCGCTGCTTTCTCGCCACCGTACCGCATCCTTATTCAATCGAGTGCTTACCAGTGATGAAAAGTGGGTTCTGTACGAAACTCCCAAGCGTTTCAGACATTGGTTGTCTCCTCAGGATGCTGTCCCTCACACCGCAAGAACGCTTTTTAAAACGGTTATTTAACTCCTCCCTTTAAAACTTCTCTATGTTAAATTTTAATCCCCACCTTCACCTCTAGGCCTTCCTGTTCTTCTGTTACACTTCTGTTACACTTCTCTCTAGAGCTTTCCCTCACAACTTGTTTCACATTCCCACCCATACACTCTCACTAAAATTTTGCTTTTTATACCCGGAGTTATATTTTCTGATTTCTTTTTGAATTTGTAGGTCTGATTAATTGGATCGTGATTACGATTCCAATGTAATAAATTATAACCATGGAATATTAGTGTTTGAGCCTTTTATATTATATATATATATATATATATATATATATATATATATATATATTATAATTTTACCAAAAAGACAAAACCATTTTACTCACTACAAAGATGCAACTTCGTTTCAGTGCATTTCAACTGCACTGAGACGGGTGAGAATTGAATTCGATTCTCACCCGTCGAAGTGTAGCGAAATGCACTGAGACGAATTTGCATCTTTGTAGTGAGTAAAATGGTTTTGTCTATATGGTAAAATTATAATATATATATATATATATATATATATATATATATATATATATATATATATATATATATATATATATATATATATAATGTTTTTGAGTAAAATGGTTTTGTCTATATGATAAAATTATAATAAATAAATAATTATCGGTCTACTATCGGTATCGTGCCCTCTTTTGGAATAATGCTATGAACGTTGAAATTTGTATATTATTTTCGTTCTCATTGCATCGGATATATATATATATATATATATATATATATATATATATATATATATATATATATATAATGTTATATATATATATTGTTATATATATATATATATATATATATATATATATATATATATATATATATATATATGTTATGGTCCATGTTCCTTGTACCACGGTGATGGTCCAAGGTAGAACCAATAAAGAACAACTCGAACACAGGTATGGAATAACAGAGATATATTACAATCAGAAATATGTACAAAGAAGTAGAAGTATTAGTAATGACTATCAGGTTAGGTTAGAGTGAACTATGTTGTCTCGACAAGTATCACTATTCCAATGTCTTACAGTAATCGTCTGACTCTCGACTCTCTCTCTCTCTGACCGACTCTGAACTGACTCTGAACCTGAACTGACGATGTCCAACAACACGCCCACGTGTGTCGAATGTGGCACAAGGCCGGTTTAATGTGGGCTCACTGAGCCCGCAGGCTCGGCCCCAAAATGCCCGTAGAACCCGTATAAACGGGATCGGGTTGGTCAACCCCCCGAATGAGGCTCTGCCCTTCGGCGGAGCCTCGTCCGGGTTCCTCTCTGCCCAGAGGCAGAGTGTTCGACCGTCTAGCCGAGTCGTCCAAAAATGACTGACTCGAAGTGACGATGTTCATTAACACGCCCACGTGTGTCAAATGTAGCACAAGGCCGGTTTAATGTGGGCTTTCCGAGCCCGTAGGCTCGGGCAAAAATTGCCTGTAGAACCTGTCTAAAAGGGATCGGGTTGGTCAACCTCCCCGAACGAGGTTCTGCCCTTCGGCGGAGCCGCGTCCGGGTTCCTCTCTTCCCAGAGGCAGAGAGTTCGACCGTCTAGCCGAGTCGTCCAAAAAGGACTGACTCGAAGTGACTGCTGCTCCCTCTTGAGGCGCAGTATCTATGATGTACGGAATAGTCCATTATTATTATGGGTAAGTTCCTATAACACACACACACACACACACACGCACACACACACACACACACATATATATATATATATATATATATTCCCTGTAACATTCAACAAACACTAGTCAGTAGAAAACCGGATTTATCTCTTTTAAAAACTTTGCATAAAATATGTTTTGATATTTGTACACCTGCCATATGATGCTATTTACAAAGTTAAGATTAGTTTGGTACGATACCAATAAATGTAGAGTTATGGTACAACCGGTGAGAATTGAAATCGCTATTCAGTAATGACGATCTGTAATAGCGGCTTGATAACAATTACATCAGGAAAAAGTGTCCCACAAAGATTTACAGCGTCTTAAGAGATTACTTTAATCGATCAACAAATAATTTCAGCCATCGCACATTGAAAAGACCGTTCCAAATCACATAAATTATTTTCCTTATTTTTATTTATTCATTTGTTTTTGATGCGGCTCAAAGATAATCTTTAAATTGGCATGCCTGTATGATTGTAACATTTAACCCGTTGGTCGATTCTGGGTCAGCCTGGTCAGTAGTGACCAGGAATTCTGATCGTTGACATACGCTGCATATAACGGATGATGTCTTGGTCGTCAGAATCGTAGGATGAGGAATTGATTGCAGGGTCAATCCCACGCTGTTCGATACTGTCGTGGGTCTGTCGTCGTTGATCGCTGTCCACTTCGGTCTACACCTCGCACCTCCCACGTTATATTTCTTGATCCCAGAGCTAGTAGGGATCGATTTATGTCAATATCGTTGCCTTAACTCAAACCACATGATAAAAATAAAAATATGTTCTTGCAAATGTAATAAAAACGAAAAATGTCTTCGGGGCAATTTGCGATTTGGTTTATGTAGTTCTTAGTATAACAAAAAAATAACACTTGCTCTTCAGCGACACATTTGCCTATCGATGCAAATTTCTTGGAACAGATCTCAAATTTGGGAATTCTCTCAACAGTTCATGTGGTCTCAGCTGCTCCTTTCTCGCTGTCTGTCTACCACTCTAACTTCAAATGATTGGGTCGGTCACGTGTTCCACTTATATTGCCTTTGATTCAAAATCGGAGTCAGGGCTGACATTATTTGCAAATTTGGGAGTCCCCCAGGTATCTATATTGATTTAAACAAAGTTTCTTTTCTGTCTGATTTATAATATTAATTATCTCTCCAAATCTGGAAGATCCCCTCTTCCTACTGCTATTGGATGCAGGTATTGGCCGCTCGTATAACTAATTCTTTCTCTTATCTATGCCTCGCACCATTACTTCCAAATTGGAGAGGTTCATTTTTATCTTGGTATCTCATCTAAATCCGCCACCCCAGCTGTTTCTTTGATAACTCCGACTTTCAAATTGCATGGACAGAAATGAGGTCTCAACTTTTAGTCATTAATTATTATTTTCTTTATATAGCCATTGATAGCACCAATGATACCCCCGGGTTATTCACTAACTGAATTCTTTCAACGCAGAATAAAATCCTAAAGTCGGCGAGAACATTTACACCGGCTAACAGACGGGCATAGGCTAGTCTCTTGATTCTACCTTTTTGCACAAAATTATTAAATATTATTTTCAATTGACCCCTTCTTACTTCATGGCAATTATGAGACATTGTCTCGTCACTTGCACTTTAAGGCAAGCGGGCGTGTTGTCTCGTGCATTTAAACCTCTCTCTCTGTTCCTTGTCATATTCTAAATTAAACCTTTCTTTTCCTTTTTACCAGTGTCACACAGTGTCATATGAGGAATTCGATACTACATGGAATTGCCACCTTCCAAATCATATTGGATACACCTCGTTCAGTAGGCTTATTTATGCAATCTACTTACAAAAAAAATAATGAAGGCACCTGGTATTGTTTCCATCATGAAATAAGCAGATGTCGATATTTCTACATTCTAAATGTGAAGCAATTTTGTGAACAGAGTCAAGATCATATCTGTTGTCTAAATGAAAACAGACGAAGCATTTCCCGAGAGATTTTTTTCAGTAAACGTAATGTCTTAGTTGTAGTTCTCAAGTCTTCTCTAGCGGAGTTATGGATGTTTGTGATCTATTTTGTTTTAATAAGCACAAATATCAAGATTTAAATTCTTCTTCGAACGTATGTCTACATTCATCATTGGCTTCATGTTTCTCCACTATAAATTCGTTTATAATTGTGTTATAAGTTTTCCATATCATTTATCTAAAGATCAACATTTTGAATTCGGATTTGTGCTCATGGGTCCGGTAAAGAAGAGACTGATATTACTTTGCCCAACTATGTAAATCTCAGAATAGAACCATGGCCGCCAACAATAGACTGCAATAAACTGTGGCGAAAATGGCCACCTAATTATCGTACAGCGTTTTGCAAAGTTTGAATCGATATTTTCACTTCCATATTACAGCAAGACAAATAATTTGTCCGAAAGGATCCATTCTCATTCATTTTCTGTAGAACAAGTCTGAATGAAAAATGATTAAGCGTGGAACAACTACGGCTCGTATGAAAAACTCCACATGTTAAGACAACCACACTACGAAAACAAGGTCCTGTAATTGAACAGGGAAATCTATATGATTAATACATATACATATCAATAATGAAGAAATTATATAGTAGTAAAATATAAAATGTATATATTTATATGTTTGTCTATATCGGTGGAGTAATGTATAGCGGCTTGGATTGAGGAATCAGAGAGCCGAGTTCGAATTCCAGTCAAATCCATTACATTCACTTGCGTGCTAATACGCTTGGGAAAGGTCGGAATACTCTTCTTCCCGCTCCAGCTATGGGTAAATAGCAGGACATACTGGGTTCTATAGGGTTGGATGGCAACTGGTCTAGGAGAAGTACAACTCTGAATTCAAAACTCTGAATCCAAATATATATATATAGAGAGAGAGAGTAGATAGATAGATGGATAGAGAGAGAGAGAGAGAGAGAGAATTATATATATGTATATATATATATATATATATATATATATATATATATATATATAGAGAGAGAGAGAGAGAGAGAGAGAGATAAATACAGATGTGTATATGGGGTATATAAATATATATATGTATATATATATATATATATATATATATATATATATATATATATGTTGAAACTTGACTAATTCATGGAATAATAATGCAACACAAAATGTACTTAAAACAAAATGTATTGAAACAAGAAAGTGTACACAATATTTACATATAGTCTTTTGTATATTCCTGGGAAGACCGTTCCTGGAGAATGTGTTGACTGAGTCGCAGTCGGGCAGAGTCTCTGGTTGAATCTCTTGATTCGTCCACTCTCTTCCCGGTACCAACCATATTTATATGGTCGGTACTCCACTATGCAAATTAGGTGGATCCTACCACAACAATATATATATATATATATATATATATATATATATATATATATATATATATATATATATATATATAAATTTAATGTATGTCTGATCATGAGCCGTTCTAATGTTTCTTATGTTTACTTTAAATTTAGGTGAAAAAAATAAAATAAAATGGCCAACATTTGAATGTTTTTATTAATTTGTTCCTTGATCTAAGATTTTTGGCTCACATGAGCTATCTTCAGAATGGTTATCAGGATATTTTAACATAGATATACAATGGCAAACTTAATATTTTTTATGTTGATAGAGAAGATTGCTATGCGACGATAACGATATCTTCGACGGTGGATATCATTGTGAAAATGTTCATTCAACCACCGTGAAGATGACATATGTGAGCCGAAAGTTTAGAAGCATCTTAATAAAAAAGTATCTATCTATCTATCTATCTATCTATCTATCTATCTATCTATCTGTTTTGACATATTCATATCTATCTATCTAAAAAAAAATATCCAAATGTTGGACAATTTTTGTCTTTATTTTCATCTGAAATTAAAGCAAATATTCGAACGCTATAACGGTTCATGATCAAAGATAATAGACATTCATTTAACAATATATATATATATATATATATATATATATATATATATATATATATATATATACATATATATATATATATATATATATACAGACACACACACACACACATATATATATATATATATATATATATATATATATATATATATATATAAATATATATATATTATATTTTTTTCTTATAGACAAAACCATTTTACTAAACTACAAAGATCCTGCTAGTAAGCAAGCAGTATGTTAGTGACGTTTCACGTACGGCTTGCCTACAAGCAGGATTGTTCATGAACATTTTCGATTCTCACCCGTCGAAGTGCAGTTGAAATGCACTGAAACCAAGTTGCATCTTTGTAGTGAGTATATGTTTAAATAATAATTATTATTAAATAATAATAATTGCTGCCCCAATACATACGCATACATACACACACACACACACATATATATATATATATATATATATATATATATATATATTAAAAATGGACAAAGTCCGACAATTATTTTTAGACTTTTTATGTTTATAAATTCTTTTTTATAGATACAAATACTTAAGTAAATGCTCTGTTTTATAATAAACAGTATTATTAACATTTACTGGCCTATAAATGTAGTTTAATACTGTTTATTATAATACAGAGCATTTACTTAAATATTTGTATCTATAAAAAAATGTATAAACATTAAAATGTCTGAAAATATATATGCATATACATACGCATACACACACACACACACACACACACACACACACACACATATATATATATATATATATATATATATATATATATATATATATATAGTTAAGTTACGAAAAACTTGGTAATACGTATTTTCTATTTCACCTTTTGGAAGTGATGTCTGATGATCCAGCGGCCTTTAAAAGGGCTATGGTGAAATAAATTATTACATGGAGCCTTAAAGGGTCTGTTTTTCTTTAAATTATATATATATATATATATATATATATATATATATATATATATATATATATATATATATATATATACATGCATACATACGTAATAACAGCTGGCCACTCGTATTCGAGGACATCCGTCTATTTGGGCGGCTAGCCAATCCCTATTACAGACTCCCGCTCAGGTACATTTGTTTTTGTTCAACACCCATATAGAGAACCTGTGGTTTATACTACAACCATGCTGAGCAGATCTTAGTTACAGTTTCTAGGAGAGAGCGTCTCATCTAGCGTGATCAACAATCTGAACAAGACCAGCGCACTCAAACACTCGGCCTCAATGACTTGTAACTTTGTACTATCCAATTTCACTCACAGGGACATTCCAAAGGTGTCGCACGCTGGGACCGCACCCTCCAGATCGATAACATCAGGAAGTCTCCTTCCTGACAATTCGAACATGGTGAGATTCGAACTCAGGTCTTATGGTCAGAAGCGAACGTTCTAACCACTCGGCTACATAATATATACATATATATATATATATATATATATATATATATATATATATATATATATATATATATATATATATATATATATATATATATATATATATATATATATATATATATATATATATATATATATATATATATATATATATATATATATATATATGTACTATGTAGCCGAGTGGTTAAATGTTTGCTTTCTGACCAGAGACCCGAGTTCAATCTCACCATATGTTCGTATTGACTTTGCATTTGACAAAATCAAATATTTACACTGATGCATTTCTGAATGCATTCTTGGAACATACATACATACATAGATATGTAGATAGATAGATAGATAGATAGATAGATAGATATGAATAAGTCACAATATGTAGATAGCTATGAACAGGTCAAGATATATCGATAAATAGATAGATAGATAGATAGATAGATAGATAGATATGAATACGTCAAGATAACTAGATATATATGACCATACCTAGTATGTTCCTGCCTGTCTATCTAGATATGAAAAATGAAGATAAATATGAAATAGCATGAATTAACGAACCAGAAAAACCAAACGCTAAAAAGACGAAATTTCTAAAATAAAGGAAAGAAATAAGGAAAAAATATCAAGTAAATAAAAGAATCCACTACAAAGAAAGAAAGAAAAAAGAAAGAAAAGAAAAAATCACTTTCAGATATAAATGAATAAAAGTAATCAACACTCAAGCCAAGAATAAAACAAATTCTCTGAAGCAAACAAGAAAAATATCATTCTAAATAAAAAAAAATACATGTGGCAATGACCAAAACAGGCGAAAAGAAACGGAGATACATAAAAATAACAAATGATTTTTCATTCTAAAACAAAACAGAAAAACATACCGCGCAAAGCAGGCCAAGAAGAATCTATGAAAGTATTCCGCTTTCAAAGTCATAAACTGTTTCTTCCTCCAACAGTCGAGATGGATGCTCTAACAATATAAAATTGCATAGTTAGTACACCTATTTCTGGGCATCATTGTCACTTAAATAATTAATCTGTCCCTGATAATTGCCAATGATCCAACTATGTGCGTCGTGAACAGGTTAGCTGGCGCGTGTTTTAATGTCGGTTATTTCTCTTTTTTTTCGGTTTACTTTTTTTTTTTTTTTTTCGTAAAAATATTTCGTTGAATTTCTTATAGTCATTTCGAGGACTCTGTTTTATTAGGTAATAAAAAATTTTTAAATCTCGAATGAATGTAAAATGAATTTAAAATAAATTAAAGAAAAACAATGTCTACCGTTATGATCTCGCATCCATGTCCTGCAGACAAGAAAAAGATGCGTTTAGAAACATGGCCGGCAAGGCGGGAAAAGGAAACGAATTTATAATTATAGAAGTTGATTTAATTTCTCAGCTTAATTTTCATTTCAGATTTGATTGGGATGACTCGAGGGGAAAAAATCACCCTAAAAGACGTGTAATCATTTTGAGGTTTAGAATTCTCGAAACCAATTAGCAAGTCGATTAACTTAATAGTAATAGCATTCAGTCGTGTTTCTTCTTCCATCTTTTTTTCTTGATATTCCTCAAGAGCTTTTAAACTTTTTTTTAATATTGTCTCCAACAAATTCAATTACATAAACAAAAAGAATGAAAAAACTCCCGAACTGATGTATACGGTTTAGACAACTAATTGGCGTTATAAAGCAGAAGAATCGACATTGAAATAAATATGTACACTCCCTCCGCGGAATCACACCAAACTCATTTCTTACGTATGCCGATTGCAAAATGGAAAGCGACCTTTCTTGAGCACACTCCTGCGTGGATACATTTCTCAAAACTAAAATCATAAAAATGTCAAAATTATCACCAACCACCCTTGTGAAAATAAACTGAAACAAAAAGAATAATTCCGTTATTATTTACTTTTTATGTACATTATTCGGGCTATTGTCCTCATCTTTATCGCCATATTTATTACAACGTTTCGGCCTTTCAGTATCTGTCTATATTTCTGAGATCTGGTATTATGTACACTACATCTTTCGGACCATTTCCTC
The DNA here is from genome assembly GCA_964036315.1 of Acanthosepion esculentum. NCBI lineage: Eukaryota > Metazoa > Mollusca > Cephalopoda > Sepiida > Sepiidae > Acanthosepion > Acanthosepion esculentum. The sequence goes on along the minus strand of OZ038497.1, from coordinate 87,748,133 downwards.
ATTTTTTGTCGCCATATTTATTACAACGTTTCGGTCTTTCAGTATCTGTTTATATTTCTGAGATGAGGTATTATGTACACTATTTACATTATTCGGACTATTGTCCTCAACTTTGTTGCCATATTTATTACAAAGTTTCGGCCTTTCAGTATCTGTTTATATTTCTGAGATGAGGTATTATGTACACTATTTACATTATTCGGACTATTGTCCTCATCTTTGTCGCCATATTTATTACAACGTTTTATGCCTTTCAGTATCTGTTTATATTTCTGAGATGAGGTATTATGTACACTATTTACATTATTCGGACTATTTCCTCATCTTTGTCGCCATATTTATTACAACGTTTTATGCCTATCATTATCTTTTTATATTTCTGAGATGAGGTATTATGTACACTATTTACATTATTCGGACTATTGTCCTCATCTTTGTCGCCATATTTATTACAACGTTTCAGCCTTTCAGTATCTGTCTATATTTCTGAGATGAGGTATTATGTACACTATTTACATTATTCGGACTATTGTCCTCATCTTTGTCGATATATTTATTACAACGTTTCGGCCTTTCAGTATCTGTTTATATTTCTGAGATGAGGTATTATGTACACTACATTATTCGGACTATTGTCCTCATCTTTGTCGCCATATTTATTACAACGTTTCGGCCGATCAGTATCTGTCTATATTTCTGAGATGAGGTATTATGTACACTATTTACATTATTCGGACTATTGTCCTCATCTTTGTCGCCATATTTATTACAACGTTTCGGTCGTTGTACGCGCCGGCCTTCTTCTTGTGGTTGGAATGTCGAACTGAACCCTTTATTTCGCTCACTGGGGTAGACTGTTCTAGTTCCACGTGCCGTGTTTAATGGATTTCAGTTGTCAGTTATCTCCTGTTAATTTTCCTTTCCGAGTTCTCCACTGCCTTAAACAGGTATTGAACTCACACTGTTTGGATCCTGTCACTGTATCTAACTAACGCCTTTATCCACTGTGATATATGTCCTTGATAGATATTTACTTTTTTTCATATTTTTCCAATGAAACAGGAACCATGTTCGTACTTCGCATATCCATTCCACGAAGTCGTTCCCTGCAGATTACCTACAGATTCTCGATTAGATTTAAATCAAAAGATTTGCCAAGGCAGTCGATAGTTTGATTTGCTCACCGGAAAATCTTGGCATCTTTTCGTATGGAGCAATGCCCATCGCAGACAATGTCCGTAGGACAACTAATCGACAGTTGAGAAAATATTGTCAGATGAAAATCGGATGTAATCACGGATGCACCATCTGATTAACACGTCTTCCACTCCCTGGATAATCATCTTCGTGGGAAATCCTTCACAAATGAAGCAGACTTGCGCAAAGCCCTCACGGATTTCTTTGCGTCATAACCACCCGAGTTCTACCGCAAGGGCATTGAACAGGTGGAGACACGTTGGCAGAAAGTGCTGGATGCCGATGGCGATTACTTAGAATACTAAATATAAGTTACGCATACTGTGAAGCGTTTTCTTTTTTTCCTTTAAAACGGACAGAACTTTTTTGGTTACCTTATATAAGGCGTTAATTAATGGTTAACGTGTTTGGAGAAATCCTACAAGCATTCAATATTGGCGGCTAGAATTCTTAACAATATAAGATATGCAGATGACACAGTGCTGATAGAAGACAGTGAAATGAAACCACGAAACCTCTTACAGAACGTAGCAAAAGAAAGCGAGAAAAAAGGACTAAGCATAAACTACAAAAGAGAGAATGCATTGTTACCACCAAAAGAATGAGTGCAAAATTCAGATTATAGGTCGGGAATTCTAAAAGTCAAGCACTCTCAGAGATTTAAATTTGTGGAAATGTTCTAATAGACAAGGGAAAATGCGACACTGGGATACGAAGATGCTTTAGGATGGCCAAAGATGCATTTCAAAAGCTAAGCAGTGTATTAAAAGACAGGAAAATTTCGTTGGAAACAAAGAAAAGAGTACTAAACTGTTACGGGATATCTCTCCTCCTGTCTGGCAGTGAATCTTGGACAATCTCTACAAAGATGAGGAAGAGACTTGAAGCAACAGAAATGTAGTTCTACAGAAAGATGCTGATGATACCATAGGCCAAAGATGAGAGTTACAACGAGGTTTTGGAGAGAATGGAAACAAAAAGGAGAGTTATACTGAACCTCAAGAAGAGGAAGTTGAAATTTCAGGGGCACGTATTGAGGAAGGAAGCCTTGAAAAATATATACATGGGACAATTTTAGGGAAATAGGGACATAGAAAACATTGCGTAACATACATGATGGGCTTGAGCAAATGGATGGCAGAAAAGAGTTTGGGAAGAATAACAAAAAGAGAAAAACTTATTAAGAGCTACAAGAGTTAGGAGTATGTGGAGGACCATGATCGCCTACATCCTGAAGAGACACGGCACATAAAACAAGAAGTCTAGTTTGGTTGGCCAGTACGTTTGCTGAAACAATTAGCGCAGAAGCAACGTCGGAGGCCCATCGATTTCTATCGCTATTTCATTTCTTTAGTTCCACGAAATCATATTCTTTAGAGCTAAAACATGTCATGCTGCCTCCACAGAATCACACCACCCTCATTCCTTCAGTGTTCCGATTATAAGGAAGACATTTCACTCGGGGAGTTTTTTTTTTCTTCTTTTCTTCTCTCAAGAACCGTTTCTTTCTCGAGCAGACAAACGCGTAGCTGTTTGTCCAGGTACTAAAATCAAAAAAATTTCATGTCAACTTCGTGTTTGTTTCAGAGAATTTGTTTTATTCTTGACTTGAGTGTTGATTAATTTTATTCATTTATTTCTTTTTTTCTTTCTTTCTTTGTATTGGATTCTTTTATTTACTTGATATTTTTTGCTTATTTCTTTTCTTTATTTTACAGATTTCTTCTTTTTAGCGTTTGTTTTTTCTTAATTTATGTTACTTCATATTTTTCTTTATTTTTCATATCTAGATAGACAGGCATGAACATACGAGGTATGGTCATATCTATCTAGTTCTCTTGACCTATTCATATCTATCTACATATCTTCACCTATTCTTATCTATCTATCTCTCTCTCTATATCTATCTATCTATGTTGACCTATTCATATCTAGCTATCTATGTTGGCCTCTTCATATCTGTATATCTATTGTGACCTATTCATATCTATCTATCTATTTATCTATCAATCTGTCTATGTTCACCTATTCATATTTATATATCTATTGTGACCTATTAACATGACGATCCGCGTAGGTGAAACCTATGTAGGTTTGTCTGGCTCTTTAGGTTTACTTAGTTTGCGCTACTTAGTGTATTGAGCACTTTGCTTAGTTATTTTACTTCACTTGTATCGGAGGTTTTTTTTCTTTCGACTCTGAACTTACATTCTAGACGATTATTTTCGCCGGAAGTACATGTTCTTAGTATATATATAAACGTTTCAATTCAAATGTTTGAGGATACAACTGGTAATTCTTTTTAAATTGAACCAAAACGTAAATGATTATTACTTTAAAAAAGAAAAAAAAATATTATACATAGTTCAGAAAAGAGAGACAAAATTTTTAGAAATTTTATTACGACAAAAAAAAACTTTATGATTAAATTCTGCTTTCGTCGAAATATCCTCCTTAAGTCTTGATTACTGCAGCACATAATTTTTGGCATTCGTTATAAACTCTTCTCAAAGTACAAGATTGATAATTGATTCCATCTTCTCCCAGGAGTTAGGTGATGATGGCTTTCCATGCGTTTTCTGTCTTTATTGTATGTGAAATAACTGACCTTGGAAAAAATAGTGAAGTCTTTTCCCGTGGGCATCTTCCACGATTTTGAATTGATAGCAGTTGCTATGGCAAAGCGCGAGAGACCAGTTTATACTGCCATTTAGTCTATAGTTATTAGATTGATCGGAAAATAATATCCGATTATAGAACCACTTTTAATTCTGAATTAATGTAAACAGTAATTTAATCATTCAACGGAAGATTTATTCTATTTAAATCATCGGGTTACAATTTATGTTATTAAGATAAAACTCTAAAGGTGTGGACGCCAAGAAACCTTTCAGTGCATCTTCTATGCAACGAAATGTCTTTTGGTTTAAAGAATTTTTAGGATGCTTGAAATATCGTTAGTCAGTTGGCAAGACATCAAGTTAATATGGTGATGTGTTAAAGTCTCTAATCCCAAGTTGTTGAGTTGTTGCAATGTCATCCTGGCAAAGCAGGCCAAGCATTGTCATTTATCCGAATTTAGCCTTGTCGATTAAACAATGCCGTTGGCATTTTGCTCAAATGAATGTATTTACATCCAGGTGATGAGAGTAAATTTGGTTGTGATGCTTTGGCGAGATTCCAGAAAACTGTAATGGATAATGCCAATGGTGGACCAACAGACAATCACCATAATCTTCTGTAGGTACAGTTTCAGTTTTGGAAAGAAAGTGTTTAGATCCTTCGTTGTGTTAAAGTTTTCGAGATGATGGTTCAAGATTGTCATAAATGAACCATTTCTCATTAATATTCATCACAAATAACTGAATCATTCGAATTTCGCAGATGCAGCCTCCAAAACACCTCAAAACGTCGAACTCTGACTGTCACTGTGGAATGCATTTGTAGAGTTTCTCCACCATAACAATTTTCTTGAGATGGTCCGATATTGGTGAAAGGTTTACACTCCATTAATGGAGTATTGCTACCATATATGGTCTGGGGCCCCTGCTGGTTGCCTCAGGGTTCTTGATAAGATCCAGAGACGGATATGCAATGTGATTGGCCCTGATCTGTCATCTCGTCTGCAGTCGCTCTCTCACAGACACGATGTTGCATCGCTCTGCCTTTTCTACAAATACTTTCACGGTAATTGCTCCGAGGAGTTGCTTTCGCTTGTCCCTAGGCCTCATGAATTTAAACGTCCTACGAGGCTGGTATCGCGTTCCCACCCCTTCACCGTTGAAACTGTTAGATGTAGACGTCTCTTCTACTCCAATAGCTTCATGTCTCGCACATCTCGCCTACGGAACTCCCTTCCCTATTACTTTTTCCCTGACAAATACAATCTCCAACGGTTTAAGTGTAGCGTCAATCGTCATCTCCAGTTGCCTTGATCTATCCACTTCCCTTCTCCACATCCTTTCATCTTTCATTCCTATCTTCTGTAACCCTCCGTCTTTCTCTTTCTCCACATCCTCTCCTTTACCACTCCTATCTGCTCTTCCTCCATCCCTTCTGTAACCCCATGCGTGAAAAAGACATTCCTCTGACACTTTGACACGTGTTATGTTCGACTAATGTTTTAAGATTGTCAATTGCAGTTAGACATCTTCTACCACTTTTATATCCATGACTCATATCCCCACTGCGAAACTTCAAAATTCAGTAACGTACTCTGCTTCCGTCACCCCGGGCTAACGAAAAAAGTAAGTTAAAGTAAATGCATCTCTTCTTTTTCATGTTCAAGATAAGGGCCATATAATATTTTCAGTTGATTTCTGAAAGAGGTTGATATAAAATTAAGAAAGGGGACACTTTGAACATTGGAATGGGTAACATATTTTTGTGCAACTATTATAATAAGTCAGAGGTTTCTTCTAAAAATAGGACATTTACTTCCGAACAAACTTATAAGAAAGAAATAGGCTCACGTCTTTTTTGTACTCGTGCGATTGTGAATACAAACGACTAGGCTAGAATTTGAATTTTCTGTCTCGCTAACTGTTACGCAAATTTTATTCAAGCTGATCGTTCCCCAGGCATATTCAAACAGCTGAGCGAGATATCAGCATGAAATCTTTTAAGTATCTTGAAATTCGGCAAAGTTTGGTTTATTAATTCTAACATTGAACGAAGGATAAAATGCAATACGTGTTCAGCATGTTTCGCATTTTACAGTAAGAATCACATTGTTTTAAAAATTATTGCAAAAATTAAATATATGTCTAATTTTAATGACATTTTTAGAACTTATTCAGAATGAATGAAATTATATTTGAATTGTTGTTTTTATTTACATCTGTTACACCCACATAATGAATTTTATGAAATTTCGATAAATTTAAATTCCACACGTCTTTGAAATCATTAGTTAAAAGCAGGACTCAGTGGATAATTTAAATTTTCAAAAAAGATGCTAATATTAATATTAGACGTTTCCTTATGAAGAGACATTTAGCATCCATGGACCGTGTAGCCGATGCTACTTTTGGGTAAAATTTATAAAATCTTTATTTTAAAATACTTTTCTTTTCTAGGAAATAGGTATTTCATGCCTAGTTATTATTATTAATATTTGTAATGCCAACGAATACTCGTTGTCAGTTTCGTAAATGCTCGTTGTAGTAGAAACTTCGTAATCGCAGATACAAATATAGTACACCGTTGAAAAAATACTGGTGTCAGACACCATCGAATATCACAAGGACTAATAAAATTGGCTCGAAAAGTAATCCGTAGAGTGATGCAAACAGAGAAGTAGTTTAATAAAAGAGTAGAGAATAGCGGTCCGTATAGTAATAGAAGATAGAGTAGAAACAGCGATCAAAATAGTAATAGAGGATGGGCTAGAAATACCATTCCGAATAGTAATAGAGAGTAGACTAGAAATAGCGATGCGAATAGTAATAGAGAATAGACAAGAAATAGCGATCCGAATAGTAATAGAGAATAGACAAGAAATAGCGATCCGAATAGTAATAGGGAATAGACAAGAAATAGCGATCCGAATAGTAATAGGCAATAGACAAGAAATAGCGATCCGAATAGTAATAGAGAATAGACTACAAATAGCGATCCGAATAGTAATAGAGAATAGACTAGAAATAGCGATCCGAATAAAAATAGGGAATAGACAAGAAATAGCGATCCGAATAGTAATAGAGAATAGACTAGAAATAGCGATTCGAATAGTAATAGATAATAGACTAGAAATAGCGATCCGAATAAAAATAGGGAATAGACAAGAAATAGCGATCCGAATAGTAATAGAGAATAGACTAGAAATAGCGATTCGAATAGTAATAGATAATAGACTAGAAATAGCGATCCGAATAAAAATAGGGAATAGACAAGAAATAGCGATCCGAATAGTAATAGGGAATAGACAAGAAATAGCGATCCGAATAGTAATAGGGAATAGACAAGAAATAGCGATCCGAATAGCAATAGGGAATAGACAAGAAATAGCGATCCGAATAGTAATAGGGAATAGACAAGAAATAGCGATCCGAATAATAATAGGGAATAGACAAGAAATAGCGATCCGAATAGTAATAGGGAATAGACAAGAAATAGCGATCCGAATAGTAATAGGCAATAGACAAGAAATAGCGATCCGAATAGTAATGTAGAATAGACTAGAAATAGCGATCCGAATAGTAATAGGGAATAGACAAGAAATAGCGATCTGAATAGTAATAGGGAATAGACAAGAAATAGCGATCCGAATAGTAATAGGCAATAGACAAGAAATAGCGATCCGAATAGTAATAGGGAATAGACAAGAAATAGCGATCCGAATAGTAATAGGGAATAGACAAGAAATAGCGATCCGAATAGTAATAGGCAATAGAGAAGAAATAAAGATCCGAATAGTAATAGGGAATAGACAAGAAATAGCGATCCGAATAGTAATAGGGAATAGACAAGAAATAGCGATCCGAATAGTAATAGGCAATAGACAAGAAATAGCGATCCGAATAGTAATAGGGAATAGACAAGAAATAGCGATCCGAATAGTAATAGGCAATAGACAAGAAATAGCGATCCGAATAATAATAGGGAATAGACAAGAAATAGCGATCCGAATAGTAATAGGGAATAGACAAGAAATAGCGATCCGAATAATAATAGGGAATAGACAAGAAATAGCGATCCGAATAGTAATAGGGAATAGACAAGAAATAGCGCTCTGAATAGTAATAAGGAATAGACAAGAAATAGCGATCCGAATAGTAATAGGGAATAGACAAGAAATAGCGATCCGAATAGTAATAGGGAATAGACAAGAAATAGCGATCCGAATAGTAATAGGGAATAGACAAGAAATAGCGATCCGAATAGTAATAGGGAATAGACAAGAAATAGCGATCCGAATAGTAATAGGGAATAGACAAGAAATAGCGATCCGAATAGTAATAGGGAATAGACAAGAAATAGCGCTCTGAATAGTAATAGGGAATAGACAAGAAATAGCGATCCGAATAGTAATAGGGAATAGACAAGAAATAGCGATCCGAATAGTAATAGGAAATAGACAAGAAATAGCGATCCGAATAGTAATAGGAAATAGACAAGAAATAGCGATCCGAATAGTAATAGGGAATAGACAAGAAATAGCGATCTGAATAGTAATAGGGAATAGACAAGAAATAGCGATCCGAATAGTAATAGTGAATAGACAAGAAATAGCGATCCGAATAGTAATAGGGAATAGACAAGAAATAGCGATCCGAATAGTAATAGGGAATAGACAAGAAATAGCGATCCGAATATTAATAGGCAATAGACAAGAAATAGCGATCCGAATAGTAATAGGGAATAGACAAGAAATAGCGATCCGAATAGTAACAGGCAATAGACAAGAGATAGCGATCCGAATAGTAATAGGGAATAGACAAGAAATAGCGATCCGAATAGTAATAGGCAATAGACAAGAAATAGCGATCCGAATAGTAATAGGGAATAGACAAGAAATAGCGACCCGAATAGTAATAGGCAATAGACAAGAAATAGCGATCCGAACAGTAATAGGGAATAGACAAGAAATAGCGATCCGAATAGTAATAGGGAATTGACAAGATATAGCGATCCAAATAGTAATAGGGAATAGACAAGAAATAGTGATCCGAATAGTAATAGGGAATAGACAAGAAATAGCGATCCAAATAGTAATAGGCAATAGACAAGAAATAGCGATCCGAATAGTAATAGGGAATAGACAAGAAATAGCGATCCGAAAAGTAATAGGCAATAGACAAGAAATAGCGATCCGAATAGTAATAGGGAATAGAAAAGAAATAGCGATCCGAATAGTAATAGGCAATAGACAAGAAATAGCGATCCGAATAGTAATAGGGAATAGACAAGAAATAGTGATACGAATAGTAATAGGGAATAGACAAGAAATAGCGATCCGAATAGTAATAGGGAATAGACAAGAAATAGCGATCCGAATAGTAATAGGGAATAGACAAGAAATAGCGATCCGAATAGTAATAGGAAATAGACAAGAAATATCGATCTGAATAGTAATAGAGAATAGACTAGAAATAGCGATCCGAATAGTAATAGGGAATAGACAAGAAATAGCGATCTGAATAGTAATAGGGAATAGACAAGAAATAGCGATCCGAATAGTAATAGGCAATAGACAAGAAATAGCGATCCGAATAGTAATAGGGAATAGACAAGAAATAGCGACCCGAATAGTAATAGGGAATAGACAAGAAATAGCGATCCGAATAGTAATAGTCAATAGACAAGAAATAGCGATCCGAATAGTAATAGAGAATAGACTAGAAATAGCGATCCGAATAGTAATAGGCAATAGACAAGAAATAGTGATCCGAATAGTAATAGGGAACAGACAAGAAATAGCGATCCGAATAGTAATAGGCAATAGACAAGAAATAGCGATCCGAATAGTAATAGGGAATAGACAAGAAATAGCGATCCGAATTGTAAGAGAGAATAGACTAGAAATAGCGATCCGAATAGTAATAGGGAATAGACAAGAAATAGCGATCCGAATAGTAATAGGGAATAGACTAGAAATAGCGATCCGAATATTAATAGAGAATAGACTAGAAATAGCGATCCGAATAGTAATAGGGAATAGACAAGAAATAGCGATCCGAATAGTAATAGTGAATAGACAAGAAATAGCGATCCGAATAGTAATAGGAAATGGACAAGAAATAGCGATCCGAATAGTAATAGAGAATAGACTAGAAATAGCGATCCGAATAGTAATATGGAACAGACAAGAAATAGCGATCCGAATATTAATAGGCAATAGACAAGAAATAGCGATACGAATAGTAATAGGGAATAGACAAGAAATAGCGATCCGAATATTAATAGGGAATAGACAAGAAATCGCGATCCGAATAGTAATAGGGAATAGACAAGAAATAGCGATCCGAATAGTAATAGGCAATAGACAAGAAATAGCGATCCGAATAGTAATAAAGAATAGACAAGAAATAGCGATCCGAATATTAATAGGGAATAGACAAGAAATAGCGATCCGAATAGTAATAGGGAATAGACAAGAAATAGCGATCCGAATAGTAATAGGCAATAGACAAGAAATAGCGATCCGAATAGTAATATGCAACAGACAAGAATTAGCGATCCGAATAGTAATAGGGAATAGACAAGAAATAGCGATCCGAATAGTAATAGGGAATAGACAAGAAATAGCGATCCGAATAGTAATAGGCAATTGCCTAGAAATAGCGATACGAATAGTAATAGGGAATAGACAAGAAATAGCGATCCGAATAGTAATAGGGAATAGACAAGAAATTGCGATCCGAATAGTAATAGGGAATAGACAAGAAATAGCGATCCGAATAGTAATAGGGAATAGACAAGAAATAGCGATCCGAATAGTAATAGGGAATAGACAAGAAATAGCGATCCGAATAGTAATAGGCAATAGACAAGAAATAGCGAATCCGAATAGTAATATGCAACAGACAAGAATTAGCGATCCGAATAGTAATAGGGAATAGACAAGAAATAGCGATCCGAATAGTAATAGGGAATAGACAAGAAATAGCGATCCGAATAGTAATAGAGAATAGACTAGAAATAGCGATACGAATAGTAATAGGGAATAGACAAGAAATAGCGATCCGAATAGTAATAGGGAATAGACAAGAAATAGCGATCCGAATAGTAATAGGGAATAGACAAGAAATAGCGATCCGAATAGTAATAGGGAATAGACAAGAAATAGCGATGCGAATAGTAATAGGGAATAGACAAGAAATAGCGATCCGAATAGTAATAGGGAATAGACAAGAAATAGCGATCCGAATAGTAATAGTGAATAGACAAGAAATAGCGATCCGAATAGTAATAGGCAATAGACAAGAAATAGTGATCCGAATAGTAATAGGAAATATAGACAAGAAATAGCGATCCGAATAGTAATAGGCAATAGACAAGAAATAGCGATCCGAATAGTAATAAAGAATAGACAAGAAATAGCGATCCGCATATTAATATGTAATAGACAAGAAATAGCGATCCGAATAGTAATAGGCAATAGACAGGAAATAGCGATCCGAATAGTAATAGAGAATAGACAAGAAATAGCGATCCGAATAGTAATAGGCAATAGACAAGAAATAGCGATCCGAATAGTAATAGGGAATAGACAAGAAATAGCGATCCGAATAGTAATAGGGAATAGACAAGAAATAGCGATCCGAATATTAATAGGCAATAGACAAGAAATAGCGATCCGAATAGTAAAAGGAAATAGACAAGAAATAGCGATCCGAATAGTAATAGGCAATAGACAAGAAATAGCGATCCGAATAGTAATAGGGAATAGACAAGAAATAGCGATCCGAATAGTAATAGGCAATAGACAAGAAATAGCGATCCGAATAGTAATAGGGAATAGACAAGAAATAGCGATCCGAATAGTAATAGGCAATTGACTAGATAGAGCGATACGAATAGTAATAGGGAATAGACAAGAAATAGCGATCCGAATAGTAATAGGGAATAGACAAGAAATAGCGATCCGAATATTAATAGGGAATAGACAAGAAATAGCGATCCGAATAGTAAAAGGAAATAGACAAGAAATAGCGATCCGAATAGTAATAGGCAATAGACAAGAAATAGCGATCCGAATAGTAATAGGGAATAGACAAGAAATAGCGATCCGAATAGTAATAGGCAATAGACAAGAAATAGTGATCCGAATAGTAATAGGGAATAGACAAGAAATAGCGATCCGAATAGTAATAGGCAATAGACAAGAAATAGCGATCCGAATAGTAATAGGCAATAGACAAGAAATAGCGATCCGAATAGTAATAGAGAATAGACTAGAAATAGCGATCCGAATAGTAATAGGGAATAGACAAGAAATAGCGATCCGAATAGTAATAGGGAATATACAAGAAATAGCGATCCGAATAGTAATATGCAATAGACAAGAAATAGCGATCCGAATAGTAATAGGGAATAGACAAGAAATAGCGATCCGAATAGTAATAGGGAATAGACAAGAAATAGCGATCCGAATAGTAATAGGGAATAGACAAGAAATAGCGATCCGAATAGTAATAGGCAATTGACTAGATAGAGCGATACGAATAGTAATAGGGAATAGACAAGAAATAGCGATCCGAATAGTAATAGGGAATAGACAAGAAATAGCGATCCGAATAGTAATAGGGAATAGACAAGAAATAGCGATCCGAATAGTAATAGAGAATAGACTAGAAATAGCGATCCGAATAGTGATAGGGAATAGACAAGAAATAGCGATCCGAATAGTAATAGGGAATAGACAAGAAATAGCGATCCGAATATTAATAGGGAATAGACAAGAAATAGCGATCCGAATAGTAATAGGGAATAGACAAGAAATAGCGATCCGAATAGTAATAGGGAATAGACAAGAAATAGCGATCCGAATAGTAATAGGGAATAGACAAGAAATAGCGATCCGAATAGTAATAGGGAATAGACAAGAAATAGCGATCCGAATAGTAATAGTCAATAGACAAGAAATAGCGATCCGAATAGAAATAAGGAATTGACAAGAAATAGCGATCCGAATAGTAATAGGCAATAGACAAGAAATAGCGATCCGAATAGTAATAGGAAATAGACAAGAAATAGCGATCCGAATAGTAATAGGCAATAGACAAGAAATAGCGATCCGAATAGTAATAGGGAATAGACAAGAAATAGCGATCCGAATAGTAATAATGAATTGACAAGAAATAGCGATCCCAATAGTAATAGAGGATAGAGTAGAAATAGCGATCCGAATAATAATAGGGAATAGAAAAGAAATAGCGATCCCAATAGTAATAGATTAATTCCATAAAGGGATCGCCTGTGGTTGTTCTCTGGCGATCTATGCTCAAACTCAAGTGTCGGCAGCGACATTTTATTCATATATAACATTACTTTTTTCCAGTATTGATTACAGTTTCCTTCCTAACCTTTTGTTCAAAGTCGTGTGGTTTTCAATATAATGATTATATCATTATTGTGGCTTCAATTAACATGTGCTATTCATGGCTTGATTAATCTGCGTGTAGTCTATACCAAGTTTATTGTGAATCTTCGATCATGACAAATGTTTGGGTCTTCTTTCTTTTTTTTTTCTTTTCTTTTCTTTTTCTTTTTTGGCCTTTTCATAATTTCGTATTGGAATTCTATATCTGAATAATGTCCAACATCATTTGCTTTCTAACTATTCACGCAAACACATTGACTTCTCAGCCAAAAAAAAATAATGACCGCTAGTTCAATAGTTACTAATGTCGACACTCGGCAACACTTCAATGTGCACCACATGACTCCACTTCAGTATTTGACGAATTTTCTAAGCCAACCTTAATTAGGTTGACTCAAAACTAATAGAACCCACTCCACTAGTGTTCCCCACTTCCCGTCTGATACGGTTGTTTTTGCTCCTTGGTTCGGGTTATTTCTTTTTTATTCATTATGCTAATTTAACTTCGTTAAACAAATTCAACACTCTATGCCACGTCTGAGTTACCTTCTATATCCGCATGAGGTGTCTAAGCATCCAGCTATGCTTCTAGTGTCATCAGTCAGATGACTTGACTTAAGTCCGTAAACACTGACTCCAACAATCTTGCGACCGCTTTACACCTTTCTTTCAATGGCAACTCCAACAAAAGACATTGAATCATTGCATCGTCTCATGATAATTCAATGTGTATTTAATTAGGCATTAATCAATATATCCATTATTTCCTGTATATGGAAAAGAGAAAACTACGGAAATTAAAATATAAGCAACGACAGTAACCATGGAAAAATAATATTTTAAAGATTTTTTATATGAATGGATGACGTTGTAGCAAAGCCGTTATTAGCGCGAAAAGCGAAATCGGTCTAATGAATTCAAATACTCATCTGAGTCCATAACATTTATTTTAGAAAAAGATGCCTTTACGAAATTCGTAGCAGAGCTAAATAGCGGGAAAAGACAAACTGGCGTCTGAAATCTTAGTTGGTAAGCAGTCATGGAGAAGGACAACTCTGAAAACCGATTGAACTTAGGAGTGACAACTTCGCCTCGTATTAAAAAAAAAATACACCATTCGCTACAGAAACCATAGAAGCAACGTCAAGCGTTGTGTGTCCGTGGTCTTCTTCTACAACTAAAGGAGGGGGAGGAAAATATGAATAAATGTTAGAAAGAGTGGTGCGAAATTTCGCTACCCGAAATGACTCTGTGAAAGCCAATTTTGTTTACCTGATCACTATTGCCAATTGGTACGTGTAAACTATGTGCCCTTTGTAAACTATCAACCTCATGCAAACGATAGCGCCTTTGATGAAAACATTCTTAGTACACTAGGCAAGAGAGGTCTAAGTTTGATTAATAGACTTGATTCCTAATTTTTGCAAGACAGAAACTCAAAATAACGTCTAAAACATCATCTTATTCAGACATGTTTTGTTACAAAGTATAACAACTTTCTCTCTCTGTCCAGATTTGCGATGTTCTTTTTTCAGTTGCCTAAGCGAAGCGATTCTGAAAGAATTAGAAGTGTTGGAGTTTTTGGGTACCTTGGTATACTAGTGAGCCGGCCGAAATGAGCTGACACATTTTATAGTTCACCAATTAAACTTTAAATATTTTAGCATTTGAGATTGAAGTCTTTCTCTTATTATTTGTATTATGTCCGTGTGACGAATTACAAAATCAACAATACATTTCTTACCAAAATAACAATCAATACACCATTAAATATTTTAGCATTTGAGATTGAAGTCTTTCTCTTATTATTTGTATTATGTCCGTCTGACGAATTACAAAAGCAACAATACATTTCTTACCAAAATAACAATCAATACACCATTAAATATTTTAGCATTTGAGATTGAAGTCTTTCTCTTATTATTTGTATTATGTCCGTGTGACGAATTACAAAATCAACAATACATTTCTTACCAAAATAACAATCAATACACCATTAAATATTTTAGCATTTGAGATTGAAGTCTTTCTCTTATTATTTGTATTATGTCCGTGTGACGAATTACAAAATCAACAATACATTTCTTACCAAAATAACAATCAATACACCATTAAATATTTTAGCATTTGAGATTGAAGTCTTTCTCTTATTATTTGTATTATGTCCGTGTGACGAATTACAAAATCAACAATACATTTCTTACCAAAATAACAATCAATACACCATTAAATATTTTAGCATTTGAGATTGAAGTCTTTCTCTTATTATTTGTATTATGTCCGTGTGACGAATTACAAAATCAACAATACATTTCTTACCAAAATAACAATCAATACACCATTAAATATTTTAGCATTTGAGATTGAAGTCTTTCTCTTATTATTTGTATTATGTCCGTGTGACGAATTACAAAATCAACAATACATTTCTTACCAAAATAACAATCAATACACCATTAAATATTTTAGCATTTGAGATTGAAGTCTTTCTCTTATTATTTGTATTATGTCCGTGTGACTAATTACAAAATCAACAATACATTTCTTACCAAAATAACAATCAATACACCATTAAAATTATAAAAATAAATTTTTATTGTAAAATTACCACCAGTACACTAAAACAAATTACCAATACTACATTTTATCATCGATAAACTATATATATAAAAAATACGTTTCCTCTGAAAGTATAAAATTTTGAGCAAAATATCTGTATTTGAAGGAAGAAAATGGTATTAAAAATATTTAGATTTCAGCATTAAATAATCCACTAAACAAAATCAAAGAAGCAACTAAATATGAACAATTTCCACCCAAAGTTTTCTTTTCAGATGACCCCCCACCTTTTGGAGTAATCTTTTGCGTGGTCCCATTCCTGGACCCTATAACCTTAATATACTTAAGTCAAGGGTCAATAGTTATGCGCTATGTTCATTTTTATAATCTTCACTTCGGAGCATCTCATTTGTTTTTCATATCACTCCCATTATCAATCATAAATATTTTACCTGTAACCCTCTAGCGCGAGTTAATCTCGAGCCTTGAATTAGGTGACATTTGGAAAGTATTCTTTAATCATTCCTTTGATTTCTGGCTTTTGTTTTCCTTTTCTATTTCCTAATTTTTTATACTTCCCTGCCATTTAGCATAGGCTTTCGTATACTTTTCCATTCCTTTGAAACTCTCCAAAACGCCATTACTGTATCTATTAAGACAATCTTAACTCCTCCTACACGGAACGATGTATTAAAAGAATGTAAACAAAAAAACTTTTATAAAAAATCTCTTCACGTTCGCTTGGTTATCGGCATTAGAGAGATTCCAAAATAGGGTCCAACTTTTCTTTGCTGTTTTCTTTTTTTTCATTTCCTTGTTAATTAGACGCAAAAAAACTGGAAATAAATAAAGCAGTGATTTAGTCGTTCTCATCAGTCATTTTTAAGTGAACAAAGCCGGCGTCAGTTTTCTAAATTTTCCCTTGTGACTGCGCAAAGTTTAAACATAAGATTTACGTTTCATTCCATGGAAATTGACGGCTCCTGTCTGAATATTTAATCGGTTCAGTCTATCAAGTATTATTTTTTTTATATTTCCCTTCATCTAACTAATTAGGAAACCGTTGTTTTTACAAATAAATAAAATAAATTATCTTCTTCTTGAGGACAATGGCGATTATGTCTGTACACAATCTCCTGTTTTTTTATTCTTTTTTTTTAAGCGTTTCACCCCAAGCAAAGGCGGAAAGCCACTAGCACGCAAGGGGTTGCAGAGAATTGGAGTGAGTCCAAATAGGATTGATAGAGGAAAGGATGAAGAGAAGGATAGGGGATAGATCAAGGCATCTGGAGACGTCGATTGACATTACATTTGAATAGTTGGAGATTATAGCTATCAGGGAAACAGGAAAAAGGGGAGGGAGTTCCACAGGCGAGAAGTGCGAGACATGAAGCTCTTGTCGTAGAAGAAACGGCTACATTTAACAGTTTCGACAGTGAAAGGGTGTGAGCGAGATGCCAGCCTAGTAGAACGGTTAAATTCATGAAGTGTGGGAATAGCGAAAGCAGATAATCGGAGCAGTTACCGTGAAAGTATTTGTAAAAAAGACAGAGGAATCTTAGTAAATTTTGTATTTTTGTTATCTCTCCTAAAACTTGTTCCTCCATCCACATACTCAAATTCGCTTGGTTTCTTTCCCACTGTCTCTCGTGCTCTCTAGTGGGTATCATATTTTCCAAGGCCTCCTTCCTCATTGTCTCTTCCTGATAAGTATGTGTCCTTTCCTTTTCCATTTTCTCTAAAACTTCGTCATTATTTATATATTCGGTTCATGGTATTCACAGCATCATTCTGTCATACCACATTTCTGTTACCTCACGTTACTTCATTATCTGTGCGGAGATTGTCCAGCATTCACTGTCATATAGGAGGACTGGTATTGCGTAATAGTTCGATACTCTTCCCTTTGCTTCTAAGGCAATTTTTATGTTTCTTAATACTTTGCTTAGCTTCTAGAAGATATTTTATTTAAGAATCAAAACTACTTATTAAACTAGAGGAATGAAATAATGGAGAAATGCAGACATTTAAATAAGCATCTACTTTGCTACCTAAATACCAATATAAAAATAAAGTAAGAAATGCAACACAAAACACAATCCCATCACAAACACAAACCACAATGCTTAACATCCAATCCATACCAAACACAAGCACAATCCACCCAGAAAAGAGTAACCACAATATCAACAAATAATAACTAACAAAATAATACCCAACCATACAAAGCACACAAAAACCCCAACATACAAATCACCACAACTACACCCATTGCAAAAACCTAAAAACACTCAAACACTCTTTACAACAACCACATCAACAACAAATACAATGTTGAACATATTCGATCGACCTGATACCTAGCTATAACTATAAGTCGTGTCATTCAGGGAAATAGCCGACAGACACGCTTTAGAAGACAACATTATGGAGGTATAATAAAGATATAATGTAGCACTATAGTTAGAACTCTTTTTCGACATATGAAGTTCAGGCACCTCAGTTCCTAGGAACCGACAGCCAAACAACCTGCACATATAATTTAGTTATAGTGGTGAAGGTTTTCTGCAGAACTAGCCACACTTTTTGAAGAGCCGAATGCAGAGACCTGGTGCGCCGTCTGCCACAAGGTCTTCAAACGACCCTCCGCAGGTTTTGAATTCAGAGTTGTCCTCTTTCTAGACCAGCTGCCACCCAAGCTTATAGAACTCAGGAGGCACGGTGGATTAATGGTAGCGGCTCGGATCGAGGAATCGGAGAACCTAGTTCGGATTCCAGTCGAATCCATTGCATTCATTTACGTGCTAATACCCTTGGGAAAGGTATGAACCCTCTACTTCTCCCTCCAGATATGTTTTTTCGTTTGTTGGTTTAGTGTGGGAATTTCAGTTTTTTTATGTATGTTTCTTTTGAATATTCAAGCTAACTTATATATTAGTTTGAGATTTTATTATGCAAATTGAGGGTTATTTACTCTATCAAAGATTATCTGATAAACATGACAGTATAACATCATTGGCATGAACTTTAAACTCGCCAAACCGAGTTCAAATTCCCTTTTAATCTCTGACCTTCACTTACGCACTAATGACCTTGAGAAAGGCACGAATCCATCCGTTTTCTCCAGCTATGGCTTAATTAGCAAAGCAAACTAGTAACGCAAGGCTTACATGATAATCAGCCTACACTAAGGAAAAACCTGAATGCAAAGTGGTGGAGAAATCAACGAGAAACCACTCCATTATTATTGCGAATCGACAAGAGTAATCATAAAGAAAACCCTTCTGTGGTAAGCAATCATAATCGCTTACATTTCTGAGGGGGGGGGCATTATAAACATTATAAACTTATGTAATAGTATATTGTTGTATTTACTTTTTAATTCTAGATATGTAAATAATGCCATGGGTGGTAAGAATATTATGATCCTGAAGATAAACACGGTGATATGAATTGAGGGGTGGTATCACCGTTTGATATTGGGAACATCTTTTGGCAAAGTTCAAAGAACAATCTAAGAGGGGCACTTAGAATTTGGGCCAGAAGAAATGTCAGGCTTAAAAGTATCTCATAAAAAAGTTTTGAGAATACGTAAAATCTCAATAACCAAGAAAATTGTATTGACCAGTCAGAGAGTATTTCAGGAAAATAGTGTTGCAAATATAAACAGAGAAAAGACACTCAGGATATCTGGGATATTTGCAAAATGCACGGAAACAACCATTTTTGCACCTTTTAAATAAATATCACAAAGAGAGACCTCTCAGTTTTTCAGAAGAATACGTGAAAAAAATTGCAGTTGTAATTTTTAGTAATTTGGAAAATTGGATCGACCTGATACCTAGCTATAACTATAAGTCGTGTCATTCAGGGAAATAGCCTATAACGTCTTAAGGTCCTCGACAAAATCCAGAGACGGATATGCAATGCGATTGACTCTGATCTGGCATCTCGTTTTCAGACGCTCTCTCACTGACGTGCCGACGCCTCACTCTGTCTTTTCTACAAATAATTTCACGGTAACTACTCCGATGAGCTGGTTCCCAAACTGCATGAATTTAAACATGCTACTAGGTTGGCATCTCAGTCCCACTCTTTCACTGTCGAAGCGGTTAAGCCTTCATTTCTATTCCAATAACTTCAAAACTCGCACTTCCCGTCTGTGGAACTCTCTTCCTCTTACTTGTTACCCTGGTAGCTATAATCTCCAACTATTCAAATGAAATGTCAATCGACATCTCCAGATACCTTGATCTATTCCCCGTCCTTCTCTTCATCCTTTCCTCTATCACGGCTCTTTACTCCTTTTCCCACTCTCTGTAATCCATTGCGTTCTAGTGGCAATCACGCCTTGCTTGGGGGTAAAAGTTAACACAATTTAGAAGATAATATTAGGGAGGTATAATAAAGATATAACATAGCACTATAGTTAGATCACGTCAAGGTTGATGATGTTTAATGTAAAGAATTTTTAATCATTTCACCCCAAGCAAAGCGACAATACCACTAGAAAGCAAATAATATAAAACCGACAGTAAAACGGTTATGCCTTGTTGTCAATCTTGTAGCAACCTTACATTCATGGAATGGAAAGACCAGAAAAAAAAGCTCATTCGAGTAGTTGCCATGAAAATATTTGTAGAACGGACAGAGGAGAACTACGTCACGTCGATTAGAAAGTGACTCTGAACGAGATGCCAGGTCAGGACCGATTTTATTGCAAACCCTTCTTTGGATTTTATTAAGAATCTCGAGATGCAGAGTAGGAGCAACAGACCAGGTAGTGCAACGCTATTCAATACACGGACGGATGGTAGATTTATAAATGTGCAAGATGGATTACGACGAGAATTCTTTTTTCGCACGACGCAGTAGACCAACCTTCTCCGCAGCAGACGTATAAATTGAGCCCATGCATATAAATACACGGTTAGGGGGCACTCCGATGCGGTGTAATGGTTAGCAAGCTTGTCTCGCTAGAACAATTACGAATGAGTAGTGAGTTCGATCCTCACTGGGTGCTCCACACTTTCGGCCTTGTGCCACATGTAAGCTATGCTTAGAAAATTATTTAGGGCACCTCGAGGCTGTGTAATGGTTAGGAAGCTTGTCTCGATAGAACAATTACGACTGAGTAGTGAGTCCAATCCTCACTGGGTTCCCCTTACTTTCGGCCTTGTGCCACATCTAAGCTGCGCTTAGAAAAATCACTATAAATACACGGGTAGGATTAATTTTGAATGTATAGTCCAAAATCAAAAATATTTCAGTTGATTTAGAAATTCTTTCACATACACATTAATAATCTCTTTGCAAAAGATAATTAAAAAACGAATATTGGAAAGACTCCAGCCTTTCTACATTTTAATCAAAATAGAATTTTCCTTTTCAGCTTTTACAGAAGTATATATGAGAAGGAAAAATAATAAGCAAAGATGTTATTTCGTATGCAATGAAAAGAAATCTACTTGTAATGTTAAAGTCGAAACAGTAGAATGAGTAAAAAAGCCAACGGTTGAAAGACTGAAGTGAAGAAATCCATATAATGTCTAAAATAAAATTAATAACAATATATTCATATAAATGGGATACAGTGTTAATCAAATATCAAATATTAGTTTCTTTACCTTGTTTGTGTAATTATCTATAACTTTTAAAAAATCTTCATAATAAAACCTATTTACACCAAAATATGTGTTGACGAATTCGTAAACTTGATAAGAAAAAAACAATATTACAGTTTGGTTTCGATAAAAAAGAAATAGACATTCTTTGCCTTTGCGTTTCTTTTTAGTTCGGTTTTATTTTTACTCTTTTATAGGAAAAATGTAACAAAACTGTTCAGCGCTAATTTTATCATATATTTTGTCATTACGGTTTGCCTCTAAACATTATCTCTCAATATTAAATGACATTATTTTTGCTTGGAACAGCTTTCACCTATCTATCCGTTGTAGGATAACGCACAGCGATTTGCTTTGTATATTGAGTTGCTCTAAAAGCAATATACACTGCGTGCCAAATTATTATCGAGATAACTTTTTTCTAATTTTTCAAAAACCGACCAATCAATTCACACAAAATTTTCACACAATGATGCGCACTCTCTGAAATTTCCGTACTGAACTGCGCAATGTAAACAAACTGGCGCCATATTTGTTATCAGCACGGTGGTTTGACCGTGCCAAATTATTAGAAAAGTGTCAGAATATAGTGAAAGGATGGACCGTAAAAGCAGTTTAAGTGATTCTGAAAAGAAAACTATCACCTCAAAACTCTCAAAAGATAAATCTACCCTAGAGATTTCTAAAATGATAGGGAGGTGTCATCAAACAGTGAAAACTACACAAGTACGCAAAAGGGCAGATAAAGGCAAGCCGAGGGTTATTTCAAGTCGTCTCATCTCACGACTTAAACGAGAGGCTACGAAGAACCCTGGACTTACCAGTCAAGAGCTTTTCAGTCGCATTGAGCATCGTACTGAGTCTAAAAGTACTCGCTGTCGGTATCTGAGGGAAATAGCAACAGTCAAACCGGTATCGAAGCCTCCGTTGACGAGAAATCACATTCAAAATCGATTGAAATGGGCCGAGGACAATATGAAGATTGACTTCTCTAAAGTTTTGTTCACAGACGTAACTCAAGCAACACTTGATGGGCCAGATAGATGGTGCAAAGGCTGGGTAATGAACGGACAGAATCGCCATCAGCGTTTGAGACGCCAACAATGCGGTGGAGGCATAATGATCTGGGGTGGTATTATTGGAAAAACATTAGTGGGCCCATGGAGAGTACCAGATGGCATCAAAATGACTGCTGATGCATACATAGCGTTTATGAAGGAGCATCTTGAACCGTGGATGAAAAGGCAAAGAGTTGCCTTCAGAAGGGCCATTGTTTTTATGCAAGATAATGCTCCCTCACATGCTGCTCACAAGACTACTGAATATTTGAAACAGGCTTCGATGGACCTCGAAAAATGGAGTGGCCAGCAAATTCTCTGGATTTGAACCCAATCGAAAACCTTTGGAGCATCATGAAGCGAAGACTGTACGCCAACGGACGACAATTCAGGAGCAACGCTGAGTTGTGGGAAGCAATTCTTGACATATCTCGCGGCATTACAGCAGATGACATCCTACAATTAACAAATTCTATGGATCGTTGACTTCTTCAAGTAATTTCAAAACAGGGAAAGCACATTCCCTATTAATTTGTTTAAAACTGCTCCTTTGTATCTGTTATTATTTGTTTGATTATTTCATTTATTAGCTTCTTTTGATCATAAACATTGACGTGTAACATTAATAAACGTTTTTTTTTTTGCTCAATTCCGGGAATTTTACTAAACCTTTCTAATAATTTGGCACGCTTACATCACCGTGATGATAACAAATATGGCGCCAGTTTGTTTACATTGCGCAGATCAGTACGAAGATTTCAGTGTTTGCGTAGGCCAGTGTTGCCAACATTATGTGAAAATTTTGTGTGAATTGATTGGACGGTTATTGAAATATTAGAAAAATCTTATCTCGATAATAATTTGGCACGCAGTGTAGTATATAAAACATACAATCTCGGGGAGGAGAAAAGTGAAGTCTAAAGAGAACGGGGACTCAGGCCGTAGCAGTTGCCGGCGCGGAAAAGTGGAATCGGCATCGTGTCTGGTCCAGTCTGTTCGTTCATTTTCGCTCAAACGCTTTTGTAAAAGGTATGAATCCATTTCTTCTGCGGTCGATAGATGTGAAATGCCAGGGTAGACTGGGCACGGTGGCATTGGCCTGAAACCACTCTAGAAGGGAAAATCTGGATTTAAATCCAGTTAAGAGTAAGGTTAGAATTTCCAACTCTGTAAAAACCTACTTGCTACGTAAACAAGAGCAGCCTGGTGAGGGTGAAGACATGGCTCTATGCCCAACATGTGATATTTACTTTAACAGGCCTCGTATCAGGATATGACTCGTTTACCAAAACAGTATTATATATTTCACTGTAGCTGTAGGGACATAATAGTTCGCAATGCAAAGAATATGATACGCTGTTAGTATAAGAATTCTTGACAATGAAAGTGGAATCGGCATG
Source organism: Acanthosepion esculentum (assembly GCA_964036315.1). NCBI lineage: Eukaryota > Metazoa > Mollusca > Cephalopoda > Sepiida > Sepiidae > Acanthosepion > Acanthosepion esculentum. The sequence goes on along the minus strand of OZ038497.1, from coordinate 87,724,249 downwards.
CTGGGTTCAAGTCATTTTCGAGCTCACAAAAGAGTGAATCCATTTCTTCTTCCTATATGGTAGTGGTAATCATTAGCCGTTTCCTTATAAGGAAATAGCCGTCAGTCATTTGCCGAGCATATTTTACCCCCGTGGGTTGAAATTTATAGAATATTTCTCTTAAAACTATATTTACTATAAGTAGCACTAACCGTTCGGTCAATAAATACTGAATGTTTTCTGTATGGTAAAAGACAATTTCACCATTATCTTAGCACAACACAGAAATATGTTTTAGAAAAGTATGACTTTTATAAGACTTATTTAGCCTCGGCTATGCTTTAAATGTTCGGATAAACTGAACTTTCCAGCCTAAAACGCAAACAAAACTAACTTCTTCAAGATGTCATAGTATTTCACATATAATAAAAAAGGAAGCTATGGGAAGCTATGCTAACCTACACAAAGCAAGAAATGACATTAAATTACTGACAGAAACGTTAATGATAATATTAAGCGTTTCTCTAAAAGGAATCATTCGCTATTCGTTAACTGATCCCCCAGTACATATTTCGGTTGGAATTTGTAAAAATATTTCTATTAAAACAATGTTTTATAAATTTCTGAACTTTTTATCAATCTTCCCTGTATTGATTGATGTTTCCTTCCTAACCTTCTGTTTGAAGTAGTGTGGAATATCAACGTCTTTATTTTATCATATTTCTCCTCGAGTTACATATGATATCCATTTTATCTATAACTGCTTTTCAAAGTTCTTAAATCATGTGGTTTCTGTCATCTGATACAGTTCTTTGTGATTCTGTGGCGCCAGTCACCAGGTCAAAGAAGGATGATCTTGGCGAAGACCATCCTTCAGAAATTAAACTTTAATCATTAATTGTGGCAATTCTTTAATTAAGTTCGTTTAAGCAAATTTTGGCATTCAGCCTGAATGTCACACATTGGAATTCAGAAAGGGAAGAATCGTCAGCGATCTGTTATTAATCCAATTATTAATGAAATAATAGTTACAATATGTATAATTTACTGATATTGTGAATGATTTTATTACAGAAATGCATTGTAAATGCTTTTTGCTGTAGAATCTGCATTGCAAATAAAGAAGAAAAGGGTTTTAAATAGTCAAGAATTGAGTCTATCATTATAGAATTGAAAAAGTAAGGGGTCTGGACTTTACTAAATAGGGCGCTGATATGCATATTCTTCGAAACTGGCGGAGATGTGGTTTAAATATCAGAATATGAGAGGATCTGTAGAATTGGTTGTCACTCATTCCAGATGAAGGATTACGCGAAATTAAATATAACACACAGAAATCATCAAGAAACCCCTCCGCTATCTTCCCCAGCAAATAATGAGAATTCACAAAGAATAAAGAAACGGAATCTCTATAGAGCTATGAAGAGATAAGGCATATAAATATATATCTATATGTAATAGTTTAGAATTACTTGATAATTTAACGTATGGAAATTTTTCTATGGGTTGTAATAAAGTTATGAACTCAGAAGTTAAAAAATAGTTTTATTTAGAGGAAGGAACATGAACAGACTAAGAATATATGTAGTGTCATAATTGCCTGCAACACGCTCTTAAATTATTTGATACTTGTCTAGCTTTAACATCAAAGATGTTAGGATTTATAAACAATTTATAACTGTCACCATCTTTTCCTTTCACGCAGTTCTTTTCACCGAATAAGTAAATTTTGTGGAAAAGCTGTTAATGTTGAATGAGTCATCCTAATTACTAACCATACTAGTAAGGAATGATAAATTTAGAGTACACTAATATACCTTAGGACTTAAATGAAAAAGGTTATTTTCATCTATGACGAATCACGATGACGTACAGTAAAAATATCAGTAGAATTCACTTGATCTGTCCTACTCCACCAGCCACATTGCAACTGACTTTTCACAAACAGATTACTACCTTATTTGATCGCTTCAAAAATGGTTTAATGGGTAAATAGATCCGGATTCAAGACTTCATCTCAAAATATTCACATCAAAATCTGCGGTATTTTACTGAAAAAGCTACCGAAGTGCTACCCGGGAAACGAGAGAAAGTCGTCTGCAAATAAGGGTGAATATTTATCCGAATAAAAGTAATTTTACCGTAAAATGAAACTGAGGAACACAAACAGAAATCACTTAAGATTCAAACTGCTATTACAGTTGCCTTTCTGTTCCTTCATAAATATTTTCACATATCTTAAACTCGTAGGATAATCCGCATTGAGATTTATACGGCAGTACAAAATGAAAGACATGACAGACAAGCTTCTTCGAGGACTTGCTTGTCTAACCACTTTCACCCCAGCCCCTCAAACTCCGACGTCTTACTCTCTGGGTTGAGGTATCTACTCGATCTTAACCGAACTTAAGGGAGTGACCGTAGGTCCCCTGAACATCCGTGGATCATTCGACCGGCCCGCTGGTTTAATCCTGCTTCCTGCTCACGTTGTGTTTGGTTTGACCCAGAAAGCAGAAGTGATGTTCATTCATTCACGGTCGACTGAAGATGTAGACACGGCTGGAGAGTCTTTGCTAAGAAATTTAGAATGCAACAAAAAAATAATATATATATATATCTACAGTAAGCCGAACAAACAACTATTCAATGGTTGAATTGTTAATATTCTTTATATAGCAGAAAAGAATAGTATAGAAAAGAAACGGGTTACAGAAAAGAAAATAATTGACGTAAAAACTCATACTAGACACAGAGACAAAGAGAGAGTGGGTTGTGATTAGCTTGTTGTGAAATCGACTCAGGACGATATGCGGCTCTTGACTATTGTAGCTTGTTCAATTTTTCCTTTTCCAGTGGTAGTAATAATAGTAGCAGTAGTAGTCTTAGACGTTGGAGGAGTAATTCGCTTCTTCGTACGTATATCAACAAAATATGTAAGAAGGCGCCTGGCTCCAACCTCTGACGTCACTCCCAATCGCCGACATCTCTCTCCAGCTTGACTGCTCTCGACGGCAGACAAGCCAACCAATCTGTCAACAGATTTCTGTGCGCGTTTATATAGATAAGCCTGGCCGGTCACAAATCGACCCTTAGTCATCACAAGTTAATATATGAGTGTCGCTGTCAACCCAAAACCATGGGAATTTCAAAAGTCCTTTCTTGCTTACTCAGCACTATTTATAATTTTAACCGACAAAAGTTATTTCGATCATTTTTTCATTGTCTTTTCTAATGACCCAATTCCAAATGGGCAAGATCAGGTTTCCATCAGTAAACAAAATTGTTCTGATATAATTTCGCTGTTCTAATCTACTCCAATTTCAATAAAAAAAAAAATATGTGTGTGTGTTTGTGTGCTTCCCAAACTCTCTCTCTGTCAAATTTGTTTGTTACAAACACTAGCAAATAGTCACCTGTTATGATAAGAGCTGTCCCGCTGGTATAACTATTTCCGGCTATACGAACGGGACAGCTCTCGTCATAACAGAGGCCTATTCGCTACTGCTCGTAACAAATGTACGCGAGTCCTAGAAGCAGCTGAATCTTTAAACTTTACTGCCTCGCTTAGGGCCGATACCCATTAATTTGAAAAAATTTAAACGCACTGTCAATTGCTATCTTCTGCCCTCCTGATTCCTCTTTTCTCTTTCCGATTCTTGTTAATGTTTCTCTTCCGAATTCTTCTACATCCTATAATCCCTTGCCTGCTAGTTGCTGCATTTCTTTTTTTGTGTGTGTGTGTGTAGGGAGAGATACCGATTAAAAGAAAAATTATGAAGTAAGATTTAGTAAAACACTTTTTTTATATGGTTTGCTGTTCGACCATCTTGGCTGTTACGTTCATGACCTTTCAACTGCTATAGCCTCTGAACCTCTTCTGGTTTATGCTTTGCTATAACAGCCAAGATGAAGCTAACATTTTCTTTTGTATAATAAGACGTGAAGATATTACGATGGCGTGTTTCTGAAGCTAAAAATAGGCATTAAATTGCATCTCTTAGTATAATTCATGGTAACTGCTCCGATGAGCTGCTTTCGCTGGTTCCCAGGCCTCATGAATTTAAACGTCCTACGAGGCTGGCATTCCGTTCCCACCCCTTCACTGTTAGATATAGATGTCTCTTCTACTCCAATAGCTTCATGTCTCGCACATCTCGCCTGTGGAACTCCCTTCCTTATTCCTGTTTCCCTGAAAAATATAGTCTCCAACTATTTAAGTGTAACGTCAATCGACATCTCCAGTTGCCTTGATCTATCCACTCCCCTTCTCCACGTCCTTTCCCCTTTCATTTCTATCTGCTCTCGCTCCAAATCTTCTGTAACCCCCTTGCCTTGATCGATCCACTATCTTTCTCCACGTCATCTCCTTTACCACTCCTATCTGCTCTTCCTCCAAACCTTCTGTAACCCCTTGCGTGCTAGTGGCTTCCAGCCTTGCTTTGGATGAAAAGGTTAAAAAAAACATAAACGGCCAACTCTATGTAAATAAGTTTTGAATAGTTGTATCATATCATCCTTTAAAATCTCAATGTCTTACATATATTTCACTAGGATATTTATTTTTTTCAAATATTAAAGAAAAGAAATGAAGTAGATGTTTAGCCATTGTGTGTTCCTTCTTCCAATTTCTGTTTCAAAACTTATTTTCGGGGAAAAGTTGCTAAGTAGGCATGCTTAGTAATTTTAAAGCTTTCATTAATCTATCATAATTTTCTGTTTGATATGACCTCATTACATTTCTACATATTAATAAACTATGAAAATAAAATATATGGTCTTTCATTAAGTATGAAGAGAGAAAACCTTATAAAAAAGCAAAAATTGAATATTAATATCTTTTTACTTAACCTGAAACTGAAGACGTTGAATTACGCTGATTAAAAAAAAAAACAACAAATATTGCCTACATATCAAATAACTTTTGTAAACAACTGTTATTAACATCTGCCTAATTTGTGTTTTATTATCTTGTGTTAACTGACTATATTTGCAGTATGGTGTTTCAAATATGAATTTATTTTAGTAAAGATTTCTGAAAACGAGTACTTGTGTATAATACGACCGCCACTTTCATGAATTTAATTCCCGTTCAAAATTTCTCTTAATTATTTACATTGTTCAAAATGTGTCCTCATCTTTGTTGCCATATTCCCGACGTTTCGGCCGTTGTACGCCCCAGCCTTCTTCGGGTGATTGGAATTTCGAACTGAGCCATTTATTTCATCCACCGCAATGGATTGTTCATGTTTTAATCATTCCATGCCTCTTCTGGATGTCTTAGTATCAGTTATCTCCCTTTAACGAAACTCTTTAAGTTTTTTTTTTTTTTTACCTCAACTGTAGACAGGTATTGAATTCACAACTCTATGGGTCAAGTCACTGGATAATTTCGTCAAACTCTTTTAACTACTGGCCAATGTGTTCTTCCGGCCGGATCGCACAATGCAATTCTGATAGAGAATGGTAATAATTGTTTAGCAATTGGGCGTCTGAACCTATTACCTTGACCATCATGAAGATCTCGATGAACTAGGCATTGCAACACGTACTAATTGCTAATTCTGTGCTTGAATCTGTAGATAAGAAGAGAAGATTTGAGATACCCAACCGAATCGTGTTTCTATGTAGATACATCAAGAAGTTGTGGTAAAACTTATATGTTTAATACTATAATTGCGAATGAATAACTGCAACGTGTCCTGTGGTGCTTGGACAAGCATTGACTCTACACGACTGCCAGGAGGAAAGGCTATCCATAGTTTGTTCAAATTGGCTGTCGTACTCATCCAGGCCAGCGTTTGTAATGTACCAGCCACTTCAGACCATATAAATTATTTACGAGACCTGGATTAGATCATCTTGGATGAGGTTTCTGTGATCCCATCATTTACCCTTCATGCTACTGACATATAGCCTTGCTGAATTTCTGCTGTATTTGATGGTAAAATTCTGCTCTTGTGGGGTGGACTTTACACAAGTCCTACCGATATTGGCAAGAGTGAAACGTGAGGCAATCATTGAAATCTGGACGAAAATCAGCCACAGAGGATAATATTTATTATCCTCTGTGGCTGATTTTCATTCAATACAGATTAAGCCAAATCATCAGGACAACAGCAGATCAAAGGGAATTTGCAGCATAGATCTTGCATCTTGGCAATGGAACATCAGCAGATTCACAGGATTCTAATCTTGCTGTTGATGACATAGAAGTGCCTCAGATTTCACACGCTGACGCCACTCTGGTGAATGATATATACAATACATCTGAGAAAGAAAGAAGCAGAGTAATTCTTTAGCCAAAGAACTCAGACTGCCTCTTGATCCACGAAGATGTTTTGAGACAACTTCCAAGTGACGGCAGCACTTATTATTTTACAGATAACGTTTTGACAGATAATCTGGTGTTTATAGAAGTTACATGGCGTGGCAAATATACGCAAATGACACAATCACATGCAATAAATACGCTTGAGTTAAAAGTGGTTTTGAGATTATTATCCTTTATTTAATGTACGGGAATAGACTGTTATTCTTCCACTGCTCATGTCTAGGGATATCGTCTAGTTTTTATTTTATTTAGTACTCTTTAGTTATTACTCGCCCGTTTTAAATGAATACAAATACACACTGTCCAAACCAGGGATTGAACTCCCAACCACTATGTTACCAAATTCACGAACCAACGTATATATCCATCATGCCTTGTGAATAAAAACGTTTGGCCGAATCGTCGTGATAACAACAAGAAAGTTTAAGGACGCTAGTACGAATATAAATAGTGGCGATGATGATTCCTCATGGCAGAATTTTAAAAAAAAGAAGAAGAAGAATGCACCCTGAACATCATTGTGAAATATATTTATTAATTTCTTGACAATCGCATGTAGATTATTTATTTATTTACCTTCGGTACATTGAGATAAAAATGACGATAATTTAATTTCAGTTTTATATATATATATATATATATATATATATATATATATATATATATATATATATATATATATATATATATATATATATATATATATATATATATATATTAGACAATAAATATTTTATTTTTATTTTCATGGCTATGCGTCTGTATGTTTTCATTTGTTTTCAAGTTTATGCACGTGTCGAGGTATTTAATTCCTTTTTATTTTTCCTTTTTTTTTTGTATTCCTCCGCATATATCCTGCGTTTGACTCCTGGGCACGCTTGTTAAATCGCACTCCTTTTGTATAACATCTTCCGAGACAGAAAGAAGTTCCGTTCGTTTTCGTCGAAGTGAACAATACAAGTTCTGACCTTCCCGAACAGAATATCAAGTGCATTGTTTAGAAATAGGTAAAAAAATCTAAAGTAAATATAAAATATATCAACGCTTCTATGGTATCAAAATCTCAATAGGGATTATGCACTTAGGGAAAAAAAAAAGATGTTTTTTTTTTCAATTCACAGAAAATCCAAACATAATAAATAATGTATCTATTTGAAACATGCACAGAAATGCATGAAATATTTTTTGGCATAAATACACGCACAATACTAGCGATGAATTGTACAGAAAATGACAGACAATAGGTTGTAACAGGATTAAAAAGGGGGCCCTTATCTTTTCCCGAGGATGTGTAAAATTTGTCTTATAATTATTACTTATCAATATCTACATTGTCTATTTAAATAAGCAGTAGTTCTTTAATCATTGATAGCGAGTAATTTTTCTCCAATACGATTGGTTTTACAAGATTAATAAAAGAAATTATTTATGAGGGGGAGTAATGTTTGTTTTCGGAGTTCTTTCTCTTCAATCTTTCTTTTTTTAACCTTTTCCGCTTTTTCTTATTGATTTTGTTTTTATTACGCGCATTGTCTTACAATTCCTTTATTGTTGAACTTACATATTCAGTGCATCTATTTCTATCCATTTAAATGTCTCCTTTTTATATCTTTCCCATTATAGCCCTCATTTTCTTGTCAAATGTTTTATTGTCATTAGGATTCAAGAAGCCAAGTACCAATTAGTCCATAACAAGTACTTTCACATTAAACGTGATTTGATCTTAAACTGATATCCTTTAAACACACACGTGTTTCTCTTCTTTAGCATCTTTTTTCTTCTTTTTTACTTTTTTCTTCTTCTAATTCTTTTTCTTCTTCTTGTATTTCTTATTCTTTTTCTTTTTCATCTACATCTACTTTCTTGTTCTTAATTTCCTTTTTTTCTTTTCTTTATTGTAATTCCTCTTTTTCTATTTCTTTTTGCTATACTTATTATTCTTTTTCATTTTTTTGCTATACTTATTATTATTCTTTTTCATCTACAACTACTCCTTCTTACTTCTTTCTTTTTCTTCCTTTTCTTTTTCTTTCTTCTTTTTATTGTACTCTTTCTTCTACTTCTTTTTCTTCTTCTTCTTTTTTGTTGTACTTATTATTCTCCTTTTTCTTCTACATCTGCTTCTTTATCCGCTTCTTATATTTTTTTCTTTTTCTTCCTTTTCTTTTTCTTTTCTTCTTCTTTTTATTGTACTTCTTTTTCTTCTACTTCTTCTTCTTCACCTTTTTCTTCTGCATCTGCTTTTTTTCTCGCTTATTCTTTCTTTCCTCTTTTTCCTTTCCTTTTTTTTCTTCTTCTTATTGTACTTTCTTCTACTTCTTCTTCTTCTTCTTCTTCTTCTTCTTCTTCTTTCTCTTCTACATCTGCTGTTTTTTCCGCTTCTTCTTTCTTTCTCCTTTTTCCTTTTCTTTTTCTTTTCTTCTTCTTCTTATACTTCTTTTTCTTCTCCTTTTCTTTTTCATCTGGTTCTTTTTCCGCTTCTTCTTTCTTTCCTTTTTTCTTCTTCTAATTCTTCTTCTTCTACTCCTTATTATTATTATTCTTTTTCTTCTACATCTACTTCTTTTTCCGCTTCTTACTTCTTTCTTTTTCTTCCTTTTCTTTTTCTTTCTTCGTCTTTTTATTGTACTTCTTCGTTTTCTTCTACTTCTTTTTCTTCCTTTACATTTTCTTCAACTTTTACTTCTTTTTCTTCTTCTTCATTTCTTCTTCTTTTTCTTCTACTTCTACTCCACCTCCTTTTTCATTCCTTCTCTTTTGCCATTTCCTCCTCGTTCCATCCTCTTTCAACCTCCCGCCCACACAACACCCTTAGGCAGCTAACCCGCTGTTGCTCTCTACACAAACCTATTCTGTGAGTGTTAAATTTTCCAAGCCCCCTTTCCTCACTATGATTCCCATAAATTTCAACTTTCACTTTCTGATTTTAAGTATATGTCTTCGTTTATTTCCCATATTTAGTAACACTTCAGGACATGGGCAATCATGAATCTCCACAACTTCCTATTTCCTTGTGGTTTCTGGTTACTTTTGATTCCTTGCCGTATCTATTTGTCCTCGCTCTGCCATCTATTCACCCAAAATAATTATGTAAATTACTTGGTGTTTCCCTTTACTCCACCCTTCGTTCAATATAACTGTGTGTGTTAAATTTTCTGAGCCTTCTTTCTTCTTAATGAATCGTAGACCTTAAAACTGGCACTCTGTGTTTTTAAGTATACGTGTTTTTTTTCATTTTAGATAATCTTATTTAAAAAAAAAAATCTCATATATTTTTCATTCGTCTTTGTTTATTTTCAAGGAAATATAATTTATTTTGATTTCTAAAGGAGTTACGAATATTGTGTGCATTTCTTGCATCGATAGGCTTCCGTCTAACTCACTGACGACTCTTTTGTGGGACTCTTTTGATAGAAATAGTTCGTTGTGCTTGGCTTCGTTAGTGGCTGGAAAATCAATGAAGAGCATCTCAATTAATGGATTTAGATTGCACCCTTATCAATAAGCAATAAAGTGAAATCTGCCGGTGGAACGTGTTATCTGAATCAGAAAATAATCGATTGTCTATATTTCTACGTGGTTATTATATCAAAAAAATATTTTTCGTAGTTTGTTTTAGCAATAACAGTTTTAGAAACTAAGTATTTTTTTTCTGAAAATTTACACGTTGAATGGATACTTTTCTTTTTACTGAATGTTGACCTCAGAGCAGCATATGACTAAATCAGTAGAGAGACTATCTTCTTCGTCTTCCACGCTCTGAATTCCCACACACCAGCCTCCTCTTGCATGGTCGAACTCTCGTCACCGTCACGTGGATCATGCGCTCCAGCCGGAAGTCGCATATTTCGTCGTGCCACTCTTTGGTTACTTCGGAAAGATCGTGGGCCTTCTGAATTTATAAATGTGATAGAGGACGTACATTGGTCCACAAAGTTTTACGTGTGTGGTGAAAACCCCAATACCGAATCATTTCAATCTTCGTCAGGTGTGTGACAAGAAGCCTGTAGTCTATTTAATCTCTACGAAGATTATGCTCTGCGCATATAACGTATATTATTGTGCGTAATGCGAAAAATTTAGAACGAAAATTAAAGTTTTAAAAAAAAAGAGTGGTCGTATTATACACACGTACACGTTTTCAGAACGGCAGTGTCTCGTCACTTCAAGAATGCCGCTACTGCCATAAGCCAAGCATATACATGAAGAAGGCCCACGATCTTTCCGCAGTAACCAAATAGTTGGACGACGAAATATGCGACGTCCACCTTCAGCGCATGATCCACGTGACGGTAGTGCGACCATGCAAGAGGAAGCTGGTGTGTGGGAGGTCAGAAAATGACAGTGTGTGTGTGGATGTAAATTGTCAGCGCCACCTACTATAAGTAGGATGTTCTATCTCAACAGCAAGTTGGGGAAGAGGCCATAATGCTTAGTGCTTACTGCACCACACGTACCCAACTCTAAATCTCTTATCAGGATAATCTGGACACGTCTGTCAAAATCATTTACATCCGTGTTTATCCGTTAGCAGCAGAACAGCTTGACGTGTTCAGATACAGGCCTCTCTGCAAATTGTCTAGGTCCGGGTTTCTCTCAACTTTCTCCTGTCAATAAAAGCGAGGAGAAAACTAGCAGTGGGAAATTGGCGAGACTCGGTGTTTTGTGAATTCGTACCTATGGGCCTTTTGTTATTAAAGTTGATGTTCCGTGGATTCTGAAGCAGTGTTATTTTCTTGCATCATGTCTCTTCTCTAGCTATTAACACCATACTTCTTGGGAAAGCAATAGGTTATGTGTTCCTCCAAATCTCAATACACATGTGCCGTATTTTACAGCAAAAGATAATAAAACACAAACAGGCAGATGTTATTAAAATTTGTTTACAAAAGGTAATTTGTTATGTCGGCAACATTTTTTCCCTTCATTATTAGTCTCGGCAATATTTGTTTCTCTTTTTATTTTATTTATTTTTATAGTTTATTAAATTAATTTAAATTACACGTTATTTTTATAGATATAAATATTTAAGTAACTGCTTTGTTTATAATAAAGAGTATTAACAACATTTACCGGCGTGAATGTCCGAGAAATTTCATAGAAAATATATGCCCTCCGTTAAGAATCGAACCTCTATCCTACACGGAACCCTGATCTGGTCTGACGTGCTACACCATTCAGGCGGGTAAATGTAGTTAATACTGTTTCTTATAAACGGAGCATTTACTAAAATTTTTGTATCTCTAAAACTAATGTACAAACAGAAAATATATTAAAATAATTGTCGGACTTAGTCGATTTCATAATATATATATATATATATATATATATATATATATATATATATATATATATATATATATATATATATATATATATATATATATATATATATATATATCACTGTTGTAGTGATTGGTGCTAGCATTAAATAGCATTAGGCCAGCTGCGACCTGTTCCAGCTGGACAGTCGAACTCTCTGCCTCTGAGCAGAGAGGAACCCGGACGAGGGCCGCCGAAGGGCAGAGTTTCGTTCAGGGAGGTAAACTGAACCTGAAACAGTATATACACGTGGGGGGTAGCTAAATATCCCATTAAATAGCATACATTCAAGAGTACACGTTATTTATAGGGTCGCTGCTTTAGTTAATGGTATTAGCCTTAACCTGTATTGATCTTATACAATTATCTTGTCTCAATTGATTTTCTCTCTTCAGGCAGGGCGCAACTCAGCTGTGTCTCAGTTTACGGGCAGATCGCAGCTGGGAAAATATTAAGAGATGACAGGAGAATAGCTATCCGTGGTAGTGCCTCGTCATGTACACTAAAGTGAAGGGGGGTCGATAATCCAGCGGAGGCGGCGCAATTTTTTTTACTTTAGACCGGGTGTAAGCACTCGGCTAATACTAACTGCATATAACTGTAATCCTTACTCGGAATATCATAACAAAGTCAGATCAAACAGAAACGTATGATAGATTAATTAACAGCTTAATATGAATTATCGGATGTGTCTTGTTATCACCTTTTGCCGAAAATAAGTTTGGAAACGAGAAAGTGCAGAAAGAACGTACAATTGCTAAATATCCGACTAAACTTTTCAACGTAAATTTCCTATGGATGGCTGTACTAAGGGGTCGTATTACTAAAAGATGTAAATTGTTCCCTGTTTTTAGCTTCAGAAGCACGGAGTCGTATTATACTAAAAGATGTAAATTATCACCTGTTTTTAGCTTCAGAAGCACGGAGTCGTATTATACTAAAAGATGTAAATTATCACCTGTTTTTAGCTTCAGAAGCACGGAGTCGTATTATACTAAAAGATGTAAATTATCACCTGTTTTTAGCTTCAGAAGCACGGAGTCGTATTATACTAAAAGATGTAAATTATCACCTGTTTTTAGCTTCAGAAGCACGGAGTCGTATTATACTAAAAGATGTAAATTATCACCTGTTTTTAGCTTCAGAAGCACGGAGTCGTATTATACTAAAAGATGTAAATTATCACCTGTTTTTAGCTTCAGAAGCACGGAGTCGTATTATACTAAAAGATGTAAATTATCACCTGTTTTTAGCTTCAGAAGCACGGAGTCGTATTATACTAAAAGATGTAAATTATCACCTGTTTTTAGCTTCAGAAGCACGGAGTCGTATTATACTAAAAGATGTAAATTATCACCTGTTTTTAGCTTCAGAAGCACGGAGTCGTATTATACTAAAAGATGTAAATTATCACCTGTTTTTAGCTTCAGAAGCACGGAGTCGTATTATACAAATCGAGGTAAATTATCACCTGTTTTTAGCTTCAGAATCACGGAGTAGTTTTATACTGTAAGATGTAAATTATCCTCTGTTTTTAGCTTCAGAAGCACGGAGTCGTATTATACTAAAAGATGTAAATTATCACCTGTTTTTAGCTTCAGAATTACGGGATCATATTATACAAAAGCATGCAATTTATTCCCTTTCTTAGCTTCAGAATCACGGGGGGGGGGGGTATTTCACTAAAAGATTTAAATTATCACCTGTTTTTACCTTCAGAATCACGCGGCCGTATTATACTCAAAGGTGTCATTTATTACATGCTTTTAGCTTCAGAATCACGGGGGCCTATTATATTAAAGTTGTATAATACACAAGAAAGTCTGATAAAATCACATATGTGTAGATATGGTCACTGTTAATTTAAGCCTTCCATACAAGATCCCAAACGAATCTACTATAGACACATCCTTCGTTTTCCCAAAATCCACTCCCACTCCGAGGCCACTCTAGTGATAACGACGGTAGTTTCGCTGATTACATAAATATTCATAAGTTTGAACGAGAATGATTTTGAACAAAGTATAAACATCTTCAAGCAACTATTCCAAGAAGTAAGATTCAAGATAAATGTTTCCAAAAGAGAAACTATGATCTGCGATTGGAATGGAACCAGAATCGATCATAAATATTCAAGAAATGAAATTAATATAAAAGAAGACTCCAGATACATTGGTGTATGAATAAGTTATAAGAGATTTACTAAAAGAGATAAGGAAATTGACCAGATCATAAGCGATGCAAGATGCATTAATCCCAAAACATTAACCTAAAAACTGTGAGGACTGTGAGGTGTAGATGTGGTGCATGGTGCCCAACCCGTTTAAAAGTGTCTAAATTGTCAACTATTTACAGCCAATTTCTCAAATCTATGTTCTGAAATGACTTCAAGCGAATTAGAGATGACTGTCCTTCTTCGAACCACGCGAACTAGTGCTACAACTCCATGACAAATAAGAGAAAGTACATCGCTAGAAAACTTGAACGATTGAGAAGGAATACTCCAACCCTCAATACTAGAAAAAAAAACGATAAAAGATAACTTGAAAAGCCCGTTTTCCTGAAAAAATACTCTTTTAATGGAAAGATTTTATAAATTTTAACCGACATTGCTGTCTGTCGTTATTCTATTCAATGCAGAATGTAAGGAAATGTGTTAATATTACCCTTGACAGTAAGGGTATTTACGGATATATAGGGAAATGTGTTAACATTACCCGTGGCATTAAGGGTATTTACGGCGGTTCCTTTTACGGCAGTTCATTTTCAGTTTACCCACTTGTCAGGAACAATACAAAAACTCTAACCAGGATAACTAATGGCTTGATGGTAACCCAGCTTATCTAGCGGACCACTGAACTATTTTAGGAAAATCGACCTGCAGATGACGCCAACTAGCGGGTTCATTTGCCATACGATGAACGCTCAGTAAATATGTTCAGTGCATGTACACCACAGTTTCACTTGTAGCATGATAAAAAAAATAGCTTCCCTTGCGTTTTACGCAGCGTAGTTGCCGGTGTTACCTGGGATAAAAGCACGAAGAGGTAACATTACTTGCAATAAAGAGTAAAACCTTGATTTAATATCGCTCATTTGAAAGAAATTCGGACGTAAGGAACAGTTTGTAATTCATATAGGCTATGACGAACTGGCATTGTTTTTTACTGACTGAACTTAGAAAAATGCCAGACTAAATAAGCAATCGAGTCCGTGTTAATTTACACCTTGTTAGCTATGAATTTAGCTGGAAATAAAAAAAAAGATTCTGTCGATTTCAACAACTTTTAACGACAATTTTCACTATAGTTAACAAAATCGGATTGGCAAGTGTGCGTATGGGTAGACAGATAGACAGAAAGAATAAGATGGACAACCATATCAATTATTTAGGTTGTTTAATGAGTAGCCCACGTGCTTATTTAAAATGAAGGCTCTCGTTGACCTTCGGGGAGTGCACTGAAAAAATCATTTTTAGGAGTCAGTTTATCGTACGTGCGTAGGTGGTTACAGCTTAAAACCCAAGAGGTTTCCTCTCGAAACTTCAACATTCTTCAACCAAAAAGTGGTTGTTTAAATGACACCAACTGGTTTAATTTCCTTACAAAGTCCTCGTTACTCACATTCTCATTAGATGGTATTGTGATCATCCTTCTGTAGAAATACATCTCTGTTGCCTCAAGACTCCTCATCATCTGCGAGTCAATTGTCCTACATTCACTGCCATTTCGGAACATTTCATTTGTTTAACCCCCCCTGCACTCCCCCGTTAAGTGTCCAGAGATGTCAGTTCTCTGGTGGAAGCGGGACGATTTTCGTATTCCGAGTGTGTTTTTCGTAT
This sequence comes from Acanthosepion esculentum, assembly GCA_964036315.1. Lineage (NCBI taxonomy): Eukaryota > Metazoa > Mollusca > Cephalopoda > Sepiida > Sepiidae > Acanthosepion > Acanthosepion esculentum. The sequence continues at coordinate 87,708,776 of OZ038497.1, read as the reverse complement.
TTGTTGATGTGCTTGAATGAATGTTCGTGTGAAGAGTTGGACGAATGATTGTTTTAAATTATTTAAGTCCAATTAACTGATATTTCCGTCACAATTAAGGATTGTGTGTGTGTGGGGGGGTATTACTGACACTATTTTGTTTAGTTTCTTGTAAA
>OZ038497.1:87681121-87706121 GCA_964036315.1 Acanthosepion esculentum | reverse complement strand
TTTGAAGGTAATAACTATTTATCGACACACGTTATGAATGAACCCGGTTTGAATTCTCACTCGCCTCTCCGATTTTCAGTTCCTAACCGTCGTCCATTACAACACCCGCACATCCAAACAATCTTAGAGCACATGGTATTCCCAACACGTCACCCATCTATGTACCGAACATGCTGTACCTTGCCTAACATCGGTAAACGTACAAGACCCGGTGTTTCAATGTTACATGGTCTTAAGCCCTAATATGTTTCATGATATAAAAATCTATCAGATTAGTGTACTTAAGTTGTTGCATTTCGTTTAGTATAAGATTCAAGCGGTTACGCTGCAAGGGATATTGAAATGACTATAAGTCATGTTCGGAGAATATATAAGGTGAATCTGTCATGACATGAAATCTTCTTGTACTTCTGAAGCCTTCTAGTTTTGGATTAGCAAACACTTAAATCTGATTGCTTTAATAATCCCATTACTGATAGTAATCTCCTCTAATGCGCTGGGACTTCCCGTCATTTTACTTTGCAACATCGAGAAATACAAACTGACAATTCTAACCTCATCAGGGATGTGTAATTTATGAAGTGAAATGAAAATTTCGCAAAGTTTGTCTTTGAAATTTGGACAAGAGAAAGGTTTTAGAAGAATCAGATATGATTGATTCACTGATTGGTTTGTTTCAGTGAGTGGGAGCGTAGATGGATGTTAAAATATCCCCAAGTGTATTTTGCACTTAAGTGAATGTAGTTAACCTGACTGAAATCCGATCTTAATTCTCCTATTTCACATTCTGAGCCGTTATTCATTACAGTGCCAACATAAAACAGATATGGGACCAATAATATATATTCTTTTATAAGTAAAACACTTCCATGGATTTTCACAAATTATTTAATTCCTTTTTGCTTCTATGCCATTTATTATTATTTTTGTTGCTGCTGTTTTGATTTTACTTTGTCTAGCCCCCAAGTCTAAGACACAGAGTTCAAGAGGCAGCAGCAGCAGCAATGGGGAGATGCAAACAGGAATCAGGGAGAAAAGTAACGTAATTTCCTATGCATAATACGCACCTCTAAAATTATGCTGAAAATCTAGGAAACTGTTTCTACTCACACATAATACGCACCCTTTGTTTGGTAATCAAATCCTATAAATTGTACATCTCTAATTTCATTACGGACAGCGTTTCCTTCTCTTATTCAAGCTGTAATTGAAGATATTTATAAAAAATTTCCGATCATCATATTTCTAAAAGGAAACGGAAATACCTATATTGTGCCTACTGCGCAGACTCATTAACCTGTTTTTGTTCGATAAAATGTGCTATCTACCGGGTTTGTATGTAGTTTTTCACAAAAAGGTTTTAAACATAGATTAATATTATTCTAATTTAGATTTATGATAATTCTTATTTTATTTTAGATTTGTAAGTATTGGTAGGTACATATGATTGTATTTAAAATCCTTATGAAATCGCAATCGCCGAATGTCAATGTCAAATTGTCGGATGTTTGTCGTCCTGGCACAGAGAGACATCTACAGAAGATGTAAGAAATTAGGATTGAAATTTGATTTTTTACAATTCATATAAGTTATGGATTCCAAGAATTCGTCCTATATATTTGTTTGCTCCTTTGTTTATATCATTCCCAAAACTTCCACCAAACATCGGATAATGATGTTGTCTTGAGAGGCCACGTTCTAGTGATTCTCTCTCCATGTCTTTGTATTTACTTAGTTTCTCAAACATTTTTATTGCGCTTCGGTCTGCCATGTCTGCTACAACTATGAGAAGTTTTTATTATTATTATTATTATTATTATTATTATTATTATTATTATTTCCATTGATTTCTGGTGTATACTCATTTCTTTCAGGGGCCCAACCAGAGACCTAAATACAGAAATGTCATCATGACATTTTCCGCGGAGCATTTTGAGACAGAAAAAAAGCAAACGAGCTAAGATCACACAAATTTTTCATAGATAAAGCCCTTCGTAAGGTGTGGGCAGCAATTGCGGGTACATTTTTTTTGTATTTGTTTAAAGCTTCACTACCAGGAATCCGATCAATGAGTCTGTTGGTATCTTTTCTAATCTACCTTCGGATTGATTGGAAAAGTTTCCAATAGACTCATTGAAGAAATCTCTTGCAGTACAAGTACAGCTTACACATTATTATTTATTATTATTATTATTATTATTATTATTATTATTATTATTATTCCTTTGGTTTCTGATACTCATTTCTTTCTGGGTCCCGACCAGAGACCTAAGGTCAGAAATGGCTTCATGACATTTTCCCCTGAGCAGTTTTGAAAAAATCGAACATATTTTACATTGATAAAGCCTTTCGTAAGCTGTGGACTGTACGTGTGAGCGCAATGTTTTGTATTTTTTTAATGCATGGGCTACCAGGTATTCCTTCAATGAGGGCTCCAACTACAACTGGAATTGATGTCCTCACGGGCCACATCTTTTAGATCTAAACTTCAAGATCCTTGTATTTTGATAGTTTGTCAATAAGAATGCACATTCTTTTTGTGGACCTTGATCACGATGTCGAGGCGATTATCTTTGATTCTTCCGTCTTTATGCGTTGTAAAATCAGATAAAATTTGATTTAGTGTGTCTGTTACTTAGTTTATTTCAGTCCCTATAGTAGTCCAGCTGCAGATTACTACTGTACTTTCTCAGACGACCGCTAAAAACAATTTTTCTGTCTCGATATTTACCAAGACCTCCCCAAAAGGCGGGATGTGACATAAGGCTACCTTTTTATGCCTGTGGGTATATGTTGTAGCTATTTCCGGACATCCTGAGATAATACGGTCGACAGTTTCATTATAATTTCCGCAGATCCTGCATTTCGGGGTAGTTCCATCCTTGATCAGGTGACAGTGATTGGATCTTATTGCGAGGCTTTGATCATGAGCTGCAATAATTTGGCCTTCTGTTTTCAGCTTTCAGCCCAGTGCGTCTCAGCCACTGATGTGTTTTCTGTTGGTTCCCATCTGCTTCCTTCGTTCTTTTTAGTTATCTGTCATACAACGCATTGTCCCCTCTGTTTCTTTTTTTTTATTGGTCAAGTTGTCTTGCTTTCGGTTTTTTTCAGGGACGGCGAAGATGGTATTCTCTTCGTGTTTTGTTGGTAGAATTTCAGATATATTAAGCTGTTTCTTGAATAGTGCAGCTTTGTTGATGGAGTGGATTTAGTGTTTTACTATTTGTAGGAGAGATTTGTAGTTTTTTCAGTTAGTTAAATTTGTATTAGACCTCGGTCTCTTAACGCTCCTATTACGGAGAGCCTATCGACATCTGATTTAGGGCGGTGCATCCTCATTTGTGTAAGTATTTTTCCTGGTCTTGGCACCCAGTCTTTTAATGTCATTCAACTTCCAACTAATAATGTTGAAGTTGTAAGTTACAACGGATATTGCTAAGGTGTTGATTAACTTCATTTTATTGTGCGATTTCTTGTATCAAACGCACTCTCCTATAATTTTCTTTTCAGATTTTTTTCTTCATAATGGAATGTTGTATTCTGTCCTCGTCATTAATTCCTAATATTTATATGTACCATCTTGGTCTATCTCCTTAATCTCGTGGTTGCTATCAAGGTTTCAATCCGTAGTTTTCGACTCTATACCACATTTGAAGGTTCTTTGAACGGCACATTTGTCGATTCAGAACTCCATCCTAATATCATTGCTGACAATAGTGATTAGATTCATGTGCTGGTCGTCATCTTTGCCAACCGTTTTAAGATCGTCAATATAGAATAGGTGTTTCAGTTTGCCATTCTGTAACTTGTATCTACTATTGTTCAGTATGCAGCCTAGTGGCTCTAATGCAAGGCAGAAGAGTAATGACGATAATGAATCTCCTAGGAAGATCCTGCTTTCGATGTTGTTTGGTCTCGCTGTTAATGAACGATTTGAACATTTGGCTTTAGTGTAGTCTTGAAGTTTTCCATGCTCTTCGTTATGGATTTTACCATTATGAAATATACTCTCTATTTTTTAGGCTCTCCTCTATCCATGAGTGTTGGTATACTGTCGAATGCCTTCTGTAATCGATCCATACTATCGATAATTTTCTTTTCTTTGTTTTTCACCTCTTCCAATAGTATTTTATTGATTAGTTGGTCCTTGCACCCGTAACTTCCTCTTACATCCTTTCAGTTCGACTGGTAGTAAATAGTTTTTTTGTTTGTTTTTTTCTCGATGAAGTTGTATGTCCACTCGGTTATGACAGAAATGAGGATCTTGTTCATTGTTGGTAGGCAGGTGATGGGCCTATAGTTCTTTGCGTTATGTGTCTCTTCTGTTTTGGGAAGTATGTATGTTACTCTCCACGTGGAACATTTTGGGTTATTTTTCTGAGTTGATGATTATATCATTGTATGTCCGTGCGAGGTCTTGGTGGGTACTAGATATTTTTTTTTCCATAAATTGGTTCTTCGGTCTATTTCTGGTGCTTTTCAGTTTTTGGTTTTGCAGATGACATCGAGTATTTCAGTAACATTGATATCCATTCATTTTTGGCACTCTATAGGTGAGTGTTATTAATGTTGTTGCTTGATCCATGCAGCTCTTTCATTGTGCATTTTCCAGTTTTCCCACATCTTACACAAGAACTTCGACTTCATGGATATTAGGTAGGTCATTTATCTCTATTTTATTTTTTCCTGTTGTGGATATAGTTTCTTGGCATCTTCTTTGAAAGTTTTGTTTTGCCAGAAGAATCTGTTTCTTTTTTCATAACGCCTGGTTTTCCGTGCCTTCGCCTGTATTTCTTTTTTCGACTTCTATTTAACATTAGGTACGTCAGTCTTATTATTTATGTCAAGACTTCGTTCAGTTGCCTCTTTTTCTTTCTTTGATTTCTTTGAACCCTTGCCTACTTCACTTAGAAGTGACAATTGGACTCGTAGTTTATTTATTTCGGTTTCTATTATTTCTTTCCAGACTGGTATTTTTTTTCTTTTTCGTTTACGTTGAGTTTTTACTTTTTAACCTATTATTACTACGATCTTTTCCGAGGCCGCTTATATAAGATGATTAATTTCTGTCAAGACCATCGGTCTTTCCATTTCCTCTCTTATTTTTCTAATTGCTTGATTGGGTGGTTTCCTTCACTTGATGGTTTTTTCTTACCTTTGGAACTGTCAGCCTTTCCTCGAAAGACATTTCCTTTAAATTCTGCCATCTACAGGTGATGTTTTTTTTTCTTCTCATCTCTGTTTATCTATTATATTCGTCATTATCTTCTGCCATTTGCATGTGTACCTCAGGGGGATTATTACGACTGTTTTCTATTTGGTCCTCTGCGTGTGTTTCCCTCTGTGTTGTTGGCATTTAGACCGTCGATGTTAACGTTTATTCTATTTTTGAAGTTTTCGCAGATGGGTCCGAGTTTAATGTCAGGGACTCCTTTTTTTTCCTGATGATGTCACGCCTGACATTGGTTAGTTTGTTGGCATCAGTGTTTAGTCTGTTTGAGGGATGTTTCTTTCTCACCATATCATAGGCGGCTTTGGTCATTGTTGTCGTTGTTGGATTTATCGTAGCAGTGTAAAATGCTATCATTACTTCAATATACTCTTCCCGAAAGAATTGATTTATTGTTCTTTCTGAGGGATTTCCTTTTAATGAATATAGAGGGTCCCTTTAAGGACTGTCCTCGGCGGGTTTTCCCTCTATTTCTCGTTGGATATAGTTTGTTCTAGTTACAGTCTCATTGGCGGTCGCGGTCCTTGGTGACTCGCGTGACGTCCGATGCAGTTTAGCAATATTTTTCGTTCCCAGCAATAGTTAGTTCTTATTTACCCATACGTGGGGTATAGGTCGTGAATGCCAGATTATATCCATACCATGGTGGGCCATAACATTCAGGGGGCCAGGCCTTCTCAACTATTTCTTAACTATTTTTATTATTAACAACAACGGTGAAAGCTTCATATATAAGTGTTTGAATTCCAAGGAGACAAGACGTGCTTCACCATACTTCGACATAACTTCAATTTTCGACGGAATTGAAGTTATATGTTACTCTTTTTTCTTCTTTTATGTTCAATAATATGAAAATATATCCAAATCTCCCTAATTATGTTATTACACGAATATATTTTACCTATAAAAAACAATTAATATATATTTACTAATAATATTTCTAGAAAGATGTATTATAAGTGGGTGTATTGTATGGCTTATAAAATAAATATTGTATCTAATTTACTAATAAATAAATAACAAAAGAACATTAAAATACCCGAGAAGTCACTATCACCAAAACCACCACCTCCATCATCATCATCACCATCATCATCATCATCATCATTAGCACCACTATCACCACTACTACTACTGCTTTCCTCTTTTTTTCCCTTTCTTTTTCCAATTATCTATCTATATAATAGTAAATGTTTGCGAATCGTGCGTACGTCAGCCGTCGGGCGCATAATGATTTATGTTTCTTTCCACCTCTCTCTTTCCACCTCTCTGTTTTCATATCTCTCTCTTTCTTTCCAGCACCACTTTTTCTCTCTCCACCGTTCTCCCTTTTTTCCAACGTTCTCTTTCCACCTATCTCTTTCCATCTCTCTCACTCTTTTCACATCTCTCTTTCCACCTCTCTCTCTCCCCCTCTCTTTCCATCTCTCTCATTTCACCTTTCTCTTTTCATCTTTCCCTCTCTCTCTTTCCATCAATCTCTCTCTCTCTTTCTCTTTCCACCTATCTCTCTCTTACCACCTTTCTCTTTCAACTGCTCTCTTTCCATCTCTCTTTTTTTCACATCTTTCTTTCCAACTCTCTCTCTATCTCACTCTTTCCACCTCTCTATCATACCACCTTTCTCTTTCAACCCTTCTCTTTCAACCCTTCTCTTTCAACCGCTCTGTTTCCATCTCTCTTTCTTTTCACGTCTCTCTTTCCACCTCTCTCTCTCCACCCCTCTCTCTCTCTCTCTCATTCCATCTCTCTCTTTTCACCTCTTTCTTTACACCTCTACCTCTCTATGACTGCGTGATTTCATCTTTTTTTTAAACAAGCAATATTTTAAATATTCAAAAAATATTTTCAAGTGATTATGATTTTAAAATAGTTTACCCCGCCCGTGGGGCAAAAAGTAACAGAAATTCTACTGGCAGGTGTAGTTTTGGATATTTTTCTCTCCGCGTTTGTTTTTCGTTTATACTCAAGCGATGAGGCGAGTAAAGGACAGTAACACTTAAGAGACAATAACACAAGAGCCCATTGCAGTGTGAAATAGTATAATTTCATCTCTAGACCCGCATGTTCCTTTTTACTCCGTGTTATTTGTACCCCGCTTTACGCTACTTACCATCGGATTCAGATTGGGTTCCTGTCAGACAGGGAACGGGCCGATTTTTTTTTTAAATTATAATTTACGACCTATTTTCTTTTATAACGATTTGTATTTTACTTAAGCTTAAAATAAATATTATTTCTGGGAACATAATAGATTTTTGGTACTGCGTAGTGAGTTCAATTCTCACTGATTGCTTCAGACTTTCGGCTTTGTGCCACATGTAAGCTACGCTTAGAAAATCGTTTAGACACTTCGACGTGGGGTAATGGTTAACCAGCTTGCCTTGCTAGATTAATTACGACTGAGTAGTGAGTTCAATCCTCACTAAGGGCTCCATAATTTCGGCCTTGTTATTTAGGTGACTTTGCTGTGGCGTAATAGTTAGCGGGTTTGTCTAATTAGATCCTTTACGACTGAGTAGCGCGTTCGATCATTACTGGGTACCCCCATGTTTTCGTTCTTGTACCTCGCTTAAAACATTACTATAGAAGATTTTTATTAATTTCCAAAAACTGTCTAACTACACAGTATGAAAAACAAACAGAAAATATTTTTTGTCGGAATTCATAATACTAGTAATTATCATTATTGTACGCGTTGCTCTTCGGACCAGCATTCTCATCTTGCTTGTTCTACACAACGTTTGGAACTTTGTCTAAACTCTGGCCAGCTTCACTTGAGGGGCAAAAAGTAACAGATAGTAGATCACAATGTAACATGATGGGTTAAACTGTAAAAATTAAAATTAGTTCAAGTGAAATCACTCCGATACCTGATAAATCCAACTTATATTTAAGTCTAACAAAAATAACATGATAATTTTGAAAACCGTCTAAAAAGTGATAAAACTGTCTTAAAACATAAGTGAAATTCTACAGATATGTGTCGGTTTTGGATATTCTGCTCTCTTCGTTATTCTTCCTTGATATTCAAGTGATGAGACGAGAAAAGGGTAGTGAAACGTAAGAGAAAATAACACAAGAACACATTGCGTTGTGAAATGAAAATGTCACCTCTAAATCCGTCCGGCCAGAATACAAATATAACGGTTCCACCTGATTGCAGTGGGTGGCGAGCCGTAATATTTGGATACGGGATATTGGTGTTTCAGGGCTCCAGAAGTCAGGGTTAGATATTTCTGATTCCCAACACACCAATTTGACCATTGCTTGGACTAGATGAGCGATAGGAGAGGCGGGAACCGATCAAGCGAATGGTCATGTGAATCCCTACCATCTATAATTATATTAATTTATAGAGTACTATATTAATTAATTTATAGAGTACTATAAAGAAAATTTTAAAAAAACTCGAATATACTCTAGGATAAAATGCAATCTCTATCCAATTTCTAGACGTTAGAAGGCGATGTCTAAGAGTCAATCGGTTCTAATCGGTTGGACATGACTTAAACATACCAATTTTTACACTTACGATTTTGGAAGTGGATCAAATGAATAACCAAAACAAAAAAAACGATACCTTTCAGACTGGTTCTGTAAAAGAAATGTGTATAGTTATCCCAAGATTTCTCGTGCTTGCGTCGCTAAATGAAACACTCGTAAAACCTTTCTCTTCCTTAAGTGCGAAATAGCTATCCAGTAGGATTATCCAGTAGTATTACCCGCAAAACATTAAAGAAATTGAGAATCGGCAATTTGCTAGTAGAATTAGAAAATTAAAAAAACATGACGAAAGTATAATGAAGATGAAGACTTTTCATAAATTGTAAATAAAAACATCTCCCATAAAAGACTGAACACTTCGAAAGGAGTCATTTGAAGCAGATAATTGTCTTTTACCACACCAGCAATCGGAAGCCAGAGAGTTAGTGATTATCGTCGAATCACAATAAAAATCAAATTAGAAACCATAAGAACAGTTACATATTTTTGCCACACCCCTGAAATCCCTAGAAAAATAATAGTTGGGTACAACATTGAGCCAATGGAACAATATATCCCTGCTCCATTAAGATGCTTCAAATGCCAAAAATTTGAAAATCATAGGGATAGATGCAGGAGTCCCGCAACATGTGGAAAATGTGGCAAAAGGTTTCAATGATTCGTCCAAATTTCAAAACATACACTCCAAGGAAAATACTAGAAACTGAAGGACAAAAAACGCAATGAAACGAAATCATAAATAACCAAAAACAAAGACAAAAAAATCCCTCTATATTTCTAAGATGAGGTATTAGGTACACTATTTACATTATTCGGACTATTGTCCTCATCTTTGTTGCCATATTTATTACAACGTATCGCCCCTTCAGTATCTGTCTATATATCTGAGATGAGGTATTATGTACACTATTTATATTATTCGGATGAGTGTCCTCATCTTTATTTCCATATTTATTACAACGTATCTGCCCTTCAGTATCTGTCTATATTTTCTGAGATGAGGTATTATGTACATTATTCGGACTATTGTCCTCATCTTTGTCGCCATATTTATTACTACGTTCCGGCCTTCTTCAGGTGGTTGGAATGTCGATCTGAGCGCTTTATTTCGCTCACTGGTGTAGACTGTTCTAGTTCCACGTGTCATGTTTAATGGGTGCCAGATATCTCCTGTTAATTTCCCTCTGAACGTTCTCCACCGCCTTAACCGGGTATTGAACTCACACTCTTTGGGTCCTGTCACTGGATCTAACTAAAGCCTTTAACAACTGTGCCATGTATCCTTGAGGACATCTGTGTATGAATTTATGGGTATCATAAACCGAATAAATAAATGAATTTGGCGATGAAGATGAAGATGAAGACAATAGTCCGAATAATGTAAATAAAGCCAAAATCTACCGTTCAAACACAAAGGATTCCACTAAAAATAAAAAAATCCCTTTCAAAACAAGTCCTACAAAGCAAAGGCCACATCGATCTCCAGCAGGAACTATTAGACAGACTTAAGAACTTACCTCCAAAAGACAGAACTAGCCAAAACAGACACAAGAAACCCACAGTAACCAAATACTTACATAAAATCGATTTAACAAACTAGAAAAAAAGGAAGTGGAAAGCCACAACAGAAAGACGGCACAACCGCCAAACTCTTAAGCGCACAATCGGAAAATTAAATAAGAGCAGCTCACATGACATCATAATTCAAATCCCGGAAAAAAACCTTTTTCTAATCATGTATCAAAGAATCGAATGGAATTGCCGTGTATTAAGGGAAAAATAAACGAACTGCTTCTGCTAATAACAGAATCGTCACCGGAAGTTGTTTGCCTTCAGGAAACATACCTTCAGAAAAAGAACGAACTCGACGTAAAAGAATATCACCAATACACACAATATACACAAACCTAAATCCGCTTGTGACTTTGTGGCCCGCTTAAACAAACATACATTATATATATATATATATATATATATATATATATATAGAGAGAGAGAGAGAGAGAGAGAGAGAGAAAGAGAGATAGATACATAATATTAGTGGTTAATATACACACACATATATATATATACATATATATATATAATGTATAAACACATACATATACATACATACACACACACATATATACACACATATATATATATATATATATATATATATATATGTATATATATATATATATATATATATATATATGCAGAAATATAGTCTTAAAGTGTGCTATATTTATGGGGTAAAGTGCTCAATATCAGAGATAGAGCGTGTGTAAATATAAAAGTGGACATGGAAGTCAGCACTTAGAGGCGACAGTCTGTTTCATACTAGTGCAATCGTCAGGCGACTAGTGCTGTTATTTTTCTCGGCTGTTTATATAAGGTTCAGTGGTGCATTATGGGTAGTATATTTTGGCGGGTACTTTTACCGGAAGTCGCTTATTTGTTTATTTATTTATGTCAAATTATTTTGCTTGTTTTTTTGTTTGTTTTTTTATTTTTATTTTTATTTTTTATCTTATATATTTATTTATTTATTCTTTTATTTTGATCGGTGTTTTTGGTTAACGTAGTAAAAAAATTTGTTTATATAGCTTATTGTTGGTGGCTATAATGGCCGCCATTTACCGGAAATCGCTTGTTCGCTTATTTATTTGGGTCAAATTGTTTTGCTTATTATTTTTATTTTTATTTGTATAACAGTTATAACTTTCGTCCGTTCTTTTGTTTTGATTTTATTTCGCATATTCTAACAGGTGTGGTTTTGTGATCTGTTTGGAGTAGTTTATTTTGCTTATTTTATTGTTGTTTGTTTATATATTTATTTATTTTTCTATTTTAAGTTACGTAGTAAAAATTTGTTTTCATGTCTACATTTTGAGATTAGCTCGGATCTTTTATTTAATAATTTATTTTGATCTGGGAAGGTAATGATAGCTATTTTTTCCTCCAAGCAAAGTTTGCAAGTTTTTGATAGGTTGTTGTAGGCTGATGATTTTTTCCTTATTTTCCAAGATATTTTTGGTGTGGTGTGTGTTTTGTTTTTTATTTCCCAGATATACTTAGAAAGCATTGTGCTGTTCGCATATTTACTATTTGTGAAAGACATTTTGTGTACATAATTTCTTTGTTTCCATGGTCCTTCGGTTACTCCTGTGTATACTTTTTCTTCATTATCTGCTGATTTTGTCGTGGCTTGGTAGATTACGTTGTTTTGTAAACAATTACCGTTTAAGGGACATTCGTTTTTTATTCTGCAGTTGCACGTGGGTTTAATTTGTTCGTTTGGTTTGTTAATAATTTTTCTGTTGTGCTTTTTTATTATTTGTGCCATGTTCTCGGTGCAACTGTAGCTGATTTTTACTGTGTTTTTGTTGAATATTTTGTGTAGTGTGCTTGATTCCGGGAAGTGTTTGTGTAAAAAAAAAAAAAAAAAAAAAACAAGCAAAATAATTTGACATAAATAAATAAACAAATAAGCGACTTCCGGTAAAAGTACCCGCCAAAATATACCCATAATGCACCACTGACCCTTATATAAACAGCCGAGAAAAATAACAGCACTAGTCGCCTGACGATTGCACTAGCATGAAACAGACTGTCGCCTCTAAGTGCTGATTTCCATGTCCACTTTTATATATATATATATATATATATATATATATATATATAATTACAAGAGGATAGAATTCATGTCAAACTCAATGTCCAGGACAGAGTAAGAATATAATAGAATTATATATATATATATATATTCGTTCACCTACAAATTTTTTTTTTTTTTAGCGTTTCAGCCCAAGCAAGGCGGGAAGCCACTGGCAAGCCAGGGGTTACAGAGAGTTGGAGCGAGAGCAAATAGGAGTGATAGAGGAAAGGATGAAGAGAAGGATAGGGTATAGATCACGTCATCTGGAGACGCCGATTGACATTACATTTGAATAGTTGGAGATTATAGCTATCAGGGAAACAGGATGAGGGGAGGGAGTTCCACAGGCGAGAGGTGCGAGACATCAAGCTATTGGAGTAGAAGAGACGGCTACATTTAACAGTGTCGACAGTGAAAGGGTGTGAGAGAGATTCCAGCCTAGTAGATGAAGTCTGGGAACCAGCGAAAGCAGCTCCTCGGAGCAGTTACCATGAACGTATTTGCAAAAAAAGACAGAGGGAGGCGACGGCACGTCTGTGAGAGTGCGACGAGATGCCAGATCAGGGCCAATTACGTGGCATATCCGTCTCTGGATCGTATCAAGGACCTTCAGACAAACGGAAGGGGCTCCAGACCATATATGGCAGCAATACTCCATGCAAGGGCGAAAGGTTGATGTGTAGATTTGAAGCATTCACTCCGGCGAGAAAAATTTCCTGGTGCGGCACAGGGAGCCAACTTTCCTTGCGGTGGACGAAGTTACTGACTCAATGTATTTGTTCCATCTCAGGTCAGCAGTCAATGTGAGGGCGAGTTGTCGCAAAGAGGAGCTCTCGAGAAGTTGAGCGTCAGACATTCTAATGGGGGGGGGGGGGCAGGGATGGTTATCCCTGGTATTTCCAATAAAATAAATACAATACAAATAATAAATACACATCCTTTTTATCTAATTATCTGTACATAGATGCATAATAATACGGATAGAAAACAGAAACAAAATTTGATATAATAGAAATAAATCCCATTTATGATTTTAATGTGTGAAAAAAGTATTCGTACAATACAAAAATGAATACATGATCTTCATTTAATACTTTGTAGAATAACCATTATTCACTTCTACCCCAAACAACCTCTTCTTGTAGATCTCAAAAATTGGCAAATTTTAGTTGGTATTTTGTTCCATTCTTCTTCGCATATGGTCTTCAGATCTGGGATGTTTGTTGGAGCTCTCGTTTGGATTTGGAATGTTCAAATAACGCCACAGAATCTCGATTGGATTTAAATCTGGGTACTGTCTTGGCTATTTCAGGATATTTAGATTATTTTCAGCAAGCCATTTCTTCGTAGATTTTGCAGTGTGCTTCGGATCATTACTTTGTTGGAAGATCCAATCAGGAGGAAGTTCGAAATTTTCAACCGAAATCATTAAATTTGCTTCCAAAACATTTTGATATGGTGCGGCATTCATTCTACCATTTATAATTCATATGATGCCAGTATCTTTTGCAGAAAAAAATACCCAAGCCATGATGCTGCCACCACCAAATGTTATTGTTGGATCTGTGTTCTTTTGTCAAAAGGCATCTAAAATTTCAGGATTGCGGGTCCGGACCGGGGCCGTAATGGTTTTTGTTTTCTCTCTCTCTCTCTCTCTCTCTCTCTCTCTCTCTCTCTCTCTCTCTCTCTCTCTCTCTCTCTCTCTCTCTCTCTCGATATTTATCAACACTCCCACGTGTGTCGATTGTGGCACAAGGCCGGTTTAATGTGGGATTACCGAGACCGTAGGCTCGGGCAAAAATATGCCCATTTAGAACCCGTATAAACGCGTTCAGGGACTGTCAACCTCCCCGGACGAAACTTTGCCCTGCGGTAAAGCCCCGTCCGAGTTCCTCTCCGCCGAGGCAGAGAGTTCGACAGCACGGCTCCCTAGCCGTCTCTCTCTCTCACACGAAGTAGGTCTGATTCCACAATGGGATGATATGTTCGGTTACGGGCTCTGGGAGTAAAGTTAAATAAGTGTGACACAATGACAGAGTGATAGTCGCATGCATATATATATATATATATATATATATATATATATATATATATATATATATATATATATATATATATAAAAGTGTGAAACAATGACAGAGTGATATATATATGCGACTATCACTCTGTCATTGTGTCACACTTATATATATATATATATATATATAGAGAGAGAGAGAGAGAGAAAGAGAGATAGAGAGAGAGAGGAGGCACTGTGGAGTAATGGATAACGGCTTGGATTGAGGAATTGGAGAGCCGAATTCGAATTCCAGTCGAATCTATTACATTCACTTACGTGCTAACACCCTTGGGAAAGGTGTGAATCCTCTTCTTCTCCCTCCAACTATGGGTAAATAGCAGGACAGACTGGGTTCTATCGCCTTGGATGGCAACTGGTCTAGGAGAGGGACAACAAGAAGGAATTCAAAACCTGCGGAGGGTCGTTTGGGGACCTTGTGGCATTCGTTGCACCAGGTCCCTGTATTCGTCCCTCCAAAAAGTGTGGATGGCCCTGCACAAAGCCTTCACCACTATAATCAAATCCTGTGTGTGTGTCGGGCTTTCAGTTTCTGGGAACTGATCTGTCTGACCCTCATACGTCTAGTTCGACGGGAGAGTCCATCATATATATATATATATATATATATATATATATATATATATAAAAGTGGACATAGAAGTCAACACTTAGAGGCCACAGTCTGTTTCATGCTAGATGCAATCGTCGTGGCCTAACGATTGCATCTAGCATGAAACAGACTGTCGCCTCTAAGTGTTGACTTCTATGTTCACTTTTATATTTATACACGCTCTATCTCTGATATTGAGCACTTCATCCCATAAATATAGCACATCTTAAGACTATATTTCTTCATATACATATATATATATATATACATATATATATATATATATATATACATATATATATATATATATATATATATATATATATATATATATATATATATATATATATATATATCAATATCTCTTTATGCATATTTCCTGAAACCTATTCTCAGCTACAACTGGTAGGAAATTGTCATATAGGAGGATTCGTATCACATAATGGTTCAGGACCATTTTCTTGGTTTCTAACGGAAGGAATTTCAGTTTCTTCGACCATCCCAGAAAGGATCTGACAATTTACACCGGCTTCTGCCTTTACAAGAGCCAGATCAGACCAAAATTAAGATTACTATCATATCTGGATTGCAGTTACCCAATCTTAATTTCCCGGCCTTGACAAAATCATTTACGCTACCATGTTGGTAATGACTTATTTTTCCAAAGACAAATTCTTGCTAGCCTCTTGCTTTTCTATCGCTGTTTTCATGGCAGATGTTCAACCGAGTTGCATACATTATTTCCACCATTCCAGACCCCCAAAATTTCGAACCGCAAAGCCTCCAGACACCATGACGATTTCTAACGTCATTAGTATTCCACTGGTATGTAGAAAGATGCCTTTCCCTGAAACTTTTACTTTATGGAACCGACGTCCAAAATGTTGCTTTCCTGATCGCTACAATCTTAATATCTTTAAGTCTACAGAAAAAAGATTTGTTTCCTACATACTCTCATCATATGTAACTCTATTTATACCAGGTTTTCCCAACCTGAGCGATATCACCTACCGGTGAGGGATTTCCACAGTTGGGTAGGCGATGAGCAACTGAACAGGAAATTGCGATTGGAAATTTTCGTGGCCAGTCGAGGATTTTGAGCAGCAGCAACTGAATAATTCAGCATTATACGTTACCTTCATTTGCTATCTTTACTCCACTACAACCTCGGTTTATGAATCACTAACAAAAGGCTACAAAAGACAAGAAACTGGGAGAGTTATGGTCGCTGACGTCCTGAAGAGAAACGGTACACAGAAGAAGAACAACAAACTTTTACCAAACTATTCTGTTGAATATTTACAATATACGTGGAACGTGGAAAATATTACCATTTGAAAGTGTGCGATAACGGAAAAAAAATAAAAACCGTTGCTTTATACAGTAATTGAAATATTACACGCCGTAAAAGTATTACATATCCAGACATTTTTTTTTATACTCATGTGACGAAAAAGTTAAATACGAGTTGTTATTCTTTAATTAACCAGTGTCAGTAAATCGTAAGAATCCCTTACGACGAACAGAGAAACACAGAAGAGAACACATTTCAACCAATTCTTAAACTGATCCCCTGCACGTTATTCCTGGGAAGATCCCTAACATGTCAGTTCTACCCTTAAGCATATTTGCTAAGGATCTGTTCACTGTGCTTACGTATTAGTCAGGCCATCATGCGTATGTAATAATTAATGGACATATGACATCGCGCTCTCAACAGCAGTAAGACTTACAATCAATTACACTTTAACACATGCACGATTTACTGGAAGATTTCTCTCTCCTTACAAGTATACAAAACTGTACACACATTTCCTTTACAATTCGCATTATTAATAGACAAGAGCTTCCATAGAAGTCAATTCTTACAATCAATGTATTTGCCCGAAAGCGTTTCAGGAAATTAGCGAGATACCTGTGCAATTCCCGCCAGTCGATAACCAAAGTGATGTTCTCTCGCCTTCGTCTCCAATGAGCAGATGAAGCAAGTGCGCTAATAAGAAGCCAAATCAATCAAGCCGAATATAAGCGGAAGTTGGAAGTTTTAAAATGAATTAATTGTCCAAATACAAAAAGACTGAAGCTGATATAGCAATGCCAATCAATAGCGGCGCGTTGTGGATTCCCATTAAAGTCTGTTCTTAACTAATAGCAACCACCTCTTGGCAAACAGAGTGGTGGAAAAGAGCTGAACAGCGATCGACTTCCGGTAGAGATTGCTTATCCATGTTTTCTGTGTGATGGCGTCGACACTTGAGATTGGATTTGTTAATTTACCCGTCGGCTACGAGAAGTCTGCTCGGATGCAGCGTTCGTTTTTTTTTTTTTTTTGTGGGGGGTGTTATTTTTTCAGTTCATTTTTAAGAAAAAATAAGTCAAGTGTGGGAAAAAAGTTTAACGTTTCTCATTATGAATTTAAGCATACCGAAAGCTTACATTTTATCGTGTTAAAAGACAGTGTAAGATATGGAACAACGTATTCTTATTCCTCGATCATTTTAACTATATAAACTGTAACTGTAAAAAGGGTACAAACTAGTTTTGATTACCATTGTGAAATAGTAAATCCAGATAATGCTGAATATTGATTTTCAATTAACCTAAAATATATTCGTATAAATTTGTTCCTTTTTAATACTACAAGCGTCATACATTTCTATATGGCGTGACCCTTCAGGACGTGGGCGATCATCCTTCTGCACAATTTCCTGTCCTTTTTTATCCCTTAGAAAAATTATCTTTTTGATATCTCTCCTAATCCCTGTTCATCCAACCATTTACACAATTTATATGCTGCTTTTCTCTCTCCCTCTTGTCTTCAATACGTCCTGCTAGTATCAAATTCTCTAAGCCGTCTTTCCTCATTATGCACCATAGAAATTTTAACTTTCTCTTTCTGATGCTAAATACAAGTATCCTTTTTTTGTTTCCATCTTCCCTAAAACTTCGTCGTTGGACACATTTTCAGTCCTTGGTAACCTCAATATCTAGAACCACATTTCTGTGGCCTCAAGTCTCTCCTCCATTGGTGATAACATTGTCCAGCATCACGAGCATCATACGCGGACTGATATTAAGTGATAAGTCTTTTATTTAGTTTCTTTTTTTTTTTTTTTTTTTTAAGCGTATCACCCCAAGCAAGGCTGGTGGCCACTATCACGCATGGGGTTACAGAACAGTTGGAGGAAGCGCAGATAGGAGTGGTAAAGGAAGGGATGTGGAGAAAGAGAAGGACGGAGGGTCGGTCAAGGCAAGGGGGTTACAGAAGATTTAGAGCGAGAGCAGATAGGAATGAAAGATGAAAGGAAGTGGAGAAGGGAAGTGGATAGATCAAGGCAACTGGAGATGACGATTGACGCTACACTTAAACCGTTAGAGATTGTATTTTTTCTAATGAAAATTTCCTTTTTCTTGATACTATACTCAATTTTGGAAGGAATATTTCACAATCTAAATGCATCTTGGGATCTAAGTGTCACATTTTCCATTCTCTGTTAACACACTTCCTAGATATTTAAATATTTGTAATTTCTTGAGTTTGACATCTTCAATTTGTAATTTGCATGTTGGCCTGTTACCATTTGCTGACAACTGTTCTACTTAGAATTAATTGTTAGTCATTTCTTTTTGATTTCCTTTACAACTTCTGTAGGGGTACCTATAGTTGCCTTTCTGTGTCTGTTATATATGTATAATATTATAAATTAACTGATTTAAAATAAGTTAATTTTTTAATAATATATATATATATATATATATATATATATATATATATATATATATATATATATATATAATATTATAAATTAACTGATTTTAAATCAGTTAATTTATAATAATTTATAATATTTATGTTCTGTAAATTTACATTGAGCACTGTTTTGTAAAAATAAGAAAAAATATCAAGAACACCGAATTATATATCTTACTGTTCTTTCTTTATAAATATATATATATATATATATATATATATATATATATATATATATATATATATATACTATAGTCAGCGAAAAAATAGAAAAAAGGTCTGCGTGTTGACATAGCTACATTCAGGAAAATTATTTGCTACACAATACATCATTGAATTCAGCAATCAAATGCGTACGTATGTACACAACAACACACATATACATATGTATGTCAAGTCCCATACTCTTCACATATGTTTATGTTTGTGTGAGCTTCGTTGGTCGAGTGCGTGTGTATGCGTGTATGCGTACCTCAATGGGTGTACGGGAGTGTATGTATGTTTGCGTTAGCACGAGTGACATCACGACCACAATTTTTCCCACCCACTTCCATAAAAACACCAATACACGCAATCTACATAAATCCAAAATTTGAAATACTTAATCAGTTTTTCTGACGATCGCAAAAGAGTGAAACCCAGAGTCACAAACTCACATCAATCCATCTAATATATATATATATATATATATATATATATATATATATATATATATATATTATGAAGTGGACAAAGCCCAACAATTATTTAAAGACAGTTTTTATGTTTATACGTTCATTTTATAGATACAAATATTTAAGTAAATTCTCTGTTTTATAATGAACAGTATTAAACAACATTTACCGGCCTGAATGTCCGATAAATCTTTATAGAAAATATGCATCCTCTGACATGAATCGAACCTGTATCCTAAAAGGAACCGTCATATAGCCTGACGTGCTTTACCGAGTTAGCCACAGAGAAGCTTTGCGGTTAGCAAGTTTAAAAACAGTAAAATCGTCCTAGCTAACCGAATCGCTCCTCTGTGGCCAAATTGGTAAAGCACGTCAGGCTATATGACGGTTCCTTTTAGGATACAGGTTCTATTCCTGTCGGAATTTTCTATGATGGTTTCTCGTACATTCAGGCCGGTAAATGTCGTTAATACTGTTTATTATAAAACAGAGCATTTATTTAAATATGTGTATGTATAAAAAGAACGTAGAAACATACATTTGTCTTAAAATATATATATATATATATATATATATACCGAATTCATTTTCTGTCCATATGTTTTTGTCACCGTATAAATGCGAGATTTTTTCAATACATTTTCCTAATATATCAAGCTTAACTAGCGATTCCTATACAGAATTTTATTTTTCGTATTAGCTGCCAATGTTACTTCAGGCATAACAGATTTTGTGGTTTCTGCATAGATAGAAAAGGTACGAGCTCACATCTCCGTTCTATTACTAGTCAAACTTTAACTCATATCACTGAATAAAGATATCTAATAATGGAACAGAGCAAGGTAAAAGTGCTTTCATGTTTTGTTTTGTTTTACGGCATATCAACCTCAATGGGTCATTTAATGCCGACAACTTTTTTTTTTCCAGGTATTATTTTTCCTTTGTCAAAAATCTATTTCTGTTAATATTTTTTTCCTCGAAATTGTATCGCTGGTAATTTTTTTTTCCTTTTTTTTTTTTCAAAAATGTATTGCTGGTAATAGCTTTTTTTTTCTTCAACATTTATTTCGGGTAACAATTTTTTACAAAGTATTTCTGGTATTAAAACTATTTTTACACAAGTTTGGGTGTTAAATATTTGCCCATAGCTGGGACCCTAACAGGTGCTACTACCCCGGGTTGGGGTAGACCTGGGAACACCAGAAATTTAGAGGTGGTCCCATGCTCCTCAAAACCACCTGATCAGAGGCCTTGCTGTTGAATGTAGTTTATCTTCATACCCAGGACGCGGATGTAGTTTATCGTCATATCCAGGACGTGGATGTAGTTTATCCTCATACCCAGGACACGGATGTAGTTTATCGTCATACCCAGGAAGCGGATGTAGTTTATCGTCATACCCAGGACGCAAAAATTTGTTTAAAGTCAATATAAGTAAATCCTGTCAATATATAAACATATTGGATAGTCAGATAAATTTGCACATAGTTATTTTTGTATGCACATTTTTTTATTCTCTTTGGCAGCTGTCAAGGCCGACTTAGGGATTAACAGATTATTCCTCTTTTGCAGGAATTGCAAGAATGGCTTACTATATTGATCAGATATCTAATTTATCTTAATCAAGGGCAAGTCTCATCCGTGATTTTTTTTTCAAATATATAATTATAAAAAAGAGCCAAGGGAGAAATTGTTCCATGCATTTCGTTTAATGTGAACACCAAACGATTCACCCAATGAATAAATCCCTTGGATACGCGTATAATTTTACACATCGTTATTTATGCATACGGATTAATTTTCTTCTTCTTTTGCTTAGATGCTGTCAAGTGTGACGAAGGGGATAACAGACTTTTATTCTTTCTGTCACCACAGAAAAAGTAAGCGTGCTCTGTCATATTGCATATATATATATATATATATATATATATATATATATATATATATATATATATATATATATATATATATATTTCTTAAACAAATATTGCGGTATAAGATATTTTCCAGTCGTCGGGTCAAAGGAAACGTTTACCGATGCCTTTCAAAAGAGAAGTACTCCGTTCAATAGAGTTCTAAAAATTGGCTATCATTCGGAGTCCGTTCTAAAAATCTTCTATCTTTCTTACTTTCTTTTAGTCGTTTTTTTTTCTCGAAAAAAAAACGTCTTTTTTTGCTTTTACTTTTATTTCTTCCAAGGGAACAGGTCGTTCGTTTACTCAATTGAATAATATATTTTTAATTACTATTTCACTTCTGTAATAACAGTGTCCTCAAACAGTTCAGTATTTTTTGGTATCAATCTTGATAAACCATCAGCATGTCCTAATTTTTTGAACAATCGGTATTCCATCCAGAAATCGTAATTTAATGAGATGGTACACCAGCGTTGGAATCTATTCGCTGTGTGCGTACGAATTCCTTTTTTTTTTCGAACAATAAATTGATAATAGAGGTCGATGGTCCGTCTGCAAATGAAAACACCCTGTATAAATTTGTACAAATTTTTCACTGAAAATGTTATTGCTAACGCCTCTTTTTCGAACTGGCTATAGATTTTTTTTCCGGTAGTAGCGAACGCGAAACATTTTCGACGGCCTTCATGTTACCATCATCATATTTGTGTATTACTGCTCCTATACCATAGTTACTAGCATCTGAAGACAATACGATTTCTGCTTTTGGATCCTAGTGCGCTAATGATAGGTTTGATGTTTGTATTAGTAAACAGCCTTTTGCTGCCGATTTTCGACCACAGTGCAACACTTGCGTGTTCACTGTTCGTACATTTTTCAAGTCTTGTTCAAGGATACATGTTCATTTACACGTTATGGTATACTGGTTGGTTTAGGTATCAAAATAATGGTAAAAATACTATTGTTTCCTTATAAGGAAACAGTCAGCATTCATTGTCCGGGCAGCCAATGCTAATTTCGCTTGACATTTATAAATATCTTTCTATTAAAATCTATTTTTCTCAAAATAGATTTCTCAAGGCCACTAACTGCTAATTCTGTTTCCATTATTATTGTCCTAAACTTGTGTTAGAAATAGGGTGGGGACGTGTACATGTACTCAGCGGAAATGTTGCGAGCAGTAACCGAGCACTAGTAAAGATAAGAACTAGACGAGGTATACCTAGTCACAGACAGTGGGTAGAGAAAGACCTACCATCGTAGATTAAATAAAGGGCTCAGGTCGAAATTCCGTGTAGATAACCCGGATCAACATACACCTGATGAAGACTGAAGCGTTGTCAAAACAACAAAGATGAGTGCAATTACCAGTATGTAAATTTTGTAAATAATGAAAACAGTGAACATTGGACCAGAGAAGGTTGTACCAGACAAGATTCGACCAGACCAGAGAATATTGAACTAAGGAAGATTTGACCAGAGAAGATTGGACCAGGAAAGATTAGACCAGGGAAGATTGGACCAGAGAAGATTGGACCGGGAAAGATGAGGCGAGGGAAGATTGGAACAGAGAATATTGGACCAAGAAATATTAAATTAGAGAAGATTGGACCAGGGAAGTTTAGACCAGATAAGATTGGACCATGGAAGATTGGACCCGGGAAGATCGGACCAGGATAGATTGGATCAGGGATGATTGGATCAAGAAAGATTGGACGAGAGAAGATAGGACCAGAGAAGATTGGACCAGGAAAGATTAGATCAGAGAAGACTGGACCAGGGAAGATTTGACCTGAGAAGATTGAACCAGTGTAGACTGGACCAGATAAGATAGAACCAGGGAAGATTAGCAACATGCCACCGGTACAGTTGAATCAGTTTTTTTAACGACATATCAACTTCTTATGGGGCATTTAATATCGTAATTTCTTGTGAGCTTTGATAATTTTTTTTTATAAAAATGTATTTCTGGTAATTTTATTTTTTTCTTCTTCAGTGTGATAATTGTTCTCATGTATTTTTACATTTTCAGGTTTTTAAGCCCAGTTTGGGCGTTCACTATTTGCCCAGCGGCTACTGGGTCAGGATGGACCTGGGAACAAAAGCTATTAAGAGAAATTGCCCTCGGATGTATTCTATCGTCATACCCAGGACGAGATTTTTTTTCCAAACGATCACTAGTTAAAGTGGAGTCTATCATAGGGAAATTTTATTTAAGACTATTTGCAAACTTTTATATCCACTGAATTGGACTTTGATGGAGTGATTTTTGAAAAGCTATTTTAGGAATATACTTAAAAATGATTAAAACTACTAATGCGTATAAAACAGAAAGCTATAGCTTATATATATTCTTACACTTGATTTGTCTGTTATATTTCTGACATGGGTTAAAAAGCTTTCAGCTCAAATGGAAATATCTCAAAATTGGCATATGTGCATCGTCCAAAATCTCCGAAGTTAAATAACGCCGAACTTCGTCAGTGACAGCTTCGGAATGCCGGCTGCTGTAAGCGTGCGGGTGGTTTAACTGATAATGGCTCGGAATTGTTAATCGAAGCCGAGTTCCAATTACAATTATCTTTGTTATAATTTATATGTATAGCTGGCAACTCGTATTCGAGGATAGCCGTCTATCCGGGCGACTAGCCAATCCCTATTGCAGATGCTTGCTCAGGTGCATTCTGTGTTTATTTCACACCCACAGAGCTTATACAACAGACCTTAGTTACACTTTCTGGGAAAGAGCGCTTTATCTAGCATGATCAACAATTTGAACAAGGCCAGCACGCTCACGATGACTTGTGACTTCGAGATAGCTATCGAGGACCTCCGTCTACACAATTTCACTCACAAGGCATGGGTCAACCCTTGGTATGCTTTTCAGGCACTTTCCAAGTTCGATATCATCAGGAAAACTCTTTCCTAACAAATCGACCTTTGTGAAATTCGAACCCGGGTCTCATGGTCAGAATGCGAACGTTCTAACCACTCGGTCACGTTATATTAACTTACACGCAAATACCCTTGTGGAAGGTATGAGTCCACCTCTTCTCCCCCCTGCTAGGGGTTAACTGGAATGGAATAACTAAATCATTATTATTTCCAACAGAAAACATTCTTACAATCTAAAAATATTTTCTGGCTTTCAATCACCGGAAAGGGTTGATAAGCCGTAAAAAACAAATGAATCAATTAAAACACAAGCTGACAAATAAAAATGAAAATAAAAATAGTTGCCGTAGGGAATCCTTTTAGCAGGGTGCAATAAACTGTGTCTTGAGGATGTGATACCTGAGAAAAAGAATTAAAAGAAGACGAAAATAGACGGGGAGAAATGACCTTATTCTGCGGTCACCAACTTATGTGTGGCAGGCATTATGTGAACTTACGCAAGATTGTAATAAATGTCCGGAAACAGGTCGGTTTAGTTCGTAAACTAAACGGCCGCAGGTGGAAATAGTGACTAATGATGGAAATAATTCACTGTAATTCTGCGTGATTGTCGTTTGTTTCACCAAATTGATGCAACTCCTCAACATGCGCAGGTGAGATGAAACTAGACAAGGGAAACTTTGGCTAAAACAAAGTTACCCCGATTACCTCCGCG
>OZ038497.1:87573621-87671121 GCA_964036315.1 Acanthosepion esculentum | reverse complement strand
TCAATAGAGAAAAGAATCAGCATGAACTCCGCCAGTAAGGGAATATTCCGACAACACAGTAATTTTTATAACACAGCCCTAAAAAATATCAGATACAAAAGCGCTAATATAAGTTATAGAAACAATAGTACTAACAGGAAGAAAAACAGGAAAAGAAAAATTATTTGGTATACCCCTCCGTTCAAACTGTTAGTATTAAGCTAGGACAGAAGTTCCTAGTTTTAATTGAAAAACACTTTCCTACTAATAGCAGATTGGAGAGATCTTTAATAAAAACACCTTAAAATTAAGTTAAAGTTGCACTGAAAATCTAGACAGAATCATAAAAAAACATAATAATAAAATCCTGAAAAATCACGAATGCCAAAACAGTATTAATAAAAATCCTAAACTAAAATTAGATAAAAATAATGAAAAATTATGATTGTAGAAACCCTGAAGACTGTCCATTGGAAAATAAATGTCTCATAATATCTGTGGTATACCAATGCACTATCTCATCCATTACGAGTTCTAACACTGATAGGATATACATTGGGTCAACGAAGAATAAATTTAAAATTAGATGGAGACAACACAAAAGCTCATTCAATAATATTAGAAATAGTCATCAGACATCTCTATCCAAATATTTTTGGCATTTAAAAGAAATGAATGAAGCACCAAAATTAAAATGGAAAATAATAAATAGAACAGGAACTTTTAAAACCTGGTAAGACCCATGCCCTTTATGGCTATATGAAAAACTACACAATATTAAGTGTCTAAATAATGAAAATTTATTAAACCATAGACATGAGTTAACGGTTTTTTGCCGACATCAACAAATTTTCGCATTAAATAATTAGCTTAATAAACAAAAATTAAATTTCATATTCTAATAAAAGGCTCAAAAGCTTACCTCAATCTATAGATTGAAAAACCCTTTATGAAGTCATCAAAAAAACAAATTGTAGTTCAGTGTGACGCGAATATATATGTCATAGCCATTTGGAAAAATAAATAAATAAATAGATAAAATAAAATAAAACAGAATTCTCTAGACACTTCACGACATATCATGGAGCCAAAAGCTATCTTTCGCTGTGAATGACCAGACGATATGCGTAAATGAATGCCATCATTCGCTTTGAAATAGATACCCACCCCTACCTCGGCTTGACCTCTTTCCGAAGGTGACTGAGATATGGATAAAAATTAACAGTTAGACCCCTTATCAAAATGGCTGGCCTAGCCGTTTCCATATTAAATCATTTTGCGAACGAACATGCTTATAAAGATGCGTAAATTTCAAGATTAGTTATTCCTAAATTTTTGCTTGAAGATGAAACAGGGCTTGATGCCTTAATTCAATTTAATTTTAATAATTATATTGAGGGTTTCGGCTCTGGTTTTTGAAACATGAGAACATTTAAGTAGCGAAGGAATCATTTTTTTTAAAATAATTATAATATATATATATATATATATATGAATATATATATATATATATATATATATATATATATATATATATATATATATATATATATATATATATATATACTGCGTGCCAATCTATTATGGAGAAAATTTTTTTATAATATTTCAAAAACCGTCCAATCAATTCACACATCTTGCGCAATCACTGTAATTTTCGTACTGATCTGCGCAATGTAAACAAACTGGAGCCATATTTGTTATGAGCACGGTGATTTGAGCCTGCCAAATTATTAGAAAAGTGTAAGAATTTAGTGAAATGATGGGCCGTAAAAGCAGTTTAAGTGATGCTGAAAAGAAAACTATTACCCCAGAACTCTCAAACGGTAAATCTACCCTAGAAATTTCTAAAATAATAGGGAGGTGTCATCAAACAGTGAAAAAGTTCACCGCCGACCCTACACAAGTACGCAAAAAGGCAGATAAAGGCAAGCCGAGGGTTATTTCAAGTCGTCTCACCTCACAACTTAAACGAGAGGCTACGAAGAACCATGGACTTACCAGTCAAGAGCTTTTCAGTCGCATTGAGCATCGTACTGAGTCTAAAAGTACTCGCTGTCGGTATCTGAGGGAAATAGCAACAGTCAAACCTATATCGAAGCCTCCGTTGACGAGAAATCACATTCAAAATCGATTGAAATGGGCCGAGGACAATATGACGATTGACTTCTCTAAAATTTTGTTCACAGACGAAACTCGTGCAGATTGATGGTGCAAAGCTGTGTAATGAACGGACAGAATCGCCATCAGCATTTGAGACGCCAACAAGGCGGTAGAGGCATAATGATCTGGGGTGGTATTATTGGAAAAACATTAGTGGGCCCATGGAGATTACCAGATGGCGTCAAAAGGACTGCTGATGCATACATAGCGTTTATGAAGGAGCATCTTGAACCGTGGATGAAAAGGCAAAGTGTTGCCTTCAGAAGGGCCATTGTTTTTATGCAAGATAATGCTCCCTCACATGCTGCTCAAAAGACTACTGAATATTTGAAACAGGCTTCGATGGACCTCGAAAAATGAAATGGCCAGCAAATTTTCCGGATTTGAACCCAATCGAAAACCTTTGGAGCATCATGAAGCGAAGACTGTACGCCAACGGACGACAGTTCAGGAGCAACGCTGAGTTGTGGGAAGCAATTCTTGACATATCTCGCGGCATTACAGCAGATGACGTCCTACAATTAACAAATTCTATGGATCGTCGACTTCTTCAAGTAATTTCAAAACAGGGAAAGCACATTCCCTATTAATTTGTTTAAAACTGCTCCTTTGTATCTGTTATTATTTGTTTGATTATCTTATTTATTAGCTTCTTTTGATCATAAACATTGACGTGTAACATTAATAAACGTTTTTTTTTTGCTCAATTTTGGGAATTTTACTAAACCTTTCTAATAATTTGGGACGATTAACTCACCATACTGATAACAAATATGGCGCCAGTTTGTTTACATTGCGCAGATCAGCACGAAAATTTCAGGGATTGCGCAGGTTCCTGTTGCCAAGATTGTGTGAAACGTTTTTCGGAATTGATCGGACGGTTTTTGAAATATTAGAAAAACGTTATCACGATAATAATTTGGCACGCAGTATATATATATATATATATATGGATAACGGCTTGGATTGAGGAATCGGAGAGCCGAGTTCGAATTCCAGTCGAATCCATTACATTCACTTACGTGCTAATACCCTTGGGAAAGTTGTGAATCCTCTTCTTCTCCCTCCAACTATGGGTAAATAGCAGGACAGACTGGGTTCTATAGCCTTGGATGGCAACTGGTCTAGGAGAAGGACAACTCTGAATTCAAAAACCTGCGGAGGGTCGTTTGGGGACCTTGTGGCATCCGTTTCACCAGGTCCCTGTATTCGTCCCTCCAAAAAGTGTGGATCGCCCTGCACAAAACCTTCACCACTATAATCAAATCCTGTGCGGGTGTCGGGCTTTCAGTTTCTGGGAACTGATCTGTCTGACCCTCATACGTCGAGTTCGACGGGAGAGTCCATCATATATATATATATATATATATATATATATATATATATATATATATATATATATATATATATATATATATATATTATAATTATTGAAAAAAAAATATATATATACATGTTATGGTAATTTACGCACACATGCATAAATTCTCCCAGGTATAAATAGGAACAGGTACTGCCTTTTGGAGGGTGAAGTTTCCAGCAGTGAGCTCAGACAGTCGGACAGAATATTCTTGCTGTAACCCTATCGTTTGTATTACTGTTTCTGTTAATATATTTGTTTAACTCAATAATCTCTCTTGTGTCATTATTTCTGGCCCTAAGGAGGCCACAACAGTATATTATATTTCCCATTTGTTTTTATCATATATATATATATATATATATATATATATGATTGCCATGTCCATTTCTTACAGGCTTCACTACGATATGATAGATGAAATATGTGTGTATGTTCTTAGTTTGTGTCGTTCTAATGAAGTCACGTGTAACTCTTCGAACTTGCTACTGACCCACATAATTTGTCAGAAAACTGACATAAACTTGCGGTAGGTCCGTGCCGATCGCAATAACCATAGTCTGCTTACCATCCTAGGCTTACGATCATGAGATCTTGGCTAGCAAATCTTGCATTTGATAAGAAGACACTGCAAAATATTTTGCTTGCTTTCCAAGGCTGAAATTCGTCTAATATATCACATATCAGCTGATCACTTTTTCTTAATGATAGATATTTTCTAAATACCAGTATGTTACGCTACTATGTCCTCGAATGTCTGTTTCCCTGCATCCACATATTCGAATTTCTGCTTTGCCTTAAATCTGCCGACCCTAATATGTAACTGACATAGTTGTTTGCCCTTTTTACTTACGACCATGCATTACACCTTTTTTAAACTATAGCCGGTCTACATTCTAAATTTGCCAAGTAAACTATAATAAAATATGAATATAATAATCACTACTATTTATCTTATAATAATCCCACTGTCCAGAATATAAAAAACGACAAGAAAACTCTCTTGTCCCATCCTCTTCTAGTGCAATCAATTTGATGTCTATTCAAGCTGTTTATTTCCAATAGAGATTATGAATTATTCCTCTATCTTATTCATGGAGATCAAGTTTTCAATCATCTCCAAAAATGTTTTTGTGTCGTACTCCATACAGAAATTAATTAGATTGCGGTATAAATTTAGCAGCGATTACGCTACGGTAGGATTCTTATATGATTTCTGCATTGAATAGTATCATTAGAAATCTTACACTTAATTTAATCTAAAAGAAAATCTGCCGTCAAAGACGCAATCGTGAAAAGGTTCTGCATTATATTTACCAAATGTTGTGCACTTGATTGATGTAACGTTTCAAGTTTCCCAGTTTGTAGAGATGAGGTTGTAATGACATACAGGGACAAACAAAAGAAATGGGATATACAGTTCGGAAAAAAGGTAAGCCATTTCTTGAATTTTAACTACCTGTATACTTTTAAATATAATGTCTATGATCTATAAATGTTCGGTGTGAGTCATCTCGTTCGCATTACGTGTGAAGATACAGATTTTAATGCATGGTGACGCTGAAATAAGGGAGATAAATGTGTTAAAATTTTTTTTTTAAGCGTATCACCCCAAACAAGGCTGGAGGCCACTATCACGCATGGGGTTACAGAAGGGTTGGAAGAAGAGCAGATAGGAGTAGTAAAGGAGAGGATGTGGAGAAAGAGAAAGACAGTGGGTCGATCAAGGCAAGGGGGTTATAGAAGATTTGGAGCGAGAGCAGATAGGAATGAAAGGTGAAAGGATGTGGAGAAGGGAAGTGGATAGATCAAGGCAAGAGATGTTGATTGACGCTACACTTAAACCGTTGGAGATTGTATTTGTCAGGGAAACAGTAATAGGGAAGGGAGTTCCATAGGGGAGATGTGCGAGACATGAAGCTATTGGAGTAGAAGAGACGTCTACATCTAACAGTTTCAACGGTGAAGGGGTGGGAACGGGATGCCAGCCTCGTGGGACGTTTAAATTCATGAGGCCTAGGGACAAGCGAAAGCAACTCCTCGGAGCAATTACCGTGAAAGTGCTTGTAGAAAAGACAGAGCGAGGCAACGTCGCGTCTGTGAGAGAGCGACTGCAGACGAGATGACAGATCAGGGCCAATCACATTGCATATCCGTCTCTGGATCTTATCAAGAACCCTGAGGCAAACAGCAGGGGCCCCAGACCATATATGGCAGCAATAGTCCATGCAAGGGCGAATGGTCGATTTCTAGACTTGGAGGATCGATTCCGGGGAGAAAAATTTCCTGGCTCGGCACAGGGAACCAACTTTCCTTGCGGTGGATGATGCAACTGACTCGATGTATTTGTTCCATCTCAGATCAGCGGACAGCGTGAGACCGAGCAGCCGCAGAGAGGAGCTCTCGAGAAGTTGGTCCTCAGACATTCTAATGGGATGCAGGGATGGATACTTGTGGTGGATTGATAGACTGTGATAGATAGATAGATAGATAGATAGATAGATAGATAGATAGATAATGTATAAAACGACTGAAATAGATAGATACCGAACAGACTGTGATAGATAGATAGATAGATAGATAGATAGATAGATAGATAGATAGATAGATAGATAGATAGATAGATACAGACTGATATGTAATTTATGTGCCATGCGTGATATGGGGTTCGTGATTAGGCGATCATGTATCTTTCGATACATGACTGACGAGGCAGATTTCTTTTTCCACAATAGGTAGCTATCTCTTTCTGCGGTAGACCAGTTGCCATCCAAGGCTATAGAATCCGGTCTCTCCTGATATTTACCCATAGCTGGGGTGAGAAGAAGGAGATTTCTCAAGGGTATTAGCACGTTAGTGAATGTAATGTATTCGACTGAAATTGGATCTCGGTTCAACGATTCCTCAATCCGAGCCGCTATCCATTACTCTACAGTGCCTCCCGATGAGCAGACTGAAATAGATAAATAGATTGAACGAGAATGGGACAGATCGATAGATAGATAGATAGATAGATAGATAGATAGATAGATAGATAGATAAAAGTTTATTGGGGACAAATAAGAAACATTTTTTCTTAAACTTGATTTTTCACTTAATTTTGAACTTCAGCAATAAAATGTTGAACGCCTCTGTTTCAATATATTCACCCACAAACTTATTTATCGACAACATCAATCTATTTTGAAAAATATAGACTAATTGAATATTTAAAAAAAAAATATAAAAATCTATTTGTGTTCGCCACTTCTTTTTGTTCCGGCCACACACTTTTTATTGATATATATAATTAACTTTACGAAGGCTTTTTTTTATTAAAAGCTACAATTCAGTGTGCCAAATTTGTAATATCTCATTTTTATTCTTTCAGTAACTTATTTTTCACACTTTTTGTGCAAAATCTATATATTTTTATATACATTTTACATCCTTTTCTATAACCATTTTTAATTAACTTTTCATATGTTCTTTATTAACTTTTATAATTTTCTTTTCACTTTTCTTTTTATTAACATCCACACCCTTTCTTTATTAATGACTATGAAATACTTCAGACATGCTTTTTTCTATATTCCTGTTAATTACGTTTCACACGTGTTTTTTTGTTGTTTTATTTTAATAATTCCTATAATTTTCACACTCTTACTTTACAACATTAATTAAATTTGAGTACTCTATTTATTTATACAGTGGGTCTTCGACATTACAACAAAGATCCATTCCTACAATGCATTGTAATGCAATTCTCCGTCGGAACGTACACGCGATTTTCCCTGAAGAAACACTTACGTAACTCATCTGTATGCAATCAGATTTTCCGCGAATAAGCACTTACGTCACTCAACAACTACTAAATTAATAATCTAGGACAAAGCAACAAATTTCTATGAATATGTTAACATTAATTAAGACTACAAAAACACATGGCGGACATAAATATAATACGAGGGTCATTAAAAAAAATAAGTTGAATTTTTCGGTATAAGGACTTCTAATACAGTAATACATAGTACTACAGATACCCGGATATTATGCGATTGTTGATCGAAGCAGCTTCTCTAAACGCTACCATAGATTTCGGATTTCTTACAACCAGTCAAAACAGCAACCAGCAAACTTCCAACCTGGTAAACTCATGATAGAAAGTCTCAGGTAATGGTTCGTCTGAACACCAAAGTGTTAAAACAGTTAAATCATTTTGACCCTGGTAAGAGAAAGAAAAAGAAGCGGTAAACCATATCCTAAACAGGGAACAAGGGATGAACCACTACTCCTGTTCAATAGATATGCAAGGGGTGCGGATTGGACGATAGGTAAGTCTATCTACTCCTATTAATGTTTAAAAAGACAAGAAAATGGCGTAATCTTTTACAGGGAAACTCAATATATATATACACATATGTGTATGTTTTTTACGAGACTAGAACGACTTAAGCCAAGCCACAGGCCAATGTTTACTGCTGGTTCTCCCTTTTCAAGGCCTTTGACAATGTCGAATTTCACTTCCATTGTAATTGCTTTCCTTTTCTTCGAAGCACCGCCATCAGAACAGGTTACACTATGTTTGGGAACCGTAATGAAAGTTAACAGGTTTCCACAGACACAACACAAAAGAAAGAGTGCGAGTACACAACAATCCAATAGGTCGTACAACTAGGAACTAACCCATGCCATATTATTTTCGTGGCAAACAGCGTATGTCGAACCAGGATTAATCGCACGAATCGTCGTAAGTCGGAACTGTCGTAACACGCACGGAGACTTACTCATTTCCTTTTAACGTGTTATTTTATTTATTACTACGATTTTCTTTTTATATTAATAGCGATGTTTTACTGCGTTTTTACTTTCCACACGCTTTCGTATTAAAATCTATTATTACCTTTAGAAATGAAATACGCAATTCAAAAATACGCTATTACGTAGGCGCCCGACGGGGTCGTCAGTGATGTTATTAGACTTGGTTTATCAGGGAGTTCCGGGTCTCTCAACATCATACTCCCCATCACCAAGTCGACCCAATCAGCGGAGATCAATCCCTGATCCCCCCTCTCAATCAAACACTAACAGCTACTTTAACTTTTATATGTCATCGGTTTATATATACATATAATATGAAGCTTCGTTATTACTTAATATTATTTTATTTTAAAGGATATAAGAATGGATTGTAAAGCAGATCGCACTTTTTTCGTAGTTTAATTTAATTTCAAGAGTATTTCACAGTTTATTGTATTTAATCGACTTCAAATTTGTAAATAGTTTTAAATCAATGTTAAGGAATATTATGGTGCTTTATGTATTTTTTTCTATTATTTTTTGTGTGTACAGCAAAAAAAAATTATATATATATATATATATATATATACGGCATGTTTATGGACAATTGTTTTCATTTTGCGAATACATCCATTTAAAGTGAACTGACCTGTCATAATGTTAAGAATCTGGCTAAAAGATAAAAATGTGATAGTAGGGTTGAGGTTAAGTTTCCCCCCTAAAAAAGCAATATTTAGAGTAAGACACAATACTTAAGGAAAAGGGTCACATTTAGGAACATTAAGATTACCTCCTCGGTTATCCATTGAAACTGCTATCTACCGAAAAAAAAGAAGCCAGTCTCCACCGTGGACCATTTAAAAGATAGTTCGCGCAGCGGATTGGTTGTTACAAACATCCAATCGGGTGTGCGGAAAACGTGGTCTTTCCTCGTCGAATTCATTAAAAGGCAAGAGTATCTGTTAGCGTTTGATCGAGAGTGGGCATCAGGGATTGATCTCTCCTGATTGAGTCGACTTGGTGATGGGGAGTATGATGTTTAAAGATCCGAAACTCCCTGACGAATCAAGTCAAATAAAATCACTGACGAGCCCCTCCGGCGTCTACTTAAGAGCGTATATTTGAATTAGAATTGAAATACGTAAAAAGTGTTTTAACAGAGTGGGGAAAATGCGACGTCAAAATCCTAAGTCGCATTGGAATAGCGAAAGATGCTTTCCAGAATCTCTGCAAAGTATTAAGAAATAGTAGCATTTTGTTACGTAATATCGGATGGGAGTTAATTATGGGCAATCTCATCACAGATAAATAAGAGATTTAAGGCAACGGAAATGTGGTTCTACAGTAGGATACTGAGAATATCTTGGAATGAACATGTAAGCCAGTTTTAGGGAAAATGGAAGCAACGACACTTCCACTTAGAATCAGATAGGGAGAACGGAACTTTCTTGGGCACATAATGAGGAAAGAGAGCTTGGAAAATTTGACACTCACTGGGAACAGGAACAGAGAAAAGCAGCGCATGGCTTAACTGATAATCTTGTGTAAATGGCTAAGAGAGCAGGGATTTGTCGTGACCCCAAAAGGCCAACGTTTTCTACGAGCTAGAAAGGAAAGAATATTGCGGCGGCCATGATCCCTGACGCCCTGAAGGGATACGACACATTGAAGAAGAATTTTCCGTTCACACGCTTTTTTAGTAACCCATAGAAAAAAACTGAAACGATATTTATTTATTCTTTCTGTAAACTTTATCTTATTTCTATTTATTTTGTCAGCCAATTTATACAGGGTAAATATATCGGTTATCTCGAAATAACTGTAAAACCTTTGCATCTTGGCAAAGCATATCGAAATGCTGTTTACGCTAACGGTGTAGGGATTCACGCTCATGGGCTATTTTCCATGGTATCTGTTACGCATGAATTTAAGCGATTATGTTTCCTCGTATTGTTGAAAAGGCAAGACATAATCCTAAGTTTTATTCTTAAAGTTTCTTTTTTCACAGTTCTCACCATTTTTTTGTTCTCTGCCACAAACGCTTGAAAAAAATAAATGCAACATCAATCGCCATCTCCTATTATTTTATTGTACTATTTCCTCATTATTTACATTATTCGGACTATTGTCCTCATCTTTATCGCCATATTTATTACAACGTTTCGGCACTTCAGTATCTGTCTATATTTCTGAGATGAGGTATTATGTACACTATTTACATTATACGGACTATTGTCCTTATTTTTATCGCTATATTTATTACAACGTTTCGGCACTTCAGTTATCTGTCTATATTTCTGAGATGAGGTATTATGTACACTATTTACATTATTCGGACTATTGTCCTCATTTTTATCGCCATATTTATTACAACGTTTCGGCCTTTCAGTATCTGTCTATATTTCTGAGATGAGGTAGTATTTATAAATATAAATAAAGATATGTAATAAATGTGTGTGCGTTTTTGTACTAATATGGTAATAGTAGAATTCTTTTGTAGTAGTAGGTTTTTCAGGTTTTTCAGTCGATGTGGCATGAACTAAATTGATAACAAAACGGGGAAGTGCCAAGCGGGCTAACGAATTTTTGAGCGGTATGGCTGATAAAACGACTTTAAACGTCGAGGTTATATCACATCCTGTTGCAACGTGGGTGCCCTGGTAAATACCACACATTCTGACCTTGAAGACGAAACTACTACAGAAATAGCAGTAAACAGAATGTTGTAAACTATAATTATTACACCATGTTGAGGAGGCCACGGAGATTTTCTAAGCGTAGCTTAGATGTGGCACAAGGCCGAAAGTATTGGGCACTTAGTCAGTATCAAGTATATAGTCAGTGATAATTGTTCAAACAAGACAAGCTTGCTATACTACATCGAAATGGCACAGGTAAGATAGATTATTGTCAAAATTTGTCGCGTTATACGCAAGGATAAAATTAATCATATTATATACACCTAGAATATTGAGAAAAAACGGATTGTCCTTACATTATTCGGACTATTGTCCTCATCATTGACGCCATATTTATTACAACGTTCCAGCCGTTGTACGCTCCGGCCTTCTTCAGGCGGTTGGAATGTCGAACTGAACCCTTTATTTCTGTAGACTGTTCTCGTTCCATGTGCCACGTTTAATGGATATCAGTTATCAATTATCTCCTGTTAATTCCCCTCTGAAAGTTCTCCACTGCTTTAACCGGGTATTGAACTCACACTCTTTGGGTCCTGTCACTGGATCTAATCAACGCCTTTATCCACTGTGCCATGTGTATGAATTTCTGGGTATTATAAACCTAATGTCTTCAGCAACCGTTTTTTACCAGTGCTCATATTGTACATTTTTCTGTTATGATCACGTTTTTACCAGAGCTTATATTGCAAATTTTTTTGTTATTATCGCTTTTTTCTGGCACTCCTTATTACTGGTTCCCATATCGTATTCATTTCTAAGGTTGGTCGGGTCAGGAGATTTTTGTGGCCTAGCATATATGTTGATTCCTTAAGTTTACGGATTGATCAGCATAGATGTTGGTGTTGCAAGTGAATATATGATTTTTGGATTTTTATCTTGCAGGTTACAATGAAGAACTTTTTAACTATTTTGCGTAAAGTAGAAATTTAATTCATGAAAAATATTTAAAAAAAAAAAAAACAGAATATAAGGCGTAATTTATAACTGAGAAATAAGCTTAATGAAAGAAGCCTCTTATCTATGGATAACTTGAGCGAGTGACAAAAGAGATCGAAGCTGATTCCTCATAGAAATGTTTGACGAATTATCGCCTGAAACTAAAGATTGACTTTCTCGAAGAAGCTGCACAATATTAGACTCGATATGTAAGCATTATGAAAAAAGCAACATATTCACCAAGTGAGAAAACCAGATTAGTGTGTGGGAAGAATTTTGAGACAGGGTCAAATATCATAAATTTCTGCGAAAAGTGTTGTAAAGTATAATTAGTTAAATAGTCGAAGCTCGGACAACTGGTGTGAAGACAGATTGAAGACATTTTGACCAATACTAGGATTAGCAGAACACCCAATTTTTTTTATAAATTAAATGTTGCAACTTATTCTGATGTTTAATCGTAAGTTGACAACGACTACATTCGTGAATAGGTGCTAGATAACGGACAAAACAAATCCTATAAAAATAGGAAAACCTGCCCATTGTAATACTCCATAATTGATAATATTTCTTACATAAATTAGCAAGACTATAAGAAAGCTTAGATATAAAATTAGTAATAAATGCTTCCTCAATTTTCTGTCCAGGATGTAAATTGGCCCTTTTAATTCTAAAGGAAATGAAAGAATAAAACAAGACGTTACAGAGAAAATCCGAAACCGGAAGTAGACTCTTTCGGACATTCTGTCATCATCTTGTTAACATAATCATTATCGTCAAGGATGACGACGCCAGTACCTTTTTTCAGGTTTCGTAATTACCAAAGCTTTATTTTAACGAAGTGTTTTAATTACCCGAAATTGCTCCTCGTTCCACTTCTATTCATTACGTGAAACAGGAGTACCTGCGTAACAATGTGCTATATTATTCAACTTTGCCTTAACGGTCGCTGACTTTGCTAGCGGATTCAGGTTGGAGCTTAGCTAGCTGCGCGTACAAAACCTCAAACTCCAAATACACCGCCTCTCGCTTAATATGTGAGGGAGGAATACAAAAATCCAGATCGTGCGAGAGGATTGATAGTTCAAGCCCGGACAACTGGTATGAAGACGGATTGAAGACATTTTGACCAATACTAGGATTAGTAGAACACCCAAATTTTTTATGAATTAAATGTTGCAACTTATTCTGATTTTTAATCATAAGTCGAGAACGATTACGTTCGTGAATAAATGCTACATAACGGACAAAATGAATCATATCAAAATAGGAAAGCCTGCACTTTTTTAATGCTCCACAACTGATAATATTTCTTACATAATTTAGCAATTGTTTTATATAAAAAATTATTGCTGGTATTTTTACTATTCTAATATAGATTTTTTACTTCCATAGTATGTTTGTTTGTTGCTGTGGTTCACAATTTGTCCATAGGTGGGAGACTAACAGGTGCTACCACCCCGATTAAAGGTGGACCTACGTACCTGAAAACCTCTAATCTTCGGATCAGAAGCCTTTCAACCGGATGTAGTTTATCGTCATACCCAGGACTAGTGGGAAAGAAAGAAAAAACTGGGAGAAAGCAACGGGAAATCGTCACATTAGCTTTTCTAAAAGTGCATGGCAATTCATGGATAATAAGAAAAAGGAAGCCGTAGAAAGTCATGATAGGTTACATCTTGTAGGGACATGGATTGTGCAAGCATGGGGCTAAGGTAGTGAAAAAAGTGTTTAAGTGAACTTCAGCATCAACCATATTTAATGAAATTCAAACCATACATTTCTTTTTCTTTCCTTTCAATTTCTTTCTCACACCCCCTCTCCAAGAAACATGCAACTACTTTATTATAGTGTTAGTTTTGTTACACAATTTAAATGATAATTGCTGTTGATGATATATATATATATATATATATATATATATATATATATATATATATATATATATATATATATATATATATATATATATATATTTCAAGCTCGGAAACTGGTATGAAGACTGATTCAAGACATTTTGACCAATACTAGGATTAGTAGAACATCCAAATTTTTTTATGAATTAAATGTTGCAACTTACTCTGATATTTAATCGTAAGTCGAGAACGACGACGTTCGTGAATAAGTGCTACATAACGGACAAAACGAATCCTATAAAAATAGGAAAGCCTGCTCATTGTAATACTCCATAGTTGATAATATTTCTTACATAAATTAGCAAGACTATAAGAAAGCTTAGATATAAAATTAGTAATAAAAGCTTCCTCAATTTTCGCTCCTGGATATAAATTGGCCGTTTTAATTCTAAAGGAAATAAAAGGGGGACAGACTTTATTAGTCAAGAACAAATGAAGAAAAGATTTGTTAGCAGCGGCAGTTCTAATTTTACTTTTAACTTTTAACAAAGAAATCAATCTACCGATTAAATCAGGAGGGTATCTTGTCTTAAAATATTTAAAGATATGTTTAGTGGTACAAAATTTTATCACTGCCATAAACAGACAAAAATTAGTTTTATTATTACCACTCATGATAATAAAAAGTAAAAATGAAAAACAGGCTAGCTAACCGGTTTCGTACCTCGCTCAACAGAGCTAAATCGAGGTAAATAGAGTAAATTATATAATTAAAAAAAATGGACAAAGTGTTAAATGTAGTGACTACTATTTCTGTAGGAGTTTCGTCTTCAAAGTTAGAATTTGTTTAACCTCCAGCTGTATCAACTGCTATTTATAAGGTGGGGATTTGCATAAGAATACAACAGGTATCTAATCTGCTTCATTGCCTTTAATGCTAGACAAACGCAGACACAACTGAAGACGAGACTTAAACCGACAGAAATGTAGATCAACCCCCAAATGCTGAGAATATATCTTTCGTTAAATGTTCACCCAATACAAAGCCCAAGAGGCGCACAAAGTAGTGGGTAACGAAGCTGTTGTGTGGATACAGGAGTGAGTTGAAGTAAATGCAGATTATCAGTATATTTAGGTAACAGTTGAACTTAGGTTTAAGAGGCTAGTGTTTGGAGAAGCATCGTATCAGGAGTCCGTTCCATTAAATAGCTGCTCTTGGGAAGCAGATGTCCCAATGGACCTTCAGTTTTACAAATGGAATATGAAATGAATGAGTATGCTACCGCCCTGTGTATATAGAGCGGCAGGTCTCAGCTGAAAATTGGAACAAGTGAATGTAACACATCATATCATTGCGTCTGTGGAAGAGTTATTGTCGAGTGGAAAATAATTAATCACCCACAAGCGTTTTGAGTTATGCCGTGTCGGAAAGAGAGAATTATCAAAATAAGACCAGAACATGTGGGCAATGAGGATCTGTAAGAAACATAGGGCCTATAAGTAATCTTATGCTTACAATCGGAAAGTGACAGCTGATATTTATGGAAAGATGGCCTGGAGAATTTAACACACTCAAGACATACGGAAATCTTGCTGCCCAGTCTCGATAGAGTGCAAAAGCCTCTTCGTGTCCTTGTATGTGTTGAATTATTTCCAACCCTAAAACCCGTTTCACACATGAAAACACCTTAAGCTTCTCGCTGTTTTATCGCTATTTCTAGGGAAAGTATTCACAGCAACTACACTGCTTTGTTCTAACATTCACGACTAAATCTCGCCATGTCACGAATATTGTAGTGAACTAACCTTACTCTAAAGCCATGTACCTCGAGTGGTTCTTGAGGTCTTTATAGGGTGACTATTATTGTAAGAGAAGCTAGGGTAAACGACGAATAAACTATGTTACGATTTTGTTTGAATGAATGGTAGGACAAAGGCTTAATGTTTAATCCATAGAGATACCGAGAGAAAAAGGGCGCGAATCATGATCACCCACGTCATGAAGGGGACATGAACGAATAATAATAAGAAGAATAACTACAGAGAAATAAAACTGGATAGCACATTTTTTCAAGACAAGCCATAGAAGATAATTGAAAATCGGTGTTATAAATCGGTGAAATAAAGTGTCTCTGCCGACACTTGAGTTTGAACATAGATCGCCAGTGAGCAAACACAGGCGATCCCATCATTGAATTAAGTGGATCACGTAACCATAGACGAAACGCATAAGTAGAAAGTATCATAATGACTAATAATCGCAATTTCTATTCTATCTTCTATTATTATTCGGATCACTATTTCTAATCTATCCTCTATTGCTATTTGAATCGCATTTCTATTCTATCCTCTATTTCTATACGGATCGCTATTCTCTATACTATTCACTATACTATTTCTCTATACTGATCACTTCACTGATTACTATTCGGACCACTATTTCTACACTATCCTCTATTACTATACGGATCGCTATTCTGTATACTATTCACTATACTATTTCTCTATACTGATCACTATAGTGATTACTATTCGGACCACTATTTCTAG
The DNA here is from genome assembly GCA_964036315.1 of Acanthosepion esculentum. Classification (NCBI taxonomy): domain Eukaryota; kingdom Metazoa; phylum Mollusca; class Cephalopoda; order Sepiida; family Sepiidae; genus Acanthosepion; species Acanthosepion esculentum. Next base: position 87,654,799 of record OZ038497.1, on the reverse strand, counting down.
ACTATCCTCTATTTCTATACGGATCCCTATTCTCTATTCTATTCACTATACTATTTCTCTATACTGATCACTACACTGATTACTATTCGGACCACTATTTCTACACTATCCTCTATTACTATACGGATCGCTGTTCTCTATACTATTCACTATACTATTTCTCTGTACTGATCACTATACGGATTACTATTCGGATCAATATTTCTACACTATCCTCTATTACTATACGGATCGCTATTCTCTATACTATTCACTATACTATTTCTCTATACTGATCACTACACTGATTACTATTCGGACCACTATTTCTACACTATCCTCTATTTCTATACGGATCTCTATTCTCTATACTATTCACTATACTATTTCTCTGTACTGATAACTATACGGATTACTATTCGGATCACTATTTCTACACTATCCTCTATTACTATACGGATCGCTATTCTCTATACTATTCACTATACTATTTCTCTATACTGATCACTACACTGATTACTATTCGGACCACTATTTCTACACTATCCTCTATTACTATACGGATCGCTGTTCTCTATACTATTCACTATACTATTTCTCTGTACTGATCACTATACGGATTACTATTCGGATCACTATTTCTACACTATCCTCTATTACTATACGGATCGCTATTCTCTATACTATTCACTATACTATTTCTCTATACTGATCACTACACTGATTACTATTCGGATCACTATTTCTACACTATCCTCTATTTCTATACGGATCGCTATTCTCTATACTATTCACTATACTATTTCTCTATACTGATCACTACACTGATTACTATTCGGACCACTATTTCTACACTATCCTCTATTTCTATACGGATCGCTATTCTCTATACTATTCGCTATACTATTTCTCTATACTGATCACTATACTGATTACTATTCGAACGAGTATCATAGAGCAAGTACTTTTGGAGGCACAGTGGAGTAATCGGCTCGAATTGAGGAATCGGAGAGGCGAGTTCGAATTCTACTTGTATCCATTACATTTACTGACGTGCTAATACCCATGGAAAAGTTATGAATCCTCTTCTTCCCCTCCCAGCTATGGGTAAATAGCAGAACAGACCGAGTTCCATAGACTTGGATGGTAACTGATCTACAGCAGAAAGAAATGGCAACCTACTGCGGGAAGAATCTACCCCGTGAGTCACGTATCGAAAGATACATGATGTATCAAAGCGTGTATCACGCATAGCACATAACTGACTGACTGATTATTGCTACGAGTGTCATTCCACGGTGTCTGACACTATTCTTGTTCATCGGCGTTACTATAGTTGTATCTGCGATTACAAAGTCTCTAATACAACGAGTATTACGAATGTGACAACGAGTATTTGTCGACCCCACAAATGCGGCAACGAATATTCATTTTAATTTTTAAAAAGTGGCAACGAGTATTCGTGGGCATTAAATAAGTTATAACGAGTATTCGTTGGCGTTAAAAAAGTGGCAAAGAGTATTCGTTGGCATCACAAAAGTGGCAACGAGTATTCTTTGGCATTACAAAAGTGGCAATGAATATTCGTTGAAATCAAAAAAGTGTCAAAGAGTATTCGCTGGCATTACAAAAGTGGCAAGGAGTATTCGTTGACATTACAAAAGTGGCAAGGAGTATTCGTTGACATCAAAAAAGTGGCAATGGGTATTTGTTGGCATTACAAAAGTGGCAAGGAGTATTCGTTGACATCAAAAAAGTGGCAATGGGTATTTGTTGGCATTACAAAAGTGGCAATGGGTATTTGTTGGCATTACAAAAGTGGCAAGGAGTATTCGTCGGCATTACAAAAGTGGCAAGGAGTATTCGTTGGCATTACAGAAATGGCAACGAGTATTCGTTGACATTACAGAAGTGGCAATGAGTTTTCGTTTGCATTACAGAAGTGGCAATGAGTATTCGTTTGCATTACAGAAGTGGCAACGAGTATTCGTTGACATCACAAAAGTGGCAACGAATATTCGTTGGTATTACAGAAGTGACAGCGAGTATTCGTTTGCATTACAAAGTGGCAACTAGTATTCGTTGGCATTACAGAAGTGACAAGGAGTATTCGTTGGCATTACAGAAGTGACAACGAGTATTTGTTTGCATTACAATGTGGCAACTAGTATTCGTTTGCATTTCAGAAGTGGCAACGAGTATTCGTTGACATCACAAAAGTGGCAACGAATATTCGTTGGTATTACAGAAGTGACAGCGAGTATTCGTTTGCATTACAAAGTGGCAACTAGTATTCGTTGGCATTACAGAAGTGACAACGAGTATTCGTTGGCATTACAGAAGTGACAACGAGTATTTGTTTGCATTACAATGTGGCAACTAGTATTCGTTGGCATTACAGAAGTGACAACGTGTGTTCGTTGACATCAGAAAAATCGCTCTATACATTTCGGTGTGAGAATGAAGAATCTTCGAATGTTTGCGTTTAGTTTGTTCATCTGTTTATTCCATGGCACAAAATATCTTGATTTTGTTATTTCCTTGAGGTAAACAACATTGTATTTTATAACAGAATGCATATCGATTAAAACTGTCGCAGCTGACTTCGTATTACGTCAAGATCGCCGAATAATAAAGGATATTTATTGCGCATATCTTCTTGAAACACAAGTCCACAGTTCGAGGAAAGTCTGTAAGAATCGGCTACGTTTTTATCGTTGCGACATCGACTTGTAAACATCATTCTCCAAATGGCACCTAACATTGCATTGATAATACCCGTAGAATGGGTCAAAAATATATCCTTGGGTTTCGTAACAGAATACAGGCGGCTAGATCTTCTTCACTTCGTATCACTTATAACTTGAACTCATTTCACGCAGATGTAGCACCGCCAAAGACACAGCGACAAGTATATGCGACCCCTGTCTGATCTCTAGACGTCTCTGAGCCTTTTACAGGTTTGAGACTCTCCATTCCCAGATGTTGTTCTCCCACTTTCTCTTCTGGCTATCTTTCATCTGCGGGTTCCCGGAACTGTTCCTCGCAAGATGGCTACTGCTACAGCTGATGAATGGGACACATGGCCGTATGTTCACAGTATCGTTGATTTTTGCAATTGGGAGCAGGTCACTATAAATATGTTTCTGCGAAATGTTATTTTATCACATGTTCACTATATGAAATATTTAAAATCTTCCTCTGTGGGGGAGACGGTAGGGATTGATTTTCTTTAGCGGCATATCAATCTTTATGGATTATTTAATACCTAAATCTAAATATTTTGTAGATATATTTTTGGACTCGGGGTAAAAGTAATTTCTTAAATATATAATTTGTAGATCACAAAATGTATTTGTAATATTTCAAAAAATGTATTGTTAGTAATTCCACGACAAAGATCTATTGTTAATAATTTATTCGATATAAAAATGTGTTCCTGGTAATTTTTAAGAAATGCATTTTTATACTTTTCTTAACGTTGCAGTTATTGTCATTTTACTACCAAAATATATTGCTGGACATTTTATTATAAAAACAGTCTGTTCATTTTTGGAGGTTTAATAGCAAGTGTTAACACTCCCTGTCAGACTCTTGTCAGAGGAGGTAATGGCTGCTTCGGTTAATGCTACGCAGTAACTAATTATTTAAGTCGTTGCATACTGAGAAAGACAATATTCGGTTTGTGTCTGTTTATTTGGAAAGAAAGATGGAAACTTATTTAAGACTCAGCATACCGTGAAGGACAATATCGTTTTGTCTTTGTTTATTTGGAAATCTAAATGGAAACTTATTTAAGACGTTGCATACCGAGAAAGACAATATTCGGTTTGCCTTTGTTTATTTGGAAAGCAAGATGGAAACTTATTTAAGACGCTGCATACCGAGAAAGACAATATTCGGTTTGACTTTGTTTATTTGGAAAGCAAGATGTAAACTTATTTAAGACGTAGCATACCGAGAAAGACAATATTTGGTACAGTAGGTAATGGCGGAGTAGGTAATGGCTGCTCCAGTTCATGCTACGCAATAACTACTTATTTAAGACGTTGCATACTGAAAAAGACAATATTCGGAAAATGAATAATTGGAACTGGTCTAAACAGTAATATAGGCAAAAACGAATACCAGCTGATATGTAGAGACATTATGCAATCATTATGGAAACGGATTTGTTGTCAACAGTAACTGGAGTAATAACGTACATCAATGTTGGAAAATATCAGACCTTGTGTCTGTAATACAGCTCACTGTTCAAGAAAAGAAAACATACGAATGTCAACAAACAGAATGGGTCCAGAATGTCCAGCTAACAGAGCCATGAAGTTTTGCTTTAAAAAGAATGACTTCAAAAAGTTCAGATGTCATCCAAGAACCACCATACTCACAACGCCGAACCGAGACATTCAAATAAAAAGGCAGAAATGTCCCACTTTTCCGTTGGAGAAATTTACATTCGAGGAAGTTCTGTAACCAATGCGCAAACTCGCAGAGGACAGAGAAGGCTAGGAAAATATTGTCGAATCAGTATACAATGTCACTGAAGATGAGAGAACATATTAATTCACGACCTCAAATCGAAACAGTTTTGTTGATGATGATGATGATGATGATGATGATGATGATGATGATGATGATGATGATGATGATTAACCTGGGAACAATAACACCTCAATTTCAAATCTCCCGATCTCAGGCCTTACTACCGGATATACAGGGTGACCCAAACAACGGGAACTTTTTAACAACCTAATAAAACTAAGCGTGATGGAAGAAAAATATTTAATTCATAGTAATTGAAACCATAAAACATGCCATTTAAGAAACAATGATGGAATTTTCATTTTTTTTTAAATTACGTCCTGTAGATGGCGTCCTCCTGTACGAATGCATTTTTGAAATCTGCTGTTGAGATCCCTATTTACTGCTGCAACATCTCAACTGGGATACTGTGAATTTCATTCTCGTTACTAAAATGGCGAAATGTTTACTTGCTCAAGGTCACTGTCTCGCAGTGTTGCCACTTGCTCATGTCTGGCAATACGCACTTCAAAAATTCACGTTTTTTGGGGTCACCCTATATTTTATCGTTATTCCCTGAATGGATTTCATCTACATTGCCAGAAATCTTTGTAGTTTTTTGTTGAGAGTGTCTACGATACCTCGTCATGGTTATGAATGAGCCTAATATGAGGAATATCCGAAAGTTTCATTATGAATCCATGGATTTGATAGCTAGAAATATGAATAATATATACACACTGCACAAAATTGTTCAAAAATCTAAAACACTGAGTGAATGCTATATTGAGGCAGATAAGGTGTAGGGTGAAATGATTAAGCAGATCGTCTTCTCGTCGTGACCTCTGATTGCTTCTAGTCGAACTTAAATAGGGGAAAGATACTCTCAGAGCAGTAGAATAAGCCGAATGTAAATTTACAGGGATATATGACCCTCCCGAGGTTAAAATTACTGAAAACGTCAGTATAACGGCTAACCATAAAAAGGGTATATACCAAAACATATAACACTTAGATCATCTATAAAATATACACCCTTGTGTAAATGAATTGAAACAAACCGAATAATTCCGTTATTATTTACTCTTTTGGGTGGGGGGTATTTTTCCATTGAAACATGACCCAGTTAGTACTTCGTGCGTTCTTTCCACGTAGTCGTTCCATGGAGGTTGACCACAGATTGAATTTAAATCAGGAGACATTCCGGGCCAGTCTATAATACATTGTTTCGCTCACTGCTAAGGTTTTCCATTGTTTTCGTGCAGCATTACAATTTTCTTACGCTTCCTTGAAGTAACGTCCATTGCAGACAATGGTTGTTGGACAACTAATCGATAGTCGAGACAATAATTTCGGGGCCTGATATTAAATATGATGCAATCACGTATGACGCAATATTTTTCAAGACCAAACACAATTTCATCATACACCCCGAAAAGAGATTCATATTATTGCACACCACTGCAAATGACCTAATCTGAGGAAAAAATAGAAATCGATTACACCCTGTCACTCCTGTGGGTCAAAAACTGACTGCATGCTGAAAAGAAAGGAAACTAAAGCAGTTGTTTCAATTAATTTGCACCAGGGTGTATATCTATAAATCGCCCATTTCCTCTGAAAGTATAAATTTATGTACGAAATATTGTAGCTGTAGGCATGATATTGTTTTCTAAATATATGTAGGTGAATCTTTACAACTGCGTTCAACTTATTTAGATTTCTGTATTAAATAACCCATAGAGGTTGATGAGTCGCTAAAGAAAATTAAACAAACCAAACCAGAGAAAACCAAAGAGAAGCGGAAATCCCACGGTGAGAAACAGAGTCACATCTACTCAGTGTTCGACGTATAATGCACGCTTTTTTTTACTGTTTATAGCAGTATCATTTTTTAAACTAATGTGTGTCGCTATCAGTTGTATATAAACAATGTAAAAGAGAAACATTATTTTTCTTTACATTGTTTGCTTTATTGTCTTTTTTAGGCATATAAGTAAAGTTAACATCTGCTCTGTCATAACTTGTTTATTTTATATTTTTTTAAAGTATTTCATACCAAGTAAGGTGGAGGTACCACTAGCACGTAAAGAGTTACAGAGAGTGAGAGCAAGAGTAAAGAGTGGTCTTTGGGGAAAGGGAAAGGGTATAGAGAAGGGCGGGGATCAGGATTAAGGCCTCGGAAGATGTCGATTGACATTACATTTGAAGATTATAGCTATCAGGGAGGCAAGTAGGAGGAAAGGAGTGCCACTATCGGGAAGTGCTGCTGGACCAGACGAGACGGCTACATTTAACAGTTTCGACAGTGAAAGGGTGGGATCGCATTGCCAACCTAGTAACACGCTTAAATTCAAGCAGTTTGGAAACCAGTGAAAGTAGCTCGTCAGAGCAGTTGCCATGAAGATATTTGTAGAAAAGACAGAGGTAAGACACAGCACGTCTTTGAGAAAAATCACTGTAGACGAGATGCCAGATCAGGACCTTTCACATTGCATATCCGTCTCTGGAGTTTCTCGGGGGCCTCGAGATGAACAGCGGGGGCATCAGACCATATGTGCCAGCAGCATTTAACGCAACGACGAATGGTTGATTTGTAGATTTGAAGGATGGACTCAGGCGAGAAAAACCTTCTGGCGCAACACAGAGAACCAACTTTCCTTGCGGTAGATGAAGCTATAGATTCAATGTAGTTGTTCAACCTCAGGTCAGTAGAAAATGTGAGAAAAATCTTTTTTGTCCTCTTCCCTTTTTCCCCGTGAGCTGAAACTCCACGACGGGAAGATTTCTCCTGAAAACTCAAAATCTTTTGATATCACCATAAGTGACAAATCTTTTTTTTTTTATTATTTGACACAGATAATGTTCTGTTATATTAACGAAAAGTTCTCATCATTTTATATTTGAAATGGCTAGATGCAACCGTAAGTTCTATTCTAACAGTTTTCTCTCTCGCAATTCTCGCTTGTCGAACTCTCTTCCAATTCCTTGCTATCCAATCAATCTTTGATCTCCAAAAAATTAAAGGCAATTTCAATCGTTACTTTCTTTTATCATTCTCTCTTCATAATTGTAGGCGCAGTGAAGTAATGTATAGCGGCTCGGTTTTAGAAATCAGTGAGCCGAGTTCAAACTCCAGTCGGATCCATTAGATTCACTTACGTGCTAATACCATTGGGAAATCTATCAATACTCTTCTTCTCCCCCTAATAACAGGACATGTTCTTCTGATGCCTTGATCCTGACCCCCGTCCTTCTCTATACTCTTTCCTCAAAGACCCCCTCTTTACTCTTACTTTCACTCTCTGTAACCCCTTGCGTGCTAGTGGTATTCCTGTCTTGCTTGTGGTGAAATACTTTAAAAAAAATATAATATAAACAAGTTACGAAAGAGCATTAAAGACGGCAACCGATCTAGGAGGAGAAAACTCTGAATTCAAGACCGGCCAGTGTCGGTCTCCGTTAGGCTATCTAGCCCAAGAAACACCACTGTAGATGTAAATACATGTGGTGACACTGGAGGGTCACGGGATTCGCGATCGATCGCGATCTCCATAATAATGATATTTTTTTTTAAATCCTCTCTAATTCTCTTGACTTTATTTCATTACTTGCGCCGAAATGATTAAAAATAAAGCAACGGTTACGCTTTAATTTCAAGAAATCACATGTTATGAGCATCTTATGTTTCGGGCCGTAATGCCGATTATACAATTTCCCCGGTTTTTCTTCTCTCTTCTTTTCTCTTATGTTTATAAGTTAGTTGAATTCTGCATTTTCATTTTATCTTAGTAAAGATTTCGGCAGAAATACATACCATATTTTAAACTATAAACTCCCCCTGCTGCTATTGAACTTAGGCAAATGGCAATAGTGTCTTCCTATAGAAACAGTCTTCACACATGTTTTTAGTTACAATCAGATACTACCATGGTAATAGCCGGTGACACTATGCGTTTCCTTTTGAAACTTTTTTTAAAGGCAGGTAAATCTGTGCTTAAAATTCAGAGAGCTTTTCATGCTCATTTCATGTTACGTCGAGATTATGATGTTCTGGATAGAAAATCTATACTACTATGGGTTGAATATTTCAGAGCCAATCCTTAAAAGAATGCCACCTGTAAGAACTCGAAGTGCTAGCACTTCCTGGAGATGGAAAGCTTCAGAAGTCGTCTACAACAGTGTATGGCGAATAGATGCCACCATCTTCTGGATACCATTTTTAAAACTAAATGAATGAAAAACTGTATTTAAACAACATTGAAATCCTTTTCTTAATAGCAGTTACTTTGGTGTTTTTGTCAAACTTAAAAATGTCGGTGGTATTTCTGCCACAGCCTGTATTTTACATCCGTATTTCCTTTCTTGTTCATCACTTCCGTTTTTGACATTTTGATATTTAATATATCATTTTCTTGCTCATATTTCTGTTTGCTGTTTTTTTCTACTTGTCATGTCTTTTCTTTTTTCTACTTGTCATTCCTGCTGCTTCCTTGATTAGACTTATCAACTCGCCATACGTATCTTTATGACAAACCATATTCATTTTCTTTTTCTACCAGAAAGAAATTTGTCACTTTTGTGCAAAAGGAAATTCTAGGGGCTTTGAAATTAGAAATGTCACATTTTTAGTTTTTTGACCAAGGAAAGATCTCGGAAATAGAGGCTAAATTTTGTGACGCCTGCAGATGACCGTTTTTAGAAACGGTGAAAGATGTAACCAGAGTAAACCATAATATTTTCCGTTTTGAATTATTAAATTAAAAATTAGATAAATATAATGGTTGTAAAAAGTAAAAGTAAAAAGGTAATTTTGTTCGCAATTGATGAACGATCCGCTTTGATTATCGCTAAGAAAGTGTGCAACCAAAACTTTACATATCTTTTCTGAATTTCTGCATATTATAGATTGGAATCTGTTTGATATCTGTGCTAATTCCGAGTAACTTGTCGGGGGTTACTTCTCACAATTGACTTTCGAACTTCATAATCGAACTCTGATCAACACATGTCTGGCTCAATCTTCCAACAAAATCTTTCTACTGCTTCCTTGATTAGTCTTTTCGTCTTTCTGTAAATACTTTTGTAACGTGCATTATACATTTTTTCCTACGGAAATGGAAGCTCCAGAGGAAAAGAAATTTTCAATTGTCGGATTTTTATTTTTAGACAGCATTCAAAAAGGGTCGCCATATTTTATGACACATTCTGACTATCTTTCTTTGATAAATTGAAATAACTAATTACTTTAACTCATTAATAACTTCCCTTCTTAAATTAAAAAAACATATATACTTATGTAAAATGACAACACGTAATTTCATGACGTCAGCAGATACACTAAAATAGAAAGGGGAATAAAACAAGGGTGTGTCTTCTGAACGGACTTATTCTATTCAGAGATGCAATCATGAAAACTTTAGATGCCCTACCAGGATTCGTTATCTGTTGACACAATCCTAACAGCATAAGTTATGCAGATGACACAGTGTTGATAGCAGACAGGAAAGGAAAGTTACAAAAGTCCCTCCAGAAGTTGGAGAAGGAAAGCGAGAAGAAAGGATTAAGTATACACTTCAAGAAAACAAAATGCATGGTTGTAAGCAAAAGGATGAGACCAAAATGCAAATTACAAATCGGAGATATCCAAAATCAGACAAGTACAAAAATTTAAATACAGTAGAATCCTTGACAACCGGAATAAGAAAGCCTTCCAGATTTGAGGAATTGGTTACAACGTCCGGATATGAGGGGTTATATTTAGATTAAAATAAAAGAACTGAAATCAGGTTTAACATTTATTTTCAATGTTTTATAGTAAACAAAATAAGTTAATGGTGAGTGAAATATAACAGAATTGATTTTAAGGAAAAAAGAAATAAATTATGTAATGTAAATGAAAATTCTTTAAATTAAGTATGCCACGTATGCAAATCAATTAATGTAACAAGTATTGCATGATTATTCTTTCCCTTCTAATGTAATTCTCAACTATTTCTGCATTTCATTTTGCTTTTGTTCTTGAAGTTTTTTAACGAAAGCCACTTTTTTAAAAAACTCCGCCTGCGTTATTGCAATAGTCATAGTTGAATGCTAGCTTTCTTTCCATAAAACTGACAAACTTTCAATAACTTTTTCATTTTCAGTCCAGATTTCATCAAAATCATTTTTTTATTTTCTTGTTCATTGTGATCGCATGAACGCTAGAGAATAGTTTTGTCGAAGACTTTATATCATACAATGTTGACTTTCCTGTACTGAGCCATTAGTTACAATGATCTTTCACCAGTATCTAGTCTGTTTAAAATTTCCACTTTCTGCGATAACTCCAAAATTGTTCTTTTTCTCTTATTCCCATCATCTTTTGCACCGATACAAGCCATTAGGGTGAAATAAGCATAAGCAATTATCCAAAGTGTATTTTCTGAAAAATAGAAATTTCAATTCAGTTACATATTAACCAAAAAGTTTAAATATACACATCAACAACATGTCAGGATTGCGGATATGTGGAATTCCGGATATGAGGCACTTGGTATATGCGGGATTCCGGATATGCGGCACTCGGTATATGAGGAATTCCGGATATGAGGCACTCGGTATATGCGGGATTCCGAATATGAGGCACTCGGTATATGCGGGATTTCGGATATGAGGCACTCGGTATATGCGGGATTCCGGATATGAGGCACTCGGTATATGCGGGATTCCGGATATGAGGCACTCGGTATATGCGGGATTCCGGATATGAGGCACTCGGTATATGCGGGATTCCGGATATGAGGCACTCGGTATATGCGGGATTTCGGATATGAGGCACTCGGTATATGCGGGATTCTGGATATGAGGCACTCGGTATATGCGGGATTCCGGATATGAGGCACTCGGTATATGCGGGATTCCGGATATGAGGCACTCGGTATATGCGGGATTCCGGATATGAGGCACTCGGTATATACGGAATTCCGGATATGAGGCACTCGGTATATGCGGGATTCCGGATATGAGGCACTCGGTATATGCGGGATTCCGGATATGACGCACTCGATATATGAGGGATTTCGGATATGAGGGATTCTACTTTATCAGAGGATGGAAATTGCGCAGCTGAAATCCGAAGATGCATTGTGATAGCCAAAGATGCATTCCAAAAACTAAGCAGATTATTAAGAAGCAGAAAAACGTCGTCAGAAACAAAACAAAGAGGACTGAACAGTGACGTGATATTTGTCCTCTTATATGGCAGTGAATGCTGAACAATCTCCTTAAAGATGAAGAAAACACTTGAAGCAACAGAAGTGTGGTTCTACAGAAGCATGTTGAAGATACCATGGACCGAACATGCGAGCAACGACGACGTTTTAGAGAAAATGGTAACAAAAATTTTACTGATAAATTACATCATGAATAGACAACTGAAATTTATCGGGCACGTAATGAGGAAGGAAGTGTTGGAAAATCTGATAGTCACAGGACACATTGATGGAAAGAGAGACAGATGAAACAACCCTTAACATTTTTGACGGGCTTCAGCAAATGGATAGTGAAACATGATTTAGGAGAAATAGCAAAAAAGACAAAATTCATTAAGAGCTAAGAAGTTGAGAGGGCCATGACCGCCTACGTCCTGAGGGAAACAGCGCATAAAGAAGAAGCAGAATAGTTACAATCGGAAAAAGATGGCTGAAATATCAGGAATATATAATCAGGAAATAGACGCTAGAGAATTTATCACTCATGATAAATCTTTGAAGCAAGACAAGCAGGATTTTGTGTGTTGGTAAAGTGTTAAAAGTAGAAGATGTGGAGAGCTTTGATCTCTCACGTCCTGAAGGAACATAAAAGAATCAATAACTGTACCTTATACAGAACAGGCAGATCTGACGCATGCGTACTTAGTATACGTACGTAGACCTCCATACATTCATAACATTAAAAGAAATGAAGTTTTTTTTCATGCACAGTCAGTTATATGCCATGCGTGATACACGCTGAGGTGAACATGTATCTTTCGATACATGACTGATGAGGCAGCTTTTTTCCCGCAGTAGGTTGCCATTTCTTTCTGCGGTAGAGAAGGCTAGAGAACTCGGCCTGTCCTGCTATTTACCCATAGATGGACGAAGAAGAGGATTCATACCTTTCCCAAGGATATTAGCACATAAGTGAATGTAATCGATTCGACTGAAATTCGAACTCGGCTCTCCGATTCCTCAATCTGAGCCGCTATCCTTACACAAAAAACTTAAATACAATTTTGTTTTATTTGTGTGTAAGGAAGATGCTGAAATTTGATCCCACGACAGAAAATAAATCCTTGATAAAATAAAGCACTCTTACCCAACTCAAATTCTCAAATGGAATGACGAATTCGAGTACATTGTTTTAATGCATTGTTTTCCTAATTGGACGTGCTTGCAAAGAAATATCATTGAAAACTCATATGAAAAGAATAAGCAGTATATAAATAGACAAATATATATATATATAACAAAAAGATCTCAATTGCTATGGCTCTTAAAGCGGCAGATTTTGTGATTTTATTTAGGACGCATTTCTCTCTTTCGCCGAACTGTCATTGACTAGCACCGCTGTGTCCATCGGTGTCTAAACAGGAATGGTCTAACATAAATATTTCTCTCGGGAGCTCATCAGTAACTTACTACGCTCGTCATTGGACTGTCTATCAGGGACACTTTATAAATTAGTAAATGTTTCCTGTCAAAAAGGAAGATAATTTTCCATCTACATCAGTATATTTCTAACCTAAGGGAGGTTTTATTACAATTAATTAATCTTTCTTGTATAATTAACTGTAGTTTTTATGGAATAATTTCCTTTTGAAATACATTTTAGTTTATATATTTGACGTGGGTAACGTGTGCCAAACATATAAATATTTCTTTTATTTAAAAGTCTTTTCCAAATGCAAATGTTTAAAATAATCTTGTTTATTGCTATATTGCGTGTACGTAAATTTGTACAAATACTGTAATCTATCTATCTATCTATCTATAATTATATATATATATATATATATATATATATATATTTATATATATATATATATATATATATATATATATATAATTATAGATAGATAGATAGATAGATTACAGTATTTGTACAATATTTGTATTTGCTCTTTCATAATATATATATATGTGTGTGTCTGTCTGTGTGTGTGTGTGTGTCTGTGTGAGAGTGTGTGTGTGTGTGTGTGTGTGCGGTGTTTAATGAGAAGTGCTCAATATCTGTGACATAGCTAACATATGCGGTTGCATGGATAGTAGTTTGCAACCCCGGGTTTCACGCTTTCGCGAACTTCAGACAAACTGATTTATTTTTACAAAAGTGTATTTATTTATGCTATATTTGTGTTTGATTATTTGTGTGTGGTGGAAGGGGAAAACATTTTTTTCTTCTGGGTTTGTTTGGGACGACAGTCACATATACATAGACACATATTCATACAGGCATATGCATGTTAGTTCGTCCATACACATCCATATTCATAATCTTGGGTTAGGCGTCGTTACACATTCATACGTACGAGCACGCGTATTTACGCAACTTTCATTCTCTCTATTTCAGTTTCAAGATTGTAGCGGTTCGTATATAGCAATGTTTTCTTAGTAGGGAGCAGGTGGAGATGTCTTTGACGTTTTTCAGGTCGGCAGACATACACACACATAAACATATGTAAACGCATAGACACATACACACATATGTGGACTCATTGATCTGGGTCTACTATCACCAGGTGTGTTAAGTTGGGTTCTGTCTGTGATGATGTTTGTATTTTTAACAACAATAACAACAGTTGTGTTATTAACGAATGTGATCATGTTAATGGTAATATTAGTTGTGATATTATTATTATTGATATATTGATAATAACTGATGTGTTATTGATTATAATGAACAGTATAGTTATCCTTGATAATAATGAGAACAATAATAGCCACGATAATAACAATTATAGCAACATTACAAAAAGGGAATAAAAAATATTAGATAATGAATAAAAATAATAAATAAAATAATAAAAAAATAATAAAGACAATGTTAATGATGATAATAGTTGTGATAATAATAATAATAATATCTGTCTATATTTCTGAGATGAGGTATTATGTACACTATTTACATTATTCGGACTATTCTCCACATCACTGTCGCCATATTTATCACAACATTTCAGCCTTTCAGTATCTGTCTATATTTCTGAGATGAGGTATTATGTACACTATTTACATTATTCGGACTATTCTCCTCATCATGGTCGCCATATTTATTACAACGTTTCGGTCGTCGTACGCTCTGGCCATCTTCAGCTGGTTGGAATGTCAAACTGAACCCTTTATTTCGCTCACTGGAGTAGACTGTTCTAGTTCCACGTACCATGTTTTAATGGATTTCAGTTGTCAGTTATCTCCTGTTAATTCCCATCTCAAAGTTCTCCACTGTCTTAACCCTGGTATTGAACTCACACTCTTTGGATCCTGACGCCTTTATTCATATAAAAGAACGCCTTTATTCATATAAAAGAAGTCCGGAGCATACAAAGCCGGAACGTTGTAATAAATATGGCCACAAAGATGAGGACAATAGTCCGAATAATGTAAGTAGTCTAATAATAATAATAATAATAATAATAATAATAATAATAATAATTGAAATCGTAATCTCAAAAATGTGGCACATTCTAGCATCAACAATCCCTGTTGTAGATGGAGTTGAAGCCCTCGGATTGGTTGAAAAAGATTCCAGTAGACTCATTGAAGGGATTCCTGGAAGACCATGCCTTAAGGAAATACAAAAAATCGTTCTCACGAGTACAGCCCACACCTTAAAAAGGACTTTATCTATATAAAATTTGTGTGTGTTTTTTTTAGTTGGTCAGTGGAAAGTGTTATGATGCCATTTCTGACCTTAGGTCTCTTGGCGGGACCCGGAAAGAAATGTGTACCAGAAATCAAAAGATGACAACGATAAAAATGATGGTAAAAAGTAATAGTAATGTTGTTGTCTTGTCCGCGGAAAATTATTCAGATGTTAACTTCTGGAACAACGCTTATCAGAAAGAACGCCGTAAACAGCAAATGTAGCCTTTCTTTGACACCTACTCGAATAATTCTGGAAGTACCGTGTATAGAAATATCAATTTCTAACCAAGTCTTCAGGGAAAAACGTAACATTAAGCACAGGGTGATGCATAAACGTCATATGTAGTGAGTGAAAAGTTATTCTAGTTTTTTTTTCTATGCATGTATATTTTGAGAGGGTGTAACCATTACAAAGTCATTTTTCAAATGAATGATTAGAAGCTCATTCCCGAGTTGTATATGTACCTCGCATTGACATCTTAGGGGGGCATGCCTCACCTTTCTCTCTCCCTGTTATCTTCACTGTGTTGGCGAAGATCGCTCCTCGAATATATACAGCTCTTTTTCGTAGTCGTCCATTAGAGCTAATAAATATCTATTTTCCATAATGGCAGAAAATGACGAGATGGCCAACTTGAAAGCTACCTTGAAAGATGTTCTGACACATGGTCACGAAAAGAAAGTTTCAACACACTGAGAAAATGCAAGAAATACAGCTCATAATACCGCATCTTGAAGACAAAAAACGTACATATATATATATATATATATATATATATATATATATATATATATATATATATATATATGTTTGTGTGTGCGTGTGTGTGCGTGTGAATTTGAGTGTGCGGTTGTATATATATATATATATATATATATATATATATATATATATGCATATATATATATATAAATGCATATATATATATGCATATATATATACATATATATATATATGTATATATATATATGCAAATATATATATATATGCATATATATAATATATATATATATATATATATATATATATATATATATATATATATATATGTATATATATATGCATATATATATATATAAATGCATATATATATATATATATATATATATATATATATATATATATATATATATATATACAGGGACGTAACCTCATTTTCGACTTAGGTTGGAATCCACCTACATAAGCAAAAACGTGTCTGCCTCAGGCTTGCAAGCCATAATTAAGGGCAAAAAGTTCTCCGAAAAAAACGATACAAACGTGAGATAGCGCATGTTACAGAAACCAATATGGCGTAAAACCGGTGAAGAAACAACGCCGTCCTCCTCATATATAGCGCCGCCTAACGACGTATTAAATTATGGACCATGGCGCCGTAATATACGGATATATACATACACACACACACATATATATATATATGATACTAATAATTAGGGAAAAAAACCTTCAAAATGTATTTATTTCAATGAGGCATATTCATCTCATCAGATCGACTACATTTCATGAAATGGAATCAATATAACCAGACAGATATACAAAGATAAAAAAAAATAAGAAATAGAAAAATTTACAAGTATTAAAAAATTTAAATAAAACACGTTGACTGTCAGCAGTCTCACGTTTGAATAAAATCCCCAATCCCATTACCACTACACTTTCATCGGGCTGTCCATATAATGCAGCGTGTATAGAGGTTACCAGAAGATTAATAAAAATGGTCTTTATTTGTCAGTCTATGTTTGCCTATGCTCTCTAATTCTATAAACAATCTATCTTCAGTATTGGCCATATTTTTGCTATGTTGACGCTTTATATGAACGCTCAGTGTGCGATATTGTACACTCTTTCCAGATATAAACATTTTAATCAACACAAACAAATACATATTTAAACATACATATGTGTGTGTAGTTAAAATGTAATATATATGTGTACCCTGAAATATATATATATATATATATATATATATATATATATGTATGTGTGTGTGTGTGTGTGTGTATATATATATATATATATATATATATATATATATATATATATATATATATATAATATGGATAAAACAACTGAAAAGTTGCAAATTAAAAGAAATAATTGAATCAATTTAGAAATTAATTGAATCACTTCAATTAATTTCTGAGGAAGGACCGAGGCGGTCTGAAATATCAAATATATAAAAACATATAAATAAATACTTTCACCAAAAAAACACCCATTTTTTTTCTTTTAATTTGCAACTTTTCAGTTGTTTTATCCATATTATATACATATCAAGAAAGTATACGTGGCTTCTCATTATGCTATATATATATATATATATATATATATATATATATATATATATATATATATATATATATATTAAAATAAAGGGAATGAACAGTAAGATTTATAATACGGTGTTCTTATTAATTATTTCTATTTTTAAAAAACAGTGCTCAATACAATTTTTGTTTTTGAGGGTTCGGCGGACCGTACTAGCATCAGTTATGTTTAATTTGATTTGTGTTAATATTTCAGTTTGTTACTGGGTTCATCTCCCTCCCCTCTCATTTTTTCATCACAGATTTTTATATATATTTTACTACTATTAAATTATTATGGCATGGGGCGCTTTTTGTAGGTCCCCGTAGAGAGGATGTAGTATTATGGTGCATGGAGGATTGATTGGTGATGGACGAGTTCTCGTGGTGAATGGGTAAATTGTAATGAGTGAATGGGTCATGAATCGGATTAGCTAGGTATAAGATAGTTAGTGTGGACCAGAATTAACCCCATCCCTTTTTCGGCCTCATGCCACAATTATGTAATTTTTGCATAACAAATATTGAAAAGCAGCTTAAGATATGCCATATTTCTCAAACTTCCTAGATCTAACCATATTTCTCACACTCTTTGGGTCCTGTCACTGGATCTAACCAACGGCTTTATCCACTGTGCCATGTGTCCTTGGAGACCTCTGTGTTTTAATTTCTGGGTATTATAAACCTAATATGAGCACTGGTTGAAGACATTAGTTTTATAATACCCAGAAATTCTTACACAGGGACACATGGCACAGTGGATAAAGGCGTTGGTTAGATACAGTGACAGGACCCAAAGAGTGTGAGTTCAATACCCGTTTAACGCAGTGGAGAAATTTCAGAGGGAAAAATTAACAGGAGATAACGTAACTAAATTCCATTAAAGATGGTGAGCGAAATAAAGGGTACAGTTCGGCATTCCAACCACCTGAAGAAGGCCGGAGCGTACAACGGCTGAAACGTTGTAATAAATATAGCGATAAAGATGAGGACAATAGTCCGAAAAATGTACATAAATCTCATCTCAGAAATATAGAGAGATAGATTTTTAGAGTATTTGTGTTTTAATATGAATAATTAATTGAAACATTGCGCAAAGAATATAGTAACATCGACAGACAGCAAAGAAAACAACTTGTTTTATTCTATTCAGCTTGTAAAAAATAAAGGCAACATTTGTTAAAAATCATTTTTATTAAAGTTGAGGTTTGACGCTCTTTCAAAATTGTCCATGACGAAACATACAAGTGACTCCATTCATGTGAATTTAGTAAATCAAATACTGATTAATAATTAATTTTTAAAAAGTTCAACCTCAACGTTGCGACCGCTCGCTCCAAAATTTCTCACAGTTAACAATAACACATTTCTAAAAAAACATATTTCGGAGTACATCTTGACTTCCGTTGTCCTGTTATTATCTGGATGTAAAAAAGACATATCTATTTCTGTACCTGAGGATGATTGTATGCACAATCGAAAGCTTGTAGTAAAAAAAGACCTTATACAACTGGAATTTATAAACAGGGATCATAACATTCGTCTACAGGTTCGAGGTTAATTTGTTTTATTAAAATTGTTTGCGAGAGTGATTCTTGCCATTTATATCATTAACTTCACTATGTGCTTTTTGTATGAATGATTCATGTAATATATATGTATATATATATATATATATATATATATATATATATATATATATATATATATATATATCAAGATATAGAGAGAAATTGCTACTAGTTACTTTTGAAGTATTATTTGAACAATTAGATGTCAGTTTACCTGAAAAGAAAAAATGGTATTATTGATGAGAACACTTGGAATTAATCCATGCTATATTTCACAGCTCTAGAATCCCTCCGTCATTTTATTCTATTCAGCTTGTAAAAAATAAAGGCAACATTTGTTAAAAATCACTTTTATTAAAATTGAGGTTTGACGCTCATTCAATGAACAAAATTTCTCAAAATGAAACATACAAGTGACTCCATTCATGTGAATTTAGTAAATCAAGGAGATTTTGTTTTGTTATTATTAGTTACTTTGTTTAATAAATTCATTTTGTTTGCCTTGAAAAAGTCCACATCGGACGAAACGCGTCGGCAACTATTCCAGTTTTCCTATTGTATTTTACATTTGTAATATATATATATATATATATATATATATATATATATATATATATATATATATATGTGTGTGTGTGTGTGTGTGTGTGTGTGTGTGTGTGTGTATGTATATATATAGCGAGATATAGAGAGAAATTGCTACTAGTTACTTTTGAAGTATTATTTAAACAATTAGATTTCAGTTTACCTGAAAAAACAACAATGGAATTATTAATAAGAACAGTTGGAATTAATGTATGCTAGATTTCACAGCTCTAGAATACCCCCGTCATAGTCAGTCAATGAACGTTCCCGCCCATATTCCGTATATATCAAGCAAATAAGATTAAACGTTCGAAGTGAACATTTAATTTTATATTTTCACTATTTCATTTTATCATATATATATATATATATATATATATATATATATATATATATATATAATCAATCGAACAATAAGTGCATTCATCGTTTGTTGCTTGTAAAGTGAAAAGGCCGCTTTGCTGTTGAGTGATATTCGAATTTATCTTGTGACCAGTCTTTTGCTTTTTTTTTCTATAGACAGCTGCATTCAACGAAGCGTTATGTTGCAAAGAGCGGAGATAAATAGCGATGCAGATGAAAGATGTACCCGATTTCTTATTCCTTTTTCCTGCAGGAAAAGACAAATCTTATTGATTCTTTGTAAAAGAATCAATTTAGGCTATAACTGACAATCTATTCCTTTTTACCTTTGCTTCTAAAGGTTTGTTTGCGTGAGTTAACAACAGGAAAAAAATCAATTCTTTATGCGAGGAAGTATTTGAACTTTTTTGCATAGAAATTTCAGTATTCTATACATTTCGGTATATACTCGAAATTAGCGTTGAAATTTCTTTTTACCCCAAGCAAGGAAGTATTTGAACTTTTTTACATAGAAATTTCAGTATTCTATACATTTCGGTATATACTCGAAATTAGCGTTGAAATTTCTTTTTACCCCAAGCAAGGAAGTATTTGAACTTTTTTGCATAGAAATTTCAGTATTCTATACATTTCGGTATATACTCGAAATTAGCGTTGAAATTTCTTTTTACCCCAAGCAAGGAAGTATTTGAACTTTTTTGCATAGAAATTTCAGTATTCTATACATTTCGGTATATACTCGAAATTAGCGTTGAAATTTCTTTTTACCCCAAGCAAGGAAGTATTTGAACTTTTTTGCATAGAAATTTCAGTATTCTATACATTTCGGTATATACTCGAAATTAGCGTTGAAATTTTTTTCTTTACCTCAAGCAAGGAAGTATTTGAACTTTTTTGCATATAAATTTTTTTTTTACCCAAACCAAGACGGGGATGCCACTAGTACGCAGGGGTTTACAAAGAGTGAGATCGAGAGGAAAGGCTGGGTATAGGAAGTATGGAGGAAAGGAAAAAAGATATACGGGATTCAAGTAGAAAGAAAATGGAGATTGGCGTTACATTTACATTTTTAAAGTTTTTATTTATCAGGGATGCAAGTAAACGGAAGGATGCTCCACAGGTGGGAGGTACGAGAAAATAAACTGTTGAAGTAGAAGTGACGGTTGCATTTAACTATTTAAACAGTAAACGAGTGGGACGTAGATGTCAATCTATTATGACGCTTAAATTCATGTAATCGGATCACCAGGGAAAAAAACCTCGTCAGGACAGTTTCCATGAAAATATTTATAGAAAAGACAGAGGGAAGCCACCTCACATCACTGAGAAAATGACTGATGATGAGATGCCAAGTCAGAATCGATTACATTAGAGAACCTTCAGTATCTGTCTATATTTCTGAGATGAGGTATTATGTACCCTATTTACATTATTCGGACAATTTTCCTCATCTTTGTCGCCATATTTATTAGAAAGTTTCGGCCATTCAGTATCAATGGACAGCGTGAGACAAAGCAGGCGCAGAGAGGCGCTCTCGTCGAGTTGGGCATCAGCCATCCTGATGGAAGGCAGGGAAGATTCTCTATGGTGGGTAAATGAGAGCAATTTCCTTTTGGAAGCATTAAAGTTTACAAGTCATACCCTGCCCCAGTCAACCACAGATTGGAGTTCCTTTTCGAGACCAACGGCAAGGTTAGTTTTGTCGTCCACGCCGGATTTACTATTTAGGCAGGAGTAAATAGTAGAGTCTTCTGCGTATATGCCAACTTGGAATTGATGTCATCAGGAAGATTGTTGATGAAGATCAGAAACAGTGTCGGGTAGAGCCTTGGAGAACACCAGCCTTCGCATGAAAGGACCAGGAAGAGAACCCGTTTAGGACGACAGTCATTTCACGGTTTTTTTATTAAGTCAGATAATCGTCGTGTAATTCCGTATCCCTGAAGCTTACGAAGAAGGCCAGCATGCCAAACCCTATCAAACGCTTTAGAGATATCTAGATCTATGACACGGGCATCTCCCTTATTGTAAAGTGCTTGCTATATAAATTCAGTTATGGTCGTGACCACGTCAGAGGTAGACCGGGCAAAGCGGAAACCATATTGCTTGTCAAATAGTAGATCATGGGATGTAAGGTGCTTAACCACTTCGGTGTTGGTTAAAGCCTCGACAACTTTGCCGAAGAGTGGTAGGAGACTGATAGGACGGTAGTTAGATAGGTAAGAAGGGTCTTAAATACAGGGACAACAGATGAGCACTTCCAACAGGCGGGAAAGCAAGAGTCAGTGAGGGTTTTCTTTTAGAGGTGTTAAAATTTACAACCCATTTTCTGCCCCATTTAACAACAGATTGGAGGTCCTTTTCAAGACCAGCGGCCGGTTTTAATTTGACAGCTCTGACGGGTTTTTCTGTTGAGACAGGGGGAAATGGTTGTATCATCTGCATAAATAGCCACTTCGGAAATGATGGCATCAGGAAAGTCATTGGTGAATATCAGAAACAGCGTAGGGCACAAGATAGAGCCTTAGGGGACACCCACGAACGTGTGAAAGGATCTGGAAGCGGGCCCGTTCAAAACGACCTTTATTCTACGATTTCATAGGAACGATTGGATTAAATCAAACAATCGTCATGTGAAACCAAATAATAGGTAATAATGAACATAACAATATATAATATAAACCCAACTGAACACGTATACCCTATACAATCAACCAGGTTCTTCACGTAGCTAGAAAGGTAAATATCCAAAATTTTTAAAAAATGCGTGGGTTGTGTTACAAAGTTGAAGGGATAGCTGAACCTAAAGTATTTCAAATTATGTAATTTTCTCATATTTATTATTTACTTTAATACCGTTCTTTTATTTTTATATCATCATCATGTTTATGATTGAATGTGACAGTAGTGCCGCTGCACGACTGAGAACCTGACCAGCTCTCTCCATATATCAAATATGATCTTCCTGTCGACGCAGTCATGTTTTCAGTCCGTTTATTCCTCAGTCCCTCGCCTCCTTTTTTTAGCTAAGATGATACCTTGTAGCAGGGGTCGGCAACGTTTTGCTAACTATGTGCCGACTTTGGGTTATAAAATCATTCAGTGTGCCAACAGCATACGTATTTTATTTTTTAGTTTGCCGACCCTTTCCTTATAGGATAGCATTGATATGATTATTGACACATATGATGTGCCGGTATCATTTCAACCTTCTGTCCTTGACTGTGCATGTCTGCTCTTGCAATAGGCCTGTTTGCTGATCGATGGAATCTCTATATGATTCTGTCTACGATGGAATCAACGGCCACTTACGCAAGACCAAGGTGAGCCTTCAGTTAGGCGGATAATGTCCGTGATATTACTCTTCGAGTATTTTTGACAATCTCAAATAAATTTTCTTCATCGGGTAGACAATATTGTTTTGGCCAAAGACTGACATTTTTGAAACGCAATATTTCAAATTTAAATTTGGCATCTTCTATTTTTGTACATTTTTGTGCAAAAAAGTGGATCGGAGAGCCTTTTCGGCTTAGTAAATATTTTCAGGAAATATCAGCTTCTATAAACACACAAGTGGGCGTTGCAATCCACCCACGTATAAATATTTTCCAGCGTGTGATCAATTCAAGTTTCCCGCCAAGGTGCTGTGATCCTGTCACGTGATTTCATTATCTATAAATAGCAGACACAAGCTTGCTTTCTCTCTCTCCTTTCTTCATTCGCCTAAGAAGATGTGACCTTCAGATTTCTCGTCTCGACCAAAAGCAGTGAGACGTTAAAAGCATATTCACGCATGCACGTACGTACGAACTTTTCCAACCTACATTACAAACATACAAAACATATCCAAACATGCTACAAGAACTTTTCTCTTTGAAATATTCTTCTAAATGAACAGTTTATTAATTAATTCATCTTTTGTGAGTACAGATAAAAATATTCCCAGTCTAAGAGACATAACTCCAACAGATCTTTAACTTCTACGCATGTACATCAACACACAAATAAATACAATGTTATGTTTTAAAACCTTTTTGTTCCTTCTTGTATTTCATACTTTGTGGTATTTACGTTTAATATAAATTGTGTGGTCATGTTATTCACGCAGCGGTAAACAAACATCTACAATTGTCCATTCTTATTATCAAGTCACTACGTTATGGTAACTCCGTCGTCTGAAACAACTAGACCACTACATTTGGTGACCCGCGACGTGATGGGCGAAAATAAACCAATAGTCTACTATACATGGTGACGTCGATGGTTCGTTGGCTAGAAGCCCCAATGCGTAAAATCCATAAAATAGTAACATTTTCAAACAGCATTTAAGATTCTCATACGACACACAGAATTACAACTCGGAGAGACACGACAAAAACAAGAGCCAGTCAAGAACAATATTTAAAAACTCCTAATACGCACGCCACACACTTTTATGCAGCAACAAGATTTGTGATTAGACCGGATGGAGGTGCAAAATCACAATTTTAATTCACTACAATATGTCTATACAGAACACATTTCTCCGGCGCGGCAAATAGAATTTTTCTGCCACACGTGGAAATCACAGACGCTCGAATCGCCACGACTACTACTACGACACGAGCCTTACAACACTCCTTGACCCTTTCTTTCTCGCGGCGACGTTTACCCAATTTCATCCGACAGACATATAAAATATGTCGGAAACAAGTGACATATGACAAGTGTATCGGTTAAGTGATATTCTGTGTGATATGAGGTAATTTGGGATTTTATACTTTATAATATATCCTCTGTTACAATTAACAGACTGACAGAAATGGAAAATAAATGAGTACAATTTTAATACGCAATAATATGTTTTCAAACTTATATTAACTAATTGTTTTCTTACTTTAAAAAACACATCCTGTGAAAAATATTTTGTAGAATACTAGCTTAAAAATTGTACTCGAGCCAAAAAATTTCACTTAAACTCTGATTCGGTCTATAAGTTCGATTTAGGACAACATTTCAAATGAAGCCGAAAACTGAGTTCTTCAAATCACAAGCTCCATGGAACTTCAATACATAGCGTCACGAAATCCCTCACTTTAACCATGATTCCTTGATACTTTGAACAAATAAAATTGGTTTCCTCAATTCACAAAGTTTTGGAGATATTTTTATTTATACTGAATTTAAAATAAAAGTTTTAAATTCACAATGTTTTTTTTTATAAACTCGATACAAATCAATAACTTCTAAAATCACAAACAGTTCAAGAGGGGGAACGGTGGAGTAATAGATAGCGGGTCGGATTGAGGTATCGGAGAGTTCGAATTCCAATCAAATCCATTACATTCACTTACGTGATAATCCCCTTGAGAAAGGTAGGAATCCTCTTCTCTCCCCAGCTATGGGTAAATAGCAGAACATACCGTGTTGAACAGACCATACCAGAACAGACTTGAATGGCAACTGGTCTACCGCAGAAAGAAATGGCGACCTACTGCGGGAACAAATCTGCCTCGTCAGTCATGTATCGAAAGATACATGATCGCCTAAGCGTGTATCACGTAAGGCACATAAATGACTGACTGAATTGTTTTTCAGTTATTCTAAAATTTGAATTTTTAGCTGTTCCCTTCTCATCCGGATAAATATCCCAATGCCGGATTTTCAAGCACCAGATGAAAGACATTATCAGTCCAGGACCATCCTGATTTCGAAAAGATTTTAATATGTCTATAGGGAAAGCAAGTGTGACCCGAGTTACAATATTTTCAGACATACACATGAAAAAGAGAATTTGCCGTTTATTTATTTAGAGATTCGAGTTTTTTCTGTTTTTCCGCCAGTCAGTGCTATATTGAAATCTGAATTTATCTGCCTTATGTATGTTCTTTCGGATTATTAAATGAATTCTCTACTTAATAACTTAACGAACTTTTAAGGACAACCAAATATTTTGATAAGTTAAGACATTTCTATGTTTAACATTCTTTTTATAGATACAAATATTTAAGTAAATGCTCTGTTTATAATAAACAGTATTAAACAACATATACCGAGAAATTTTCATAGAAAATATTCGTCCTCCGACAGGATTCGAGCCTGTATGCTATACGGAACCGTCATATAGCCTGACGCGCCTTTTAACCGATTCGGCCACAGAGGATCGTTCGGTTGGCAAGGTCGAATTTACTGCTTATAAACTTCAATCTTCCCTGAATCTCTCACGTACATTCATAACTGCTCATGGCGTATCAAATGTAAACAAATGACGTCACACATTATGAAATGGACAAAGTCCGACAATTATTTAAAGACATTTTTATGTGAAAGCTTCATGGAAGTTTGAAGTTCCATTGGAGCAAATTCTTTCCATCAGCCACTGCTCTGTGGAACCGACTCCCATGAGTACGTTTTCTCGATCACTAGAATCTTAAGCCGTTCAAGTTTAGGGTTAATCGTTGTTTCTCCACCTAACCGCATAATCTATGCCTTTTACTCTGTAACCCTGCATTTGAGGAACTCCTAATCCCCAGCCTTCTACAGAGTGACTTTCACTGTAAAAAAGGGCTGTCTGCAAGACCTCACCAATTCACAATTGAACTGCCTAGATGTAGTTCTATGCTACCAGTTTCTTTGTTCGCATTTCTCGATTGTAGAACTCTCTTCAGGCACCATTTGTTCCAGAAAATATAAATGAAATATCGTTCGTTATCAACGGTCCTCTTCATTACTTTTCTATTGTTCTCAGTCCTTAATAATTTTTCTCTTTTTTCTTATTCTTTCACACACATTATCCCCCTTGTGTCTTACTGGCTTTATTACCTTGCTTGGGGTGACACGATTACAAAAAATTCTCCGATTAAACTTTCGACAGAAATAACTTCCACATATACTTCCCGCAAATACCTCCCACATAATTGTAAGATATTAGTTTCATAACGACACCATTAGCGCTAATTTCTTACAACTACGTGGGAGCTATTTCTATCGCAGGCTGTACAAGAAAAAAGTTCAGCACAAAGTTATCGATGACATTTACGACATTTTTTTTCAAAATCGATTGCGGAGTTAAAAATGAAAATGTTCATAAAATTTAGAGCCATGATGGTATATTTTGTTTTTCTTGTTTGTATGTATACATCTAAATAAATAAACGGTAAATTCTGTCTTCTCGTCCGTGTAATTTAAACCCTTCAAACTCGGGCCACACTTGCCACATAGACATATACCTTTTTGGAATGATGATGTCGTGATTGAACATCTGCCCTTCATCTTGTGCTTGAACATCCAGTATTGTGATTTGTTATCAGATGAGGCGGGGAAGAGTTAAAAATTCAATTTTTAAAATAACTGAAAAAAATGAGTGGTTTAAAAGTTTTTAATTCATATTGAGTTTAAAGTAAAAGAAAAACTTTGTGAATTCAAAGAATTTTGTTTTAAATTGAGTTTTAAATATTTCCCACACCTTGTGAATTGAGGAAATTTATTTCTTCAAAATGTTAAGGAATCAGAGTCAGAGGTATCGTGACGTGATATTTTGAAGTCCTACAGAGTTTACGACTTTAAGAATTTAACACAATTGAAGTTCCACGTAGTTTGTGATTTGAAGAACTCAGTTTTCGGTCTGTATTGGAATTTCGATTCAAATCGGATTTTTTGGCGACTCATAGCCCAAATCAGAGTTACAGTGTGGTTTTCAAGTTCCATGGAGTGAAAAATTATTATTGCTATATTTGAAACTGGACTAAAGGCCCCTTTAGTCTTTGGCTAAAAACACAATTAGCTCTCCGAAACATCTACAGTGCTGTTCGATAAAATTGACTCAACTGATTTTTTTTACTAAATGTTCTTTTCTCCGATGAAACGAAAGTTGAGCTAAATTCAAAGTATAAGCGATCTAAAATCCGTGGTAGAAGCTTTGAAAGCTCTTTGAATTTAGCAGTAAGTGCTGTCAAGCATCTGTTCAGTATATTGTTCTGGAGATGTTTTTCTTTTCATGGAACTGGTTTCTTAAAACCTATTGAAAAGACTCTCAGGAGCGAGCAGTACAAGAGAATTTTAGAGTCTTGTCTGCTGCCTTCTGCTGAAAGGGTGCAAATCGATCCCACCAAGCTCATTTTTATGCCTGATAATGCTCTCTGTCACAAGTCAAAATGGATGAAGTAGAAAACTTATGGAGCATTATAAAATAGAGGCTCTCGAGAGAGCAGTTGAGCAACAAAGATAATTTGATTGTGAATTTCATATCCGAATGGAATTCAATGCTTGGAGATGAGATTTGCCAGAAACTAATCAAGTTAATGCAAAAAAAAGGTTGAAAAGGTTATTCAAAATAAAGGCGGACGCATAGATTATTAAATATTCCGAACTATATTACCTATTATAAATAAATCATACCTCTATTATTATTTATTTAAAGCTGTTCGGTTATGTTTCTATTGATTACTAGTTGCAGGAAATAAGTGAGTCACTTTTTTTGCACAGACTTTTTCGCTAAATCGCATTTACATCCAAAATTATAATTATCAATAGAATACCTTAGGGTGAGCAAACTTTTTTTTTACTAGGTGGTCGGGAAGGGGCCTTTACATTAGTAAGATTAAAAATTAGTTTGACCCCAAAAACAATAGGCGAAAAGAATTTTAAGTCACTTTTATCGAAAAGCACTGTAGCTTAAAGTCCGCAGGGAGTGCAGCTTTTACGCTAGTATATAAATATAACGATAAACTCTTTCTCATTCCATTAATTGTCAAAGTGAAAGAAATTCATCCTCCAAATAAGATTTCGAGTATGTAGAAGGAAAATGATTGCGTATCAAAATTGATATCCAAATGAGCGTCAAGATAAAATGAAAAAGAAGCCGCTTGACAACAGACTCCCAGGATGAACAAAAATTCTCTATCCACGAAGCAGATTCAAATCAGACACTGTAAATGTTATTTTTATCTTTTTTGCCAGCGTTGGAATATCTAGGAAAATATTCGCCTCTGCTTTGTGCCAAATGAAAAAGAAAATCATTAGGCCATTATGCCAGTCTGGATGTGGCGGGGGTGGGGGATAACAAATTATCACTTCAATGAAAGCAAACGCCAAAAATGAAAATTGCGTCTCAGGAAGAAGGAGATTGAATTATCTGAGAAATTGTGTTTTCCTTAAAGGATAGAAAACATGAGAAGCTGAATGCGGATAAAAGTTTGAAAAATCTTATAAAAGAGCTGGAAAATAGAGAAAAACTTGGCATCAAGTCTTCTATTCATTTACATATATATATATATATATATATATATATATATATATATATATATATATATATATACATATATATATATATATATATATATTATTTTTCCATTTCCCTTTTCATTGTTTCAAGAACGCTTTCTCAATGGAATCGAATATTGCTCATTTATTTCATCAAAGTCGATAGAAGCAATTGTCAAAGTAAAAGGTTTTATAACTCAATTTATTATTGTAATAGCATTTGAGTTAACTGAATGAATATATATATATATATATATATATATATATATATATATATATATTATCTACATGATGTTGATACAGATTTTTAGTGTTCCCATTAACGAAAATAGATTTACTAATATAATTAAACACGATTAATAATATTCATACGAGAGCATCATTAAAGCGATCCCATCATGCCACGTATAAGATAACTAAATAAATATCTGAACAATGAGAGGGCATTCCACATAGATAGATAGATAGATAGATAGATAGATAGATAGATAGATAGATAGATAGATAGATAGATAGATAGATAGATATTAAAAATAAGACCAATATGAAAATGAATTTGTGTAGAATATGATAGAATATATATATATTTGTACATATTGTTATTTTTAACTCATAGGTGTCCAGTGTGTGCGAGGTATTTTGGTGTATGAAGGAGCGAATGGTGACGTATAAATTCTTATGGTAAATGAGTATATGTAACGAATGAATGTGTCGTGAATCCGATTTGCTAGGTATAAGATAGCTAGTGATGGTCATCCTTGTCAGTCTCCCCACTTTCTTGTTCTTGTGCCACAATTACTCTACCAGTAATAATTCTTATACATGAAACGTTTGTATAAAGATTTATAATTTTTCTGGAATTTAAAAAAATATAACTTGAAGAAGGCAGTCTGTTGAAACATTTTTTTTACATTGACAAAAACTGTATTTGTTCTTATTTCATTCCGGGTGTCAAACAGAGAACTAAAGTCAATAATAATAATAATAATAATAATAATAATAATAATAATAATAAAATTGTTGTTGTTGTTGTTGCTGCTGCTGCTTCCTACTTTGTATCCTATAGAGCCGGGTCAAAACTATGGTCCTTAGGCCCTATAGGAGAATTGTCAATTAATTGATTGCAATTTTCTTAGTGTATGTGATGATCCTAGTAGGGTGATCTTCTGGGCAACTTGTATGTTGATGTTACCTGGGACACTGTTAGTAAAATTGTCCATTCCTTTTCTCACGAGGCACAGGGCTCCGTTTTCTATTGGTACAGTCTCAGTCTTCATTCCTCACAACCTGTTAATTTCGATCTCCGAAAGCCGAGGAAAGTTAGCTAAATTGCTGCGAAACTCTTCGTCACAGAGTCCAGACTTCCTGACAAACCGGCTCTCGAAATGCTGCCGAAGCGCCTCGCACATGCCCTAGGCCGACCTCAGAGTACGCCTCTCCGGGATTACGACTTCCCTCATGTAACAATCCAAACCTCGACGGATCTCTTTCCTGCGCATTTCTGTGCCCATATTCACGGCCTCGCCAGACATCTTGATTAACTTATGCCTAATTACCTGACCCTAGTAGCGCTCGTTAGCCGCAGGTGCTCTCTAGCTGTCTATCCCTAGGAGATCCCTCCAAGCCACCGCCTGGGAAAGACTATCCTTAACAGTCTTCAATTTGTTAGCCTTATCTAGCGCGAGCCGCTGGCTAAATTCCAAACAGTCTAGGCTTAAAATCTAACGCCACCCGGTCACAGACGAATATGTGGTCTAAATAGCATCACCAGTGGAAAATGGGACAATCTAACAGATCTGCATCGACCCTCCTCATATTCTATCCATGTAACTAGATACCTGGGTAGACGGCCAACTACGTGCCCGCGTCTACATCCCTCCTTCTGGGTGATCGACCCGGTGTCTAACGACGTGACCAAATTCTCCGATGAAATCAATCAAGCTACGATCTCTCGCTAGGTCACCGCTTCTATCTAACTTGGGGCCCAGGACAGCATTCCGGTTCCCCGTTAAGACTAGATGCGGCGAATCCACTAGGAACCGTCCAAGCTGACGAAAAACGTGACGCGATTTTCCCGGTCGTTAGGTGCATAAACCACAATCATCCGGAACGAACGACTTTTTACGACAATATCGGCCACGAGCAACAAACCCTCGCCATCGACGTGTACGAGCTCTAACCGGCAAAGAGACGCTTCTGACCAGTCGGTACCCGTATTCTGAAAAGACGAAAAAGTTGTTAGACAACACACAAGCAACAACTTTGAAAACAAAATGTGTCTCCTGGATCGCGTCGACATCAACAGCGTTCGACAAGACGTCACGAAGCAGGCGGGCCGCCTTATCCCGATCTTTCATGCCATTTGCGTTCAAACTCGCGGGTGAAACGTGGAGACGCCTTGATTTGGGGGCTGTGTCCATAATCTTTGCTGGCGACGCAGGGACCTTGTTCTGTCCATGACCCACTCCGCGTCTCCTTCTTGGTTGGTTTCTCGTCCTCTTCTTCCTCTATCCCCCTCTTCAAAGAGGAAAACCAAGATGGAGCCATTTCCACCACCCCCATCTCCAAATCGGGTCGCTGTTGCTTTATTTTATTGTTGTTTTTGGCTGATGTTTATGTTGTTTCTCTTGCTGTTGTTTTGCTGTTGGTGGTGCTTTTGTTGTTGCAACGGTTGTTGACGCTGCACTTCATCTGGCCGCTCCTGCAGTTGTTATTGTTGTGGTAGAGGCATGTCCTGGGCGGGGGAGAACAGACCTGTTGTCGACTTTCGTCCCTTTCTTACCACCCTTTTCCAGACCCCGACGCGAGACTTGCCAGACTGTTTCCGCTGTTGCCGTTGCCGGGAGAGGTTGTGGCGACACGTTCATACCGACGCCCCACACGACCAGCAGGAGGGTTGGCAACCTTCTACCACCACCAGCGACTTTTTCTCTTGGCACATGAATATGTTGGGGATCTCTGCAAAGTATTTGAGGGTTATAGTTACTTGGAGCACGAAGTCCCCCTAGCAATGCCCACTTTACTAATTATGTCACTAATTATATCTCTTCTACTTGTCCATATTTGTCGAAAAAAGCCCCAATCCAGTCCTCACTGATATCCCCGAGTATCATCGTCTTTTGGATGCCCATGTATTCGATCTGGAAACGGACTGTTTGGATATACCAGCAGGGTATCCCACAAAACCTTTGATTTTTGAGTCGTTATTTGGGCCCTTTTCCAAATTCTTTAGGGCCTCCTCCATTGTTTCCTTGTTGACCCCAATTGAGCTCCGACGGTCAGCAGGGAGACTGTCCTTGTATTGAGAGTGTCCAGCGCTTCTTGTGTCGCGAGGAACTCGTTTCCTTTAATGTATTCCTCATATTACTTTTTGTAATTCAGCGTAGTAACTAGCGTCTTTTTCCCACCCAGACCGTCTTTTTCGGGGCTACAGCTTGTTCAATATGCACGGTGGGGATGTTTGGGTCAATTCTGCCATGGCAGCGCTACGCCACGGCAGTAATACAATTTTTAAAGTTCTCCCCATATTTATATCGATGTACAAAACAAAAGAAAGAAAACTAAAGAATAATTAAACGAAAAGAAATAATAAAAAAAACAAAAACAGAAACGGACTAGAGTCGGGGTGGGTCAACAAAACAAACAAAAAGTGAAATTAAAAACTTGGCTTGCCAAAAAACAATACAAGCAAAAATACAAACCAAATAAAAAATTAGTTTACGAGCAACAAAACGAATTAAGGGAGTGTTATTAAAACTGTGTTTTCTTAAAAATACAAAAAACAAATCACACGTGTAAAATAAAAGTGTAAAATAAAAGTGTAAAATAATAGTGTAAAATAATAGTGTAAAATAAAAGTGTAAAATAATAGTGTAAAATAAAAGTGTAAAATAAAAGTGTAAAATAATAGTGTAAAATAAAAGTGTAAAATAAAAGTTTAAAATAATAGTGTAAAGTACTAGTGTAAAATAAAAGTGTAAAATAAAGGTGTAAAATAATAGTGTAAAATAAAATTGTAAAATAAAAGTGTAAAATAAGAGTGTAAAATAATAGTGTAAAATAGTAGCCTAAAAAAAATTGTAAAATAAAAGTGTTAAATAAAAGTGTTAAATAATAGTGTAAAATAAAATTGTAAAATAAAAGTGTAAAATAAAAGTGTAAAATAATAGTGTAAAATAATAGTGTAAAATAAAAGTGTAAAATAATAGTGTAAAATAAAATTTTAACTTAAATAAAAGTTAAACAAAAAGGAAATTTAAAAATGAATTAAACTGAAGCGAGAGTAAAACTAAAGCATACAAATACAAGTCCTACGTAGAAGGTTTACGAATTAAAGTGAGGGGGGAGTTAAAGTCACGCATTGGAAACAAAAGAAATAAAAGAAAATTGAAAGTGAAAAAGTTTCACAAATGACAAAAAAAAAATTAAAAAACATAGTCTCAACGTGAATTCACTTCTTCACAAAGTTTAAACGTAAAAAATCCACAAATCTTTTCGGACGAAACTTATTTTGGACGGGAGAAAAATAGAAGAAATGAACGTAATAGCAATTTTTTCTTTTTTTTTTCTTTGTCTTATCAATTAAATAACAGTCTTGTGTTTACCCGTTCAAACGTTCATAAAAACGGCTGCCTCGGTATTGAACGTGTCAAAATGAATTAAATATCACCAGCGTGAAGGCATGCAATTGAAACATGCTTAATATGATGGTAACCGTTCCCACCTGGGAATTTTCCAATATTTATGATATACAAAAATACATATTTGCGTCACAAAGCCAAAAAAGGGGAGGGGTTGATGCTGGTCATCACTATCTATCTTATACCTAGCTAATTGGATTCACGACCCATTCATACATTACAATTTTCGCATTCACTATAAACACTCGTCCGTCACCAATCAATCCTCCATACACCATAATACCACATCCTCTCAAGGGGGACTTACAAAACGCCCCCCATGCCATAAAAATCTAATGATTATAAAGTTTACACTTAAATATGTATGGGTGATTACATCTGAGAGGAAAGGGAGATGAACCCAATAACAAACTAAATATTAACACAAGGCAAACTAAACATAACTGATGTTAGTAGGGCTCGTCCAAACCTAAAAGAAAAGAGAAGCCGCTGTATTCTGCCCATTGGAAAAAATCAAGAAGCTTTCAATATTTATTACGTAGAACTACATAATTGTGGCACGAGGCCGAAAAAGGGGGTTGGTAGAGGCTGGTCCACACTAACTATCTTATACCTAGCTAATCCGATTCACGACCCATTCACCCATTACAATTTACCCACTCACCACAAGAACTCGTCCATCACCAATCAATCCTTCATGCACCATAATACCACATCCTCTCTAGGGTGACCTACAAAATGCGCCCTATTCCATAAAAATTTAATGATACTAAAATATATATAAAAATCTATGATGAAAAAATGAGTGGGGAGGGAGATGAACCCAATAAGAAACTAAAATATTAACACGAATCAAATTAAACATAACTGATGTTAGTAGGGCCCGTCCAACCCTCAAAAAAGAGAGGCCGCTGTATTCTGCCCAGGGGACAAAATCAAGAAGCTCTCTCACTAAGTGAGCGGAAAAGGAGAAAATATATAAGGACATCTGGGAATTTTTCTTTAGCTGATTATTTACTAGGGGAGATTAATCACACAGCTTCGTATGAATCTCATAGAACTCTCCTGCTATTCTGTTCATTCACCCGGTTAATTTGCATACGTACGTATCCTCGTGTATTTTAAGAATCGAAAAGTCGATGGATACTGAATATTTTCTCATAATTCCCGCCTTAAGATCAGTCAGTTATGTGCCATGCGTGATACACGCGTCGGTATAATAAATATGACTGACAATCTCAAAAAAAGATCGATCAAGAAAAGTAAAATGATTTACTATGGATGATCTAGAGATTTAAGCAAGTCTGTACATTTTCCCTTTTGTGAGGCAGATTTTTTCCGCAGCCATTTCTTTCTGCGTCAGACCGCTATAGATCTGTACTCATATTTACCTATCTTCTTCTGCCTCCATAGCTGGGAGGAGAAGATGATTCATACATTTCCTAGGGGTATTAGCACGTAAGTGCTAATACCCCTAGGATTCCCCAATCCGAGCCGCTATCCATTACTCCACCTTAAGATGCTTGTCGAGATTACAGATGCAAGCTCCGTTGATGTCATATTGTTGTGCCTGTCAACATACTTTTGTCCATTTAATCTTTGACTTAATTGTTCCTTTGTACAACCCAGATAAATTAAGCCATGCTTGATACATTGGGCGATGTATATTAAATATATTAAATACAATGTAGATTTATATACATTTATACTCGAATTAATATATATATATATATATATATATATATATATATATATATATACAGGGTGACCAAAAAAATGGGAACTTTTTAACAATCCAATAAAACCAAGAGTGATGGAAGAAAAAAATATTTAATTCATAGTAAGTGAAACCTTAAAAGATGCCATTTAAGAAACAATGATGGAA
This sequence comes from Acanthosepion esculentum, assembly GCA_964036315.1. Lineage (NCBI taxonomy): Eukaryota > Metazoa > Mollusca > Cephalopoda > Sepiida > Sepiidae > Acanthosepion > Acanthosepion esculentum. Next base: position 87,618,816 of record OZ038497.1, on the reverse strand, counting down.
TTTTCATTTTTTTTTTAAATTACGTCCTGTAGACGGCGTCCTCCTGTACGAATGCATTCTTGAAATCTGCTGTTGAGATTCCTCATTGACTGCTGCAACATCTCAGCTGGGATACTGTTAATTTCATTCTCGTTACTAAAATGGCGAAATGTTTACTTACTCAAGGTCACTTGTCTCGCAGTGTTGCCACTTGCTAATGTCTGGCAATACGCACTTCAAAAATTCCCGTTGTTTTGGGTCACCCTATATATATATATATAACTTGAAGACAGACATTCTGTTTAAATATTATTTAACATTGTCAAACACTGTGTTTCTCGTTTCTTAAATGTCTCCCTAAACTCTTATTATTTCCTTTGATTTGTGTAGAATACACATTTCCTTCTGGGTTCCAACCAGAGACCTAAGGTCAGAAATCGCTTTATGACAGTTTACACTGATAATTTTCGTAAAAAACATTATAATTATTATCATTTGTGTGTGTTGTCTCTTCTGCTTTGTATTCTCTTAACAGTTATAAAATATTGGAAGAGTTACGTCAAAAATTTGCCCCTTAATAATAATAATAACAACAGCTATTGATATCGATAAAATAATATAATTTACAGTATTAACTATTGTTAAATGTGGAATAGCATTGACTGGAGATGAGACTGTAGATTTTTTTTATTATTCTCACTATTACTACGGAGCTAACAATTAAAGGAGAAATTTACATTATTATCGGTAATAATTGCTACAAGTAATTCATAGTAGAAACCTCGAGAAATTTAAATAAAATTTTATATTTTCACCAAAGGGGTATTTTACAAAACAATACATTAAATGCATGAGTAATAAGTTTGAGCATAAATTTCATTGAAAAAATGCTACACTAATTGAAAGAGAAAGCAATTTACAAAAGGGAAAATGTACAGACATTGCTTTAATCTGTCGATCATCCATAATAAATCAACTGTTTTTCCAGCATTTTACTTTTCTTGATAGATCTTTTCTAAGTCTGTCAGTCATATTTATTATAAAAATCTACCGTTTCATAAATAGTCAATCCTATTTTACATTTAACAAATATTTTCCAAAATAAATTTGAAATTACGAGTCGTGTCGCATCTGAGCGTGGCTTATACATGTATTTTCTTAGGCATTCTTGACTCTGGTTCTTTCCAAAATATTTCACCTAAACAATCAACATATCTCCGATATATTGATGATGCTCAATTGATATATTCCGGTAAAAATAATTTAACTGGCTTTGTAGATAAACTAAACAAAGTCGAATTTCCAATAGAGTTTACTTATGAAATGAAATCACACAATACTTTAACTTTCCTAGATACAGCACAGTAGCAAATCCTAAAATTAAGTGTCCATCGCAAATCAACTAATAAAATGATCTCATAGATTTCTATGCTCACCATAACAACAAAATAACATCCACTATAATCATCGGATTCCATTTAAGAGTACTCAGAGATTTTAGCCCTCAATATTTACATACAGACAAGAAACACACGGAAAATATTTTTAAGCACTCCCAATACATTATTTCATATTCAACGTGAAACAAAAGACTCGTGAAATGTTTACAAATAGAAATGCGGGCCTTCCTAACAATCCAAATGAATGAAAATATATTTTTCTATCCACCAAATCTATCACAACTCCAATTTACAAAAATGTATCGAAGTTTAGCATAAAAGTTGCTAGAACTACTTCTAAAACAATGAACTAAATTTTTAATAAATGCAAAACAAATTAATAATTTAAAAGGTGAAGGAGTGAATTACTCTATTATAAGTAATAATTGCCGCAAGGAGTATATAGGAGAAACCTCAAGAAATATAAATAAGAATCTATGTGTATACAAAAGGGACATTTTACAAAACAATACATTAAATGCATGAGTTGCCCAACGTAATGAGTTTGAGCATAAATTTCATTGAAAAAATGCTACACTAATTAAAAGAGAAAGCAATTGACAAAGAGGAAAATATATACAAATTGCTTTAGTCACTGGATCATCCATAGTAAATCAACGTTTTAAGAGCATTTTACTTTTCTTGGGAGATCTTTTATTATCACAATGTAGTATTATTAATTACAAAAGAGATGGAAAATTGAATAATTGATTCTTGTGCCTTGTTTACCTTTAATAAAAGACAATGTTTCATCAAGATATTTGTCTGCTTCTTGAAACAACCACTGATGTTGTTGTTTTGAGATGTCGTTATTATTACTTTTATTATTATTATTATTATTATCATTATTATTATTATTATTAAATAAGTGCAAATGATTTGAAAGAAAAGCGGTTTTCAAATGTGTATAAATTCGCGACTTGTAAAGAGTGCTGGTAGTTGATTGACACTATATATATATATATATATATATATATATGTGTGTGTGTGTGTGTGTGTGTGTGTGTGTGTGTGTGTGTGTGTGTGTGTGTGTGTGTTATAGGTCAAATAGGGATCGAAATCCGGCAGGATGATGAGATAGAGAAGAAATAGGAAACCTTTACCAAACCAACTCGTTTCGCTTTTTTTAAAAAGTTCTTCAATGTTTTAGATTAAAAACCTAGTTCTCTATTTTATCTGTTTTCTCTTATACTCAATTTCTCTTATAAAAAAAACAATCAGTCTGTAGTTGGTTTTCGATTAATAAAACCAATCAGTCTCTTGTTTGTTTTCGATTAATGAAACCAATCAGTTTCTAGCCGGTTATCGATTAATAAAACCAATCAGCCTCTATTTGGTTTTCAATTAATAAAACCAATCAGTTTCTAGTCGGTTTTCGATTAATGAAACCAATCAGTCTCAAGTTGGTTTTCGATTAATAAAACCAATCAGTCTGTAGTTTTTTCGATTAATGAAACCAATCAGTCTCTTGTTTGATTTCGATTAATGGAACCAATCAGTCTCAAGTTGGTTATCGATTAATAAAACCAGTCAGCCTCTAGTTGGTTTTCGATTAATAAAATCAATCAGTTTCTAGTCGGTTTTCGATTAATGAAACCAATCAGTCTCAAGTTGGTTTTCGATTAATGAAACCAATCAGTCTGTAGTTTTTTCGATTAATGAAACCAATCAGTCTCTTGTTTGATTTCGATTAATGAAACCAATCAGTCTCAAGTTGGTTATCGATAAATAAAACCAGTCAGCCTCTAGTTGGTTTTAATAAAACCAATCAGTTTCTTGTCGGTTTTCGTTTAATAATCAGTTTCTAGTTGCATTTCTATTACTGAAACCAATCAGTCACTTGTTGGTTTTCGATTAATAAAACCAATCAGTCTCAATGTTTTATATAGTTGCTGGACTCAAATAAGGCGACGAACCCTTATATATGAAAATGCATAAATAGCTTTATTGTTCGAGTTGTGGTAATTGAATAAAGTGTGAGAGAATCACAGAGACAAGATTGTTCACACAGAATTTGGCGGAGACAAAATCTTAGGTGAAACTCCAGCCAGGCTCCTTCTCAGGCCAAGGGTTTGACCGTTTTTATAACATTTGGACACGCACGTAAGTTCACGTAAGCCTTCTTCTTGTATGTCGCCTATGCAACTTTTTGTGGCCATACCTCTTCCGGCTATGTGCCCACGCATCTTCATCTGGTCACGCCTTTTCCTGGCATTCACCCACGCAGGCACGCATTTCCTTCCGCTGTGGACACCTTTTGCGCTCTGTTTATTTTAGCCATTTCCTGTTTATGCTATCACCAATTCCGATTCTCACAAAGTCTGATGCAGAGGAAGTGAGGTCAAAGATCTTCCTCAACCGATATCCAACATCGAGGTTTTCTATTACTATAACAAATCAATATCTAGTTAGTTTTCTATTACTTAAAATAGCCGCAAATTCAAAACTGACTTGTTGAATTTTCGATATATTTTCTACTGTGTAACGTTTATTTAAATAACGTGAGAGAAGATATTTAACATGTAGTTTTATTTACATCTTTTAAAATTTATCAACTTTTACTATTTCATATCTTTTATCTTCTGTAAATTTTCTTATAATTATCTTTACGTTTTTAAGGAAAAATCTTTCTAATATTTTCCCAGTATTTAAAATTGTACTTGGAATTAAGTTTCATATTCCGATGAAATCTATTCAAATTATGCTGCAAGTTCACCAACTTTCGTCATTACAAAAATATCTTCCAATATTCAAAACCGTTTTCTTCAGCTATTTATTGTGTATTTAATATAGTGTTAAACTTTTAAAAAATCAATTTCCGATACATTTTCTATTTTGCAAAATCTATTTTGTCAAGTGTGAGAATTATCGTTAGAATGAAGATAACAAAATTAAAACCAAAATATTCCAATGAATATCTAACGAAAAGGATACCATTTTTAACACTTCCAAAGGTAATGTTTGGCGTTATTGGTGATAACGTTCTGAATGAATTTAGATCGATCATATCAATATAAGGATTCCTTCCACCTTTGTTCAATGTGCAGATTTCTTTGATCAAACAATCAATCTACAATTGTAGATTGAACCTTAGTAGCATTCTAATTAAATATCATATCTATACAATTACACAAATAAATCACCCGGGTATGGAATCGTTTCGAAAAAGTTAACATATTCCCGTCAGCAAACAGTCTCTCTTAAATGAACCTTCGCTGAATCAGAATCCTCTTGCAGGTGTGGAAAACACTTGAAAAAAAATCGGTCTAACAGGAAACTCATAACGAGACCAGCAGAATTGTGGCGACAAATAATTTCTTTTCGTTTGTTCAGATTTTCTTTTATCGCCTGTGGCAAGTAAGTTATGATTGAAATATTCATTTCAGAGGGATCGATATGGCAGAGGAGCTTTCACTCGTACACCTGTGTACAAAACTAATTTTCACTGTGACTATTACACGATAAGTTTTTGTGGGAGGTGAAGGTTGTTTAAACGAGTAGGGTTTCTTACTATCCGTCCCATTAGCGTAAACGAATCTCATTGAAAAAAAGCGATAAAAAAACTAAAAAAAACTCTTTCAACGACGTTGATGTTTTTGTTAAAGCATTTAGGGTATATCAATAAATTGTTACTCCTATGAATATTTATCTTACATTTGCGAAGGGTTTGACACATATCAAATGTCTAAGCTATCAACTGTATACAAATATTTCCTCAGATCAATTATTGAAATGTGTTATATAGGAATAAAGTGTCGCTGCTGATACGGGAGTTTGAACACAGATCACCAGACAGCAAACACAGTTGATTTCATTTAGAATAAATAGATCACGTGATGGTAAAGGAAATGTATATGTGGGTATTAGCGTGGCGTCTAAGTGGTCACTAGACGGATCACTATTCGGTGGTTACTTTTCGACCGAGTATTATCGAGAAAGTACCATTAGTGTGAGTGTTATTCGAAGACATCTGACACTATTATTGTTCAAAGACATTACTATATTTGTATCTGCGATTACAAAGTCTCTATTACAACGAGCATTACGAAAGTGACAACGAGTATTAGTTGACGTTACAAAAATGGAAACGAGTGTTCGTTTACATCACTAAAAAAGCCAAACGTGGAAACGTGTATAATTTGACAAAGAATATATTGTTATATAGGAATAAAGTGTCGCTGACGACACTGGAGTTCGAACTCAGATCGCCAGAGAGGAAACACAGGCGATCCCATTTTGAATAAGTAGATCACGTGATGGTAAAGGAAATGTATATATGGGAATTAGGGTGATTACTCTCCGGGTTACTTCGGAAGTGTCCTGGTCAAAATCTTTGCCTCCGGGCAGTGAAGATCCCTAGACGGGTTCTACGGGAAATTTGGGCCTGCGGGCTCTGATATCCCACAATAAACATGGCCTTCATTATTTACATTATTCGGACTATTGACTATCTCGCCATATTTATTAAAACATTTCGGCCGTTGTACGCTCCGGCCTTCTTCAGGTGGTTGGAATGTCGAACTGAACCCTTTATTTCGCTCACTGGGGTAGACTGTTCTAGTTCCATTTGCCATGTTTAATGGGTGTTATTTTTTCCCTCTGAAAGTTCTCCACTGCCTTAACCGGGTATTGAACTCACAGTCTTTGGGTCCTGTCACTGGATCTAACCAACGCCTTTATCCACTGCGCCATGTGTCCTTGAGGACATCTGTGTATCAATTTCTGGGTATTATAAACCTAATGTCTTCAGCAACCATTTTTACCAGTGCTCATATTGAAATTTTTTCTGTTATCAATTCAGTTTTACCAGAACCCATATTTTGTTGTTATTATCGATTTTCTCTGGCACTCCTTATTACTGGTTCCAATATTGTATTCATTTCTATGCTTGGTCGGCTCAGGAGATTTTTGTGGCCTAGCATATGCGCTGATTCCTTAAGTTTATGAATTTTCCAATGGTGTTCCTTGTCTATGATGTCCACCTGATCCCACAGAGGGTACTGATCTCCCTTCTCTCTCCATATGTGGTCAGCCACGCCTGATTTTTCACTTCCCCTCGTGTTACAGCTTTCTGGTGTTCTTGAAGCCTCACCTTAAGGGTGCGGCCTGTCTCACCTTTATATTTCTTTCCGCAGTTCAGATTGACATTCCAACCACCTGAAGACGGTCGGAGCGTACAACGGCCGAAACGTTGTTATAAATATGGCGACAAAGATGACGACAATAGTTCGAATAATGTAAATAATGTACATAATACCTCATCTCAGAAATATAGACAGATATTGAAACATGGCCTTGTGCCACATACGACCGCGTGGGGCGGTTAATGAATATCTAACTACAGGATTACTTCGGAAGTGTACTGGACAAACATTTTTCCTCCAGGTAGAGAGGATCCATAGACGAGGTAAGTTCAAGGGGCAGAGTCTTGTCTCGGGATACAGCAACCCGACCCCGTCTTTTAAAAGGTCTACGGGAAATTTTGTCCGTCTTCCGGGCTCGGATACCCGACAAAAAACGTGACCTCGTGCCACATGCGACCGCGTGGGTCGGTTACTGAATATCCCACTACATGGATGACTATTCAGATCACTATTCGGTGGTTACTATTCGAGCGAGTATTATCTAGCAATTACAATTAGTGCGAGTGATATTCGAAGGCGTCTGACACCAGTATTGTTCAACGGCGTTACTATAGTTGTATCTGCGATTACAAAGTCTCTACTACAACGAGCATTACGAAAGTGACAATGAATATTTGTTGACATTACAAAAGTGGCAACGAGTGTTCGTTGACATCACAAAAAATGGCTTCAGAACAACAGATGCATTATGTGAACCACTGGATATCATCAGAACCTATAGATGGGCGGTATAAAAATACCTGAACCTATATCAAATAAACAATTCTAACAGCTGAAACAACACAGATTGGATAGAAAGTTCTCTATGAACACCTTCTGGGTTGCAATGAACAGGGAATTCGTTTTCTCATGAAGTATCCTCTATACAACCGTGAACCAACCCCTTGGCTTTTCGTACGCCATATGATTTGTATTCCTAAATCCTCAGTATCTATCTATCTATCTATCTATCTATCTATATATATATATATATATATATATATATATATATATATATATATATATATATATATACGAAAAACGAGGTAATCCGTATGGGTAGACCCAAGGAGAATAAAATCCAGAGATCTCAATGTAAATCAGAGCTAATAATTTAAATAAAAACAGACCACTTTAAGGTCCCATGTAGTAAATTATTTCACCACAGCCCTTTTAAAAGACCGCGGACCATCAGACTTTACTTCCAAAGCTTAAAACGAAAAATGAAAAGAAATTTACACATTTTTGACGGGCAGTACTAAGTATATGTAAATTAACGAAGTTAGGAAGTGAGGGGAGAGAGAGACATGATTGAGTTAGATGTAAAATCTCTATTCTTTCAAAATTAAATTGTTTGAGGAAATCTAGACATTGACACATTAAATCGGTTAACTTAACGGAAGTTATATATTGATATGGAAGGGTGAGAGGAGAAAAAGACATGAAGAGAAAAAAAGAGAGAAAGAAGTTATGATAGAAAGTGTCATTGACTTTCTTTGGAATGAAATAGACGCTGTTGTTTTGCTTTACTTTGAGAGTTCATAAACATTATAATGTTTGATAAGTTTGAATGTTTAAACAGTCCATAAGGAATTTAATTATATGTTTGTTAAAGTGTTTTTTATTACAAAAATTTTGGGGATTTAATATGAAGTAGTTGATTAGACAAAATATTCATAGAATTTACAATAAAACACTAAAATTTTATTTTCCAATATAAGTTTACTTCTAGTTGTAATTGATCATTAAGGTGATATCTCTATCAGTTTGAATTTTATTCATGAATTTAATTAGCGACTATTTTTATTACTTAAATTTTGTTTTTAAGTTAATATGGAGTGATATTTGAAGGTAATATTAGCGATGTTGCTCTATCATATATTGTAAACACATTCATGCAAATTTCACATATACATACGTTCTTTTACATGTGCAGTCACTCATACAGGTACACATGTACCGATATACACGGGTAATTTCATGTATTAATACCTACATATATCTTTTTAAATGTTTCCTCATATATATATGTTTGTATATATATATATATGTGTGTGTGTGTGTGTGTGCGTAAATATATATATATATATATGTTTTTATATATATATATATATATATATATATATATGTGTGTGTGTGTGTGCGCGCGCGCGTGCGTGCGTAATATATATATATATATATATATATATATATATATATATATATATATATATATAGATAGATAGATAGATAGATAGATAGATAGATAGATATGCTCCCGGAAATCCGATCGAGCTCTCTAAGGAAAAAGGTTGTTTTAAAGCATTACTCTTCATGTAAAATTGAATTGGGTTCTATGAGGTGCTGGCGTATTTCGTATAGAGAAAGACGTTTAAATTCTCTTCCTTCGCTGGCCTGCGACGATGATCTAGGGTAAGAGATCTGACTTATATCAAATCAGTCGGTTTCAATCTCGTCTTGACGTAATCGGACATCTAGCCACACTGGGTAGCTGTGATACAACGAAACAGTCTGTCTGTGGATGACTATATATATATATATATATATATATATATATATATATATATATATATATATATATGCTCCGGAAATCCGGTTGAGCTCTCTAGGTAAAAAAGTGGTTTTAATAATCAGCTGCTCCTACTGCTATGAAGCATTGCTCTTGAAGTAAAATTGAATTGAGTTCTATGAGGTTCTGGCGTATATCGTATAGAGAAAGACGTTTAAATTCTCTTCCTTCCCTGGCCTGCGACGATGGCCCAGACTTATGAGATCTGACTGAAGTCGAATCAGTCGGGTTTCGCGGCTTGAAGCAATCGGGCGTCTGTGAAGCAGCCTGTCTATATATATATATATATATATATATATATATATATATATATATATATATATATATATATATATATATATATATATTGAATTGAGCTACATGAGTTGCTGGCGTGTTTCGTCAAATCCTTCGGAATATTTTTCAAAAGATATCAAAGAGCCGCCTGATGGTAATGGTAACTTTAGCTATTTCCTTATATCGAAAAGTTTAGCATTCATTAATCAAGAAATCAGTGATGTAGCCAGTTGAAATTAATAAACTCTTCCTCTTGAAATAATCTTTCAAGGAAATAGATTTCACATGTCCAGTAGCTGTTATCGATCTTTCCAGTATTGATGGGCACTTCCTCCCTAAACATTATTTGAAGAGGCAACATCTTGATTATGCCTTTATTTTCGGTTCGAGTGAGTCGTGATATCCATTTTAGTCTTTGCTGTTGTTGAAAGTCCTCAAGTGATGTGGTTTCTTGTATTGTGTACAGTTCTTTGTGATTCTATAGTGCCAGTCCTCAACATTCGAAAAACGACGACCTTCGTCAAGGCCCACAGACTTCATTCGCTCAAAGTTATTTTACCTATTAATCTGAGAAAGCGTTTATATACGGTTGACATTTTAGATATCTATAAATGGGTTTGGCGCCTCATGACATATATATGGAACACTATTTACATTATTCGGCCTATTGTCCTCATCTTTTTCGCCATGTTTATTACAACATTTCGGCCGTTGTACGCTCCGGCCTTGTTCAGATGGTTGGAAGGTCCAACTGAACCCTTTATTTCTTTAGTGACTGAAATAAACGGTTCAGTTCAACATTCCAACCACCTGAAGAGGGCCGGAGCGTACAACGGCCGAAACGTTGTAACAAATATGGCGACAAAGATGGGGACAATAGTCCGAATAATGTAAATAATGTACATAATACCTCATTTCAGAAATATGGACAGATACTGAAAGGCCGAAACGTTGTGATAAATATGGCGACAAAGATGAGTACAATAGTCCGAATAATGTAAATAGTGTACATAATACCTCATCTCAGAAATATAGATCGATATATATGGAAGTCTTGATATAACGCGGATAATTAAAAACATGATTCAGTTTAATATTTTGTTTTTGTAATTTGGTTAAAACTATCTCAATCACAGCCTATTATGTGTCAAGTTTCCGCATCTCATATAGTACATTTGTTATAACTGATCCATAAATCGACGTTTTTGAAGCGTTTAATATTCACTAATTCTACATACAAAATTTTTCTGACTGATTCAGGGTAGGTGACAGCACTAGTTTCATTCGAATTCCAGAACATAGTTTCTCTTTTGGAAAGGTAGCGTATATATTGGCGTCTCACGTGAAGCTTTGAAGACATAATTTTGAAGCTAATTTGACAAGCAGTAAATGGGTATATAATTTGGTCAATGGCGCTAATTTTATATCTCGTATATCATTCGACCCTCTTAAAATTAGCTTCAAAATTAGGCCTTCAAAAGATGCATGATGTGATGTCAGTATGTACGGAATATACTCGTGTATCGTGCGACTTTTGTCAAAAAGCCACGCCCGGAAAATTTAATCAAAAACGAAACGTACCCGGTACCGTCTATTAGGAATCTAAGAACAATGCACCATTGACGTTCGGTGATAATACCGGGTGGAAACGAAGATATATATCCGAATCAAAAGAAATCCACGAAGGCCTCACATGGGCTTTCATTTAGTTCTTCTTCTCCAAGACATAAAACAATCTTCTTCTCATCCATCAGCTATTCTGTATTTACAGGATACTGCCAGGAATTCCTCAGAGATTTGGAATGTAAAGAAAATTACAATCATTTAATCATATCCTGCTTTTTCGGAGCTTACATAAAAAACAACTTTTAAAGTACCCATGGAAAATTTCACTAGACGGAAATACTGGATCTATTTTTTTTAATTTGATCGATCATTTCTTTTAATCACCCCCCCCCACCAGCAAGGGGATAAATCCACCAAGAAGCAAGGGGTTACTGAGAGTAAAAGAAACTGCAAAAAGATAACGTCATTGTATTTAAATTCATGCACATAGTCAAGTTATGTGCCATGCGTTATACACGTTTAAGCGATCATGTACCTTTCAGTACATGACTGACGTGGCAGATTTTTTTTCCCGCAGTAGATGGCCATTTCTTTCTGCGGTAGACCAGTTGCCATCCAAGGCTATAGAACCTGGTCTGTCCTAATGCTTACCTATAGCTTGTGGGGGAGGAGAAGAGGATTCATACCTTTCGCAAGGGTATTTGTACGTAAATGAATGTAATGGATTCGACTGGAATTCGAACTCCGATTCCTCAATCCGAGCCGCTATCCATTACTCCACCGTGCTTCCTCATGCAGATAGTAGTTGACTCGAAAGCAAGAAACCGGAAAATGGTTCCAAACGCGCGAAATACGAGAGAAGAAATTATTATAATATAACTTACGACAGTAAACCGAAGTGACCTCGCTGTTAAACTATTTCTACGGTTCGATTTATGACGTCGTCGTACCAAAGATAGGAGCTCATCAGGTCAATTACTACGAAATTATTATATGAAATGGATTATTCGCGCCAAATATTCTGGTTAACAAATATATTCTCAAAATAAAAACTTCATGGCTATAAATTTCTTCTAATGTTGAACTGCTAGCTATTTTTCTTGTGGTGACTATATAACAAAAAGACTCAGCGAGGAAGGACAAAATTATAGGACTTTCTTTTACGTAAATACACAATTGAATGTAAGGAATAAAAAATGTAAGGAATATATATATATCTCCAGAAGATTGACTCTTCATTTAAATAATACTAGCTCCATTAAACAACATATTAAGTCACATACTGTTTCCCTTACGCAATCTGATATACGTAAAATACTTGTAGAAAATACTAAAATTATAGATAAACATACAGACATTAGACGCCTTAAAATCTTAGAGGCATTACATATTAAAAGAAAAAGACCTCTTATTAATCGAATAGATTATAATATATCTGGTAATATATTGCAATGTTTATAATATATTTAAATTTTGTAGCGTATTCTTCGATCTTTTGGCTTGTGTATTGGAAATCTTTTTCACGCTGTCACATGATAAAAATCTACGCCATGCACGTGATATAACATCATCGCGTCTTTTGAATTTAAAAGGAATTTAACGTTTTTAGTTTGTAAAAAAGTAGCAACGTGATTACGCTACAAGATAATTGGCAAATGTTTGTTTAAAAAAAAAAAAAAAAAAAAAAATTTTTGACTAAAATATTGACCCTGAAGATGAACAATGATGTTCGAAAGCGCTAGGTCATCGTATGGAAAATACATATTTCGGAACTATTTTCAAATAAAAAGTCTCATTAGAGAATATGAGAAAATTCAAAAGAAAATATGTAAGACTATGTTGTCTTTAACATTCAACACTACATGTTTGAAAGAAAAGTTGCTGCCAAATTACACATATATATATATATATATATATATATATATATATATATATATATATATATATATATATATTGCCGATCGGAAAATTTCACAGATATATATATATATATGTTTGTGAATTTTTCCGATCTGCACGGTATTATTAAAAACTACCCCCTTTTTGAATATCCTGCTTTGACCCTATAATAGATTTTCTGTCCCCCCCCCTTTATAAGACCATCCATTTATAACATCACTTACTACTATTCACCCATCTCTTGCCACTTGTCAGTTCAAATGCACCTCCACATATCGAGGTCTACTGTTATACATAAGTATCTAGAAGGTATCTATAAGTGGCTTGCACCTGCTATTCCCAAGTGTTTTCGCTGATTTCTTCTCCGACTTAACTTTAACAGCACAATGAGGTTATGGCTGATTACATTCAATGACTCCCAAACCAAACTAGTGACGTTCCATCCTCACCGAGTGGTCTCTTAATGTTCACCTATCGCGATGAACGAGTTATCTCTAAGTGAGGCCCCGTGCCATGAGCTTAAATGCAACCTAAACCTCAGGTAATGGTAATGATAATATTAGCCTTTTTCTTACAAAGAAACATTTGGCATTCATTGACCAAGCAGCCAGTACTGTTTTCGGGTGAACACATTTTAAGAAAACACGATTATCACGTTCAGTCGCTTGTATCGCTTTTTCAACTTTTGATTTGGGTTTCCTTCCTAACCTTCTATTTGAACTGTTTTGCGGTGGTAACATCGTGACTATGTCGTTATTTTCTTTTCGTGTGCTATTCATTTTAGTTGTTACTCCTGTCGATAGTCATCAACTGATATAATTTCTTTTATTTGGTAGAGTTCTTGGGTCTGAAATTCTGTAGCGTCAGTCCACAGTGTTCAAAGTGCGATGATCTTTGCAAAAAACCCTCAGACCTTTGGTCGACATTGATCTTAGGAAGCGGTTGTATAAGGCTGGCAGTGGTGTAGATATTTCTGAACGAGATGGGCGCTATGCATCGCATCCATATCAAAGCGTCGACCTGACGAGGATATTCAAGAACATGACTCGAGTTTCAGGTTAATGTTTTCGTTCCGTAGCAATTTGGCCTATTCAGCAAAACATCCGAATCTATGGTCAATTTACTTTTTCTCTTGTTGTTTCTAGTGTAGCACTTTTTTCACACCAACTTCTGCTTTGTGAAATCGACTCCCAAGAGAACACTGCTCTTATGACTTCAATCTTAAAATTTTAAAGTTAAGGGTCAACCGTCATCCTCACCACATATCGCCATAAAATGTGTCGCTTACTCTGTAAACATGTATCTCGAGTGGATCTTTGACTTTGCACAGGGTGAACACAATTATAAAGAAAAGGTTCAGAGACTGTGGTTAAACGGTAAGACACTGCAAACCAGCCCAATATTTTATATCCTGGGCTTCATTCGTTTTCCATTTTTACAAAAGATCTATCCATCAATATAAGTTGTTACCCCCATCGCGAATCCTTAAGTGATGTTATTTCTGTTATTTGGTACAGTTCTTTGCTTTTGATTCTGTAGCGTCAGTTCACAGTGTTCAAAGTGCGATGATCTTTGCTAAAACTCTCAGATGTTACTCGCTCATAGCCATTTTTTGTCATTGATCTTAGGAATCTATCTCGAGTGGATCTTTCACCATGCACAGTGTGAACACAATTATAAAGAAACGGTTCAGTGACTGTGGTTAAAATATCGGACACTGAAGACCAGCCCTTTATAGCAATGTTTTATATTTTGGGCTGCATTTATATTGCATTTTTTTTTAAGTTCTATATCTTCTTAGCCATCAAATTTCCTACTGAAAATTATAATAACGTGTGGGAAAATTAAATAAATATATCATCGTTAGTTTTTTCTTTACTACTATTTAATTACGCCTGCAAAGGATGTAAGTGTCAAGTTTGAACAAAAGCGAATCATTCTTTATCTTAGATAACGATTACGTTATGTCATGGAGTTCGCAAAGTTTATACTGGTTAATATGCACGGGCGTCGAACAAGAATCGTGGATGGCAACGAAATAAAAATGCAATATATATTTTTATTTCATTACTGGTTTTAGCGCCTATCACGAGAAAGAACGCTAAGTGTCAATTCTCTTAACACACATATCGTAAAAAGAAACCAATGTACGTGCTAATATATTTGGCTCCATCTTGAAAGGATAAGAATTAAAATGTTAGAAGCATTCAAGCGACACTGTTATATTCTCGCATTTATATTCGAAAAACCTCCATTAATAACGTCAATAACGGCACACGCGTTCAGGAACTTTCATTACGGACAGAAGCTGCAAAGAGGAACAATCGTTTATTTATTTAATTACGAGAATTTACAAAGAGGAACGATCAATTATTTTATCTTCATACCCTGCCCGGTGGCAAACGCTGATGGTGGCGCCTGGGGTGGCGGTCCCGCCATAGCCACCGAAACCATGAGATTACCCCTGGTCGGCGGCTGATGAAGACAGGGTATCGCACGTGCTAATACACGTTGTATGTTAAAAAAAAAAAGATTTGGCTCCATCCTGAAAAGATAAGAATTAAAATGTCAGTAGCATTCAAGCGACACAGTTTTATCCTCGCATTTATGTTCGAAAAACCTCCATTGTTCTTTTGTAAAGTTTCAGGAACTGGATCTATTTTACGCTAAATGATTACACCGTTCAGAAAATGATGCATCGTAATAATTACATAATTCACAGAGGTATTGATTACAGGAGGCAGAATCCATTACATTCACTTACGTGGGAACTCTTGAGAAAGGTATGAATCCTCTTTTTCTCTTCCCCCAGCTAGGGGTAAATAGCAGGATTCTGTAGACTTGGATGGCAACTGGTCTACCACAGAAAGAATTGGCAACCTACTGTGGCAAAAATCTTTTTTGGCAATACATTCTCGTTAAAACGAGTCTATAAGCATTTAATTTGTTCGGGGATATGTAAATACTGATTATTTATCTTGGAGTCTATAGGCATTTACTTGATACGGGCACAGGTAAATATTGATAATTTACAGGTGAATTTATAAGTATTTTTACGTGTCCTTTCTAGGGAAACTTTGTTGATTTATATTTGATTATGAATGCAGGTGTTTGGTTAGCGTAGAGGTAAATAACGGTTATTTATATTTGAGTCTATAAGCATTTACCTGGTTCGAGGATATGTTTATAATGGTTATTTATATTTGAGTCTATAAGCATTTACTTGGTTCGAGGATACGCAAATAACGATTATTCATATTTGAATCTGTAAGCATTTACTTGGTACGAGGATATGTTTATAACGGTTATTTATATTTGAGTCTATAAGCATTTACTTGGTTCGAGGATAGGCAAATAACGATTATTCATATTTGAATCTATAAGCATTTGCCTGGTTCGAGGATATGTTTATAACGGTTATTTATATTTGAGTCTATAAGCATTTACTTGGTTCGAGGTTCGGCAAATAACGATTATTCATATTTGAATCTATAAGCATTTGCCTGGTTCGGGAATAAGGTTAATAATCGTTATTTTTAAATGACTCTATAAGCATTTACTTGGTTTATGGATAGGTACACAACGGTTATTCATATTTGAGTCTATAAGGATTTACTTTGTATATTGTTACTTGTTAGATGTCATACGCCTCTGTAAGGAATGGACTCAATATAGTTCAAGTAAACCTACCACGATGTCTGCTTTTGCTGATTAATTTGGTGATGATAAGATTTTATTTTAAATTTATAAAGTCGTTTTCACAAATTTAACTCTAATTGAAATCTCAGCACAAATTCTTCATTTGCCAGCCGAACAACTAAAGCGGTTTGCTCGTCATCGATTCAAATGTATAATTACAGAAATCCTAAAAATTACAAAACAATATGATCACTAATGAATTTTAAATGTTTAATATGGTCATATGTCGTGTAGTCTGCGATTGAGAAGATTAAAAGAACTGATTAAAATAACCGATGCGATTAATTATTTGCGAATTTATTTCTTTGGGTCGAATGTCTGTCAGCTTATGATACAATTGCGTGTAGAAATACAGTATGTCTTATCCACTTTCTGATTGCTAGAAATTAATCGTCTTCAAGTTGGATTTGGAGGGGATGGAAAATAAGTGACAACGTTGATCCGTTTTTTAATATAAATTTACACAGCGTGTTAACATTGTGTTCCGCCAAAGTTTACTAATTATTTTACACAGTGCAATACGTATCAAGCAGCCAGTTCTGTGCAAGCGGAGTGCAGTTGTCACACTCTGCGAATATTAACCATTGATTTACGGTTATGTGCACCTACTAGGCCTAACATAAAACCGCAATTATAAAACACTAAAGTGGATGGGATGATAAAATGACAAAAGTTACTAAGAGCTACAAAAAATAGGAGCATGCCCCCCCCCGTGTCCTAAAGAGTGTAGCACAAAGTAGAAGAAAAAGGAAGTGTATTACGATCTTTCCCCGGTGTTAATCTCCCACTAGATTAAACTGCTAGCCATGTAGCCAGAATTTAACCTAATATCAATCTGCCAATAATTCTCACTCAAGCAATGAATATTATTTCAAACAAACTTACAACTTGAAAACGCAACCAACTTAAAATATCTGATCAAAGTAAGATAACTCTTTCAGACTCTCAGTAAGTCTTTTGAAATCTACACAATTATTTTGCAAACATAAACTGTTTTAAATTCACTATAAATAGCTAAATATTGAAATATACTTTCTTATATTTGAACATACATTATAACAACACACCACCTTTTGATCCAAAGTATAAGGAGTAGAGTTATATCATAAACTCTTTAAAATTCCTTTATACATTCGACATTATCTTTTTGTGCAGCCAACCCATATTTGGTCTATCAAGTGGAAATTCACATTAAATTACACATTACTCCAAAAGGGACGTTTAAGATAAGGGTATCAAAAGATAATGCGGCGAAAATGTCTTACGGCAAAAATCATATACGGCGAAAAATCACATGGCGAAGATTCCCGATGGCATGAAGCCATCTCGATTCCTCGGCTATATTTTAAGGAAAAGATCAACATGCGATCTCTTAACATGTGGAACTTCCAATCCCACCCCACAAATGTTAATTATTAATAAAAAAAACTGCGACGCAGTCCATGTATTTTTACAGTCATACGTTGGACGAAGTGGGTCAATGGTTTGCCTGAAGGGATAGTAGATTAAGGACAATGAGGGATGATCTACAAGATATAGGAAGCCGTGGAGAGCCATACTTACCAACATCAAGAAGAAATACAGCTTGTAAATAATCATGTTGATGAGAGTCAATTAGACATTTTGTTTTACGTTTTGTTTTTTGTAAGGTGTCTCTCAGAGGGATTCTACACTATGCTACAACGAGGTTGCGCCCCTAGCAAGCTGGTCGGTACAGAAAATGAAAAAAAACCCTCTTAGACCAGTAAATAATAGAAATCATGAATAAAGGACTAACTACTTACTATAAAATGATAGCATGCATGAAAATCAATACTTAAGTTGCGAACTACGTACTGGTGGCGTCACAATCAAACTCATACTGATTCCTGCATATGACGATAAACTTCATCCAGCAGCAAGGCCTCTTATCGGGAGATTTTGAGGAGCGTGGAACCACCACTTAACTGCTGTTGTTAGGTTCCCAGTTGTGGGCAAATACTTAACCGCCACACTGGGGTCAAAACTATATGAAAGTGTAAAAATAGATTTTTTATTGTAGAAATACCAGCTATATAGTTTTGTAAAAAATATTACCAGCAATACATTTTGAAAGAGAAAAATATTACCATCAATACATTTTTGAAAAAGAAAAATATTACCAGCAATATATTTTTGAAAAAGAAAAATATTACCATCAATACATTTTTGAAAAAGAAAAATATTACCATCAATACATTTTTGAAAAAGAAAAATATTACCATTAATACATTTTTGAAAGAGAAAAATATTACCATCAATACATTTTTGAAAAAGAAAAATATTACCATCAATACATTTTTGAAAAAGAAAGATATTACCATCAATATATTTTTGAAAAAGAAAAATATTACCAGCAATGCATTTTTGAAAAAGAAAAATATTACCAGCAATACATTTTTGAAAAAGAAAAATATTACCAGGAATACATTTTTGAAAAAGAAAAATATTACCATCAATACATTTTTGAAAAAGAAAAATATTACCAGCAATGCATTTTTGAAAAAGAAAAATATAACCAGTAATACATTTGACTCTCGACAAAAGCTCTCTTTACAAAAATATCTCAATGAAACCTGAAAGAATACATATTCTATGCGTACGAATCTATTATAAAAATCTCATCGGCTTTAAATAACTGTTGTGGATTCCGGGGAGGGAATCCTGCACAAATAAATAAACAACGCCAGTAATTGAAATAGGAAAGTAAGCGTATTGAACGTAAGAATACAAACGTGAAATGAAGATTAGTAGTCCAGGAATGCGGGTTAGTAGAAAGTATATGTACAAGTCTTTGTAAGTGGACCGTAGTTCTCTCTCTCTCTCTCCCTCCCTCTCTCTCTCTCTCTCTCTCTCTCTCTGTGGACTCTACGTATCTCAACCTTGTCTCAACGTATCTCCAACTCTGTCAGTATAAGTATACTTTAGACGGGTCCATCTTGTCTAAAAGGGGCAGAGCCCCACAACAATAACCCATTGAAGTTTATACGCCTTAAAACAAAATGAACTAATCTAATCTCATAGAAAGATTTATCTATTTGAGTCGCATAGTATCAATGGATGTTTCCAGAAGATAAGCAGAGTATTAATAGATAAGAAGATTTGGTCAGATACAAAGAAAAGTGTTCTTAACGGCTGTTTAATATCAAATCTTCTCTAGAGAAGTGTTTACTTGAACATGTCCTCACAGATGAAGAAGTATGACGATAAACTACTTCTGACAGCAAAGCTTCTGATCAGGAGGTTTTGAAAAGCGTGGAACTACCTCTTAATTGCACTTGTTCCCAGATTCGGTCTATTTGCCCATAGCTGGGACTCTAACTGCTTGTGATGTCACAAAGTTCTGAAAAGATTGTATTTGTTGAGACAAGAAATAATAACCAAAACACAGATGAAATAAACGATGAAAGTTGGCTCCAAGTTCAGAATTTTGCTATGGATATTACTGCACAATTAAATGATCTTAATTTGAAAGTACAGTGTAAAAACAAACTTATCACTTTAGTTGTATGATGGCATCAAGTGCTTCATCATAAAATATTCTTATGGAAGTCACAGTTTTCAAATGAAGATTTAGTTCATTTACCTACATGCAAAGAGCTGGACAGCACTGCAAATATCGCGACTGTACTTAGCTTTGCTACCTATGATAGTCACCTGGAATTGTTGTCAAAGGAATTTCAGAACAGGTTTAGTTATTTCTCATCTTTTGAACATCAGTTTGCATTATTCTCAACACCATTTACCTTTGATGTTACTAAGACAGAAGGAAGCGTGAAGTTGGAACTATTAGAAATGCAGTCGGATTCTGCTCTCAGAGCAAAGCATCTTGAAGTAGGAATACCGGCGTTCTTTTCATACGTTCCTTAAAAGTTTAAAAACTTCGGAGAGTTCGCCACAAAGATTATGTCAATGATTGGTTCTACTTACGTGTGTGAATAGATATTTTCCTTCATGAAATCAACAAAAACTTCTCAGAGAACAAGGCTAACTGAACAGCATTTGTCATTTCGGTTCAAAGTCGGAACTGCACAGACATTTCAGCAGATATACCAAAAATCGACAATAAAAAGATATGTCAAGACTCCGGAGAAAGAATACAACTGACTGAATAGTGGCAAATAAATGTTCAGGTTTTTTTTTTACGATGTCAACGAACACTCGTCGCCAGTTTGTGATGCCAACGAAAACTCGTTGTCACTTTCGTAATGCTCGTTTTAGTAGAGACTTTATAATCGCAGATACAATTATAGTAACGCCATTGGACAATACTTGTCAGACGCATTCGAATAACACTCGGACTAATATTGCTTCGACAATACTCGCTCGAAAAGTAACCACCAAATAGTGATTCGAATAGCAATCCGTATAG
The DNA here is from genome assembly GCA_964036315.1 of Acanthosepion esculentum. Lineage (NCBI taxonomy): Eukaryota > Metazoa > Mollusca > Cephalopoda > Sepiida > Sepiidae > Acanthosepion > Acanthosepion esculentum. The sequence continues at coordinate 87,597,876 of OZ038497.1, read as the reverse complement.
TGATGCGAATAGAGAAATAGTATAGTGAATAGAGGAGAGAATAGTTTTCCGTATAGTAATAGAGGATAGAATAGAAATGGAGATCCGAATAATATAGAGGATAGACTAGAATATAGCGATCCGTATAGTAGTAGCGGATAGATTAGGAACAGCAATCAATCTAGACGTCACATGACTTTCTATATATGAGTTTCCTCTGTGGTCACCTGATCCACTTAATTCACTAATGGGATCGCCTGTGTTTGCTCACTGGCGATCTATGTTCAAACTCAAATGTCGGCAGCGACACTTTATTCCGATATAACAATTTTGAACTGTTGTAAATTTGCACAATGTATTTGTTGCTATTGCAAACTGCAAGTATATCTTAGTATTTAAATTTATATGTTTTTTATCAAACTACTTCAATTACACTGTCTACATTGATCTTACTAAAATATCTGTATGCATATTGTAAGTTTCTAAAATATCCTGCAATAAATTTATCAAATGGCTCCAAGTTGTTGTAATATGCGCAATTGATTGTCATGTGTGGTCCGCATAACATATGCGACCATGGGGCCCTCCGAGGACCCACAGTTTGACATGTCTGCACTAGATGTTTGTCCTATCACTACAATCTTAATCAGTTCAAGTCTGTTTTCTTCCAATCCTATCCATATAAACTACCCTGATCGTAACCCTTTACCTCGTTTGGCCCCCGGGCATTGTACAGGTTTAACTTTACTGCAAAAAAAAAGGAAATCTCATGACGAATAAGTAAAAAGGAATTATAAAAAGAACTCATTTATTTTATTCGAAATGAAAAAAAAAGAAGAATTTAATTCTTCATCTTTAATGTGTCGTGTCTCTTTAAGAGAAGGAGGTCATGACCCTCTAATTCAGTTTTGTCTTTTTTTTCTTTTCTTACAAACCCTGTTCAACAATTAATTTGTTAATGCTCATCAAGTATGTAATGCGCTTATTTCCTCTGTCTATATTTCCCTCAGTCTGTCCTGCGACTTTTCCAAGTCCTCCTTCCTTATTATTGGTCCCAGAAAGTTCAACTGCCTCCTCCTGATGTTAAGTATAAGTTAACTTATTGTTTCCATTTTTTCAAAAACCTCATTGTTGTCCACATGTTAGTTAAGAGCTCAGTACTTTTGTTCTTGTGTTTCTAACGATTTTTTAATACTCTGCTTAGCTTTACCCATTCCAATAGATCTTCGGGTCTCCGTCCTATGTTAGAACACTTGCCAGATATTTAAATTTCTGTAATTGTTTGATTTTAGTATCCCCGATTTGTAATTTGCATTTTGGGCTCACCTTTTTTTGCTGACAAACATGCATTCTCTTTTTTTGTAGTTTATACTTTGTCCTTTCTTCTCGCTTTTCTTCGCTACCTTCTGTAGGAGCTTAATATAATACATTATTTACATAATTCGGACTATTGTTCTCATGTTTGTCGCCATATTTATTACAACTTTTCGGCCGTTGTACGCTCCGGCCTTCTTCAGGTGGTTGAAATGTCGAATCAGTGCTCATATTGCAATTTTTGCTGTTATCATTGCATATTTTTCCAGAGCTCATATTGCAAGTTTTGTTGTTAGTGTCGCTTTTCTTTGGCAATCCTTATTACTAGTTTCCATATTGTATTCATTTCTATGCTTGGTCGGCTCAGAAGATTTTTGTGGCCTAACATATGTGCTGATTTCTTAAGTTTACGAATTTTCCGATGGTGTTCTTTGTCTATGATCTCAACCTGATCCCACAGAGGACGGTGATCTTCCTTCTCTCTCCATATATGGCCAGCCACGCCTGATTTTTCCACTCCCCCTCGTGTTACAGCTTTCTGGTGTTCTTGAAGCCTTACCTTAAGGCGTGGCCTGTCTCCCCTTTATATTTCTTTCCGCAGCTGCACGGGATAGCGTACACGCAGTCTTTAGTCATGTTCCCCTCTATGGGGAGGTCTTACTCGGGAGAGATATCTGCGAAGTGTCGTCAAGCTTTTGAAGGTTGTCATGATGTTACATGGACCGCAGATCCTTTGTATTTTCTCAGATAACCGCTTCACATCAACAGGAGATAACTGATAACTGACATCCATTAAACATGGAACTAGAGCAGTCTACCCCAGTAAGCGAAATAATGGGCTCAGTTCGACATTCCAACCACCTGAAGAAGGCCGGAACTTACAACGGTGAAAACGTTGTAATAAATATGGCGACAAAGATTAGGACAATAGTCCGAATAATGTAAATAATGTACATAATACCTCATCTCAGAAATATAGACAGATACTGAGGAGCCGATATGTTGTAATAAATATAGCGTCAAAGATGAGGATAATAGTCCGAATAATGTAAATAGTGTACATAATACCTCATCTCCGAAATATAGACATATACTGAAGGTCCGATACGTTCTAATAAATATGGCGACAAAGATGAGGACAATAGCCCGAATAATGTACATAATACCTCATCTCAGAAATATAGACAGATACTGAAGAGCCGATACGTTGTAATAAATATGGTGACAAAGATGAGGAAATTAGTCCGAAAAATATAAATAGTGTACATAATACCTCATCTCAGAAATATAGACAGATACTGAAAGGCCGAAACTTTGTAATAAATATGCCGACAAAGATGATGACAATAGTCCGAATAATGTAAATAATGTACATAATACCTCATCTCAGAAATATAGACAGATACTTAATATAATAATGTTAAAGAAAAAGAGAAATAAATAGAAATCATGACGGAAAACAAATTTAGAAAGAAAGATTGGCCAGTGTGATAAAGGTAGAAAGAATAAAAGAAGAACACCATGACGCAATTCACTCCGCCAGAACTTAGGAAATGGCATGCAGGGTTGCCTGGTATTCGCGCCGAAAGTTCCAATACGAACTTTTCAGGATGTTTTGGTGTCAATCTGAGGAAAGTACAGGGGATTAGGAAAGAGTTGGATGTTTGGAGTGATCACCAGTGATGGCGACGTTATGCCTCCTTTCATCTTCCCACAGAGCCTCAGAATTAACACAGCGGTCCTAATCAAGTGCCTTGAGAAGGTATAGCTTCCGTGGATCAACATGGTAGCTGTTGAAAAACTGTACATCTGGGCGCTGCGCCATGCAATACAAGCAGGAGAACACAGTCATGGTTGACAGACAATTTCTGCGACTACATCACTCCTTACCCCCGGCCACCTAATTCTCTAGACTTCAACACCCTTGGTTATTATGTATGGGTCAGATGAGCGAGAGATCAACAAAACTCCTTGTAACACCAAAAATGGACTGATGGCACGGATTATGGCAGCATTCGCCAACTTAAACAAGACGACCGATGCAGGAGAATTCGAAGTCGTCTAGAGGCCGTGGGTGAAAGAAAATGGTGATTTTATTGAATAAATGTACTCTTTAGTATTAAGATAATTTTGTGTAATTTTGGTAAGTATATGTTCAAATGATCCGTCGGTATTATTTTCATAGTTGCGTAATGTGGACGACAATTTATACATCGCACCCTGTATAAGGAAAAAGAGAGTAGAAAGAATGACGTCTGAATGAAAGAAACATTTTGACTGATATAAGAAGAAAGAAGACTGAGAAATATAATGGAAAACAAACGAGGAAAGAAATAATATTAGAATCCAGAATCTTAACTTACATATCTATAAGTCTACCATTCATCCATGCTTACAATATTGCTGCCATATATGGTCTGGCGCTCCTCGAGATCCTTCATAAAAGCCAAAGATGAATTGGCAATATTATTGGTCCTGATCTGGCGTCTCGGGTTCAGTCACTTTCTCACTGTCGTAAAGTTGCCTCACTTCACTTTTTTTTATAAATACTTTCATGGCAAGCTTTCGGGTGATGCCATAGCGATGGCACGTAGATTTTATGAAGCGCAGTTCTAAACTGTTGACTAGGTCTCGCCAAATTGTATTTGATCTGGATAGATTTAACCTTAAGCTTTATGCTAATTGTTTCTTTTCACGCACTTCTCGCCTGTGAAATTCTATTCCGGCTCCATGCTTTCCAATCAACTTCAATCGGCAAAAAATTAAATGCGATGGCAATCTACTGTCCTCCTGATTATTCTTTCTTTGTTCTTACTCCTTAGTAATAATCATGTTTCCTAATTCTTCTACAGCCAGTAACCCCTTGTGTCTCAGTGGCTTTACTGCCTTTCTTTGTGGTGAACTTGATTAGTAAAATGTTTTGAGAAAGAAAGAAGCTTAACTGATATAAAAGAAATAAGAAACGGGAGTAGAATTATAATGAAAAAGAAACAATGAAATAAAAGAAAATTTGAAAATATAAGAAGGAAAGAAATTTGACTATATAAGGAGGAAAGAAATTTGACTATATAAGGAGGAAAGAAATTTGACTATATAGAATGGAAAGAAATTTGACTATATAAGAAGGAAAGAAATTTGAAAATATAAGAAGGAAAGAAATTTGACTATATAAGAAGGAAAGAAATGTGAAAATATAAGAAGGAAAGAAATTTGAAAGTATAAGAAAGAAAGAAATTTGACTATATAAGAAGGAAAGAAATTCGAAAGTATAAGAAGGAAAGAAATTTGAAAGTATAAGAAAGAAATTTGACTATATTAGAAGGAAAGAAATGTGAAAATATAAGAAGGAAAGAAATTTGACTATATAAGAAGGAAAGAAATTTGAAAATATAAGAAGGAAAGAAATTTGACTATATAAGAAAGAAAGAAATTTGAAAGTATAAGAAAGAAAGAAATTTGACTATATAAGAAGGAAAAAATGTGAAAATATAAGAAGGAAATAAATTTGACTATATAAGAAGGAAAGAAATGTGAAAATATAAGAAGGAAAGAAATTTGGCTATATAAGAAGGAAAGAAATTTGAAAGTATAAGAAAGAAAGAAATTTGACTATATAAGAAGGAAAATATGTGAAAATATAAGAAGGAAATAAATTTGACTATATAAGAAGGAAAGAAATGTGAAAATATAAGAAGGAAATAAATTTGACTATATAAGAAGGAAAGAAATTTGACTATATAAGAAGGAAAGAAATTTGACTATATAAGAAGGAAAGAAATTTGAAAATATAAGAAGGAAAGAAATGTGAAAATATAAGAAGGAAAGAAAAGATTACACTATTTAATGAAAATTAAAATTAAGGACGGTTATTGAAAATAAAAATTAAGAACGATTAACATTATAATAAATAAAGAAGTTTGGCTATTATAAAAAAAATGAATGGATTTTGCTGATATACACATACAAAGAGAAAGCAAAGATTGACGGAGATAACAATTAAAGAAGTATTATCTGATATAATAAGAAGATTATGATAAAAGTTGTCTTTACAAACTGCTTGGAATGCGATTCGAAAAACGAAACCTAAAGGAACTGGCAAGATTAAATGTAAAAAAAAAGATAATTTCTCATAGAAGAGAAATCCGGAAGTTAAATGTAGTGTCAATGAGATTTACGAGAACTGGAAATGAGAAATCTAAAAAGATATCCTGAACGACATATATTTACGACCCAATAAGAAAGCGGCGAAAAAGAAAAGTCAACCGGCTGTGATGTAAAGCCTGTCAATGTTCCACCCAGGATTTATGCAAGGGAACAAAGCCAATAATAAAACAAAAATTGAGAAAAGTTATATTTTTGAAAGAGCAAAGGCCTTTATATATAAATCACTGGCAAACTTCGACCTTCGTGCCCGAAGAAAAAAAGGGGAGTGAGAAAATGACGGTTTTTCAATTGACACTAATATCATTTTAAATACAAACAAAACAGTTTTTCGATTTACACTGCTATTATTTTAAATCCCATCTCTCCTTCACACACACACACACACGCACACATATATATATATATATATATATATATATATATATATATATATATATATATATATATATATATATATAAAGGTTAATTGTCAGACGCACAAACATACATAATCACACACTGACACACACGCACACACACATATGTTTGTGTGTGTGTGTGTGGAGAGAGAGAGAGAGCCGAGTTCGAATTCCAGTACAATACATTACATTCACTTACGTTCTAATACCCTCGGGAAAGATACTAATCCTCTTCTCCCTCCAGCTATGGGCAAATAGCAGGACAGACTGTGTTAGCAACTGGGTTAACAGAAGGACAACTCTAAATTCAAATCATGCGGAGGGTCGATGGGGAACTTGTGGCACGTAGTGAACCAGGTCTCTGTATTCGAGTCTTCAAAAAGTGAAGTTGATTCTGCACAAAGCCTTCACCATTATAATCAAATCATATGTGCTGGTGGTCTGGGCTGTCGTTCCCTAGGAACTGAGCTGCTTGACCCTCATACTTCGAATAAGACGGAAGAGTTCACCATATATATATATATATATATATATATATATATATATATATATATATATATATATATATATATATATATATATGTAAGCAAATATGTGGATGTAGATGCGACGGTATGATGAAAAATATGGAAAAGACTTAAATATCGTCTAATCCTAAGTATGTTTCTAATAACCATGTCCTGAAGATGGTCTACTAGACCGAAACGTCTGACGTCGACAGTAAAACAACATTAAAACAGTAAACTTGCATATTCGGATTTTGTTTTGTCTTTTCCATATTTTGGGAGACTGGGTGGCTGTGTGTATGTATAAATATCAACATAGAAGGACAGCATTTAGAGGCGACAGTCTGTTTCATGCTAGATGCAATCGGCAGGCCTGATGATTGCATCTAGCATGAAACAGCCTGTCGCCTCTAAGTGTTGACTTCTATGTTCACTTTTATATTTACACACGGTCTATCTCTGGTATTGAGCACTTTATCCCATAAATATAGCACATCTTAAGACTATATTTCTTCATATATATATATATATATATATATATATATATATATATATATATATATATATATATATATGGAGAGAGAGAGAGAAAGAGAAACAGAGATATAAATTGAGGAAGAGAAAGACAGAGATTAACGCATATCATGGTCGGTGATTCGTTTTTAGCAATGTTTACTTTTTCTTTAAATCAAACTTAAGCAAGGTAAACAAATAAATTCATTTGTTGACCAAACATATTGACTATTTTAAATACATTTATCGAACAAAAATAAATATTTCAAAAATGAAAGTACGGACTTCTTCTGTTTTTGAAATATACTTTTTTTTAAGAAAAAGGCTCAAAAAAATTGAGAATTGATATTTCTAAGGCATATAACGAGGAAATAAAGCTTGGAAAATCTGATTCAGGACATTGAATGTAAGAAGATTAAAGGGAAAAAAACGCATTAGCTACCCAGCGAGTTTGGGTAAATATGTGGCGGACCAATACTTAGAAGAAATATCAGAAAGACAAATTTATTAAGAATTACAATGAACAGGAACTTTTATATTTATTAATTGTGGAAAGCCATTTTCGTCTACACCCTGAAGAGACGTGGCACATAAAAGATGTCTGCCTCCGTAAGTATTACTTTCCGACAAGCGGCAAAATATTTCAGATAGAGAATTTATAGATATATATTGTATGGAGAAAATCGAACCAAGATGGTCATATTTAGCATCAGCAAGAGAAAGGTGAAATTTCTAGGGCACATAATGAGAAAAGTGGCCTTGGAAAATCTGATACTCACAGGCAAGATTGAAGGCAAGAGGGACAGATGAAAACAACGTATAACCTCCCTAACGAGCTTGTGTAAATAGATGGCGGAGTATGTTTTAGAAGAGATAGCAAAAAGAAACAATTTGTTAAGAGCTAAAAACGGACAGGAATTTGTGAAAAGCAATGATCGCCTACCTCCTGCCAAAGAAACAATTATCTTTGAGTATTTGTTTTAACTTTCGCACGCTGAGATCTTTCGTTTTTTGGGGGGTTTTTTTGCTGAAAATTCACATTCCTTTATTTGTAACACAGCCACCCAGTCTCCCAAAGGTTTTCCTTTTATTTTATTTTTTTTTTCTTATTGGTAATAACTTTAGACAAGACCGATGGGATATATTGGTTGATTTTTGCTTGCCAATTTTCGACAGGGCCCATTTTCCTGAAATATTTATCCTTGATTTATTCACACATTGAGATATGTTTGTAACAAAAGAATATTATTTTTACCTTCAAAGCAGGTTTTCTGCACCAAAGAGCCTTTACCCTCTCAAAAAAAAAAAAAACATCCTTTCGTCAATTGTCCGGTTCGCGAATATGTAAACCTCCCTGCAAACGTTCGCTTTCGTTTTTGGTGTTCTTGACAGAATTCCAAATAAATGCGATGTCCTTTGAAACCTTTCTTCTTCCCATGTTTCTGAGTGAATTCGATAGATGTTAGAATGTTTGAAATTATATTTCCCCTCGCAGCGCATCCGTTGAAATTAACTGAATGCATTTAAACCAGATTCCCACGTCGCATTACATTGCAAGAAATTTATTGCTATACTGAATCAGATGCAGTCACCATGCCGTGAGAATGGTAGGTAGAGAGTACGTCTCGCAGGACATTAACTGCCTAGTAAATTCGATATTTACTGATAGTGCAACAGTTATGGTCTTATGACGGAGAAAACTACCCGTCAAAAATATGAATTAACTTTCGGTTAATTTCCATCCATCCCTGGTTTGAGACCCAGTAAAGTCTAAGCAACCTAGAAGGCAACTTTCGGCCGGTTTTGGTTTGGTTTGTTTTACGGCATATCAACCACAATGAGCTATTTAATGCCGACAATTTTTATTTCTGGTAATATTTTTTTCCGACAAAAATAATGTATATCTGGTAATATTTTTCTACAAAGTATTTCTGATATTAAACGCATTTTTACATTTTCCTTGTGTTCCTACCCCAGTCTGGAGGTTAATTATTTGCCCATACCTAGGACACTAACAGGTGCTACCACCCCGGGTCAGGGAAGCACCAGCAATTAAGAGGTGGTTCCAAGCTCCTCAAAACCTCCTGATCAGAGACCCTGCTGTTGGACGTAGTTTATCGTCTTACCCAGGATACGGATGTAGTTTATCTTCATACACAGGACGGTCGGGCGGTCTTCAAGGGTAGCATCTGTGCAGGGATTTTAGGCATTTTGGCGTTTTATCTTCAGCATCGTTTGTACGTAAAAGGTAGAAGAATTTAGAAATAATAAAATTATTTTATTTTTATTCGACAGATTAATTCTGCATAATCTTTTTTTCGTGTAGGCAACCGATCTCCGTAGTTTGTTTAGATTTATTTTTCGCGCAATTTTTATTTTCATTTAAAATTATCATACTTATGATCCCTTTGCATAAAGTCATTCCTAAAAGACAGTAGGGAACTCAAACTATGTATTGTTTCGAAGACGTCAGGGTACACGTACTAGAAAAAGAAAAAAAAAGATATATGAGCAACGTACTCTGCCCCGCTTAAGTTTTAATTACGGTTTAATTAGATGATATCTGTTGTTAATTCAGTTCACCCGTCGTTTGCGATGACTAAAATGGTTTAAAGTGTTTGCTTTCCTCCAGCCCTCCGCTCTACCAACTGAGCTGTTGCTAGTGACCTCTTATATCTCAGTCTCGTTAGTACGCACGTACGCCGTCACGCCAACAATGCGTCTCTCTCGTCTTCCTTCCAGACTCGATATTTATGCCCGCGTCGGGGGGGGGGGCACTAAAAATTGCATACGAGACTTACTTCTCGCTTGCCTGAGACTTCCGGTTTTATAAATTCGAACTGGTTTGAATTCTAAGTCTTTTTTTTTTTTTTTTTTTTTTTCCTTTGTACGTCTGCCCGCGATATAGGAATTTCGGAATAATCCATTTCTATTTTAATGGCGGTCGCGATCTTTCAACAGGACTTGACACGCCAAGCAAATTCGCTTTGCGGGAGGTAAGTATTCTCGTTCAACGACAACCGAAATTAAAATTAAACAAGAATTGTTCCGTAAACGTTTCACTTTAAGTTTAAAGGAGTTATTTCTTTATTTTTTAATCGTGTGTAACTACTGTTAATTCAGGTTGTTTTTGTTTCGCCGAGATCGAAAAACGAACGGACGGGCGGTCAGACGGACACGCGTACACTGCGCTTTATTTACATAGATTCCTGTATGGCAGTGAATTCTGGACAATCTCCTCACAGATGAAGAGAAGATATGAGGCAGTAGAAATGTTAAGGCTACGATGGTGCGAGGAACGATAATATTTTATTTAAAATGGAAACAAAACGGAAACTTAATAATTAACACCAAGAAGAGACTGTTGAAATTTCTTGGGCACATAAAAGAGGAAAGAGGGATTGGAAAGTCTTATCCTCAAAGGACGGACTCAATGCAAGAGAAGCTCAGTAAAACAAAGAATAGCTTGCTTAGTGAGTTTGAGTAAATGGATGTAGAGACAGGGTTTAGGAGGAATAACAGAAAGTCAAAGGACGGGAAATTGTGGGAAGGGACACAGTTCATAGAAGAAGAAAGTGTACTGTACATTTCAAAAGAGAGACTTTCGAGATTGTTAGTTTGAAATCTGCATGCCACTTTGAGAAGTAATAAGCATTTGCGAAGTTTTTTTTTTAGCTGAATATTTCATTTGATTTGATGCCAGATGAAGACAATTAAGTCAGCTCCTTTGTAAATGTTTGTCATGCAGAGATTGATAAATACTGTAATCTTGTTAATCGTGCGTTCAATCCCACGGTCAGCCAGTGAAATCCGTGTACTCAGCTCCAGTGGAATGAGCAGAAGTGAAGCCACAACGATGAATCATCAATAAATAACATAAGACTTGTTACCATCTTTAGTATGTAAACAGCGGAATTATTACACTATAATTCCCCATGTATAATACGCCTTTTTTTCATAAAAAAATACTAAGCAAAATTAGGGGTGCGTATTATGCACAGCTAATAAAAAATTGCCGTTTCATAGGTCGATTTCAGTTGCGAAATGACTACTCACCACAAACATAGAACAATTTGACACTAACATTCGGCGATTGCGACCCCATAAGGATGTCAAATACAATCATATGTACCTAACAAAACTTAAAAATGTAAAATAAAATAAGAATTATCATAAAATTAAATTTCAATAATATTATTCTATGTTTAAAACCATTTTTTAATAAGAGTAGGAAACGCTGGCCGTATGAAATTGGAGAGGTACAATTTATAATGTTTGGTTACAAAACAAGGGGTGCGTATTATGCGTGAGTAGAAGCTTCTGCCACATTTTCAGCACAATTTCAGAGGTGCGTATTATAGATGAAGGCGTATTCTGCATGGGGAATTACGGTAATTCTATTTCATAATATTTTCTTTTTGCGAATTAATCTTTTGTAAGTTATTTAAAAACCGAAACAGGTTTTGGATTATCAAATTATTTGAGAATAAAAATGATTTTTTCCAGATGCAATTCCTACTATTTAGCCCATAGCTGGGGTATAGGAGATGGATTTATACTTTTTTCCAAAGAGTATTTGCACGTAAATGAATATGACGAACCCGACTGTTATTCGAACTCAGTTGGCTTACATCCACGTCACTCTGAAACACCGTTTCCCGTACAATCACCGACGTTAAGCAACGCTGAGGCCAGTCAGTATCTAGGTGGGTGACCTCTTGAGAATACCAGGTGCTGCAAGCTTGTTTGTGCGGGGAGTGTAATGGATAATGGCTCAGAATTGTTAAACGTTGAGCGCGGTTTCAATTTCCGTCGTGTTCGTTATATTCATCCTTCTCCCCTATCTAGGGGTTAATTAGTAATACTTGCCTAACCAGATCATTATTATCTCATAAAAAATGTTCTACAATCTAAATAATCTATTTTCTGGCATTAAATCCAAAATTGAATATATATATATATATATATATATATATATATATTGATGCATGTTTCATTAAATAATATAGAAAAGTTTTGTCTACTTATTTTAAGTAAATTCCTTTTATATTGTCTGATAAGCTTAATAACATTATGATTGAAAGATAAAAGAAAAACACCATATTGATACATGCTTTTTAATCCTATCTATGCTTTCGGCTTACAAAAGCCATTATCAAAGATGACAATTAAATTTCAATATATTAAACAATACACGGACAAAGCAATAATAATAGTCTGTTTTTGTTGCACGAAAGATTTTCAAGCAAGAACAAACTAGTGTATACGAGACGCGGATGCGATTATCACACTGCAGCTCGTGACATCACACATGACCACGCGAGGAGATAGATTTATACTTTTTTTTATATATACTAAAGATGGTAACAAGTCTTATGTTATTTATTGATGATTCATCGTTGTGGCTTCACTTCTGCTCATTCCACTGAAGCAGAGTACACGGATTTCACTGGCTGACCGTGGCATTGGACGCACGATTAACAAGATTACAGCATTTATCAATCTCTGCATGACAAACATTTACAAAGGAGCTGACTTAATTGACTTCATCTGGCATCAAACGAGAAGTATTAAGTATGGGAAGCCGTTGGTATACACCAATGGCTTCTGTTATCAATTATAGGCATTTAAGAATATTTGTCGAGATTCATAGTTCATTTTGTTCAGGTTAGGTTTCAACTTTTTTATGCATATAGCTTCAAGTATTTATATATATATATCATTATTATTTCGTACTGGACAATTAAGGTACTGGCCGTGCCAGTATTTAATAGAATACGTAATATAAATTGAACTGCACCACATATTTGATTTAAAAGAACTGATCCGACGTGCAACTTTACGGTATAAAAACTAAGACATTACTCTATTTATTGAACAATTTAGTTCATGCCACATTGACTGATAAACTCCTACAAAAAAAATTACCATATTAGTAAAAAAAAAAAACGTACTCTCTTAAAATTTCTAGAAAATTCAACCTTAACGCTGCGACTGCCCGCTCCAAAAATTTGTAACCGTTAACAATAACACAATTAAAATTTAATTTTTTCGTCTCGGATGCTAGCTGAATTTTACCAAAAGCAAAATAATTTCCATGCCTGAGGATGACGGAATATACAGTTGAAAATACGTGGGTATTGAAGAAATACCTTATATAGTTTATAATTTTTTAAAACAAGCATCGTAACATTCATCGAGTCATTTGTAGGTTAACGCCCTTTTAATATTTTGTTTGCAAAAGCATTTCGCCATTTTGTATCATTAACTTTTTGTATGAATGATTATATTGTAATATATATATATACATATATATAATTTCCATGCCTGAGGATGACTGAATATACAGTTGAAAACACGTGGGTATTGAAGGAAGACCTTATACTGTTTATAATTTTAAAAACAAGCATCATATTATTCATCGAGTGATTTGTAGGTTAATGCACTTTTAATATTTTGCCGGCCTTTCCTGACGATCCGTTTACGTGAAACCCTGGTAGGTTTGTCTGGCTCTCTAGGTCTAACTAGGTCTGCTCTACTCGTCGTATTGTGCATCTTATTTAGTTTGTTTTTTTTGCGTATTCGTATCGGATTTTTTTTTCATTGGGCCTTGGACTTGCATGCTGGACGATTATTTTCGGCTAACGTACATATTCCTGGTTCTTTCATTTTTTATACCGTTTTTTTTCCCTTTGGTATTGGTTTGATTATTGGCAAATCAAGACACCGAAGGTTTTTCGATAGAGTATAGTGTGTTATATTTATAAGACTTCTACCACTACTACTACTACTACTAATATATATATATATATATATATATATATATATATATATATATATATATATATATATATATATATCGCGCCTTAAGTCTAGTAGAAAAACAACATAAATCTATATATTTTAGTTTCTCAAAAGATTCGATCGCTTATTAAATAGAAAATTTAGTTAATAAACCTAACGAACGTTTTAGCCAAGCCAATACTTCCACGTCTGTTTTTAAGTGTTGGCAATTTTTTGGCTGATACAAATTGCAGTTCATTCTCCAGATATGTATTTAAAGGTTTCCTCCAAATAGCTCATGACCATAATTTGTCCCAGAATGAAGAATGTTCCTTAAAATGATTAGGAACAAAGTTAGTTGAGGCTTTACGTCTTCAGAAAAAAATTTTTATTGATGAGACCAAAATTGAAGTGGGGTGCTCGAATAATTCTATCTTTCCATACTTCTGTCTTTGCGGCTGGCGGGTTCTTCTGGGTTTCTCTCCGATTAGTTTATGGCTTTCAGTTGAATTACAGGCAAATCGATGTAGATACACGTTTACTTAATTTACGAGACGTAAACGGGTACTTGAGATAGGTTGTTCTATTTGGCAAATTTACGGGTGTGTGAAACAGAACGATCGCTTTGGTCCACCTTGGCATTTCAATATTTATCACATACATCCTACCGGATTTAAAATCGCCCATTGCATTACCATGTGTTTCTCCGCTGAGGTGATATATGATTCGGCAAGGTGAACATTTGTCGGTTTAATTCAAGTTCTCTCGTAAAGCAGATATGATTTACTATCTCTCTGTCTCTGTCTCTGTCTCTGTCTCTCTCTCTCTCTCTGTCCTTCTCTCTCTGTGCCATATCCTTTCAGAACGTGGGAGATCATGGATTTTCACAACTGCTTATCCTTTGCTGCCTTAAATCAGTATAAGATGATAATTTATCACTTGTCTTTGTTTTTGAGGTTCTTCTCCGGGCATCAATTTGCTCAGACTGTTCAGTATGCTTGTCACTCTTGTCTTCAATCTGATATGGTCGTATTGAATTTTTTAAAGTCTACTACCGTCATCATGTGAAACAAAACTTTTAGCTATTCGATTATTAGCTGCAGTCTCTGTGTTCTTACTATTATTCTTAAAATGTCTTCCTATCTTTGTTGTTTATATTCTCAAAATTAATCTGGAAAAATACATCTCTATCCCTTCAAATTGTTCTTCATCAATGAAGAATTTATATCACACTAGCAGCATGGCCCGGCGTTGCCCGTGCTTGATTCAAAAATCGTACGACTAATACAGCAATCGCTGTCACTTGACGTAAAATAATTTTGCCATTCCTTGCTTTTAAAAGGAGTGCCCTTTGCCGTGCTGATGTTGCTACATGCCTTACTTCTTGCCTATCTCACACTGCGAATTTTTTCTAAGTTCAAAACTAAACATTAAATCTGTAACGAAAAAAGAACTAAAAAAAATGACACAAAACGATCAGCTTTAAAAAAAAGGACTCGTAACTAGAAAAAAAGAATGAAAAAAGAATGTTAGCAACAAATAGTTTTTCACACCTAAACCAGTTCTGCGGAATCAGAATCAACGTTGAGTTTAAGCAAGCGAATGAGCCAAATGGAGTAAAGTACCATGCAGCTTTAAATTTTTCCCACTTGTGACGAATGCAGCTATCGATTTTTTTGTATGCTAGCATGCTAGTTAACATTCGTGTCAGTCAGCTGTTGGCTCTCACGCTGGCCAATAGAATCTTCCTGTCTATTCTTGGCAGCCAGCTATGGTCTCTCACTCTAGCCAGTAGAAATGGCCGCAAACTACATGAAAACTGCCGTAGAAGCATGAAAAAATCGATTATTTCCACTATCGATGGAAGTTGGGAAATGAAATGTCGGTCTTGGCCTTATCATCAACTTGGAGCATGTGCATGTAAATTTTGGTGCAAATCCGTCTAGAATTGCGGCTGGGCATTCGTTACACACACACACACACACACACACACACACACACACACACACACACATCCGGTCCTTTTTAGATAGAGATTCACTGCCATTGCATAGCAGTTAGGCATTTTCTTGCCCATGAGAACATTTTCCTATATATAATACTTTGCGTTTTTTTCTTTTTCCTGCTCTAATAATTTCACCAAAAGCAAGGCGATAAAGCCACTAAGAATCATAAGATTACTGAGACAGAAAGAATCTGGGAAAAACATTATTAAGAAAGAGGCTAATTTAAAAAAAAGAATTCAAGAAGACAGAAAAATGACAATTGACATAGCAATTAAATTTTGGAAGATCGTAGTTAATAGGAAAGTAAAAAACCGGAAGAAAGTTCCACCGGTGAGTAGTGCGAGAGATGAAACTGTTTGAACAGAACTTCTGGTTATCCACTGTGACGTGATGGCACCGAACTGTCGATCTAGCTTAAATTCGTGAAATCGAGACATCAAAGAGGAACAGCCATCACAACAAGTACCGTGAAAGTATTTCTGGAAAAGACAGAGGGAGGCTAGGTTAGAGCAGTGGGGACGTAACTGAAGCCAACATGCATCAGGACTGATAACATAGCAGATTCTTTAGGGGATTTTGTTAAGACGCTCTTTATACGTCCCAGAGACACAAGGCCACAAGTGCCAGCAATTCACGGATGTCTGACAAACTTAAAAATATGTCACATAAACTCTGATGCAAAAGGAACATACAGCGGCAGAAATACACTGCAGAAAATTAGTTATTGATTCTATGGAGTCGATCAACTTCATGTGAATAGAAAACGTTATACCGTGAAGGTCCAGTGAGTTACTCGCTCCAGAGTTACTTTCTCCAGAAATCAGATAAAAGAAAAAAAATCATTTTTTTGAATGGTACTAAAAGATATGAGGAATTTTATGTAGTTAAGTTTCTTATCGAAATATTTTTTCTTTACTCGTTTCAGTACATTTTAAACAAGAGTTTGTTATTGGCTGTTGAAAACCATATTCAAAATGTGACATCAGAGTAAAAAAGAAGAGGAAAAACTGTGAAAAAAAATAATGGATACCTCATTTTTATAACCCCTGAGTCATTGTAAATTTTTTGCTTTATTTTTAACTAATATTTTCCAAGCGTTCACCGTATTAAGTTTTATCTCTTGCTGAACTACTCAAACCTTCATTGCATTTTTTACAGCTTTCTCGCTCTTTTATGTTTTTTTACACAAGATTTTTTTCCGATGCAGCGTTTCTGGCTTTTAACTTTTATGAGACAAAAAATAATTAGAAAATAGTAACTAAAGTTTTGGCACAGGATTATCGCGATGAAGGATTAGAAGTTTGATTTTTTTTAGTTTTTTTTTAAGTGAATATGCAAAACTTTATGGAACAAAACTATCTAAAAATATGAAAACAAGGTTTATTTTTTATTCTGTGGATCAAGCAATCCGTTTAATACAGTCAATACTACTTCTTAAAAATATCGATTTAGAAGAGAGTTAATGAATAATCTATTAGTGACCACATTAACTTAATCACTTATATTTTATTCTTTCTTTTATTTAGTTTTCTCTTTTTTATTATATTTTCCCTCTCTCGTTCTGTTCAGATTTTTCAGTTCCTTTATTTCATTTTTTTTCTCATGCTGATGGAAAGGAAAAAGGTTCTGAAGACCATTAAACGAGAGTAGTTCCATTCTGGAGGCATTAAAATAGAATTAAAAAATACAGCTATCAACGTGGTAAATGTGGAATAGTGGAAACCAGTTAAGCAACTACTTGTCTGTGCAATTGCTTTAAAAGGTTAATTTAAGCAGAATTCATTGTCTATTAGGGGTAGCCCCCTTTTTTAATCTGTATATGTATGTTAAAACATTTTAAGGAAAATCTATAAGAAAGTGGAAAATGTTTTTCGTGCCACGCGTTACTTCATTTCGGATTCGTTGGACTAACGGGATGTTTACGTTAATATGATTGCACAAGAGACTGAAAGAGAGAGGACGCTGACAGTTTCTTTTAAAATTTATTTTAGCGTCTCCTCTCGTTCAAGTGCATGTGTACTCACATCAATGTAAACATTTATTTACTCCAATGATGTTTTTCTTTGTTTTTTTTTAAGCTTTTCACCCCAATCAAGGCTGGAAGCCACTAGAACGCAAGGGATTACAGAAGTTTTAGAGGAAGAGCAGATAGGAGTGGTAAAGGAGAGGATGTGGAGAAAGATAGTGGATCGATCAAGGCAAGGGGGTTACAGAAGATTTGGAGCGAGAGTAGATAGGAATGAAAGGGGGAAAGGATGTGGAGAAGGGAAGTGGATAGATCAAGGCAACTGGAGATGTCGATTGACGTTACACTTAAATAGTTGGAGATTATATTTGTCAGCGAAACAGGAATAAGGAAGGGAGTTCCACTGGCGATATGTGCGAGACATGAAGCTATTGGAGTAGAAGAGATGTCTACATCTAACGGTTTCAACGGTGAAGGGGTGGGAACGGGGTGCCAGCCTCGTAGGACGTTTAAATTCATGAGGCCTGGGAACCAGCGAAAGCAGCTCATCGGAGCAATTACCGTGAAAGTATTTCTAAAAAGGACAGAGCGAGGCAACGGCGCGTCTGTGAAAGAGTGACTGCAGACGAGATGACAGATCAGGGCCGATTACATTGCATATCCGTCTTTGGATCTTATCAAGAACCCTGAGGCAAACAGCAGGGGCTCCAGACCATATATGGCAGAAATACTCCATGCAAAGCGAATGGTTGATTTGGAGGATCGATTCCAGAGAGAAAAATTTCCTGGCTCGGTAGAGGGTTTTAAATGACGAAACGAGTCACACAAAAATGTATTTTTCACTTTATTATATTTTTCTAAAATTTATTTGACATATAAAAGGCTCTATCACTTGTATATACTTGCTTGAACCGGCTTCTAATGCTCTGGATGGAGCGCCTTGGGGATAGAAGGCGTGACTCGTGAGAGTACAGTGATTTGGGCTAAGTAAATTTGGATGAGTTACTCGACGAAATTTGTGAAGAGTGACGCTATATCGAGTCTAGTTTGTTACCTCATCGGACCAGAGACACGGTGGCCCAGTGCGTATGACGCTTACGTCATATCGTAACGGTCCGCGTTCGATTCTCGGTGGTAGATGCGCACTGCTCCCGACACCCAAAATAGGACAAAACGGGCGTCCAGTGTTTTATGCATTTTATTGAGAATTCTTCTAAACACGATGAATTAATTTTGATTATTCAAACCCCCTAAAAATGTCTATCATGTGTACATCCCTGCTTGAACCTGCTCCTAATGTTCTGGATGGAGCTGCTTGGGAATAGTAGACATGACTCGTGGGGGCACAGTCCGTTGGACTAAATACATTTTGATGAGTTACATGACGGAATTTCTGAACAGCGGCGCTACACCGAATCTGGTTTCTACCGATAGTCCAGTGGGTATGACACCCGTGTCATATTGTAATGGTCCGGGATCGATTCTCGGCATTGGATGAGTACTGCTATGTCCCAAAATAGAGAGAAACTTTCTGCATTCTGTTGAAGATAGTTCTAGACTAGATGAATTGTTTAAATGTTAAAGTCTATATATCGTCTTCCGACATGTTTAACTACAAAGTGTAATGATATATTTCGATGTTCAATGATGCTATTTTTTAGGTGGGTGCATGAAATCTCATGGCTTCCTCATTATATGCCCCAAAGCCGACAAATATCTCAAACCGATTATTACCAAATGTTACTTTGTATTTCTTATTACTCATAAAACCGCCTCGTTTTTCTGCCCATGGTATTCTGAAAATGAATAATTTCGCTTCTAGTTTTACTGCCATATAAGAAACTGTATCAAAACTGATTTTTCTGTCACAGGATGATGATGCAGAAATCAGATAAAAGAAGAAAATCTTTTTTTCAGAATGGTGCTAAAAGATATGAGGAAGTTTTATGTAATTAAGTTTTTTTTATCGAAATATTTTTTTCTTTATTCGTTTCAGTTCATTTTAAACAAGATTTTGTTATTGGCTGTTGAAAACCATATTCAAAATGTCACGTCAGAGTAACAAAGAAGACGAAAAAAACTATGAAAAAAATAATGGATACCTCATTTTTATAACCCCTGCGTCATTGTAATTTTTTGCTTTATTTTTAACTAATATTTTCCAAGCGTTCACCGTATTAAGTTTTATCTCTTGCTGAACTACTCAAACCTTCATTGCATTTTTTACAGCTTTCTCGCTCTTTTATGCTTTTTGACACAAGATTTTTTCCGATGCAGCGTTTCTGGCTTTTAACTTTTATGAGACAAAAAATAATTAGAAAATAGTAACTAAAGTTTTGGCACAGGATTATCGCGATGAAGGATTAGAAGTTTTTTTTTTAGTTTTTTTTTTAAAGTGGACATACAAAACTTTATGGAAGAAAATTGTCCAAAAATATGAAAACAAGGTTTTCTTTTTAATTCTGTGGATCCGTTTAATTCAGTCAATACCACTTCGTAAAAATATCGATTTAGAAGAGAGTTAATGAATAATCTATTAGTGACCACATTAACTTAAATACGTATATTTTATTCTTTCTTTTAATTACAGTTCTCTCTTTTTTATTATCTTTCCCCTCTCCTGTTCTGTTTAGTTTCTTTTTCTTTTGTTCTTTACTATTTCGAATATTGTCTCTTATTTCTTTTTCTTTTCTCTTTTTCTCTCTGTTTAGAACTCTTTTTTTTATTTGTTCGTCAGTTTTTGTTTTCTATTTATTTCTTTATCTTTTCTTCGTGTTCATTCTCTTTTGCTTTATTTTCCTTTATTTCTTCATTTATCATTATGTTTCATACTTTTTTCTTCTTTTTTATCTTTCCTTCTATTTTATTCTCCTTCTTTTGTTATTTTCTTTGTTCCTCTTTCCATTTATTTTGTTCTTCATCATTAATTACACTTTTTCTTATTTCTTCATCTTTCTTCTTTCTCTTTTGCCTGTTTTCATTCATTACTTTCTTCGATATTTCATTCATTTTTTTTTCATATTTCTTCATCTTTCTCCGTTTTCTTTCTCTTCATTCCTCTTTTCATTTTTTCGTCCTTTGGTATTTATTTTATTTTTTCTAATTTATTTTTTTTTCTTCTTCACTTTATCATTCACTTCATTTTTCTTGTATAGTGCTGTTCGATAAAAGTGACTCACCTGATTTTTTTTTTTTTTTTACTTAAATTTCTTTTCGCCTAATGTTTTTGGGGTCAAACTAATTTTTAATCTTACTAATATAAAGACCCCTTCCCGACCAAGTAAAAAGGTTTACTCACCCTAAGGTATTCTATTGATAATTATAATTTTTAATATAAATGAGATTTAGGGAAAAACTCTGTGCAAAGAAAGTGACTCACTTATTTCCTACAACTAGTAATCAATAGAAACATATCCGAACAACTTTAAATAAAGAATAATAGAGGTATAATTTATTTATAATAAGTAATATTGTTCGAAATATTTAATAATCTATGGGACCTCCTTTATTTTGAATAACCTTTTCAACCCTTTTTGGCATTGACTTGATTAGGTTCTGGCAAATCTCATCTCCAAGCATTGAATTCCATTCGGATATGAAATTCACAATCAAATCCTCTTAGTTGTTCAACTGCTTTCTCGAGAGCCTGTACTTTATAATGCTCCATAAGTTTTCTATGGGGTTGAGATCAGGAGATTGGGGCGGCCATGTCATAACCTCACTTTCTCATGAAAGTATTCCTTCATCAATCTTGATTTGTGACAGGGAGCATTATCCTGCATAAAAATGAGATTCGCGGGGTCGATTTGCACCCTTTCAGCAGAAGGGAGCAGACAAGACTCTAAAATTCTCTTGTACTGCTCGCTCCTGAGGGTCTTTTCAATAGGTTTTAAGAAACCAGTTCCATGAAAAGAAAAGCATCCCCAGAACATTATACTGAACGGATGCTTGACAGTACTTACTGCTAAATTCAAAGAGCTTTCAAAGCTTCTTCGGGTTTTAGATCGCTTATCCTGTGAATTTAGCTCAATTTTCGTTTCATCGGAGAAGAGAACATTTACTAAAAGAAATCAGGTGAGTCACTTTTATCTAACAGCACTGTATTTCTTATACCATTTATCTTATACTTTATCTTTCTTTCTTTTTCCTTCTCCTTGTTCCTTTTTCGCTTTATTTTCGTTCGTTATTATTTCATAAATTTTTATTGGTTCATCTTTTCTTTCTTTTTTTCATTTTTCTTTGTTCATTTTCTTGCTTTTATCTTTGATATTATTTGAATTTTGATTTATTCAATTCATTTATATTTCCACACCATTTCCCTCATTCTCGTTCTTCTTTTTCTTTCCTTTCTTTGTTTAGTACTCAACGTCATTATTTTTCATTAATCTGATTATTGCATTTAATTATTTTACAGAAAATTGTTTCTTTTTTTTCCCCCATATACATTTATTTCCTTTTTACTTCCTTCTTTCTTTGCTTTTCTTTTGTTTTATCTGTTTACCTATGTTTACCTATGTCCTTCCTTGCATTTATATTCGACTTTTTCAGTCTTCCTTGATTCCTTACTTTTTTTTTTCATGCTGATTCCTTCATTTTATTCTCTCTTTTCGTTTCGTCTATTATTATTTTTATGTTTCTTTCCCATCACCATTGTCCTTTCATTTTTCACGTCGGTCAGATTGTCTCTGCTTTCCTTTTCTCTTGCTACTTTTGAGTTCTTCTTTATAAACACACAAATCTAAACACAATACACTGATTATTTATTTGCATATTATCAACAATTCTATTTAATCATCTATTTTCACACGCCAAAGACTGATCATATAATATTCATTTTTCTCTCCCCATTTTCCCAATAGAGTTTATGTCTTTCAATTCTAATTTTTAATTCACTGATTTGCTAGTCATTTCCCGAAGCAAAAGCAGCAATTATGATTCATATCAAGTGCCTGGTCTCTGTGTAGTTCATTTGTATTGATTCAAACCAAATTTTAAACAAGATATGCTCGCTGGACTGTGAGTGTGAACCTAAATATGAAAGTTCTGTATTAAATATCTTATTGTGTCATTTTTTTCCTGATGTTTATACAAGGTAAATGACGTGGAAAATAAACGCAAATAAGATAATTGCATGATATAAATACGCTTAAGATAAAAAGGATTTGAAATTATTCAAATAAATTCTGAAAAGGTATTTCTTGGTACTTCTTTCCAAAATTACATATGTGATCGCAGAATTGTGTTCTAAACGAACAGGATAATTATTTGTTTATTAAGTAAGAATACGCTGGCCTGTCTATGCTACTATTATTGAAATGTTTCTCCGAGTGCCAAGGAAGGCATTGACAATAATTTCGCAAAGTGCTACAGTGGAATATCTATTCGCGATTGGCTTCCTGAATTTGTTTAAATTATTGATTTTGTTACACACCCTTTTTATAATCCTCCAATCTCAAAACTCAGTTTATTACATGAACGTTCATTTTTTCTTGGAGTAGCAACATTTTTTTTTTCAGAGAAAGAAACGTGCAAGAGGTTTTAAACGGCCCTGATCGAGACCGGAGGAAAATTGTTAACATGTAATGAGGAAGCTCGTTCAAATTTCATCGAAGCTCTCTCAAACACCATACTGACAAAAATACTTAATACTTATAGAGAATACATACATAAAACGAGGTACTTCCTCTTTTTCGTTACAACAGATCATAGCATGAGGAAAAAGGCACCAAACCTGATGAAAACAAAGCTTTATCGTCAAAACGTTTATGTTATTATTATAAGGAAGGACAAAATAGTTTTTTATTATTTTATTAATTTTTTTAATCGTTCCTATCATGAACTTAATTTTAGTTAAAGATCTTTTATTGCGTCGGTGGTGTACCATACATTACTATGGGAAATTTAGCGTCATTTGGCGGTAAAATACATTGCTTTCGAAATTGTTGCAAAAAAAAAAAATAATTGTCGGATTTTAATGAGATTTTCAGGACTTATTCACAAATAAATGAAATTATTTTGTAAATATTTCTTTAGAAAATCTTGGTGAAACTATTTTTACAACAGTAAATATGAAACTAAAGATGAAAGTTTAATTTGATTTTATGAGATTGCGGGAAAATAAATTTTCATCCGAATATGTTTATATTAGTTAAAAGTAGGACTCCTTGGAGAATGTAAATCACCGATTTTTTTCAGTTATCCATTTACCGATAATCTACCCCGAATCGCAAAATAAAAAATGCAATAAAACTATGACATTATTTACTTAGAAAAGCTTTTAATTGCTTTTATAAATATATTAAGTTCTCAATGGTCTTAAAAATGTTTTGATGTATAATGAATTTTTACATGAGTTGTTTTCACTTTTTAAATTTAAATTATAATAATTTATAACGTTTTAAATATTTCAAAAGTCCGTATTAACGTCCACCTTTTAGAAAATAGTGTTAATATGTGAAAACTATATTTACTAATCATAAATGGAGAAGATTAATACAAATAATAACGGGAAGATTTTTAAAAGAATTTTGATTTATTTAGTGTATAAACGAGTCGATTACTGAGTACTTAAAATGATGTAAAAACGACACGCAGGTCATTTTCTTAAAATATCTTTACATGTAAAG
>OZ038497.1:87541121-87571121 GCA_964036315.1 Acanthosepion esculentum | reverse complement strand
AACATTGGCTTTTATAGAAACAAATTGGAAGTGCGTATGCCGTAATGCTTACCACGGTGGAAAGCCGTATCAGCGAACAGAGTTCAAGATCCGGCTTCGTCTACTGCTAAGAATTAACAAAAGACATTAATCTATGTATTCTCCCACCATCTATGTGTTAATTAATAAACTAGACTCGCTCGCCTTCTGTGAGATTGCTGGCTAGGTTTATTGATTTATTTTTTTACGACTTATTAAAGACTAAGAATATTTTATTTGTTCGGGGGAATGGATATTCCCTTAAAGATCTATGTTTAGTATAGCAGTGATTTTCTATTATAACTCTTAATATTTAAGCTATATTTGTTGGGGGATAAAGATTCATGCCTTTCTAACATTTATTTGCGCGCAAGTGAATGTCACAAACCTGACTAAAACTTGTCCCGCCGCTTTTTTCGTCTAAGCCGTTATCCACTACACCACCCGCTCATCCACTAGTCTAAGAGAAGGATTGTTTTTTTACAGCTTATCAACCCATTTCAGGTTATTCAAAGCTAGACAATATTTTTACATTGTAAGAAATAATTTTTAATAATTAATAGATTAAAATAATTAATAATTATTTTATAATAAATTTACTAAACCATTATAATCTCCAAAATATTAATTTTGGAGATAATAATGGTCTTGCTGCCGGATGTAGTTTATCGTCATACCCAGGACTGACTATAAATATCACAGAAGCCGGTGTGCATAACATGGGGGACATGGGAAGAATCCGTATAAAATCACTTGCCTTTTCTCCAGTACTCGTTTTGCTTCTGGTCAAAAGTTTTCGTCTGAACAAAAAAAACAAAAAAATGAACAAGAGCATGCCATATTCTTCTGGATGTTTCAACTGCTTCAGTAAATTCTTTGCCCAGACCAACAGTTGTTCTTGTCTGTGCGCAGCCATGAACTTCTTTATTACGTATGATTTGTCCGAATTTCTGTGTATACTTACTTTGCGGTTCGCTACAAGCGACACATCCCGTCAGGCGGCTTCCAATGTTGACCATGTTCGTCGTAGTCTATGAACATAGAATCCAGCACAGTACGTAATCTGTTCAATGAAACAACGTTAAAGATTAACACTCATGAGTCAGACACTCTACTGAATCTGACTATATCGCCAATACCACCACCAGCTGTTCCGTAATTCTTCAGTCTTAGATATCAAAGGCTGGCAGTGAATATTCCGGAAAAACATGGCCGCCTTTATTCACTGATTTTGAGCCTTCTGATTGGTTAATCCTTCTATTGGTGAACTACAAAATGAGTCAGCTCATTTTTGCTGGCTCACTCGTACACCAAGGTACCCAAAAACTCCAACATCCAAACTCCTCTGAAATCTTTTGCAAAAACGTAGTCTCCAATTCACTGTGTTTTGCGTGTATCGCCAGATTTATCTAATGCTCTGAGACGATGAAAGCATATTAATTGTCACGTAACTGCAGACGCTCATTCACTTGTCTTCAAATACATCACGCGCTCTATATATACAGAGTGCGATGGGTAAATTGTCGCCATTTTATATTTTTAATTTCGCGCGTACAGGTTGTTTGTTTTTGATTTTGTCGACTGCACACTATAGTAGGGCCAGTTTGGCACCGTCTTTGAGTAAAGAGCACCATGTCGCAATTCACTCCGCTAGAAATTTCAAAACATGTTGTACTGATTAGCATTCGCACCGGAAGCTCCAATACGAACATTTCAGAGTGTTTGGGTGTCAATCTGAGGAAAAAGTTGGATGAGTCTAATGGTGGTTACGAAGCTGTTTCGAGTGATCACTGGTGATGGCGACGATATACTTCCATTCATGTTCACAGAGAGACTCAGGCCGAGGCCTATATCAAGTACCTTAAGGAGGTAGTGCGGCTCTGGGTCAAGAGGTTGGCTGCTGGAAGACCCTATGTTTGGCAACAGCACTCATGCCACAAAAACAGGAAAACGAAGTTATGGCTGTCAGACAATTTCTGCGACCACATCATCCTTTATAAATGGCCACCTAACTCCCGAGTCTACAACCCACTTGTTGCGCAGTTGAGCGAGAGGCCGACAAAACTCCTTATAACACTAAAGATGTACTGAATGCAAAGATTATGGCAGCATTCACCAACTTCAGCAAAGAGACCACCCAGAAGAGTTCGCAGGAGATTCCGAAATCGTCTGGAGGCCGTGGCGATTTTATTGAATAAATTTACTCTTTAGTAATTCAAGATATTTTTACGCAATTTTTGGTAAATACATCTGTTAAAACGAGATGTCAGTGTTATTTTCATATGTGCATAATTTAGACGACAATTTATCCATCGCACCTTGCATACATACATATATATATATATATATATATACACATATATACACACACATAAATATATATATATATATATATATATATATACACACACACACAAACACACACACGCATATATATATATATATATATATATATATATATGAACATATATGCTCTTAAGTTGTGCTATATTCATGGGATAAAGTGCTCAATATCAGTAATAGAGCGTGTGTAAATATAAAAGTGTACATTGAAGTCAACACTTCTTGCTAGAGGCAATCGTCAGGCCGCCTACAAATACAAGAAAAAAAACTTCATAAACAAATTTAAACCAGTAGTAATTAGATCATAATCCCACACAAAATATCACGCAACATGCGCACATAATCGTCAGGTCAGTGATTGCGTCTTGCATGAAACAACCTCGTCGCCTTCAATGTTCAATTTCATATATATATTACTCCACCATGCCTCCTATATATATATATATATATATATATATATATATATATATATATATATATATATATATATATATATATATATATATATATATATATATATCGCTTCTAAGTGTTGACTTCAATGTTCACTTTTATATTTACACACGCTCTATCTCTGATATTGAGCACTTTATCCCATAAATATAGCACAACTTAAGAGCATATATTTTCATATATATATGCGTGTGTTTGTCTGTGTGCGTTTGTGTATATATATATATATAAATATATATATATATATATATATAATATATACAATATATATATATTGTGTGTATATATATATAAATATATATATATATATAAATATATATATATATATATAAATATATATATATATATAATATATACAATATATATATATTGTGTGTATATATATATAAATATATATATATATATATATATATATATATATATATATATATATATATATATATATATATATATATATATATATATATATGTATAGGAGGCACGGTGGAGTAATGGATAACGGCTTGGATTGAGGAATCCAGTCGAATCTATTACATTCACTTACGTGCTAATACCCTTGGGAAAGGTGTGAATCCTCTTCTTCTCCCTCCAACTATGGGTAAATAGCAGGACAGACTGGGTTCTATAGCCTTGGATGGCAACTAGTCTAGGAGAAGGAAAACTCTGAATTCAAAACGGAGGGTCGATTGGAGACCTTGTGGCATTCCTTGCACCAGGTCCCTGTATTCGTACCTCCAAAAAGTGTGGATGGCCCTGCACAAAGCCTTCACCACTATAATCAAATCTTATGTGTGGGAACTGATCTTATGAGTTTCTGGGAACTGATCTGCCTGACCCTCATACGTCGAGTTCGACGGGAGAGTCCATCATCACATATATATAGAGAGAGTTTTGAGATATGTTATATTTCTAGGTACAAAGTCTACAATATCAGAGATAGATCTCATGCAAACAAAGACAGAACGTATTATCCATTTACAAAATAATATATAAAAATAAAGAAAATAACTGAATAAATAAATAAGCAAACTAACAAACTACGGATGCACACATGTGCGTGTAAATATAAAAATCATCACCAATACAAGTAACCGATAATAAATAATTATGAAAGAGCTAAAGATGCTATGAAACAGCACCAAACAAACCACCTTTTGCGCCACAAGTATTCCTACTGAATAGCCTCTAGAATAATTTGAAACATAATCATTACCGACCAACAAATAAATGTCATGTTGATTTTCTAAACGTAGCTTAGATGTGGCACAAGTAATCTCTATTCAGTCTTAATTGATCTAGCGGGGCAAGTTTGCCAGCCATTACACCACGTCGAAGTACCCCTAAATAACCGTTATGACACCATTGACCAGTATAAATAGTCAAAATACAACACACATGGCCTGAAGATTGCGTTAAAGCACGAATCAGGCTGTCGGCGTTTGGCGTATACCTCAGTTTCCTATTTTACACACACACACACACACACACACACACACACATATATATATATATATATATATATATATATATATATATATATATATATATATATATATCGTTGGACTACAGAGGACCTCCAGTCACTAGCGGATGCATACTACACGGCCTTTGAACGATTTGGGATGCAGGTCAACACAGAAAAGGCCAAATTATTAGCTCAACCGCCATCTGGACTGCCGCTCCCAAACACTAACATCACTGTCAATGGCCAACCGCTGGAGCAAGTAGGTCAATTCTCGTATTTGGGAGCATTCTAACATCAACTCCCACATGCAGAAAAGACGTGGAGAATAGAATCAGGGCCGCCCACTCCGCCTTTGGCCGACTCAACTGCCGCATATTTAAAAACCATGTACTGACAATGACCACCAAAATTGTTGCGGTAGGATCCACCTAATTTGTATAGTGGAGTACCGACCATATAAATATGGTTGGTACCGGGAAGAGAGGGGACGAATCAAGAGATTCAACCAGAGACTCTGCCCGACTGCGATATAGTCAACACATTCTCCAGGAACGGCATTCCCAGGAATATACAAAAGACTATATGTAAATATTGTGTACACTTTCTTGTTTCAATACATTTTGTTCTAAGTACATTTTGTGTTGCATTATTATTCCATGCATTAGTCAAGTTTCAACAAAAATCATGGTCTTCCGGGCAGTAGTTCTCTCCACCCTTTTATACGCTTGCCCTATATTGGCCCTATATAGAAGCGAGGTAAAATTGCTAGAACGCTTCCAGCAACCGAAACTAAGGCAAATCCTCACCATCTCTTGG
This sequence comes from Acanthosepion esculentum, assembly GCA_964036315.1. Classification (NCBI taxonomy): domain Eukaryota; kingdom Metazoa; phylum Mollusca; class Cephalopoda; order Sepiida; family Sepiidae; genus Acanthosepion; species Acanthosepion esculentum. Next base: position 87,566,026 of record OZ038497.1, on the reverse strand, counting down.
GAGAGCTACACTATCAACACAGAAGTGCTGAACAGAGCCTCAATGAGCAGCGTCGAGGCCACCATCATCCATCACCGCCTCCCCAAGAAAATCCTATATGGCGAGCTGGCCATCGGGACTAGACCACGAGGAGCACCCAAAATGCGCTACAAAGACCAAATAAAGCGCACCCTGACACTTACCAACATTAGCTCGTCCTCGTGAGAAGAAACTACCAGGAACCGAATACCGTGGAGGAGATCAATACGCGATGGCATCGCAGACTTCGAGGGAAAGAGCAGGGAGAATGAAGAGGCAAGGCGACGAAGAAGGAGAGAGCGATGTGTACGACCCCGTCCTCCCCTACCCTCCCCTCTGAGTATTGTCCGCGGCTATTCAACCATTGACTGGGCCTAGCAAGCCATGTCAAACATAAGCATCAACCGCGAAGATAGGACTCATGACAGAACCCGATACTCGGACACGACTGTGAGCCGACGATATATATATATATATATATATATATATATACATGCTTCTGAAAAATTTATTTCGGTTGGGCTCCCTGGGAAGGAAGTGTGGGGTTGTAAACACTGACTCTTACGGCTAATAATGCCGTATAGACTCTTCGGTAAATCGAATCGAGTTCTCTCAGTCACTGTGTATTTATCTAAAAATAAATACGCTTAAATAAACTTTCATCCCTGCCGTGCGGAGTGATAGAATCCCCGACTGACGACAATTCAGTCGGGTTTCGAACCTAGCTATAGGCAACCGGACGTCTAGCCACACTGATGAGATGTTGTTAGAGCGAAATTGTCTGTCTGTGGATGACAATATATATATATATATATATATATATATATATATATATATATTATAAACATAGTGAAATCGCTACACAAAAGGTTTCATGTTTCACTACTTTAAGTGTACTTCTTCAGGCGATGGTAAGTAAGGCTTACTTACCGTCGCCTGAAGAATTACATTCAAAATATTGAAACACGAAAGTCTTTGTGTAGCGATTTCAATATGTTTTTATTATAAACTTTTATAATAAAAATAACAATAGTATATTGCTGTACTTTGTATCGAGCACAGTTTTAAACGTAAATGCTACGAACAGTGGAATTTTACTCCATCTGTTCTTTCTCTCATTTGGATATATATATATATATATATATATATATATATATATATATATATATATATATATACTTGTCTTTGTGTCTTCGCAAGTTTTTGTATTATTTTTAAATTAGCAATCTCATTATTTTTTATCAATAGAAGCATGCAGATACACACAAGTACAAAAACACAGGCCCATCTATATTTGCCATTACATATATGTATATGTGTGTGTGTGTGACAGCTTAGATAACCTTTTCGTATTTTGCTTTATATATATATATATATATGTGTGTGTGTGTGTGTGTGTGTGTGTATGTGCATGTGAGTGCGTGCGTTTGTGTTACTAAATTCGCCTGTTGTACATAAATCTGCATATTAACGATTTCAAGGTTATTACACACAGAGACACACACACGCCTGCGCACACATATAGTTGTGTTCGTTTTAGCAGTTATCGATTTATCCACCTGAATCACCTGTTCCGAAGCTGATTAATTTTAATTACCCCCACAGATAAGAAATATATGAAAACCTATAAACGAATCTTATCTCAGAAAACGGCGTAAAATTTGTTTTACAAAAAGTGAATATTCATTGGCTTTTTGCTATATTTTTTTTTTTTTTTTTTTTTTGAAAATCTAAAATTCACTTTCCGTTACTTATTTATTATTTGCAAATTTTCCTGTATGGGAAACAAACATTTCAGGTCATTTCCTTAAACCGAAATATACGCTACACTCGAATTTCATTTCCTTATCTTCGTTACTTACCGTTTTAAAATAAGCATTGTTTGCTCCTGAAATGTGTTATGATTCTTGCCATTGAGTCGTGAATGCTGGACAATCTTTTCACAGATGATGAAGAGATTTGAAGCAACAGAAATGTGGTCCTAGAAACGAATGCTGAGAATACCATAGGCAAAACATTTGAGCAACGACGATGTTTTAGAGAAAATGGAATAAAAAATAACATACTTAACATGAGAAAGAGACAGTTGAAAATTTTAGGGTACATAATGAAGAAAAAGGGGTTAGAAAATATTGTAACGAGAGTCAGGGAAAGAAATATTTATTTTCACAATTACATTTTATCTCGTTATACGCATTGTTACGATTCAATCTGAAAATTTCAGAGTCTGCTTATTTCTCGTCCTACGAAGAGCAACGTATCATCAGATATTTTTTAAAATTTATTTTTTGTTCTCAAGCTATTACCAAACTCCACAAGATATGCTCCGAATCGTAGCATAAAAATCGTATTAAAACTATCTAATTATTTAATTGTATAAGCTTTTAATTGCTACCATAAATAATATAAATGAAGGATGAAGTATAAAAACTCTTTCGATGACAGAAATTGTTCCCTAACTCTTTTTTTTTAATTATAATTCTTAAAGTTTAAAATGAATTTCTAAAAATGAACAAAGCATTCTTGAAGATGTATGTGCTGTATTATATATACGAAGCCTCTTCGATAGCGATATCAGTAAGCGTCAACGAGACCAAGTTAGCACGGCACCGAGTGAGTCATCTTTATTTTGAACACTGCCCGTCAATTGTTACAAACACAGAGAGAGAGAGAGAGAGAGAGAGAGAGACGTAAATATGTATGTAATGTATTATAGAGAGAGATTAATATTATTCTTCTTCATATAATTATTATTACATTTTGATTTCTGTTGTATACACATTTCCTTCTGAGTCCCAATCCGTGACCTAAGGTCAGAAATGTCTTAATTTTCCAGGGATCACTTTTTATAAAAAAAAAACTAAAAAAAAAAACTAAGATTACAACCATTTTACATAGATAAAGTTCTCCGTAATGTGTGAGCTGACATTGTGAGTACAATTTTGTGTATTTCTTTAAAGCATAGGCTACCTAGAATCCCTTCACTGAGACTATCGGAACCTTTTCCAATCAATCTGAGGGCTCCAACTACAACTATAATTACTGATGTCTTCATGTCCCGCATTTTTGAGATTTCCACTTCAAGATCCTTGTATTTTGATAGTTTTGTGAAGATCTGCAAAGATACATCACGATCTGCAGGGACTGCCATGTCAATAAAATAGCACATTCTGTTATCGTGGTCTTTGATCATAATATCTGGGCGATTAACTTTGATTTTTCTGTCTGTGTGTAAAGGCCCAAAACATTATTATGATTATTATTATTAGTATTATTATTATTATTATTATTATTATTATTATTATTATTATTATTATTATTTTTATTTCCTTTGATATCTGGCGTTTACAGATTTCTTTCCGGGTCCCGCCCAGGGACCTAAGGTTAGAAATGGCATCATGACACTTTCCACTGCAAAAAAAAAATAAAATAAAATAAAATAATAATTACATAGATAAAGCCCTTCGTAAAGTGTGGGCTGTACTTGTCAGAACAATTTTTTGTATCTCTTTGAGGCATGGACTTCCAGGGATCCCTTCAATCAGCCTACTTGAATCTTTTCCAACCATTCCAAGGGCTCCAACTACAACGGGAATTGTTGATGTTCCCATGTGCCACATTTTTGAGATTTCTATTTCAAGGTCCTTGTATTTTGACAGTTTTTCGAATATCTTCAAAGACACATTGCAGTCTGCAGGGACTGCCATATCAATAAGGAGGCACTTATTTTGTTTGTCGTCTTTAATAACAATGTCTGGGCGGTTGGCTTTGATTGTTCTGTCAGTGTGTATTGTGTAGTCCCATAGAATTGTAACAGGTCCTATCTCCGTAACCGGGTCAGGGTGGTGTTCGTACCATTTCTTCCAGTTTCCTTCCCATAGGAGTTGCAAATTTTCCAGTGCAGATATTGGCCCACTCTGTCATGCCGGGTTTTTATTATTATTATTATTATTATTATTATTATTATTATTATTATTGTTGTTGTTGTTGTTGTTGTTGTCCTCATTATATTTCTAATGTGCAATTTGGCTCTCCTATGAAGTAATGGATAGCGTCTCGGATTGAGGAATCGGAGAGCCGAGTTCGAATTCCATTCGAATCTGTTACATCCCCTTACGTTCTAATACACTTGGGAAAGGTATGGATCCTGTTCTTCTCCTCTCCCACCAGTTATGGGTAAGCAGTGGGACAGACCGGGTTCTATAGCCTTGGATGGCAACTGATCTACCGTAGAAAGAAGTAGCAACCTACTGCGGGGGGAAAATCTGCCTCGTCAATTATGTATCGAAAGATACATGATCGCCTAAGCGTATATCATGGTACATAACTGACTGGCATTGGCAAACATTATTGTTACTGTAGAATTGTATTTACTTTCCCCGTAATTCTTTAGTCGAGAAGATACGATGGAGTAATGGATAGCGGCTCGGATTGAGGAATCAGAGAGCCGAGTTCGAATTCCAGTCGAACTCACTCACCTTGGGAAAGATGTGAATCCTCTTCTTTTCCCCCCAGGTATGGGTAAATAGAAGGATAATGTAATTATTTATAGCCTTGGATAGCAATTGGTCTACCGCAGAAAGAAATGGCAACGTACTGCGGGAAAAATCTGCCTCGTCAGTCATGTATCGAAAGATACATGATCGCTTAAACATGTATCACGCTTGGCACTTAACTGACTGATTCCAAATCTAAACAACTGAAAAAATATTCAAATCTTACTTGGCTCTGGACCAGTGTCTGTCCGTCAAACCAATGGCCGTAAAAACGTACAAACCTAACTAGCACTCTTTACGAACATCTTATTCTTAAAAGCGATATTTCCTTCTAAGTTACAAAGACTGCCATTTTATTTCCTTTGCTACATGAACGAATTGGGCACCTCGAGGTGGTGTAATGGTTAGCAAGCCTGTCTAGCTAGAACTATTACGACTGAGTAGTGAGTTCGATCCTCACTGGGTGCCCCATACTTTCGGCGTTGTGCCACATCTGAGCTACGCTTGGAAAATCACTACTACATGAACGAATAGTAGTAAAAGTCCCGTTTGCCATAACTTCAGCTCTGATGACCAGTCCGTTTTCAACTAATCATTATAAAGAATGAGCAATTTTTACAGCAGATTGGAATGTGAATCACTGAAAACAATAAACTATTCGAAGGTCGCATATGAAATCTGTTCGCAGGCTATAAAATAAAACGAAGCCATAAAAAAACGCAATTTATTTCCGCCTCATTCCAAATGATAATGCTTGCAAAACTTGCCATCGGATCTCCAAGACAACAGAGATCTAATTATAGAGGGGAAGATTGCTTACTATAATTTAAGAAAATCCATTTCAATGACGAAAGACTTTTGACCCTGCCAAAAATTTAAAAAAATTAACGTATTAAGAGTAAATTGTAAAGAAAGAGGTTAGAAAATAATGTAAGATATTTTGAAAGTGGAATCATTTCACTATTGACCGAGGCGTTTTAAGACGACAATATGCTTGTCGTCATAGAAACCAGAAATAAATAAGTATTTTTATTCCCAATTTAATGATTTTTAACTACAGGAGTATTTAAAATTGACCATTATGGTTAGATCAACAGTGTAGAGAAATTGTGAAAAAAAAATCTATATATATTAAACAGAGGATGTCTGTCTGTGTGATACCGTTTCACTCGAGATCTATCCAACCGATTTTGACCAAACTTGGCACCTGCCTTGTACAATGTAACAGATAGGTTCTTAGCGTAAAAAATCGATACTTTAACAATCAATAAAGCCGATCACAAATCGATAAATTCAACTTTTTTCCTCCGAATTCGTTCAAACCTGGTATATGGGTTACTTACATCATGACAAGCGCAACGATACCTCACTTTTATTCCTACGCCACTGCGCTTAGCGAAAAACCATGGAGTCTCACAGCTTAGAAGTACCAGGTGCTGTAAGATCGGATGTGCGGGTGGTGTAATGAATAACGACACAGAATTGTTAATTGGAGAACCGAGTTCCAATACAAGTCGAGTTCGTTGTATTCACTTACGCACAAATACTATTGGAAAACGTATGAATCCACCTCTTCTCCCCCAGCTATGGGTTAATTAGCAAGACTTTTAAGAGTACATCATTATTATCTCAAAAAATTCTTACATTCTAAAAAATAATTTTCTGGTCTTAAAGAACCTGTAAATTTTGTGAATACGTTCTGAAGCGTGCAGTAGTCTCTGTCGGAGCCTCCCGATGCAATGATGAAGGGTACGGTTCTTATAGATGCATGTATCTCTAAAATGCGTGTCTATCTCACTACCTAATTATTAGCTAAACACACTGCCATCTATACCTAAGCAGAATTTAGTTGAACAAAATTCTCAAACTCAAAAATTAAAAGTGGGTCTCACGTTAACCACCTCCTAAACAGTTGGTAGGGGTCTACTCCCCAACTTTCCAGGGGTAGAAATCCTTTTTGAGGCCAAATCCAACCTCCTTCTTTCTAATTGAAACAGGTATTAATAAATCTACCCCTACTGCAAAAGCTCACAATCACGGGTTAATCACTTTTAATAGCTAAACATAACCACCAAAAATCGTCACGGCCACGGACTCGGCGCATATATTAAGGACTTGTTTCCTTGTGTCAGAGAAGAAAAACCAGAATACTGGTCTCCTTTATATGTGCCTCCACGTAGCACTTATCCATAGTACCACATTCAGGCTTCATTTTCCATTCCCGTTTGAGTTCAAAATATCTTCGCGTCCTTGTGGGTGATAGATTATTATCTATCCCAAAAAATCCTTCCTTATCGATGAAACGTCACAAGCCTCTCGCTGCACTATCGTTATTTCCATGGAATGCGCTCAGATGAACAACATTCCATACTTCAACCAATTCTAAGCTTCATAGCTAAGACCTCCCCCCATGCTACGCACATTGCAGCAAACCGCCGTTATTCTCTTTAAATTCTACTAGTGAGATGAATGTCCTACAATTCCCACGAACCGCCGCTTTGGGAAACCAACTCGTAAGAAGATGAGCCTCCGCTCACTACAACCTTAAACTATTCAAATCTAGTGTAACCGTTATCTTCCCCACATAACCACATATACAGTTCCTCTTACTCTGTATTCCTCTACCTCGAGCTACTCTCGGGCCTCGTACAGAGGGAACATCATTGTAATACGAAAAAGTTATTATCTTGACCCGCCGGATTTTCATGGACTACGTTCCCTGAACAAAGGATCTACGTTTGATATTTTTGCAAGTGTTTATTTAAATCTCTTCCATAATGCTTGTTATTTGTATCTTATTAGGTTTATAAGTCTGTATATTGTCTTTAGAATCCATATTTCAGACCCTCAGTCTCATTGGAACGATTAGTAAAAAGATAAACATTACAAAGTGGCTACAACAAATAGGGATTTCTGGAGAACTATGACCCGAATGGATACGTCATATAGCAACACAGAAAAGGGTACAAGTGAAACGATTTTAAATGTTCTGCTCAAATATTTTGGGATCATTATATATTAATTCTCTGAGGACAAGCATTTTTACATCCCCACTCGGCCGCTGCTGAGCCGTCTACGCTTTTCTAGCGATTAATCGAGGAGATGAAAACCCAACTTTCCTAAGAACAATCATAGTAATGTTTCTTTTTAACTATTTCACCCCCAGCAAAGCGGAAATGCCGTTAGGACGCAGGGGTTTACAGGAATTGAATTTGAGAGCAAAGACTGAGTATAGGGAGCATTAAGCAAAGGATAAAAGGAAACGGGATTGAAAAGGATATAAAATGGCGATTGACGTTGTATTTAAAATTTTAAAGGTTGTATTTATCAGGGAAGCGAGTAAACGCAAGGGCGTTCCACAGGCGGAAAGTGCGAGAAAAGAAACTGTTGGAGTGGAATTTGCGGTTTCAACAGTAAATGTGGGACCTTTTTGTAGCATACCTACGGACGATAATGGGTTCCCCCTCATTCCCATTAATACAGTAGTGAATACTGTATGTGTGGGTCTACAGTTGGCGATTCGTCTTCAGCTGGGTTGGTTAAATTCTCTGCCTCCGGAAAGAGAGCAGCCCCAGACGAGGTTATGTCTTAAGTCAGAGTCACGTCTAAGGAAACACATACCCGACTCCGTTTAATACGGGATCTACGGGGAATTATTTGCTGATCTTACGGGCTCAGGACCCACACATTAAATTCGGCCTTGTGCCAGATCTGACTGCGTGGGAAAATTGGTAGATACCGTCTATAGTTGAAGATTCATTGTGAAATTCACTTGACTCACATCTAGCAGTTGACTATTTTTATACGCGCCACTGGCGAATCTTATATGTGCTCTTCGTGTCCTAAGTATTATCGTTCATTATCAACCATTGTGTGATTATTCTATTCAGTAACCTTCCCTATGTTAGAACAGACCTCGATGCCAATCTAGCAGTTCACCTAAAGTTATGTAGTCAGGACGGCAAGAAAAAAAATCGTCAGAATTTTTGTCATGAAAATATTTGGAGAAAAGGCAGAATGAAGTCAGGCCAAGTCGATGATGAAGTGAATGAAGACGAGATGCCAGGTCAGGATCGATTACATTACAGATTCTTCTTTCGCTTTATTGATTTTTTGAGACACCATCTAGATATTGAAGCATAGGAATAAACCAGATGTTTTTTCTTTTTTTCTTGGCTGTAAATGTAGGACAACTGTCTCATTTTACGACTCACATTTTTTGTCGGAAGGGGGCATCCAGTTACAGTGATCACGCAAGAAGCTCCGTCTGAAACCAAAAGAAGGGCTAGACTCTGATGTGGATGTTATGAAAAGGACCCATATCGTTCAGAACTGTATAAACTATCATCTATAATTAAAGGTTTTCTCTAATCAATGATAAAAATTGCTTATAGAAGAAAATCCTTCGTAAGCTCTATAATCTGGCGCTGCATAATCACAGACGTCTTTACTAAATAAAAGAAAAAGCCACCACACGAAGACTTCCAGCAACAGTAACTGGTCTTGGGTGAGACGTTAAACTACATCCACGTCCTGGGTAAGATGATAAACTACATCCAACAGCAAGGCCTCTGATCAGGAGGTTTTGAGGAGCGTGGAACCACCTCTTAATTGCTGGTGGTCCCAGGTCCATCCTGACCAAGGGTGGTAGCACCTGTTAGGGTCCCAGCTATGGGCAAATAGTTAACTATTACCAGCAATACTTTTTTGAAAAAATCATTACCAGCAATACAATTTTGAAGGGAATATATTACCAGAAACAAATTTTTGACAAAACAATTTTTACCAGAAATAAAAACTATTGTCGGTATTAAATAACCCATTTAGGTTGATATACCGTAAAATAAAATAAACCAAACCAATCTAAACCAAAGAATACATATTCTATTCATACGAATCTACCTTAAAATGTCGGCATTAAATAACCCATTGTGGTTGATATGCCGTAAAACAAAATAAACCAAACCAATCTAAACAAAAGAATACATATTCTATTCAAACGAATCTATCGTAAAAATGTTGTCGGCATTAAATAACCCATTGAGGTTGATATGCCGTAAAACAAAATAAACCAAGCCAATCTAAACCAAAGAATACATATTCTATTCATACGAATCTATCCTAAAAATGTTGTCGGCATTAAATAACCCATAGAGGTTCATATGCCGTAAAAGAAAATAAAACAAACCAATCTAAACCAAAGAATACATATTCTATTCATACGAATCTATCCTAAAAACGTTGTCGGCATTAAATAACCCATTGAGGTCGATGTGCCTTAAAACAAAATAAACAAAACCAAACCAGCAACAGTAAATACAAAAATGAGTAGCACATCTAACAGTAAGGGAATATAGTAAGATTAATCAAAATTCTGGATTTCCACAATTCACTGAACAAATTATTAGGCAAGAAACCGCCGTTAATTCTCGAAAGACCAATGACTCTTGACTTGAGAAATTTAATTTCCTGAAAATGTGTTGCAAGAAAAATATTTTATGACTTTCAACGGATGGTAACGATAACACCTCTGTTGATGCATTGCGGGTGATTTTGTTTTGTTTTGTTTTTTTTTTGTATGGAAACAGCTGTTTTCGCCATTATTGTTATTACTTAGTTTCATCCTTCATTCTTCCTGGGCACGACGATAAACTACATCCGGTAGCAAGGCCTTTGATAGGAGGTTTTTGAGGAGAGTCGAACCACCTCTTAATTACAGATCTGGGGTAGTAGCACCCGTTACGGTCCCAACTACAGGCAAATAGTTAACCACCCCCAAACTGGGATCAAAACACGATGAAAGTATAAAAATATATATCTATAGTAAAAATACCAACAGTTCTTTTTCATTGTAAAATTACCAGCAATATACTTCTTGTGAAAAATTAAAAATTATTAGTAATACATTTTTAAAAAAAAACAAACTTACCAACAATCAATAATAGTTAATAATACCAGCAATACGTTTTGTTAAAACATAAAAATTATCAGTAATACATTTTTGAAAGAGAAACCGTTAATATCCCCGCCAAAAAATGTCGGCATTCGATGACCCATAAGAAGCTGATATGCCAGTAAATGAACGCGCAGCAAACAACATCACCGTTAATATTCTATCATATTTATTTAATTTTCTTTATTTATTCATTTAAAAAACTTCTCGTCTAAATTTCTTTCCATTCGTTCTCATGTTTCCTTTATTTTTACATTCTGATCCAGATTCATTCAATTCTTCTTTATAAACCTTTGCCTTTACACATTTCCGCCTCTCCCAAGCACATCATTACTCGCTTAATACATTTGAATCGGTTTCATTTTTATGAAGCTAGCTTGTTTTACACTGCTACTCAACGACGCAATTCTAGTCATTTTATTATGCTCATAAATCTAATTATCTCGGAACAGGGTGCCACTGAGATTCTTTTCAAAACGCTATTTTCCCATTGCGCAAACGAACCAGATTTCTAAACACTGTAATGAATAGTCATATGAAATGCGCAAAACTAAAAACGCCACTTCACAGTTCATTAAATCCTCGTTTGCCAAACAAACTTTATATCTTATGCGTTTCTAAATACCACGGAACGACCAAGAATGCATATAAGTAAGAAATCAAAACTACTTACACACATACGTAAAGGAACGTTCACGCAGGCGCACATCGTTCTACTCAGGCAAATTTGAATATAGGGTGACCATTTAATTGACTGCATAGCCAGTCTACGAACGAAATTCAATTTTCTAATCGCTAGGGGCGGCCGTCATCTTCAACTTACTCCCGTGTGAAGCTGTATATATCGGATGACGATGATACCATTGCAGAAAGCGTTCGTTTTCCCAACTATATTTCAGTAATCTATTAGAATTTCGCTAAATATTAATTATGTCAACAAATGTACTTGGATCGACTTTACAGCAATTTTCAATTTTGGAAAAAGCACGAAACCACACGGTGTTAAGTCTGAAGACTAAAGTTGAGGACACATTTCTGTAATTTTTTTTCCTAACGCCACATTAGCAGAACCATTGTCATACGCAGAGGATCCACTTGTCAGACTAACAGTAGAGTATTTTTCTCCTAAAGGTTTCTTGTAACTCTTTCAACATTTTCACATAAATATACGCATCTGTTTTTTGCATGTTTTAATGCCCAGCTCTTAGATAATCATGCAACTCTTCGTGTCCTTCTTTAAACCACATCTACCTCTCAAAACTTTCCATTTCTTCATGCATGTTGACCATACGTTTCATTTGCATTTTTACCATTATTTTCACAAACTTGATGTTAATATGCTCTACCAGATTCATTCCACACATTTTCCTCCAATATTATAAAATGAGAACGTAAAACTTCCCCTACTGCTCGGCAAATATGATTCATTTGGTTTGCATCTCAATGATTAAAAGCTTAGTAAAAAAACTAAAACCGCTGTTAAGTTTCTGTTTATGACTAAACATTTCTTACTCAGTATCTATAATGTAAAACCAGGGATCTTTCTCTCCAAAATAATGTTTAGAATTATAACTTTAAAAATCAGTAAGCATAAACTTACGGAGGCACAGTGGAGTAATCGGAGAGCCGAGTTCGAATTCCAGTCGAGTCAATTACATTCACTTACGTGCTAATAACCTTGGGAAAGGTGTGAATCCTACTGGATCTCGGACTTTATTCAACTATGTTATATTAACGGAAATCTATATTGTTTCTGTACATAAACGGAGGTACGGTGGTGTAATGGATAACGGCACGGATTGAGGAATCGGAGAGCCGAGTTCGTACTCCAGTCGAATCCATTACATTTACTTACGTGCTAATACCATTGGGAAAGGTATGAATCCCATTCTTCTTCCCCCAGCTATGGGTAAATAGGAGAACAGACTCGGTTCTATAGCCTTGGATAGCAACTGGACTACCGCAGAAAGAAATTGCAACCTACAGTTATCTACCGAAAGATACATGATCGCCTGGGCGTGTATCACCATGGCAAATAACTGACTGAAGCATAAGCACTTATGCAATTACTTTATGACCGGCGCTATGATATTAATTGTTCACCTTTTGTATCTTGTCAAGATACAAAAGATACGATAAGCATAACTCTACAACTCTCTATGAATTTGCAGCCTTTCGAAATTTTGATGACGTGTGCAGATTTCTCGAATTAGTTTAGCCAGTTAGCTAATAGGCGGCTTGTCTAACATTTAATTAGTGAGTGGAATGCCAGCAAAATCCGTGCCGTTCAAACCAGACAAATATTCTCCGAGCACAGCGATTTAAATTTTCCAAGGGTGTATTCATTTAAGAATAGCTCGTATCGTTTCGTTAATATTTGGAAATGAATCTAAAAATAAAAAAAATAAATAAAAGCCAAACTAATTCTTGACAATCGCAAGAGATGATTCCTGGAAATGATTCTATTAATATTATTTAATTGAATGAAATTTTTCGTGTATGATACAAGGCAAATTCGTCGAGCACTCAGGATGGTTCATATGAACAATGACTGACGAAGTGAGCATGCTAATAAAATCACTGTTTTTATAGTGAGTATAAACGGTTTTTATGCCAGTGATTTCAGGATTTCCTGTGTTTTTTTTTTTTCAGTATTAACAAACAATAGCTAAAAGTGTATATCTTTTTATGTGGGTGCGGCGTAACACTTATTAGCGTGGAAAGTAGAATCAGCATGCCCAGTTCAAATTATGACCTAATTAGTTTCATTTCTTTTGCAATAACGACCTGGAGGAAAATCATTCATTCATAGAATAGCGCAGAATTACAACTATTTCGATGAAAGACCACGAAGAATAAAGCTAATGAAGTAGGGGTGTACGAAAACTTGAATTTCCATTGCTTATTTTTTTATTATCTGGATCATTTCGTCAGATACTCACGGCCAATCTGCGGTGCGAGCCAAGTGACAGACGTCTAATACCTGGACATTACACTTTTCACCTACGATAATTGAGAAACTACTCATTTCTTCTCTCGATTGGCTACTTATATTTAAACTGATTTTTCACACGCGAACACATAACAGACTAAATGTTGGACATACTGGTTAATCTCGGGGTTAACCATTGAAAACGGGTGAATCGTTTATCTAAACACTCAGCTAGTGTTTATCTCAGGTCAACCCTGCCTCTGGCTTCATTTGACAGTTTAGTGTGAAATTGAATGCCAAGCCTATTCCGGCATAATACCACATAGAATACGGAAAGTCCTTCATTATCCTAATAAAATTTATATGGCAGATTGACCTCTATAGGGCAACTAGGCGTTATGAACGATAATGAATTCAAAACCAGCTTATCAAGGAACAGAAATCAAGTTATACTGCCTTAAATACACATACTTTTACTAGTATATGTTGTTTACAAGACTCGTGATGTTGACCATGATAGGTATTTGCTTGATAAAAAATAGTCTTTTTAATATATCAGCAAAATTATATACGGATGCTATAAGTTTTTAACCAAAAATGTTCCAAGAGTTCCAAAGTAGAACATATGAAAGAAGTCTTTTAAGAACATTAAAAGGTCAAATCCATTAAGTTCTTCTGACGGAAAAAATAAGAGATCATCAGAATTTTGAGACTGTCACAAAAAATGATATGCGGGAGTTTAGCGTAGCTTAAGATATAACGGACGGACTGTAGAAAAATGGCGTTAAGAAGATTGTGCTTGTACAGTCTTTCAAAGGGTCAGTCTGTTCTGGAGTAAATAAGACATCCCCGGTAATAAAAATGAACTAGGCAAGACGGCTTAAATAAAGAACTCCAGGTGAGTTAAGGAAGTTTGGCGTAGTCAGTCTCAGGCTTGCGACAAGACAAGACAAGGGAAGACCTCCGGACGGGGACGATTCAGTCGGGCTCTGTCTTCGGATAGAGACTCGGCTGATAAAAACAGACGTGTGATTCTTCGAAGTACCGATATGTTAGTCCTCTACCTCTCTTTGTTAAATTTCTAGAATCTCCAATCAACTTGGAATTGATTAAACATCTCACTTCGTACGGCCTCCTTTCAGACAAACAACATGTATGTCGCTTTTGCATATCAAACGCCGATGCGTTAACAGTTAGTTCTACTACTGACAGTTTTTTAGATAGGAACGTCAAAGCACCACGTTAAAGTCATTAAAGAAGGCCAGGCATGCTGGTCTTTTTCATAAGCTTATGGTCTACATTGTTCGCGAACCAAGTTTTGATTTGATCTTGTCTTTCTTAACAAATCGTGTAATGAACCTCATCTAGAATGGCAACTCTTCTAGATCCTTACACATTAATGGTGGTCCCCCCTATCCAAGTGCTCTACCCTCGGATTTTGTTTCTTATCTTTATCACTGATCTTGCCGATGCTAATAGTTCCCCCGTCGATATCTATGCTAATAACACAACTATCTACGCCTTGTTTGCGGTAAAATGATTAAAATAAAACCCAAAATCTCATTATACCCGGGATTGTATCTGATCAACGAAGATTATTCAAAGGAGGTGGCGTGAGGGAAACCATATAACGGGCGCCACCGATGGGAATTGCCTAGGTATGTGTTAACGCAAGCTTTATCAGTGAAATTGGATAGACAAATCTGTTTGACAATAGCGACAATAATCTTAGATATGTCTTGTGTTTTCAAAGCTGTCTGTGTATCCGAAAATATCAAAAACATAATTATATACTATTTTATCAAGTGTCTGGCAGTTTGTTCATTGTTGTAGAAACAACGTCTTTAAATGCAAAGAGTTTAGAAAATTATTCCGTTTGGAAAATATGAATGTAACAAGTTGAAAGGAGAAATTATCTGAACTTAAACTGAAATTGAAAGCTACATCAATGTAGTGTGTTGAAGATATGTAGCATTGCAGCTACGGGCAGACACCAGGTTCGATCTCAGTGTTCAGCCTGTTCCAATGAAACGATTGTGACTTAAATAATAACTGATTGGCCGGATCATTCTCTTGTATCTATTAATACCTATTAATTATCATCTATTAATGAGGAACTTCCATTTCATAAGACCTCATTTCTTACCAGCATGCTGATTGAGACTCACCCCGTGATTGTCTTTGAGACGATAATGGAACTGATATTTTCAATCATCAAATCGAGAATTGTGCCACTGTGTTTTCCTCTTCGGTCAAAGCCCGTATGGACGCTTTTATCACTTCTCGAAAATACCGGGAGACAACTCAATTATCTCCAGCATGATCTGCCGCTAGAGCCCACAGGAAGCACTATTTTCGTTTATACCAGCTCGACCACTCCCATTAAAACGGTGGACTATTGGGGCTGCTCCTTATTTACTTAAACTATTTCTCGAAGAATTTAAGACTCTGCTACCTAAGAGAATGGGGCACCATATTACATCTAAATATTTTGGGTCACATGATTTTCAGCACCTCTGTAATCGTCTATTAAATTAAGTGTAAGTTCTCTACTCCTCCTATCCTCAATGAATTTGAAGTTTTAACATCTTCTACCGATAAACCTGAATGTTTTGCCCGTAAATAATTCTCAAACACTACGCTTGATTCATCTAGAGTATCCCTGCTTAATATCCCACCTTGAACTGAGGTCCGTTTTAGCCATATGCATATCAACAGGATTCGGCATTTTGGTCTTTTTCATAAGCTTAAGGTCTATAATGTCCGCTACCCAAGTTTTGATTTGACACTGTCTTTCTTAACAAATCGTGTAATAAACATTACAGTGTAACCCGGATATAAGAGAGTTGTCGAGACCGAATAAGAAGTCTCTTATATACGGGTTTCTCTTATATACGGGTTTGGTCTATTATATATACATTAACACAGGCTCTAATTTGAGACCAGAGAAAATATATCTTATATCCGGGTTTCTCTTATATCCGGGTCTCTTATATCCGGGTTACACTGTATATTGAACTGCAAATCTTCTAGATCCTTTCACGTTAATGGCGGGAGGGGGGAGGTCTCCCAGATCCAAGTGCTTTTACCTCTGACTTTTTTTCTTATCTTCATCACCGATCTTGCCGATGCTAATAGTTCCTCACTCGATATCTATGCTAATAACACGGCTTGTTTGTGGTGAAATGATTTAAAAAAAACCCTTAAAACTCATTATAGCCGAGACTGAATCTGATCACCAAAGATTATTCAAGGAGGTGGCCTGAGTGAAACCATACAAGCAGGCACTACCGATGGGAATTGCCTAGAAACAGCGGTATGTGTTAACGCAATCTTTGTCAGTGAAATTGGACAGACGAAACTGTTTGACAATCGCGACAATGATCTTAGATATGTCTCATGTTTTCAAAGCTGGTTGTGTATCCCAAAATATCAAAAACATATATGCTATTTTATCTAGAGTCTGGCAGTTTGCCCATTGTTGTAGAAACGGTTCATTTCGGTGACGTCTTTAAATGCAAACTGTTTAGAAAATCATTCTTTTTGGAAAATATGGATATAACAAGCTGAAAGGAAAATTATCTGAAATTAAACGGAAGATGATACGGAAAGTCGAAAGCGCATTGGGATTACGAAATATTCCTTTTGAAAGGATCACTAGGCGAAAAGAGGAACATTTTTATACATCTTGTCTGCTAAAGGATTTTAGACATATGAAGTATTCTGAATTTCTATATTTTATCTTCAATATTTAACTTTTCAAAGATTATTGATTCGTTTCCCTTTTATGAAACTAGAAGCACTATTTTTTTGTTTTTAATGTAGAAAGTCTCAGTGAGACCTTCTCTCGATATTATATAACGATTATTGGTATTGTAAATCAGCATTATTAAAGGAAATTAATATTTTCGTATTTATGAATATTAGATTGGTGCATAATTATCAGGCGTTTTTAAACAATATTTATTATGGAAAAAGAAACATTACAATTCAAAAATAACATTTTTTAAATGATTATTATGTATTATGATTTTCGACACGCTTCTTTATAACCTGAAAATGAAATAATATCTTGGTTAAAAACAGTAAAGAAAACAGAAATTTTTATTAACAAATAACTCGCCTACAAAAACGCCTGATAATTATGCACCAACACAATATATTCTTGGAACCGGTTGCCAAAGTATACAGAACACCTGTCTCCACCAGGAATGGTACCCTCAGGAAATGGGTCAGTTTTGTTTTTTAAAAATATTTCATTTCACCCTTCTACTCATACTTTCGTATTTATTTATTTATACAAACCTAATACTTTTCTCCCCCTATGAATTTGCGTTGTCATCAACGGATACTGCAGCTTTTGTGAACACGACTTGCTAACCCTGGCAGATGTTTCTCATCGTTAATAAAGCATTACCTTCGGGCTGTGTCCGTGACAGCAACTTTTATTGCAGTATTTATACTATGTATGCGAATTTACTTACATTTAGGAAACGTATAATCTTCAAGAATAATTGTGTAATTATGCATTACTTTTTCTGGCGATACCATTACATACAAAATTAGATCATGGCTCTCCCCAATTTCCTGTCGCTTATGAGGATACGTGAGATAGTAACGTCTGTGAATATTAAGTTTTATTTAGATATTATTATTATTACTTCTGGTGTGTACGTATATCTTTCCAGGTCCCGCCCAGGGGGGAATTCTCCATTGACCAATAGAAGAAAAAACAACAACACATATTTTTCTTAGATTAAGCCCTCCGTAAGGTGTGGGCTGTACTCACAAGAACATGTGTCTGTATTTCTTTAAGCTATGGGCTTCCAGGAATCCCTTTAATGAATCTATTGAAATCATTTCCAACCAATCCGAGGGCTCCAACTACAACAGGGATTGTTGATGTTCCCATGCCCCACATTCTGAGATTTTGATTTCAAGAACATTTTATTTTGATTGATTTTAGAAGATCTTCAAAGTTATATTGTAGTCTGCATGGACTGCCATATCAATAAGGAGAGACTTTTTTGTTTGCGGTCTCTAATAACGATGTCTGGACGGTTAGCCTTGATTGTTCTGTCTGTGTGTATTGTGTAGTCCCATAAAATTGTACCAGGTCCTATCTCCGTAACCGGGTCTGGGTGGTGTTCATACCAATTTCTTTCAATTTCCTTCCCGTAGAAGTTCCAGATTTTTCCAGTGTAGATATTAGCCAACTCTGTCATGCCGGGTTTTATAGTCAGTGGGTGCCAATACCGTGCAACCACATACAAGGTGGTCAATTGTTTCTAGATATTTATCACAGAATCTGCGTTTGGAGCTAACACAATATTTAAGTGTGTATGTTTGATAATTTTTAGTTAACAAGCATTGGTCCAGTGCAGCAAAGATAAAACCTTTCAGCTTTTATCCCTGCACTACGTAGCCAGTAATGGATACGGGGTTTGTTTACGTCAGATTGTTTGGTACGGGCAGAGTATTGGGCATGAAGCGGTTTATCTTGCCATTGTTTCTGTATCTGGTCGGTTGCATTTGCTTTTTCTTTCTTTTTTTAAGTATTTTGCAGCTTCAGTCGGTGTATGGTGCTTTACTTGTATTTCTACACACATTTGTAATTATTATTACATCATTAGTATTATCATTATTATTATTATTTATTATATCATTATTATTATTATCATTTATTATTATTATTATTATTATCAATTATTATATCATTATTATTATTATCATTTATTATTATCATTATTATTATCAATTATTATATCTTTATTATTATTATCATTTATTAATATTATTATTATTATCATTATCAATTATTATACCATTATTATTATCATTTATTATTATTATTATTATTATCAATTATTATATCATTATTATTATTATCATTTATTATTATCATTATTATTATCAATTATTATATTATTATTATTATCATTTATTATTATTATTATTATTATCAATTATTATATCATTATTATTATTATCATTTATTATTATTATTATTATTATCAATTATTATATCATTATTATTATTATCATTTATTATTATCATTATCATTATCAATTATTATATCATCATTTATTATTATTATATCATTATTATTATCATTATTATATTATTATATCATTATGTTTATTATCATTTATCACTATCATTATTATTATCAATTATTATATCATTATTATTATTTTCATTTATCACTATCATTATTATTATTATTATTATACAAAATGATTGACGTAACTCTTCCAACATTTTTCAACAGTTAAATGTAGTCCACGATTTAATAAAAGATAAAGAAAAGAAAAAAAACACGGTGTTTGACGATGTTAAACAATATTTCAACAGACCGTCTGTGTTTTTCAAATTTATATTTAAAAAATTTCTTTCAAGTATAAAAAAATATAAATTTACAAAAAAATAAAAATTGTTGTACAAATTTTGCTTGTCTCGTAATGCAAAAAAAGGCTGCACTGATAATCAATTATTGGTAAAATAATTTTTGTTAGATTTATATATTTTTATACTTGAAAAAATTGTTTAAATATAATTTGAAGAAGACAGACGATCTGTTGAAATATTGCTGAACCTTGCCAGACACTGTTTTTTCTTTTCTTTATCTTTTCCTAAATCGCGCTCTTCTGTTAGCTATTATTATTAATAATATTATTATTATTATTATTATTATTATTATTATTATTATTATTATCATCATCATCATTATTATTATTATTATTATTATTATTATTATTATTATTATTATTATTTCCTTTGAATTATGTTGTATATACATTTACTTCCGTGTCCTAATCAGAGACCTAATGTAAGAAACGGCTTTTCCACTGATTACTACTTTTAAAAAAATCAAACCTAAACCTAAGATCACACACCTTTTACATAAATAAAGCTCTTCGTAATATCTGAGCTGTACTTGTGAGTACAATTTGTTGTATTTCTTTAAGGCAGGGGCTACCAGGAATCCTTTCAATGCACCCCTTTTCTATTCAATCGGAGGGCTCCAACTACAATTGGAATTACTGATGTCCTCGTGTCCATATTTTTCGATTTTCACTTCAATATCCTTGTATTTCGATAGGTTTTTAAAGATGTTCAGAAATAAATTACAATCTGCTAGAAAATTACATTCTGTTCTTGTGATCTCTGATCACAATGTCTGAACCATTAGCTCTGATTGTATGTGTGTATTGTAAAGTCTCATAAAATTGTTACTGGCCCTATGTATGTAACCGGGTATGGTGATGTTGATACCAGATTCTTTATTATTATTATTATTATTATTATTATTATTATTATTATTATTATTATTATTATTATTATTATCATCATCATCATCATCATCATTCTTCTTCTTCTTCTTCTTCTTCTTCTTCTTCTTCTTCTTCTTCACAATCTCATTACAAGGAAAGAAGCCAAAAAAATGTGGTTCTACAGAAAGATACTGAGAATACCCTGGACTGAAGGTATGAGAAATAGCGAAGTTTTAGAGAAAATAGAAACAAAAAGGAAACTTATACAGGGTGTCCGTAAAGTTCGAGTGCACTTTAAAAAATTTATAACTTTTTTTGTATTTGCGATAGAAATAATTTGTAAAAAGGATTAGAAAAAAGTAAATCTATATCTTTTAAGGTTTTATTGAAATTTTATTTAGGTTTCCACATGTCCGCCATCATTAGCAATACAAAGGGTAATACGATTTTGCAGTTCACGGAAAACATTTGCCAACTGATTTACAGTAATGCCTGAAATCACATTAGTTATTTTAGCTATACTTAAAACTAGGTACATTAAACTTTATAACATTTTTTTACAGATTATTTCTATCGAAAATACAAATAAAGATATAATTTTTTTAAAGCGCGCACGAACTTTATGGACACCCTGTATTAACGACTGGGAGAAAGAGTTAACATTTCGAAGGCTCATATTGGGAAAAGAATGCTTGGAAAATTAGACACTCACAGGACATATTACCCGGCAAGAAAGACAGAAGAAAGTAGTTCATAACATAACTAACCAGTTTGTACAACTCGTTGACAGAACAGGAATAAAGAGAAAGAGAGCGAAATGACAACATTTACTAAGAGCTACAACAGACAGGAAGTTATGGAGAGCCATGATCGTCCACGTCCTGAAGACACACGACACATAGAAATATAAAAAGAATGAACTTGTTTAGATGGTTGACAAAATAGGGATTAGAAGAGAGTGAAAAAAATAAGGATAGGAAATTGCGGAGAGCCATGATCGCCCACGTCATGGAGGGACAAAACACATAAAAGAATAAGAAGAACGAGCTTGTGTAAATGTTTTGCAGAACAGGGATTAGGTGAGATAGCGAAATGACAAAATTTGCGACGAGCTAGAAACGACAGGAAATTGGGGAGAGCCATGATCACCTACGTCCTGAAGGGTTACGGTGCATAAGAGAACAAGAAGAGGTTGTGTAGATGTTTTGCGGAACAGGGATGAGGTGAGTAAGCGAAATAACAAAATTTACTAAGATCTATAAAGGGCACGAAATTGGGGAGAGACATGATCGCCCACGTCCTGAAAGGTCACGGCGAACGCAACATGAAGACTGTACCTGGGGATCAGGTTTGAGTAAGTATCCTTAATACCCTAACACCTTTCCTCAGTATTTTTGTGGCATTGTTAGGGCCAGAAATATAGACACAAGCGAGGAATTGAGTTAAACAAATATATTAACAGAATCAGTAATACAAACATATACAAACGAGAGTGTTACAGCAAGAATGTTCGGTCCGACCGTCAGAGCTGACTGCTGGAAACTTCCCCCTCCAAAAGGCAGTACCTGCTCCTATTTATAGCTGGGTGAGTTCATGCGTGTGTGGGTAAATTACCATAACAGTATTCTTGCTGGATATCATAATACTATTTCATAAGTTGCAAAAAATCTAAATTCTTCCACGAATTCATATACCATCAGAACTCTTGTAATTACTCTTGCAATAATTAATACAATTGTTAATCTGTCTGGGCTTATGCATAATTCCCAGCACAAATTAAGCCTTTACAATTTTGTTGTTCGTGTTATCGAATTCTTGCTGGTAATTTCCAAGGTTTTATATACTAATACTCTCCCAATAAGCTGTAATATCGAAAGCAATTACATTTTCCTTCAAGGCCTGTTAACATAACCCCCATCACTTGAAGCGCTATTGTTTGGCTCAGATCCCTTATTCGTTGAAGTATTATGAGCAATAACGTGTAATCGATAGCAATTCATCATCAATTGACTTACGTAATTCAGTAAAAGCACATTTAATACCTAGTTCGTCAGCCTTATTGCCTTTGAATGATTCGGACCGGCAGGGGAAGGGTTTGAAATGTGCATTTATTACATGGGATGTCCAAAAATACATCTACGAGAAGACGAGTCATCACAGTTCATAATTGCTGTGTAAAAGAATGCAAATTTCGAATTGACGGAGACAATGTTTCATAACTATTCCTGTATATAAATTCGTAAAACATCGTACTTCTGAGCTAAAATTTTGTAATTTTGAGGTATCAAACCGTCTGAATATACATACGAAATAAACGAAACATCAGTTACAAAGATCTACAATGGATTGTTAGTAGCAAAACGAATAGTACGACATTCAATTTAGAAATTGGAGATAACAAAATCAAGCAAGTACAAAAATTTAAACATCTGGGAAGTGTTTTAACAGACGTGGGAAATTTCGGAAACATCAGGGAAGTGTTTTAACAGTCGTGGGAAAGTTATGAAACACCTGGGAAGTTTTTTAACAGTCGTGGGAAAGTTAGGAAACACCTGGGAAGTCTTTTAACAGTCGTGGGAAAGCTAGGAAACATCTGGGAAGGGTTTTAACAGACTTGGAAAAGTTAGGAAACATCTGGGAAGGGTTTTAACAGACGTGGGTAATTTCGGAAACATCTGGGAGGTGTTTTAACAGTCGTGGAAAGTTAGGAAAGATCTGGGAAGTGTTTTAACAGACTTGGGAAAGTTAGGAAACATCTGGGAAGTGTTTTAACAGACAAGGGAAAGTTAGAAAACATCTGGGAAGTGTTTTAACAGACCTGGGAAAGTTAGGAAACATCTGGAAAGAGTTTTAACAGACTTAGGAAAGTTCGGAGACATCTGGGAAGTTTGTGTAGCAGACGTTGGAAAGTTCGGAGACATCTGGGAAGTTTTTTAACAGACGTTGGAAAGTTAGGAAACACATGGGAAGAGTTTTAACAGACTTGGGAAAGTTCGGAGACATCTGGAATGTGTTTGAACAGACGTGGGAAAGTACGACTCCGAAATTCGAACGGACATTGCAAAAGTTATGCAAAGTATTTTTTTTTAATCGATAATCAAAGAAAAGTGTACTAAACTGTTACTAATATCAGCCCTTTTCTAAGGCAGTGAATGCTGGACAATCTGGAGACTGGAAGCAACAGAAATCTGGTTCTACAGGACGATGTTGTGAATACCATGGACCTAACATATGATCAATGATGAAGTCCTATTTCGCTGTAATTATTAACATTTATTCTTGCAGAAGAAATTATAGCAGAAAATCACTTCAAGTACCCAAAAAGAAACAGTAAAGAATTACTTGCAAATGGTAATAGGTAAAATAAAATCGCACTTATTACTTGCTTATATCAAAGCTCCAATATTACTAGTATGCAGTTGCATTACGCAGGCTGTTAAGACGAGAAAATATTTTTGTTAGATTGGTTATAATTAAATCTTGAATGAAAACGGTACTGTTTTCTTCAAAATGTAATAAGCGGCTTCTTGGAAAAGTATTATGGAGGAGTTAGGATTAATAAAAGTTTCGTGTAAAAAATACGAACTGCTTCTGCAAGATATTTTTGGTTTGGTTGGTCAGAATTATGTCTTTTTAGATTAGCATTCCAATGTGTTTTAGCCTTTAATCATTCTAATTCCTGTTCCTGTGCAATTTTACATTTCTGTACAACCACTGTTACAGCTTGCTTTTCTTCAATAAAATATTGCTCCCGAGAGCCACCTGACAATGCTCTTTTCCCAGCCATATGCCAGCCATTTTTTCAATTTATTTTAACAATTACTACGAAAGGGGCACGTTACACGATTAAAATTAGCTTTGTTATCTGTCTATATTTCTGAGATGAGATACTGTGTACACTATTTACATTATTCCGACTATTGTCCTCATCTTTGTCGCCATATTTATTACAACGTTTCGGCCTTTCAGTATCTGTCTATATTTCTGAGATGAGGTATTATGTACACTATTTACGTTATTCGGACTATTGTCCTCATCTTTGTCGCCATATTTATTACAAAGTTTCGTCCGTTGTACGCTCCGGCCTTCTTCAGGTGGTTGGAATGTCAAACTGAACCCTTTATTTCGCTCACTGGTGTAGACTGTTCTAGTTCCACGTGCCATGTTTAATGGATGTCAGTTATCAGTTATCTCCTTTTAATTCCCCCCTGCAAGTTCACCACTGCCTTCA
>OZ038497.1:87516121-87536121 GCA_964036315.1 Acanthosepion esculentum | reverse complement strand
CTGCGTATAATTGAGTGCATGTTTCCCGCGCGGTGAATGTCTTAATGGCCGCGACTGCGTCTGATAAAGTCCACGTGAACTGTATATAAGAAAAAAACAATCTAGTGAAAGGATTTTTTTTTCTTTCTAAAGGCGTCAAAGAATTTGAAAGTCTTAACAGGAAAGTTATCTTGAAGCCAATATTTGAATCTTTGGTAAAAGTAACAATGAAGACGCTTCAGGCATACTAAACAGTCTGCAGACTTTTTCCAAAACGAAATTCTATAGTGTACAAAACAGTTTTGTCTATAAATTACTTGGGTAAATATTTCTCAAAAGATTGTTATTAAATATCACTAACATAGGATTGATTCTTCTTCTACAACTTATCAAGTTTTTGCAGGTTTTTTAAAACCAGAAAATATTTTTATATTGAAAAATTCTTTTTTTCTCTCTTTTTGGGGGATAATAATAATTTATTAATACAAGTCTTAATAATTAACCCCTATCTGCGGACAGAAGAGGTGGATTCATGACTTTCCAATGTATAAGTGAATATAGCCAACGGGAATTGGAACTCGGCTCTCCGATTTAAAATTCTGAGTTATTATGCATTTCACCCTCCGCATGCCCAAGCTTACTGCACCTGGTACTCCCAAGCGCAGTCACCCATCTAGATAATGAGCCGGCTCGATGTTGCTTAACTTCGGTGATCGTACAAAAACCGGTGTTTCAACGAGATATGGCCGTAACCATTCACCGGAATGTATTTTTTTTTTAAATTTTCATGGCTTGAACTTCGATCCGTTATGAAGCTCTTGATTCTAAAGAAAGCCCCCCACCCAAAAAGAACGCTCCAAAGAAAATTTATCATTTTATGATGCAAATATTTCGTGACATGTGTTCGCAATCTTCATTGCGCCAACATCCAGCAAGGTGATTTATAAAACCACGTTGCATCATGTTCATTTTAGTGGTGTCAATTGCTTAACTTATTGATCAGAACCATGAGTTTTTTCGGCCTATTGTATTCGTTAGTAGCCTTGTCAGATCGCGACTTTCAGATGAATGTCAGACTTGGCGCCAAAGCCATTCAGAAATATTTAACAAAATGTTTCTCAACATTCTCAAAAGTCTTCTCCCGTAGAAAAAAAAAACTAAAACTCTGGAGCTCACTTTAAACTTTTATGAGCAAAAATCAGTAGTAATATTTGAAAATAATAAGGAAGACTCAATTAACAGGTGTTTATATTCCTTAATTAACAGATACTCTAACCGTACAGCACCCTAGCTGGTCACCCAAGACTTCTAACAATGCGGCTGGTCGCTGAAGTGAACACTTCAATCCAGAGCTAACCTTATCCCACGTTGTGATTTAAGTTTGATCACAAGGCAGCCAAAATCGAATCGTCGCAGATACCTTTGTGTCGGGTTGTTCCAAGCAAGACGATGACGTACAGGAAAATAAATATCACTAGAATAAATTGAACAAAAATAAATACTGTTTTTATATAAGTCCTTCTTACAATAATTGGTTTATATCAGAGTTCGCAATTAATTATCAGCCCAGTCCGCATCCAACTTGGAAGTGATACGTATCGTCAACCTGGCAAAATGTCATACCGGATTTAAGTTTGGTCATAAAGAAGCCAACATCGAGTCAGCGCAGGTATCTTTGTGCTGGGCTGGTCCGAGCATGGCGAAGGCGTACAGAAAAAAATAACACACGAATGAATTGAACAAAAAGTAAATACTGTTTTTATAGCAGTCCTCCGTACAATAATTGGTTTATATCAGAGTTCTAATTCAATTGATTATCAGCCAAACCCACATCTAAATCGAAATTGATATTATCATTGTTGATCTGGCAAAATCTGGTTTACTGTTGTTGGTAAAGTTTGGCACAAGGCTGAATTTGGAGGCTTTCGTCGGAGGATAATCACGCGAGCCTCTCTCCTGTCTTTGGTCTCGTCTCTTTCTCTTCTGCCTCTCTTCTCTCTTCTGCGACTCGTCTCCGAAATTCGCTTCGCGCATTTGAATTTATTGACATTCACCCGAACTGGCGAAGAGAATTCATAATTCGTAGGAATTCCTTTCTTCCACTCTCTCACTTTACCTCTTCTTTACCTCTCACTTAATCTCCTCAGAGAGCGGGAGTGGCTTATCCACCCCCTCCTGGTATTTCAACTCAACTTTCGACTAGGGAGAATCAACTTCAAATTCGTTGTTTAGGAAAAATGACATTTTCGCTTACATCTTGCATTTCCAGCTGTGTGTCTATCATCTAAGTCATTTTCCATTGTTCCACTGCTCGACATACATTTCAAGTAGTTTGTGTGAATTAAATCCTCAATTCTTCCCACAGGTTTTTGGCATTAACCCTTCTCGTTTCACTGTCTCTCAGTACATAACACTTTTTATGTTTTAAGAAAACTTTATTCCATACTATTTGTCGTTGCCGACGAATAGTATCACAATTTAATTTAAAGTAATTCATGAAGAATAATGACTGATTTAAATCCCTTGGGGAAGGAAAAATACAAAGGATAATCTACTTCTTAAAGATTAAGTAAATTTAGAATCCAGGTTAAAATATAAAATGACAAATACTTGATTTATAAATGGAAGCCATGTACTTCCTGTTTTAAAAATCAACTATAAAAATAATTAATAAATGATACTTCTATTAACTTAGGGGCACCTTCGTAAGTTTCATTGGCGCATTAGGTCAAGGTTTTAAAATGGCGAATTAAGTCTATGGGTCTTTGCGAAGACCATGCTTCTTCGATACTTGTGAACTGGCGCTACAGAATCACTAACAAAGAAACCATATCACTTGAGGATTTCCAAAACAACATCAGGTAAAATGCATAAATTCACCGGAAAAATCGATATGGATTGGATACTTCATTTATATCCTCTTATCTACATTATACTTGTAAAATCATTCAAATTCTTCCGCAGTGTTTTCTTCCACTCAAAGATCATTTTTTAAAACAAGAACACGTAATTTAGCAAAAAAAGTAAAACGGGTATCACATGACTCGAAGCGAAAATGATGACATAAACATGATGTTGAAACTACACATTACTTCAAATAAAAATGTTAAGGAAAAAACTTATCATTACTGGAAAGAGCAATAACAGCTACTGGACTTGAGGAATCTGTTTTCCTGAAAGATTGTTTTTAGATAAAGAATCCATAAATTCCAACAGTTAGTAGCAATAGCTGTTCCGTCAAAGAATGTTGAATGTTTCCTTATAAGGAAACAGCTTATATAACCATTCCTTAACCACTTTTGTTCATATTTATCTCCTTGTTGAGTTTATTTTCCTTCAACTCCATTTCTTATTGTTATTTTAAGCTATCTTCTGATTGGTTGCTTACAGTTGGTAATTTGTTATTTATAACTTTTTTCATCTTTTTTTTGTTTAATCATTTCATTCTAAGCAAGGTGAAAATGTCACAGGGGACTACAAGGAGTGAAAGAGAAAAAAAGACTGAGTACATGCAGGATTGCGGAAAGAGCAAAAAATGAATGGGTTTCAAGAAAATACAAGATGTCAACTAACATTGTATTTAAGTTTATGAAGGTTGTAGAGTATTGCGAGACGGGAGGATTTCTTTGGTAACAAAGACAAGAATACTGAGCTCTTACGTGACATCTGTCCTTCTTTATGGCAGCGGATATTGGACGGTTTCCTCAAAGATGAAGAAGAGACTCTAGGCGACGGTGTTGTGCTTCTACAGATATCATAGACAGATCGTGTGAGCATCGATGAAGTCTTAGAGATGATGAACACAAAGAGAAGGTTTATACTTAATATTAAGAAGAGGCAGTTGAAGTTTCTGGGACACATAATGAGGAAAGAGGGCCTGGATAATCTGATACTCACGGAGCGAATAGAGAGAAAGAGAGGACAAGGGAGAACAACGCGTGAAATACCTGGCGGACTTAAGCATGTGGATGACAGAACGTGGTCTGGAAGAGGAAGCAGAGTGGGGGAGCTTGTTAAGAGCTGCAAGGGATAAAGGGCGGTGGAGAGCCATGATCGCCTGCATTACGAAAGGATTTGGTACATAAAAGAGAAGCAAGTAAATGGATGGGAATATGTAGTGCGAGGAAAAGAAACTGTTGGAATATAAGTGGCAGTTGCATTTATCTATCCCAACAGTAAGATATTATTATTATTATTATTATTATTATTATTATTATTATTATTATTATTATTATTATTATTATTATTATTATTATTATTATTATTATTATTATTATTATTATTATTATTATTATTATTATTATTATTATTATTATTATTATTATTATTATTATTATTATTATTATTATTATTATTATTATTATTATTATTATTATTATTATTATTATTATTATTATTATTATTATTATTATTATTATTATTATTATTATTATTATTATTATTATTATTATTATTATTATTATTATTATTATTATTATTATTATTATTATTATTATTATTATTATTATTATTATTATTATTATTATTATTATTATTATTATTATTATTATTATTATTATTATTATTATTATTATTATTATTATTATTATTATTATTATTATTATTATTATTATTATTATTATTATTATTATTATTATTATTATTATTATTATTATTATTATTATTATTATTATTATTATTATTATTATTATTATTATTATTATTATTATTATTATTATTATTATTATTATTATTATTATTATTATTATTATTATTATTATTATTATTATTATTATTATTATTATTATTATTATTATTATTATTATTATTATTATTATTATTATTATTATTATTATTATTATTATTATTATTATTATTATTATTATTATTATTATTATTATTATTATTATTATTATTATTATTATTATTATTATTATTATTATTATTATTATTATTATTATTATTATTATTATTATTATTATTATTATTATTATTATTATTATTATTATTATTATTATTATTATTATTATTATTATTATTATTATTATTATTATTATTATTATTATTATTATTATTATTATTATTATTATTATTATTATTATTATTATTATTATTATTATTATTATTATTATTATTATTATTATTATTATTATTATTATTATTATTATTATTATTATTATTATTATTATTATTATTATTATTATTATTATTATTATTATTATTATTATTATTATTATTATTATTATTATTATTATTATTATTATTATTATTATTATTATTATTATTATTATTATTATTATTATTATTATTATTATTATTATTATTATTATTATTATTATTATTATTATTATTATTATTATTATTATTATTATTATTATTATTATTATTATTATTATTATTATTATTATTATTATTATTATTATTATTATTATTATTATTATTATTATTATTATTATTATTATTATTATTATTATTATTATTATTATTATTATTATTATTATTATTATTATTATTATTATTATTATTATTATTATTATTATTATTATTATTATTATTATTATTATTATTATTATTATTATTATTATTATTATTATTATTATTATTATTATTATTATTATTATTATTATTATTATTATTATTATTATTATTATTATTATTATTATTATTATTATTATTATTATTATTATTATTATTGCTTTTATAATAATAATAATAATAATAATAATAATAATAATAATAATAATAGTAGTAGTAGTAGTAGTAGTAGTAGTAGTAGTAGTCGTCGTCGTCGTCGTCGTCGCCGTCGTCGTCGTCGTCATCATCATCATCATCATCATCATCATTATTATTATTATTATTATTATTATTCCTCTTGATTCCACTCCAACGGATGCGGTTCAGGGCGATCTTCTTCAGCTCAGCCCATCTCGTACCGGCTGCCTTCACCTCTGCCTCATCACTTCTACGACAAGTCTGTTTTGGTCGACACACATTTCGCTTCCCTTGTGGATTCCACTCACGGGCCTAGGACGCTTTAATTCGTGTAGTCTGGGAAGTAGGGCAAAAAGCACGTCAGATCTGTTGCCACGAAAATATATTTGCTGAAAAGACAGAGGGAAGCCGCGCCACGTCGCTGGGAAGGGATTGAAGTCGAGATGCCAAGTCAGGATCGATTGCATTGTAGATCCTTTTTTGGAAATTGTCAACAGTTTTATTCGCCATGACTTTTCAGCATATGGGTGATCCTGACACTCCACAACCTACTGTTTTTGTTCTAAATAGCTTCGATATTGTTGTAACCGAAAAAGGGTTACTGAATAAGGAATAACCAAAACGGAGGTTAGAAATGAAACGGTAATCTTTATAACATCAACACAATAAAATACTCGCCAGCGGCATGAAGTAGGTAAACCACTGCTAGTTGTGGACTACGTAGGCAGTATATTACCCCCACTTAGGGTCCAACGTCTTAATGAGCATTGGGGCATGCCCATTAGTGTTCATAGGTATGGTATTAGATAGATAGATAGATAGATAGATAGATAGATAGATAGATAGAAAGTGTTGTAATCTAGGAAGGGTTAGGGAATGAGAAATAACCAAAACGGAGGTTAGAAATGAAATGTTAATCTTTATAACATTAACAAAATACAAAACTCGCCAGCGGCATCAAATAGGTAAACTACTGCTAGTGGTGGACTACTTACACAACATATTACCCCCACGTACAATAGTGGCCAATGTCTTTATGAGGAATGGAAAATACCCATTAGTGTTCATAGGTATGGTATATAATATATACTTTAACATACCTCTTTATCATTGTTGGGCCATCCATTCAATCTAGTAGCACGCTTAAATTCATGCAAACGTGCACCAGGAAGAAACGATCGTCAGAGCAGATGCCATGAAAATATTTATAGAAAAGATAGAGGAAAGCCACAGCACGTGAAAGAGACTGAAGTCGAGATATTCTACGTTTTCTTTCATCTTTACACAACTTTTATTTCCTCGTCATTTTAAACTCCACCATTGAAAGTATAACAATTATGCTTTTAATACAAAAAAAAAAACCTGAATGCCTGTATTAGTATTTTCAAATCTTGAAGCGCGAAAAATATTTTCCATTATCGAAATTGGATTGAGCGGAGTTACAACGATTCATACAATGTGTCAGCATTTATTTGGCAATAATCTAATAGAGAGGTTCCTAACCAGCGGGCCGCGGACCTTTATCGTTAACTATTTGATACCGAAACGCAAAGAAATATTTAACTTGTTTCAAGTTATATTTTAGATCAAATGAATAATGGAGTTTAATTTCTAACATTATATCTATGAGAGGCGGGTTTTACGACAGTGACAATAACTAAAACAATACTACGAAGGAGACTATACATAAGGAAGATACATCGTATGATATTGTTTTTCATCACTCCTAGATGGGACCGTGTAGTTGCGGGGAAACAAACCCAGGGCTCTCACTGATTCTACAGGATTCTTCGAATGTGTTGTCACCCGTATATAATATAATTTTCTATTTCAATGGCCTTTCAAGGAGAGAGTTTCACATGAACGATATCAGGATACCAATCAGTTGAAAGACGCCGTTCGGAGAGCCTTTACAACAATCAACCAAGCATAGCTTTGTACAATATCACATAAGACATGGCGCCGCATCATTTTATGCCACGAAAATGATGCTGTTCATACAGACCTACTCGATGTGGTGATTTCCCAAGACTAGCTTAGACGTGGCACAAGTCCAAAAGTACGTGGCACACAGTTTAGGATCGAACTCACTACACAGTCGCAATTGTTCGAGTGAGACAAGCTTGCTAACCATTACGCCGCCTCGACGTGCCTCTGTCCTTATCGATGTGTGACAGCGTCAATGGAAGGGAATAAACTGAATCCAGTAGATGTGCTTTGTATTACTGTATTACTTATTCTTCTATTGCTCTCATTACCTTTTATTGGGCACAAGACATTTGGTCTACCCTTTACATTATTGTGAGTTGATGTGATAATAATGTAACAGGTACTGATTTAGAGAAACTTAGCAAAAAAAGGAGATGCTTCTCAGATATAAGTCAAAGGATAAAACACCTTTTCTTCCCTTTAATAAGTTACTCTTTTTATTGATGCTCTCTTTATCGAAATACACTAAAATTACATATATGTGCCACTACCAATTCGCAGATAGATTGTCCGACATGACGCCGGTCCTGGTATAAAAAGGTTGGATACCACTGCTCTAATAAACAAAATAACGTCAATACCCCAGTGGCGACAAGAAATAATGAATATCTGCGTACCTTAATGATTCCTCTTTTCTTTTTCATTTTTTTTCTCCTGAATAAAATCGAAAGCTTTCATTAAGTGCATTTGATGAAGAAATTTTTATGATAACTTGCAGTTTTGGCTTAAAAAAAAATAAAGAAAAGAAAAACTGCGCATGACAGGAAGTTAAACGCCACGCGTCTCGAATCTTTGAATACGATTACTCTTCATAATTTTGTTTTTTATATTTCCTTTTCCTTTTCACGTACAAATTTATGTTAGCGTCTTTAGTCGTTTACACGAATGTGCGCTTGAAATGAGTGATATTCGAAATATGTTCTATTCATTCTTTTCGTTTTTAACATCTCTTTCAGATTAATGGTGGAGAAGAATTGGAAAATTTGATTTTAATATTTAATGCTTAAGCCGATGGTCATTAAAAATAGGATGTTCCTGAACTAAAGATGTCGACAAGAATTGACGATTAAACAATAGTATTCTTTATAATCCACCTCTCATTAGACATGCAAAATTATATTCCTTTTCAACAATTGTAAACGACATCAGTTAGAACCATATTAGAATTCTGCTAGTTCTTTAGTTCGTTCGTTAGAGCGCCCGCATTACGTCATGCCAATACCTCATAAATAATAGAATATAATTTCGAGGTAATACTTTCTACATCATTGTGGCTGGCAGAGGATATAAAAAAAAATTGTTTATAGTTACTTTATTCTGGAATTGTCATCAATGGTCAACTGAACTTGCTTTGTTTTCAATAAATTTGTAGAAATTTTAAAAAAATAATCGAACGAATTCTTTCGTCAATTCAATCTGCATTGCCATGACTGCATGCCTTAAACAATAAGAGTTACCGCCCTTGTCATTGTCGCTCTTTCTATTAGAAGTAAATTTTTAAAATGGCGCCAATCTATGGACGTTAAGTTATTGTTACAAATTGACTACTATCTGAATAAAATACCTGAATTGTTCCAAAGGAAAAAAAACCCATAATGGATAACTTTTCACGTTCTAATGAACGCTAAAGCATAACTGTCAGCCGTTTCATTTAAACGCAAAAGAAAAAATTCAGTAATGAATAGAGTATTCCGTTTTGATCGCGAGGAAAGACGTCAGGGTTACAGTGTGAAGAAAGAAAGAAAGAATTAACATCCGCATTCAGTAAAATAGAAAGTGGTGTCAATTTGAATTGCATTCATTTGTACAATGAATGAATGAATGAATGAATGAACGAATAAACAAATGAATGAATAAATGAATGAATAAACAAATGAATGAATAAATGAATAAATAAATAAGTAAACAAATGTACGAATAAATGAATGAATAAACGAATGAATGAATAAATGAATGAGTAAATAAATAAATGAATAAATAAATTAATTAATTAATTAATAAATGAATGAATAAATAAATAAATCAATGAATGAATGAATGAATGAACGAATGTAGAAATAAATGAATAAAGGAATTAATAAATGATATGAATAAACAAATGAATGAATAAATGAATGAATAATCAAATGAATGAATAAATAAATAAGTAAATTAATAAATAAATGAATGAATAAATGAATGAACGAAATAAATAAAAATGAATAATTAAATAAATAAATGAACAATTAAATGAATGAATGAATGACAACAATCTGCTCTCAGTAAAATGAAAAATATTGTCAATTTGAAATCTATTCATTTGTACACTGTACCTTCTTTAAATAATGACCTTCATTTATACTTATCATCGTCATGGCAACAATTTGTTAAAGTTAAGCTCATGTATTTAACGGTTCAATCCGGGGATTTTCATCAGTATTTTATAGTCTTGAAACACGCTTAATAAATCATTAACTTTATTTTTTTTTAATAATTTCAACTCAAGCATGGTATAACGATAAACTACATCCAGCATCAAGGCCACTGATCGGAAGGTTTTGAATATTATGAGACCACCTCTTAAATGTTGTTGTTCCCAGATCCACTCTGACTCAAGGGCAAATAGTTAAACCCCCAAAAGGTACCAAAACTCTATGAAAATATAAAAATACATTTTTACAGTAAAACTATCAGCAATATATTTCCATAGTAACAAAATTTCCAGCAATTAATTTTTGAAAACAGCAATAAGTTTTTTCTTTTAAATGAAATTAATAATGTTCCCAACAAAATTAAATTTTGGCATTAAATGACTCATATGACTGATATACCGCTAAATGAACAAACAAAAAGAACAATCACCCCCCAACAAGAAGATAATGACATTTGGGCATAGTATGTTGCGTTGTATGAAAGAAAATAAAAAATCTTTATTGAGGGGAAGTAAGGAAAGAACATGAATGTGATTCAGGAAAATAGAAGATGGCAATTGACGTTGCATTTAATGTTTTGAAGATTATAGTTATCAGGGAAGTAAGAAATGGGAAAGGAGTTTCAAAGATGGGAAGAGAGAGAAAAGAAACGGTTAGAGTTGACGGTTGCATCTAGCTAGTACAGCATTAAAACGGTGAGACCTAGTTGCCAATCTAGTATCACGCCTGAATTCATGTAGTCGAGGTACTAGGCGGGAATAAGGAACATCAACAGAGTTGCATAAAAATATTTATAGAAAAGACAGAGGGAAGCCATTTAACGTTGGTGAGAAAGAGACTGAAGTTGAGATGCCAGGTCAGGATCTATTATATTACAGGCCTTTCTTTGAATTTTGTCAAGGATCTCTAAATATACAACAGGAACACTTAAGATATTAAGATGCTAAGGTAAACGAAAATAGGAAAACCTTAAGAACTTTCACGAGTATTTCCAGTTGTACTTACTTTAAGCCTTCATTATCAAAAAGTTACAATGTTCGACTAGATAAAAATACTTATTTATAATCAGTTTAACTTGAAGAGTTTAAATCGGAAAGCACATTCTTCCCTTTAAATAAATCATTCGACACAGTGTTTGAAACTTGGAATATATGTATAAATTTATTTATACATATATACATACATTATTTATATATATTTATATTTATTATATATTTATATATTATATATACATAAATTATTTATACATATATTATTTGTATATATTTATATTTATTGCTTATTTATATATTATATATACATACATTATTTATACATACATTATTTATACGTACATTATTTATACATAACATTATTTATATATATTTATATTTATTATTTATTTATATATTATATATACATACATTATTTATACATAACATTATTTATACATACATTATTTATACGTACATTATTTATACATAACATTATTTATATATATTTATATTTATTATTTATTTATATATTATTTATACATACATTATTTATACATACATTATTTCTATATATTTATATTTGTTATTTATTTATATATTATATATACATACATTATTTATACATACATTATTTATACATACATTATTTATACGTACATTATTTATACATAACATTATTTATATATATTTATATTTATTATTTATTTATATATTATATATACATACATTATTTATACATAACATTATTTATATATATTTATATTTATTATTTATTTATATATTATATATACATACATTATTTATACATAACATTATTTATATATATTTATATTTATTATTTATTTATATATTATATATACATACATTATTTATACATACATTATTTATACATACAATATTTATATATATTTATATTTATTATTTATTTATATATTATATATACATACATTATTTATACATAACATTATTTATATATATTTATTATTTATTTATATATTATATATACATACATTATTTATACATACATTATTTATACATACATTATTTATACATACATTATTTATATATATTTATATTTATTATTTATTTATATATTATATATACATACATTATTTATATATAACATTATTTATACATATATTATTTATATATATTTATATTTATTATTTATTTATAAATTATATATACATACATTATTTATACATACATTATTTATACATACATTATTTATATATATTTATATTTATTATTTATTTAAATATTATATATACATACATTATTTATACATAACATTATTTATATATATTTATATTTATTATTTATTTATATATTATATATACATACATTATTTATACATAACATTATTTATATATATTTATATTTATTATTTATTTATATATTATATATACATACATTATTTATACATACATTATTTATACATACATTATTTATATATATTTATATTTATTATTTATTTATATATTATATATACATACATTATTTATACATAACATTATTTATATATATTTATATTTATTATTTATTTATATATTATATATACATACATTATTTATACATACATTATTTATACATACATTATTTATACATACATTATTTATATATATTTATATTTATTATTTATTTATATATTATATATACATACATTATTTATATATACATTATTTATACATACATTATTTATACATACATTATTTATATATATTTATATTTATTATTTATTTATATATTATATATACATACATTATTTATACATAACATTATTTATACATACATTATTTATATATATTTATATTTATTATTTATTTATATATTATATATACATACATTATTTATACATAACATTATTTATATATATTTATATTCATTATTTATTTATATATTATATATACATACATTATTTGTACATAACATTATTTATATATATTTATCTTTATTATTTATTTATATATTGTATATACATGCATTATTTATACATACATTATTTATATATACATTATTTATACATACATTATTTATATATATTTATATTTATTATTTATTTATATATTATATATACATACATTATTTACACAGACATTATTTATACATACATTATTTATACATACATTGTATATATATATTTATATTTATTATTTATTTATATATTATATATACATACATTATTTATACATAACATTATTTATACATACATTATTTATATACATTTATATTTATTATTTATTTATATATTATATATACATACATTATTTATACATATCATTATTTATATATATTTATATTTATTATTTATTGATATATTATATATACATACATTATTTATACATAACATTATTTATATATATTTATCTTTATTATTTATTTATATATTATATATACATACATTATTTATACCTAACATTATTTATATATATTTATATTTATTATTTATTTATATATTATATATACATACATTATTTATACATACATTATTTATACATACATTATTTATACATACATTATTTATACATAACATTATTTATATATATTTATATTTATTATTTATTTATATATTATATATATTTACATTATTTATACATACATTATTTATATATATTTATATTTAATATTTATTTATATATTATATATACATACATTATGAATACATAACATTATTTATATATATTTATCTTTATTATTTATTTATATATTATATATACATACATTATTTATACATAACATTTTTATATATTTATATTTATTATTTATTTATATATTATATATACATACATTATTTATACATACGTTATTTATACATACATTATTTATACATACATTATTTATACATACATTATTTATACATAACATTATTTATATATATTTATATTTATTATTTATTTATATATTATATATACATACATTATTTATACATAACATTTTTTATATATATTTATCTTTATTATTTATTTATATATTATATATACATACATTATTTATACATAACATTATTTATATATATTTATATTTATTATTTATTTATATATTATATATACATACATTATTTATACATAACATTATTTATATATATTTATCTTTATTATTTATTTATATATTATATATACATACATTATTTATACATAACATTATTTATATATATTTATCTTTATTATTTATTTATATATTATATATACATACATTATTTATACATAACATTATTTATATATATTTATCTTTATTATTTATTTATATATTATATATACATACATTATTTATACATAACATTATTTATATATATTTATATTTATTATTTATTTATATATTATATATACATACATTATTTATACATACATTATTTATACATACATTATTTATACATACATTATTTATACATAACATTATTTATATACATTTATCTTTATTATTTATTTATGTATTATATATACATACATTATTTATACATAACATTATTTATATATATTTATATTTATTATTTATTTATATATTATATATACATACATTATTTATACATACGTTATTTATACATACATTATTTATACATACATTATTTATACATACATTATTTATACATAACATTATTTATATATATTTATATTTATTATTTATTTATATATTATATATACATACATTATTTATACATACATTATTTATATATATTTATATTTATTATTTCTTTATATATTATATATACCTACATTATTTATACATAACATTATTTATATATAATTATCTTTATTATTTATTTATATATTATGTATACATACATTATTTATACATACATTATTTATATATATTTATATTTATTATTTATTTATATATTATATATACATACATTATTTATACATAACATTATTTATATATATTTATATTTATTATTTATTTATATATTATATATACATACATTATTTATACATAACATTATTTATATATATTTATATTTATTATTTATTTATATATTATA
The DNA here is from genome assembly GCA_964036315.1 of Acanthosepion esculentum. NCBI lineage: Eukaryota > Metazoa > Mollusca > Cephalopoda > Sepiida > Sepiidae > Acanthosepion > Acanthosepion esculentum. The sequence goes on along the minus strand of OZ038497.1, from coordinate 87,521,101 downwards.
TATACATACATTATTTATACATAACATTATTTATATATATTTATATTTATTATTTATTTATATATTATATATACATACATTATTTATACATAACATTATTTATATATATTTATATTTATTATTTATTTATATATTATATATATATACATTATTTATACATAACATTATTTATATATATTTATATTTATTATTTATTTATATATTATGTATACATACATTATTTATACATACATTATTTATACATACATTATTTATATATATTTATATTTATTATTTATTTATATATTATATATACATACATTATTTATACATAACATTATTTATATATATTTATATTTATTATTTATTTATATATTATATATACATACATTATTTATACATAACATTATTTATATATATTTATATTTATTATTTATTTATATATTATATATACATACATTATTTATACATAACATTATTTATATATATTTATATTTATTATTTATTTATATATTATATATACATACATTATTTATACATAACATTATTTATATATATTTATATTTATTATTTATTTATATATTTATACATAACCTTATTTATATATATTTATATTTATTATTTATTTATATATTATATATACATACATTATTTATACATACATTATTTATATATATTTATATTTATTATTTCTTTATATATTATATATACATACATTATTTATACATAACATTATTTATATATATTTATCTTTATTATATATTTATATATTATGTATACATACATTATTTATACATACATTATTTATACATACGTTATTTATATATATTTATATTTATTATTTATTTATATATTATATATACATACATTATTTATACATAACATTATTTATATATATTTATATTTATTATTTATTTATATATTATATAGACATACATTATTTATACATAACATTATTTATATATATTTATTATTTATTTATATATTATATATACATACATTATTTATGCATAACATTATTTATATATATTTATATTTATTATTTATTTATATATTATGTATACATACATTATTTATACATACATTATTTATACATACATTATTTATATATGTTTATATTTATTATTTATTTATATATTATATATACATACATTATTTATACATAACATTATTTATATATATTTATATTTATTATTTATTTATATATTATATATACATACATTATTTATACATAACTTTATTTATATATATTTATATTTATTATTTATTTATATATTATATATACATACATTATTTATACATAACATTATTTATATATATTTATATTTATTATTTATTTATATATTATATATACATACATTATTTATACATAACATTATTTATATATATTTATATTTATTATTTATTTATATATTATATATACATACATTATTTATACATAACATTATTTATATATATTTATATTTATTATTTATTTATATATTATGTATACATACATTATTTATACATACATTATTTATACATACATTATTTATATATATTTATATTTATTATTCATTTATATATTATATATACATACATTATTTATACATAACATTATTTATATATATTTATATTTATTATTTATTTATATATTATATATACATACATTATTTATACATAACATTATTTATATATATTTATATTTATTATTTATTTATATATTATATATACATACATTATTTATACATAACATTATTTATATATATTTATATTTATTATTTATTTATATATTATATATACATACATTATTTATACATAACATTATTTATATATATTTATATTTATTATTTATTTATATATTATATATACATACATTATTTATACATAACATTATTTATATATATTTATATTTATTATTTATTTATATATTATATATACATACATTATTTATACATACATTATTTATATATATTTATATTTATTATTTCTTTATATATTATATATACATACATTATTTATACATAACATTATTTATATATATTTATCTTTATTATTTATTTATATATTATGTATACATACATTATTTATACATACATTATTTATACATACATTATTTATATATATTTATATTTATTATTTATTTATATATTATATATACATACATTATTTATACATAAAATTATTTATATATATTTATATTTATTATTTATTTATATATTATATGTACATACATTATTTATACATAACATTATTTATATATATTTATATTTATTATTTATTTATATATTATATATACATACATTATTTATACATAACATTATTTATATATATTTATATTTATTATTTATTTATATATTATGTATACATACATTATTTATACATACATTATTTATACATACATTATTTATATATATTTATATTTATTATTTATTTATATATTATATATACATACATTATTTATACATAACATTATTTATATATATTTATATTTATTATTTATTTATATATTATATATACATACATTATTTATACATAACATTATTTATATATATTTATATTTATTATTTATTTATATATTATATATACATACATTATTTATACATAACATTATTTATATATATTTATATTTATTATTTATTTATATATTATATATACATACATTATTTATACATAACATTATTTATATATATTTATATTTATTATTTATTTATATATTATATATACATACATTATTTATACATACATTATTTATATATATTTATATTTATTATTTCTTTATATATTATATATACATACATTATTTATACATAACATTATTTATACATACATTATTTATACATACATTATTTATACATAACATTATTTATATATATTTATACGAAGTGTATAAATTTAATTCTGAATTTCTGCTTGATGACATGAATTTTGTTTTGAATGATGTACGTTTAAAAGAACATGGATTTTTAACGTCTGCTGGTTATTTTTTTACAGGCTGTCCGTAAATTTGTACAAATTTCACATTTTATATAGCTTTTATCCATTAGAGTTAAGATTTAGCAATGCACTTATTTGCATGTTAAAAAAATATTATCCAATTTTAAATATATATATATATATGAGATGGTCGTGCTAAAATTAACTTTCACTTGTCTTTTCAGTTAGCTGTTAAAAATGTTTAATACTGATCTTTGACATTTAATGAAAAGGGCAAGAGAAAGCACAATGTCTACCTGATTCATAGACAACAAATCAGACATTGCATTCAAGCAAAATTGTTCCTCTCCATTAGATTTCATTGCATTAAATCTTGCATGCATTTCTGCATTGTTCCCACACAGTATTTATAGCATATTGTCGATTGCAACTTTGAAAACTGCACGAGGAATCTATTTGGAGGCAATTTAATTTTCTCTGAATACATAGTTCTACTGGGTCATGTCCCATAAAATAAACCTCTGCCGAACAAAATGTTTCTCCTTATCTAGTGAATCCAATACTGAATAGCAATGAAAATTAAATGCATGGCGGATACGCAGGCTTAGATCAAAAAATTAAAACTGTTCTCTCTCTTTGGATTTTATTTATTCCTTCATAATTTAATAACTACACACACACTCACCTCTACAACAATATATATATATATATATATATATATATATATATATATATATATATATATATATATATAAAGACATATATATATATATATATATATATTTATATATATATATATATATATATATATATATATATTTATATACATATATATAAATATAAAAGTGAACATAGAAGTCAACACTTAGAGGCGACAGTCTGTTTCATGCTAGATGCAACCGTCAGACCAGACGATTGCATCTAGCATGAAACAGACTGTCGCCTCTAAGTGTTGACTTCTATGTTCACTTTTATATTTACACCCGCTCTAACTCTGATATTGAGCACTTTATCCCATAAATATAGCACACTTTAAGACTATATTTCTTCATATAAATATAGTTTTATATATATATATATATATATAATATATATATATATATATATATATATATATATATATAAAGAAATATAGTTTTAAGGTGTGCTATATTTATGGGATAAAGTGCTCAATATCAGTGTTAAAGCGTATGTAAATGTAAATATAACAGTGAACGGCCTGACCATTGCGTCTAGCATGAAACAACCTGTCGCCTCTGAGTGTTGAATTCAATGTTCACTTTTATATATTACCTTTATACTAAGAGATTTTTTTATTTTTACAGTTAAATTCCCAGATCAATTCTGTGGACAAGACAAATTGGTATAAAATGACAATTGTAAAAAAATCTTAGATTTTGCCGAAGCGTTTCGATTTGTTTTTCCATGTCGACAATACAGTTAAATTCCCAGATCAATTCTATGGACAATTTGGATTTCATTTTTACCCTGAAGAAGTCGGAAGACCAAACGCTTCGGCAAAATCTAAGATTTATTTGTTCAATTGTCATTTTATAACAATTTGTCTTGTCCACAGAATTGATCTGGGAATTTAACTGTATTGTCGACATCAAAAACAAATCTCTAAGTATAAAGGAAATTTACATTAACCAGGAAAAGGCTTAGATAGAAGCGTCTATCTTCTTAAATTTTTATTTTTTTAATGTAACTATAACAACAAAAACATTTCGATTTCATTTCTGCCTTAAAACAGTCGGAAGACGAAACGCGTCGGCAAAAGGTTTTTTTCCAATTGTCATTTTATACCATATATATATATATATATATATATATATATATATATATATATATATATATTTGAATAAAACACCTGCGGTTAAATGGAAATTGATCAAGAAAGCCCGGACATCTAACTCCCTATATGCCCCGTGTTACCTATGCCTTAACGAAAAATTTGAAATAATTAGATTTCAAAATAAGATATTTTAAATCAAAGACATGAACTAACAGTTAAGTGTAAACACCGTTTTAAATTTAACTTAGTATAGAGATCATATACTTTCAATGATAATGATTAGTTAAATT
>OZ038497.1:87501121-87511121 GCA_964036315.1 Acanthosepion esculentum | reverse complement strand
ACTTAAAATGGAATGGAATGATGCAAAGAAAGTTTCCGTTAAGAGGTTTGGATAAATAGCATTTCACTTGATTCTCCGCCAGAGACTACTCGATATGCTTGAATCCAATGAGATCCCCACACACGTCCTTGGCACTTCCTGTGAATTTCTCCTTCTCCAGATGTGCTTCAGTCAGAAGCGAATTATCACGGGTGACTGTGTGGTGGATCATGTTTTCTTCGTCTTCTGTATCAGTAACATGCCGGAGGATGGAAATCCGTTCCGTGAAATCTACAAAGGTGGCCCAAAAATGTCCAACTCTCTGAACTCAAACACCAACTGGAACACATTTCAGGAGATTTCAGCAATATCATTGACTGTTAAGGTTGTTGGTAACGTCGCATAATTATTCTTCTATGTGCTGTGTCTCTTCAGGACGTTGGCGATTATGTCTTTCCACAATTTCCGGTCCTTTGTTGCTCTAAATAAATTTCGTCCTTAATTGCCTCGTCTAAACCTTGCTTTGACATCGATTTACTCAAGCTCTCTAGGTAGTTTATGCGTTGTTTTCTTCTGTCCATCTTACATTCATCTGTCCTGTGAGTAATCAACTTTCCAACCCATTTTTCCTTATTAAGCACTCTAGAATTGCCAGTTGTCTTGCCTCGTCGTCTTCTGGGGCTTCAGAATACGCTGACCGCTCCTTTGCAGAGGGTTAGGACCCCACACACCTAATAATGTAAAACGATAACCTACGTCCAAAAGCACGGCCTCTGATCAGGAGGTTTTGAGAAGCGTGAAACCACCTCTTAATTGCTGGCGTTCCAAAGTCCACCCTGACCCGGAGTGGTAGCACCTGTTAAGATCTCAGCTACGGGCAAATAGCTAACCCTCAAACTGGGTTTAAGATACTATAAAAGTGTAAAAATAGATTTTAATACTATCAATACACTTTTGTAAAAAAATTTTACCAGCAATTAATTTTCGTAGAAAAATTATCAGCAATACATTTGCTGAAAGAACATTATTACTAGCAATACATTTTTGAAGAAAAGGTTTTTGTCAGCAAACATTTTTGAAAAAAAATGTATTACCAGCAATACATTTTTGAAGAAAAAAAGTATTACCAGCAGTACATTTTTAAAAAAAAATATTAACAGCAATACATTTTTGAAGAAAAAAGTATTACTAGCAATACATTTTTGAAAAAATATTACCAGCAATAAAAGTTCTGTCGGCATTAAATAACCCATTGTGGTTGATATGCCGTAAAACAAAATAAACCAAACCAATTTAAACCAAAGAATACATATTCTATTCATACGAATCTATTCTAAAAATCTTGTCGGCATTAAATAACCCATTGATGTTCCTATGCCGTAAAACAAAATAAACCAAACCCATCTAAAGCAAAGAATACATATTCTATTCAGAGCAATCTATTCTGAAAATCTTGTCGGCATTAAATAACCCGTTGAGGTTGATATGTCGTAAAACAAAACAAACCAAACCAATCTAAACCAAAGAATACATATTCTATTCATAGGAATCTATTCTAAACATCTTGTCGGCATTAAATAACCGACTGAGGTTGATATGTCGTAAAACAAAACAAACCAAACCAATCTAAACCAAAGAATACATATTCTATTCATAGGAATCTATCCTAAAAATGTTGTCGGCATTGAATAACCCATTGAGGTTGATATACTGTAAAACAAAATAAACCAAACCAATCTAAACCAAAGAATACATATTCTATTCATGGGAATCTATCCTAAAAATGTTGTCGGCATTAAATAACCCATTGAGGTTGATATGCCGTAAAACAAAATAGAACAAACCAATCTAAACCAAAGAATACATATTCTATTCATAGGAATCTATCCTAAAAATGTTGTTGGCATTAAATAACCCATTGAGGTTGATATGCCGTAAAATAAAATAAACCAAACCAATCTAAACCAAAGAATACATATTCTATTCATAAGAATCTATCCTAAAAATGTTGTCGGCATTAAATAACCCACTGAGGTTGATATGCCGTAAAACAAAACAAACCTAACCAAACAGTCGCGTTTTGGTGTTAAGTATAAGTGTCCTTTTTGTTTCTATCTTTTATGAAACTCGTCTTTGCTAAGTGCATAGTATTGTCAGCGCAATTCTGTAGAACAATATTTCTGTTGCTTGAAGTCTCTTCTTCACCTATAAGGCGGTTTTCCAGACCTTCATTTGGATCACTCACCTTATTCAGTAACGCTCTAGTTTAATAAAATAAGAAAATAATAAAACAGTAAAAAGAAACAAAAACCTAGAAAAAGAACTGTATTAGGAGTAGCTAAAACAAAAGTATAAAGAAATAGAACAATTTTCGTTAGAACAGATAAAATCATGCTGGATTGCTATGTGATATTCATCTTCTTTTATGGAAGTGAATATTGGACAATTTCCCTAAGGAGCTGGAAAAACTAGAGACAACTGAATTCCATGGACGGGTTGAGTAAGCAACAAGGAAGGTCTCAAGAAAATGGCAACTTAAAGAACAATTATTCAAAGTATGGAAAAGACAGCTGACATTTCTTGAATAAATAACGAGGAGGAAGACCTTGGTAAACTTGACCTGCGCCGGCCATATTAAGTGCAAAAGATATAAGGGAAGATATCTTACAACACGCAACACTTAAAAAGCATATTCTGTGATAGATTTGAGCGTATTATGCACAATGAACTTGATAAAAATTGTCATTGTGGAGTTAACAAGTACGTGCAGAAAAAGTGTTTCGCCTCCATGGACATTCATGCGGACATGGACATTCATGCCTCCATGGACATTCATGCCTCCATGGACATTCATGACAACATGGTTGCTACATTAGAGGATTAATTACAAAAGTAAAATAAGAATCTAATATTAATTGTATATCTATAAAACATTCGTTGACTCTGAAAGTATTAAATTATGTAGAAAACATCTCTAGTTGAAGCTATAAAACTGCGTACATTGTATTTAGATTTTGGTACTAATTAACCCACAGAGGTGTTGATACTGATTTTACAAGCATAACTTAGATTTTGCACAAAGCCAAATGTATGGGGCAACTATCGACGCTATTGGAATTAATCTGTGAAAATAAAGGTCTACTTCGTGAGATTTTGCCTTTTGTGTCGCCTGACGATGGCTGAATAATTGATCAGTCGAAACGTATCAGTAGCAACAAGAAAGTTCTCGCGTAGACGAACATGGATGTTGTTGATTCAAGTATAGTATAGTATAGTATAATATATATATATATATATATATAGAGAGAGAGAGAGATACATAGATAATATTAGTGGTCAATATATATATATATATATATATAAACATATATATAAATTCCCAAGAGAAGAGAATCCAGGTAGAACTCAATGTCCAGGACAGACTAATAATATTTTTCTTATTAATATATATATATATATATATATATATATATATATATATATATATATATATATATATATACGGTGGGAATGTCCATTTTATATATATATATATATATATATATATATATATATATATATATATACGGTAGGAATGTCCATTATATATATATATATATATATATATATATATATATATATATATTGAACTCACCCGTCGTATTTGACATATAAGCGTCAAGCACTGATCGAACCCATTTCCAGTCGTGACTGTTTAGCGAGACAAACTTGCTAACTATTACACTACGCCGAGGTGCCTCCCACCACGGAGCTGTTGATATGCAGCTAAACAAATACGACCAAACCATAGTTAAAACATTTATTAATAATCGGTTTTTAACTATACCCAATTAAGGTCCACCGTCCCCCTAACAAGGCGGTAAGCATTAATGGGTCAAATTTATTAAACATTTCCAACAATAACTTACTTGGAATTTAGCTAACTTGGCATTTCAATTCTTATTCCAAAATGCATCAAGATATTGTCAGCATCGACCTCTGGCTATATTAAGATGATATTTATATGTGAAATGTAAACCATGCTAAAATTTTCTCAAATCGGATTTCATATTCCAAAATTCTATTTGCACAAGAATCCGTAATAATTTTCTCATTTATAAATCCTCAAAAATACTCGATTTCAGCATAACTGAATTAGAATTACAAACATCAGGGAAAATTGGTTTCTCGGGATGAAAGAAATACAAATGTGTTACGTCTATAGAAAACGATGCGGTACTTCATGATATAAAGCGTCTTTTTATTTTTCTGTTTTCACCGATTATCTTTATATGTGACGACGCTACATTTTGGCATTTAGAATCCTGAAATCTTCTGAGGATTTTCTGTAAATGACGAACGAAATTGAATTTTCAAAACAGAATTCGTTTCGCCATTGGAATTAGGTGTGTTCTCAAAAATAAGTAGCTATGTTCAAATGACATGTTTTCTTTTCGCTGTTCAGTAAATTGACAGAGACAACATTGTGAAAGCATATGAGCCTTCATTGCATAATTTCCCTTGCCCTCTCAAAGTTTCAGTCGTTCCATTCTCCAGACCCCATTAGAGATAATCTGTGAGAATAAAGTACTACTTCGTGAAGTTTAACCTTTTGTGTCACCTGACGATGACTGAATAATTGATAATGACTGAATATATATATATATATATATAAATATATATATATATATATATATATATATATATATATATATATATAGTGTCATCCACAGACAGGCTGTTTCACCTCTAGCTAGGATCGAAACCCGGCTGAATTTACGTCAGTCGGAACTTCTCCCACTAAGCCGTCGGCGCACGGCAGGGATGAAGGTGAATTTTAGCGTGTTTATTTTTAGATTTAGATAAACACACAGTGACTGACAGTGACTCAATTCTGCCGAAGAGTCGTGCAATATTAGCTTAAATAGTCACTGTTTACAAACTCACACCTCAGACCAAAGAGCTCAACCGAAATTAATTTTTCAGGAGCCAATAGGCTGACGATTGCGTCCAGCATGAAACAGCCTGTTGGCTCTGAGTGTTGACTTCAATGTTTACTTATATATATATATATATATATATATATATATATATATATATATATATATATATATATATATATATATATATATATAGTGGACTCACCCGTCGTATTCGACATATGAGGGTCAAGCACCTCAGTTCCTAGGAACCGACAGCCTGACACCGGCACATATGATTTGATTATCGTGGTGAAGACTTTGTGCAGAAGCAACCACTCTTTTATATGAGGACGCTCGGTGGAGTAATGGATAGCGGCTCGAATTGAGGAATTGGGGAGCCGAGATCGAATTCCAGTCGAATCCGTTACATTCACTTACGTGCTATTATCTCCGGGAAAGGTATGAATCCTTTTCTTCTCCCACCGCAGTAGTAGGACCGACCGGGTTCTATAGCCTTGGATGGCAACTGGTCTACCGTAGAAAAATAAATAGTAACTTACTCGCCAGTCAAAGGCACACGCATGGTACATAACTGACTGAACCGAGGAAATGATAGAACGTTATTAGGTCCCAATCGTTACTAGGAACTCGATTATCACTCGAAAAGAACCGGTTCTTGTTTCATGGTTTTGTTTCTGGTGTTTAGTGTAACTGTCCTATCTTCCTCTATTTGCTTGGTGCAGTTGGGGTTATTGGTCGTGTTTTCTTTTCCTGTTTATGCTTTCATTCCATATTATTGCGTTTTGTTTTCTTTATCTGGATTGTTTTCATTTTGTCATTTCAATTTATTTTCATTTGGCAGTTTTTCACGGTAAAGTCAAGAGACCACCAAAACTCATTTTAATAGATCTCATTTTAACAGATACATTTACCACAATTAGACAAGAACTTCTTGAGATATTAAAGAGTAAACTTATTCAATAAAATAGCCATTGGCTTCAACTACGGTCTCCAGACGACTTCGGAATATTTCGCAACACCTCTGGACGGTCTTTCTGTTTAAGTTGATGAATGCTGCCATAATCTTTGCCTCCAGTTCATTTTTGGTGCTACAAGGAGTTTAGTTGGTCCCTCGCTCAACTGCGCCCTACACATAATAATCAAGAGGTTGTAGAGTTAGGTGGCTAGATGTAAGGGGTGATGTGGTCGCAGAAATTGTCTGACGGCCATGATTTGTTTCTCCTGCTTGGGTTTCATGTTGCAGAATCCTGTTGCCAGACATAGGGCCTTCCAGCAACCACCCTCTTGACCCAGGGCAGCACTACCTCCTCGTGTTGAGTCTGGGGCCCTTACCAACAAATTCGGGATTTCTTTAATTATCCGAACGATCAGAGTGAGTTCTGCGTGCTGCCGTACCTTCGTAATCACAATTACACTCACCCAAATCTTTCTGAATCATTTGCACTCACCTGAGATTGACAACCAAGTACTCTGCAATGTTCGTATTGGAACTTCCGGATCCAGTCCACGCAGTACAGAATGCCTTTTCCAAATTTCTGGCGGGGTGAACTGCTCTTTTTATCATAGACGGTGCCCAACTGGCCCTACTATACTATGCAGTCCACAAAATCAAAAACCAAAAAAATAGGATGGCGACAATTTACCCATCGCAGCCTGTATATAGTGATTTTCTAAGCGAACTCACTACTCAGTAGGTTTATCGTCATATCACGTTGCAACTCTAGTTCTCGTACGATCACCGAAGTTAAGCAATGTCGAGTCTTGTCAGTACCTAGATGGGTGACCGCTTGGAAATCTCTAGGTCCTGTAAACTTGTTTCTGTCGGTAGGGTAATGAATAGCGAGTCGGATTTGTTAATATGAGAGCCGAAGTCTAATTCAAGTCGGGTTCGTTATCTTCAAATACACTTCTCTGCCAGAAATGCGATAATTAATAGGACTTGTATCTAAAAGTCATAATCTCAAAAACATTCTTACAATTCAATAATATTTTCTGGCTATAAATAACCAGCAAAATGTAGATAAACCATAAAAAATATCAGTCAATGCATAACAGAATCTTGAATATTACAAGACGGCTCATCTTAAAGAAATGATCCGGAACGATAAGGGCACGGAACTAAAAAAAAATTGAGCCAAGTTGCAATTCCTGTAGGGTTTGTTATATGCACTTATCCGCAAATACTCTTGGGAAATGCACGAATCCATTTCTCCCCCCCCCCACACCAGTTATGTGTTAATTAATATATTGCGTTCCTCATCCTAAATCGAACCCGTAGGCCATGACCGTGTTGATGGAAAGCGGCCGGATGGCATTACCATCTTCCCTTTTAAAATGGGTAAGTCGCTGATTTGGAATGCGAACTGTGCGGATACATTTTCGGCCGGTAATTTGATCAGGTCCGCGGTTGAGCAGGGGTCCGTCGCCCGGGACGCAGAGATGAAAAAAATAGTTAAACATTCTTCTCTTGCTGATAGATTTTATTTTACTCCTGTGGCAGTGAAGACTTCTGGGGTTGGCGTTCCTTCGGAGGATTGGCGCGTTTGCGTCTCGATTAAGAGACGAGCCTTGCGAAACGGAGTGGCACTTGCAGCGTGTCTCACTGGCGATGGTTCGTGGTAATACTTTCTCCATCATTACGGCTGGCATAGGATAGAAAAAAATTGTTTATAGTTACGTTGTTCTGGAATTGTCATCAATGGTCAACTGAACTTGCTTTGTTTCAATAAATTCTCTTCTATTCGGACTATTGTTCTCATCTTTGTTGCCATATTTATTACAACGTTTCGGCCCTTCAGTATCTGACTATATTTCTGAGATGAGGTATTATGTATACTATTTCACATTATTCGGACTATTGTCCTCATCTGTGTTGCCATATCTATTACAACGTTTCGGACCTTCAGTATCTGACTATATTTCTGAGATGAGGTATTATGTACACTATTTACATTATTCGGACTATTGTTCTGATTTTTGTTGCCATATTTATAACAACGTTTCGGCCCTTCAGTATCTGTCTATATTTCTGAGATGAGGTATTATGTACACTATTTACATTATTCGGACTATTGTCCTCATCTTTGTCGCCATATTTATTACAACGTTTCGGCCCTTCAGTATCTGACTATATTTCTGAGATGAGGTATTATGTACACTATTTACATTATTCGGACTATTGTTCTCATCTTTGTTGCCATATTTATTACGTTTCAGCCCTTCAGTATCTGTCTATATTTCTGAGATGAGGTATTATGTACACTATTTACATTATTCGGACTATTGTTCTCATCTTTGTTGCCATATTTATTACGTTTCAGCCCTTCAGTATCTGTCTATATTTCTGAGATGAGGTATTATGTACACTATTCACATTATTCGGACTATTGTCCTCATCTTCGTTGCCATATTTATTACAACGTTTCCGCCGTTGTACGCTCCGGCCTTCTTCAGGTGATTGGAATGTCGAACTGAACCCTTTATTTCATTCACTGGGTTAGACTGTTCTAATTCAACGTGCCATGTTTTAATGCATGTCAGTTATCAGTTATTTCCTATTAATTCCCCTCTTCAAGTTCTCCATTGCCTTAACCGGGTATTGAACTCACACTCTTTGGGTCCTGTCACTATATCTAATCAACCTCATGGCATATATATATATATATATATATATATATATATATATATATATGTAGCTGTAATGATAACTTAGAAAAAATTATTAAGAAACATAATGCTAATATCATAAATAAAAACTTGTACCAAAACCAACAAAATTTTGACAATGGAAAATAAAAACAAAAACTGATGAGTATAAACAAAAATTATGCAGTTTTTTAGAAACCCTCAAATCTGTCCTCTACAAAATAAATGTTGCACAGAATCATTACTATACCAATTCAATATATCTTCTATTGAAAATCCTGAAAACATAAAAATTTATATAGGTTGCACTAGCCATGAGGTTCAACCAACATCAAAGTTCGTTTAGTATAAATAAATATAAAAATCAAACATCTCTCTCGAGGTACTTCTGGCACCTAAAAGAATCCAATAAAACACCTACAGTAAAATGGAAGTTAATAAGAAAAGCTAGAATATGTAGGTCATTAAATGACCCATGTCCTTTATGTAGACATGAGAAACTATATATTACTAATTTTATAAAAATAAAAATTTACTGAATCAGAGAAATGAAATAGCTATTTTGTGCCGACATTGTCGAAAGGGTTTATTAATTGTACATCAAATAAATTTAAATTTATAAATAACCAATATAATAAACAAAAAACACATAAAATATTTCAACTTAATTAACAGTAGAAATATTAAAGACTTTTCATTTCAAATGATCTTTGGATATTTTTTTTTCTTTTTCGTTATATTGTGTCTGTGGATTCCATTTTCCTTATTAACTCTGTAAATAATTAATTTCTTTATGATAGAAAAGCACATGGAAAAGATTAAATCGAACATACAAAGCAGATATTATACTTTTTGTCAAAGCGGCCATATGTTTTTGTTTTGTAGTTTTAGAAAGAACCAACGAATCGACGACAAAAAATCCAACTCAATGAATTCAATCTTTTAATCGAATTTAATCGAAGATAATAACGTAAATCATTCAACCATTTTAAAAAAGCCAGATCCGACAAGAACAATATTGTTTTGTTTCCTTTGTGTTCTTGTGTTCCGTATCGAGTCACTAACCTACCTTCTAATTCGATCCAGTCCGCCTGGATTGTATGCTTAATTGAAATGGGCTCGATTCAATACGGTGTAATTGAGTCGAAATGACTTAGTTTATTCCGATGTCAGATTCCTAACTTTCATTATAGAGGTGTAAATTAATTAGCGCCGAGAGAAGCGAATGTCGGCGTCTTTTTAAAAGTGAGAGACGCCATATTCTGGGTGCGTTTCAAAGCCGAACTGCATTAGCTCGTCCAGTTTGAAGAGGAAGAAGTTTATAATCGGTTTAGATTCAGAAAGACCATTATAAAATGGTTGCTTCTAAAAAAGAAACAAACAATGAACCTTACTGTCATAGACGCCGCACCGTAAGATATTCTGTTAAAGGAAGATTAGTGTTTTCCGACTAA
>OZ038497.1:87491121-87496121 GCA_964036315.1 Acanthosepion esculentum | reverse complement strand
TTCTGGGAAACATAAGTGTAGTAGTGAAAATTTAGACGCTGATGTCGAAGTGAACGGACGTGTTTTTCTTTCATTGCTCAAAGAAAGCGATGTTGTATTTTAAAATTGAAGACTTTATTTTACTTCCCCATTTTCGTCTTATATTTTTCTTTGTTTATTATATTATAATTTTGTTATATTATTATGCATTTACAATATTTAATTATTAATATACATATTATTTTATTTTTTCTAAGATAAATCGATATATATCGCGTGTTTTAATTTTACAATAAGTGTTTTATCAAGGTTACTTTATTAAGTATGACTATTATCACTAGGAATTGTTATATTAGGGAACATTTAATGCAGGCTATTGTCATGAATAACTATATTTATGTTTAAACGTGACATTTATCGTTTATTATGAAAGAGGAATCTATTTTAGAAATTGTAGGACATGCATTTCGTTTCTTTTGTTTATCATTAATTATTGGTTCAGTATCGTCGATTTCTTTACCTATCATTTAACATTCAAATATTTTTAATAACATTTTGCTGATATTCTATTATTTTACCATTTTGATATTTATTGATTCTAGTAACATAACTATTTTAGGGGATACGAGGACGTATTTTCGATTTTTTAGAAATAATATTTCAAGTAGTAAAGTTATATTACTTTGTTTACTTGTTTTTAACTAGTAGTTCAGTAGTTAATTTCTTCCTTTATTATTTAACTTTCAAATATTTTTAGTCACAACAATATTAAAAAAAACTTTTAAATTATATAATGATTTTTTTATTCTTTTATTCTTTACTTATTTATTGATTCGTTTTTTATTGTTGTCATTAAAGTAATAAGTGGTACATTTGATAACGAACTGTTCATTCCGATATCCAGTGTAACATATATATGGTACTACCCTGTGATGGTAGAGAGTTTGCGTGTCCCAGTGATCCAAAGAGCGAAGGCCTCTGGAATTTCAGCAACTGTAAGGTCACCCATAGTGGTTAACTCGTGGAAGAATAACTAGACAGAATGCGACAAGAACCAGAAGACCACAACGGAAGAATAAGCAAAGTTCAAAACGATCTCAATGACCAAGTAGGCGGAAGAGGGTAGCACGAGTTGGACCTGTGTAGCCAAGGCGGACGTTGACAGACCAAACATCTGGCAGTACAACCAGGTTTGAGCCGCGAGGGAGGAGTGTCTAGCCAGGTGTGTGGACTTCGCGCAGAGTTGTTCACCAAAATCAAATATACGCGACTGGCCTCGTCAAATTCTCTTTGATTACTGTTCAGGAGTAGGCTGGGCTTTTCCATCGGCATCAGAGAAGAAAAAGTAAATAAGAAGAATGGGTGACGCTCCCGATGGTCGGATGCGAGCGGGTGCCGACTAGTGTAGTGGTTTCCTGATGCCCTCACCACGCCCTTGATTTCGGGGTTGTTCTTCCCTTTTCAGAGCGTAGGCCAACATGGCTTTCCACAGATTATCTGTAAATTGTCATGCATTCTTGGGAAAGGTAGTGTTGTGGTTTCCTGTTGCCGTCTTCAGAGTTCTTGAAATTATTATTCTTCCTTTACAGTTTTTGCGACTCAAGGCCAGAGAGCCAAATCTACGCTGCTATTTAACGCCTCGTAGTTGCGGGGAGGGATAAGGAGATTGTTTAATGTCTTTCACAACGGAAAATGAAAGCAGAAGTCGAGACTGGAATTTGATGTAAGCGCCCCGATTTTATTTCCTGGGCCGAGATATATTGCACTACCCCACTTACCTAAAAATGCATTTCATTTTTTTTTAATAGTGAATGTTTCTCTTTTATATCTCTAAATTTGTAAGAGAGTTCAAAAATTATCCGAACTATCGATTTTTCCAAACGCTATCGGCCCCTTCTTGAGCCATTTTTAAAGGGGTTTGTTTTTAAGTGTTCAGCTTGGAAATGGTGTGGTGAAGGGTTTTTTTTTTAAATAGAAAGACTCCAACTCGAATTCCAGCGACATTGGAATCACCAAGCACAGAATAATCGCTTCTACCATTGAAACAGCATAAAAACTACATCTAAACCATTTGGGCATTAACACTGCTTTACTCCTGTAAGAGAAAAATGACAATGCCCAGGCACCGGTTTAAAGGTGGTAGAGAAAAATGATGTAATGCCCACTCAAAGGTTGAACATTGGTAGAGAAAAATGACTTAATGGGAAGTCACCGGTTGAACGAATGGTAGAGAATTAATGACTTAATGTCCAACCACCGGTTGAACGGTGGTAGAGAAAAATGTCTTAATGGCCAGTCACCGATTGAACGGTGGTAAAGAAAAATGTCTTAATGGCCAGTCACCGATTGAACGGTGGTAGAGAAAAATGACGTAATGTCCATCCACCGGTTGAACGGTGGTAGAGAAAAATGTCTTAATGTCCTGTCACTGGTTGAACGGTGGTAAAGAAAAATGACGTAATGCCAAGTCACCGGTTGAACGGTGGTAGAGAAAAATGGCGTAATGCCCAGCCACCGGTTGAACGGTGGTAGAGAAAAATGTCTTAATGTCCAGTCACCGGTAGAACGGTGTTGGAGAAAAATGACGTAATGCCCAGCCACCGTTTAAACGGTGGTAGAGAAAAATGATGTAATGCCCAGCCACCGGTTGAACTGTGGCTAAACACTTGTAACTAATTTTATATCTACCGTGAAACATTAGATACCAACTATTTGCGAATTTTGATTCAGGAGTTTAAGCAGAAGGTTTTAAATTTTCAGAAACGCAGGGCGCAAAGGGTTAAACAAAAAACGTAAAAAAAATTTACAAAAAAACTACCCGCCCCCAACTTGAAAATGAAATATAAGGGGTCAAAAGAGATTGGGTCAATGTACAATCCGGAAAAGATTTGCACTACCTTACTCCCACCAAATGAAAAGAATGTAAAAATGCTGGGAAAAGTTAATAAAAATTTAGTTGCCCATATATATATATTTATATATATATATATATATATATATATATATATATATATATATATATATATATATATATATATAAAGAGCAGTAAGATATATAATCCGGTGTTCTGATTGATATTTTTTATTTTTATTTTTACACAACAGTGCTCAATGTAAATTTACAGGGCATAAATATTTCTGGCACTTAAAAGAATCCATAAAAACATCTACAGTAAAATAGAAATTAATAAAAAAAAATTAGAATAAGGAGGTCATTAAATGACCCATGTCCTTTGTGCATACATGAGAAACTATATATTACTAACATTATAAAAAATAAAAATTTACTGAATCAGAGAAATGAAATAGCTATTCTTTGGCGTTATTGTCAACAGTTTTCCTTAAATAATATTTAAAAATAAAATTAAAAAATGGGAGCTGGTAAGATACATACTTATATTTGATATGAAAAAAATAATTTAAAAAAATTTAAGTAATTCTATTACATTTACTTGTTGTAAAAAGAAATATAGTCTATTAGTAATTAAGAATAAACATATTTTAAAATTGAAGTTAAATAAAACGCATTCTAAACAAAACACCACTAGAAAGAATCTTTAAGTATACAAGTACGAAAAAAATGCCTAAAAACTTTTTGAATTTAATAAAAACAAAAGACGACATGCATTTAACGGATGTCAGAATTCGTTGAAAAATGCACCCCTACCCTCATTAAACTTAACCTTTTTTTTCGAACGAAACTTGTAATTGATACAACAATAGTTAATAAAAATGAACACGCTACCGCCCTGTCTGAATGATTGGATTTCTCTGTATCCTTGGAAACAGGAAATTATGAATTTATATGTGCGTTTAAAACTCAGTAAATTTAAAAATAAGTTATTCCAAAATTCGCTTGAAGATGAAACAGAACTAATGCTTTTAATTTAATTATATAATTAAATTTGAAGTTTTTAGTTTCCATTTTTGAAACATGGTTATTACTGTGCAGCGAAAAAAACATATTTTAAATCAGTTAAATTATAATATATATATAATATATATATATATATATATATATATATATATATATATATATGAATAAAAACAAGCAAAACAATTTGACCCAAATAAATAAGCAATTAAACAACTGCCGGTAAAATAAGCGCCATAATAGACTACCAACAATAAGCTATATAAACAAATTTTTACTACGTTAATAAAAACACCGATCAAAATAAAAATAAATAAATAAATATATGAGATAAAAAATAAAAATAAAAACAAGCAAAATAATTTGACACAAATAAATAAACAAATAAACGACTTCCAGTAAAAGTAACCGCCAAAATAGACTACCCACAATGCACCACTGACCCGTATATATAAATAGCCGAGAAAAATAACAGCACTAGTTGCCTGACGATTGCATCTAGCATGAAACAGACTGTCGCCTCTAAGTGTTTACACACGCTCTATCTCTGATATTGAGCACTTTATCCCATAAATATAGCACACTTTAAGACTATATTTTTCATATACATATATATATATATATATATTAGAGAAAGAACAAATCGAGTAAAAATCCACAGTCGTAGCATTTACTTTATAAAAAGTGCTCCATAGAAAGTAGAAAACATGTTTCTGTTAATTTTCGTCGGATTAAATTCCCCCACCACCTCAACAAATAGAACATCATATTTGGCTACATCCATGATACATTTGTCGCTGTCATATCTTCACTGATGAAATGCCTATTATAACGTGATATGAAAAAATAACTTTCCCAACCCCCACCCTCTGGCCTTATTTTTTCTATTTAGCGTAGATCTGACTTTCAATTGGTTAATCGAGACATACCCACAAATATATTTTTAATTCTGACCTTAATCATACCATTTAACTTTCGTAAAGAGGCAACTTTTTCTTTTTAATTTCCCTAGCAAATTATTTTTATCACCATTTACCAGACATCGACTGAGCAATTACAATCATAGCTATTGTGTAGCGATGTAAATTTTTTTATTAAAATCTCGTACAATAAAAACATGATAATACATATATATATATATATGTGT
>OZ038497.1:87426121-87488621 GCA_964036315.1 Acanthosepion esculentum | reverse complement strand
TAGAATTAGCTTATCACTCAACAGTGCTCAATTGAAATGTATTTTCAAGAGCTAAATAAATTTTATAACATACATATATATATATATATATATATATATATATATATATATATATATATATATATATATATATATATATATATATATGTATATATTATGAAATGGAAACGTCTGACAATTATTTTAAGACATTTTTATGATTATGCATTATTCTTAAGGATACAAATATTGAAGTAAATGGTCTGTTGTTATAATAAACAGCATTAATAACATATACCGGCCTGAATGTCCGAGAAATTTTCATAGAAAATATTCATCCTCCGACAGAAATCGAACCTGTATCCCATACGAAACCGTCATTTAGCTCGATCGGTTAAGACACGTCAGGCTAAATGACGTTTCGGTATAGAATACAGGTTCGATTCCTGTCAAAGCACGAATATTTTCTATGAAAATTCATCGGACTTTCAGGCCGGTAAATTTTATTAATACTGTTTATTATGAAAAAAACAGAGCATTTATTTAAATATTTGTATCTATAAAAAGAATGTATAAACATAAAAATGTCTTAATACATATATATATATATATATATATATATATATATATATATATATATATATATATATATATATATATATATATATATATATATATATATATATATATATATAAAGCAGGATGTCTGTGTAACGAATGCACGGACGAAATTTTCGACAGATTTGCACCAAAATTTACATGCACCTCCTTCAAGTTAGCGGGAAGTTCAAGACCGAATTTGCATTTCCCAACTCCCATCGATAGTGGAAATAATCGATTTTTTCATGTTTCTACGGTAGTTTTCATGTAGTTTGTGGCCATTTTCTACTGTCCAAGTGAGATCCTATAGATGGCTCCCACGAATAGGCAGGAAGATTCTAATGGCCAGCGTGAGAGCCAACACCTGGCTTACACGAACGTTAACTAGCATGCTAGCATGCAAAATAAATCGATAGCTGCATTCGTCACAAGTGGGAAAAATTTAAATCTGCATGGCACTTTACTCCAATTGGCTCATTCGCTTGCTTAAACTCAACGTTGATTCTGATTCAGCAGAACTGTGTTGGGTGTGAGAAAGTATTTGTTGTTAACATTCTTTTTTCATTCGGTTTTTCCAGTTACGAGTCCTCTTTTGAAGCTGATCGTTTTGTGTTGATTTGGTTTAGTTCGTTTTTCGTAACAGACATAATGTTTAGTATAGAGCTTAGAAACAATTCGCAGTGTGAGATAGGCAAGAAGTGAGGCATGTAGCAACATCAGCACGGCAAAGGGCACTCCTTTAAAGGCAAGGAAGGGCAAAATATTTTAAGTCAAGTGATTGCGATTGCTGTATGAGTCGTACGATTTTTTAATCAAGCACGGGCAACGCCGAGCCATGCTGCTAGTATATATATATATATATATATAGTAAAACCTAATGAGCCAGACAAACCTACCAAGGTTTCACAGGGGATATCCTCAAGGTCAGCTGGCTTTGACTAGGTCTGCTCTACGTTTGTATTGAGCTCTTTAGTTAGTTGTTTACTCGTATCGGTTTTTTTCTTTGGGCCTTGAACCTGTATCTGTGCGATTATTTTCGACAGACTTTCATGTTCTTGGCTCTTTCTTTTTTAAAACCTTATTTTTCCTTCGAGATTGATTTGGCTATTTTTAAATCAAGAATTCGAATGTTTTTCGACACGAGTATAGTTACCTATATATATATATATATATATATATATATATATATATATATATATATGTGTAATAATAATAATAATAATAATAATAATAAATACGAACTGGATGTGCTGTCCCTAGAATGGCCAATGGAACTAGAACTGTCTACTCCAGTGGAATGAAAATAGTCTACTTCCCTGTAGAAAGCCGAGGGGTACATCAGCCGAAACGTTTTAGTCACAACAAAGTGATAACAGCTACAATAAGAATGATAATATTGTAAAATAGTGTAAATAAGTTTATATTAATGACGCTTTTCTAGAATTTTATTTTTTTAACACAGCAGTTTCTGCTTCTCCTTATGAATTTGTATTTTTTCTTAAAAATATATTTTTCTCAAAAGAAAAAATGTGTTTTTATTCTTTCTCAATATATGTGATTAATACGCGTCTAACCAGAGTCAATCAGTTGTTGAATGAAAAACTATACATTTTGTAAAAATATATACTATTTTTACTTTTCTTTTTACTGAAGATAGAATTTGTTGGCCTCGAAGCAATCTCGATAGCAGTTTCCTTCATTAGGAATTGTTACTTGCCTGGTCTGCCATAGCGAAAATAGCCATTGTTTTTTGTTTTGTTTTTTTTATTGGAAATGTGTGGAGTGCCTCTAGCAGAAAAAAATTTCTGACTTTCTTTTGTCAATCGAGCTGTGCTTATCAGCAAAATAGACAACCCAACATGCAAATTACAATTTGGAGATAACAAAATTCAACAAGTAAAACTGATTACATTTCAGAGAAGTGTTGTAAAAGGGGACCGAAAGTGAGATAAGGAAATTAGAATACGCATTGTGATAGAAAAAGTGCCTTCCAAAAGCTAAGCAAAGGATTAAAAAAAAAACGGTAAATTTCCTAAGAAACAAAGATAAATGTATTTAGCAATTGTGTAATATCGGTCTTCCTATAAAGTAGTTAATGATAGACAATCGCCTTACATATGTATAAAAGTGTCGGTCAATAGAAATATGGTTCTTGTAAAGGATGCTGACAATGGACTGAACAAAGTTTGAGAGAAAAAAAGAAACAAAAAAGACGCTTATGCTTCCAATCAGAAAGAGAAAGTTGAAGCTTCTAGGGTACGCCAGAAAGTTTTTTCTCGTCTGTGTCCTTTCTTCATATATAAAAATCTATTATTCATCCATGCATGGAATACTGTTGCCATATATGGTCTGTTGCCCCTCTGTTCATCTCGAGGTTCTCAGCAAAATCCAAAGAACGGATGTGCAATGTCATCGGTCCTGACTTGCAATCTCGACTCCAGTAACTTTCTCACCGATGTAATGCCACTTCACTCTGTGTTTTCTATACATATTTTCATGGCAACTGCTCTGACGAGCTATTTTCAATGGTGCCACGACTTCATGAATTTAAGCGTGCTACTAGGTTGTCATCTCGTTCCCACACTTTTACTGTCGAAACAATTAAATGTAACCGTCTCTTCTACTCCAGCAGATTCTTCTCCCGCACTTCCAGACAGCGTAGTATTTTTCCTCTTGCATACTTCTCTGATAGCTATAATCTTCATAAATTTAAATCTAATATCAATCGACATCTTCTGATGTGTTCGTCTCCGTTCCTGTTATACTTCTCCGTTCCTCTTTTTATCCTTTCCTCAACCACCCCCCACTATACACAGTTTATTCTCTTACTTTCATGCTCCGTTGTCCCGTTCGTACTAGTGGCACTCTCGCCTTGCTTGGGGTGAAATGCTTATAAAAGATTTAGGAAAGATAGGCTTGGGGATTACTGATACTCACAGGGCATTTTGAAGGCAAGTAACGTACCTACCGAGATTGTTTAAATGATAAAACAACAGTGTTTAAAAGAGATGGCAAAATGAAAAAAATTACTAAGAAATATAAAAGAAGAGAAGTTGTGGAGAATCATGATTACAAAATACCTGGAAAAACAAGGTTCATAGAAGGAAAAGACACATCTTTAAATAATATTATTCTTTTACAAAGATACATTTTGCAGATGATGCTTGAAGATGTCGCTGTACACCTATGATAGATATTGTAAAATATACGACAGCATCCTTTGACAAAACTAAATTTATGGAAGACACGTTCAGGAAAACATATAAGAGTCACTTGGTAATTGAATAAAGGCAATGCACGTTGACTAGTCAAGTTTCCTATGTAGACAACGTGATTAAGTGTCTTTGAACATGGAATGCATATAAAACACGAGAAGGAAACACTGAGGAAAGAATATTCGTGCACAGGACAGGTTCTTTATTTGTCTGCAAGGATTACAGTAGAGAAAAAAAGAATTTTTGTTTACCATAGCTTTCTCTTCTCTGTACATGCATTATAAATGTGAATAAAGGAAACTCGGGCAAACCTAACGAAAGCAAAGTGCGTTGTGTTTTCTAAATCTAGCCACCGAACCAGAATATCATCAGTCAAAAAAGAAGATCACTAACCGCGATCAAAATTCATATTACAATATACCAAAGATAACAGTACACGCACATACACTCATGTATAAAATACAATGTATCATTCATACAAAAAGTAGATTAGTAAAAATTAATGATATAAAATGGCGAAATCCATTCGCAAATAAAATTTTAAAGGCGCATTAACCTACAAATCACTTGATGAATGTTATGATCCTTGTTTTCAATAATTATAAGTTGTATAAGATCTTTTTTTAATCTGCTAGTACTTTCGGCTGTACATACAGCCATCCTCAGGCATATGGAAATTATTTTGTTTTTAGTAAATCCAGGTGAAAGCGCAAACGAAAAATTAAATGCGAATCGAAATATGTTTTTTTGTTTTTTAGAAATGTGTTCTTGTTAACGGATACAAACTTTTGGAGCGTGCAATCGCAACGCTAAGGCTAATTTTTTTCTTTTAAATTTAAGAGAGTGCGTTTTTTACTAATATGGCAATTTGAGAATGTTTTGTTGTATACCTTACTAATCTATATTTTTATGAATGATATATATATATATATATATATATATATATATATATATATATATATATATATATATATATATGAAGAAATATAGTCTTAAAGTGTGCTATATTTATGGGATAAAGTGCTCAATATCAGAGATAGAGCGTGTGTAAATATAAAAGTGGACATGGAAGTCAGCACAGTGCTGACTTCCATGTCCACTATTATATATATATTATATTTGTCCAC
The DNA here is from genome assembly GCA_964036315.1 of Acanthosepion esculentum. Classification (NCBI taxonomy): domain Eukaryota; kingdom Metazoa; phylum Mollusca; class Cephalopoda; order Sepiida; family Sepiidae; genus Acanthosepion; species Acanthosepion esculentum. Next base: position 87,483,700 of record OZ038497.1, on the reverse strand, counting down.
TTATATATATATATATATATATATATATATATATATATATATATATATATATATATATATATAGAAGGAGGGAGAGAGAGAGAGGGATTGAAAAATCCACTTGACCTTATGGATTTCAAGTTCCATGGATGCTTTTTTACTCCAAACTTCGCCTTATTTCTTAGTAAATTAATCTTATTTATGTAGAGGTCGTATTTTCACTTTGTCTATCATATATATATATATATATATATATATATATATATATGAAGAAATATAGTTTTATGGGATAAAGTGCTGAATATCAGAGATAGACCGTGTGTAAATGGAAATATAAAAGTGAAAATTGAAGTCAACACTCAGACTGTTTCCTGCTAAACGCAGTCCTGTCTCTGTCTCTTCCGAGTATTGAATTCAATGTTCACTTTTATATATATATATATATATATATATATATATATATATATATATATATATATATATATATATATTATTAATGAGGTAAAGTAATCAATATCAAGGATAGAGCGTAAGTAAATGTAATTTGGAGACCAAAAATAAAATGCGAATCGAAATATGTTTTTTTTTAAATGTGTTATTGTTAACGGATAAAACTTTCGGAGCGTGTAGCCGTAGCGCTGAGGTTAAATTGAAACGCACCAAATATTTCACATATATATAGACAGCCTGTTTCGCTAGACATCCGATTGCTTCAAACCGGGATTGAAACTCGATCGATTTGGCATTAGTCGGAGACTCTACCCCTAAGCTATAGGTGCAAGGCAGCTGTACGGATTCAATCGACGAACGAGAGCATGTCATCCACAGACTGTTTCGCTGTATCACAGCTCATCAGTGTGTCTAGACATATATATATATATATATATATATATATATATATATATATGTGTCTAGACATATATATATATATATATATATATGTGTGTGTGTGTGTGTGTGTGTGTGTGTGTGTGTGTGTGTGTGTGTGAATTTTCTAAAGAACGTAATGAAATTTGAATTAATCTGAAAGATTTTTTATCATTTTAAACTTTATTTTTAACCGATACTCGTATTAGCAGATTTATTTGGATACTCGTATTAAGTTTTAGCAGATAATCCCTCTTTCCCAATGCCACTTTCTTTTCGTGACTTTTTCCCTTTTTTCTCTTTTGTAGATGAGCAGTGAAAAGCACGCTTAGCTTGAAGGTAGTTTCTTCCTGGTTAAATGGAAAGCAAGTGTTATGTGTCAAGAGGCACGCGTCCATTAATAATACTTTCCAAAAAGAAATATCATAAAACACGAAAAATTGCTTCATACATTTGTATCTAGGAAATACTACGTTTATAATATACTAGCAGCATGGCCCGGCGTTGCCCGTGCTTGATTCAAAAATCGTACGACTCATAAAGCAATCGCTATCACTTGACTTAAAATATTTTTGCCCTTCCTTGCCTTTAAAGGAGTGCCCTTTGCCGTGCTGATGTTGCTACATGCCTTATTTCTTGCCTATCTCACACTGCGAATTGTTTCTAAGCTCTATACTAAACATTAAATCTGTTACGAAAAAAGAACTAAACAAAACGAACACAAAACGATCAGCTTTAAAAAAGGACTCGTAACTGGAAAAACCGAATGAAAAAAGAATGTTAACAACAAATACCTTTCCACACCCAACCCAGTTCTGCGGAATCAGAATCAACGTTGAGTTTAAGCAAGGGAATGAGCCAATTGGAGCAAAGTCCCATGCAAATTTAAATTTTTCCCACTTGTGAAGAATGCAGCTATCGATTTTTTTTTTTTTTTGCATGCTAGTTAACATTCGTGTCAGTCAGCTCTCACGCTGGCCAATAGAATCTTCCAGCCTATTCGTGGCAGCCAGCTATGGACTCTCACTCCGGCCAGTAGAAAATGGCCGCAAACTACATGAAAACTGCCGTAAACGCATGAAAAAATCGATTATTTCCACTATCGGTGGGAGTTGGGAAATGCAACGTCGGTCTTCGACTTCTCGCTAACTTGGAACATGATGTGCATGTAAATTTTTTGTGCAAATCCGTCGAAAATTGCGGCCGTACATTCGTTACACACACACACACATCCTGCCTTATATATATATATATAGGAGAGAGTGGGGGAAAGGGAGCAATAGAAAGTGGCAGTAAGAAAGACGGAGAGAAAGGGGGAAGGAGAGAGAGATGAAGAGAGATCCCTAACAGTTAAGCAATGATCAATTCCCTATTATTAAAACATGCAAATCTCTCGTTGGGATAATTAGATGTCTATATATGTTTACTTTACTTTGGGAGTAGAAACCTAAAACCTAAAGAAATTAATTATTGGTCTTCGTAATGGGATATTTTTTTTTAGAAATGATGTCGCGTTGAAAAAAATCATTCATTATCAAAATTTAATTATGTTTACGTTTCGAGCAAACAAAATCAATTCAGAGATCCATTTTGGTCATACACACACACACACACACATATATATATATATATATATATATATATGTGTGTGTGTGTGTGTGTGTGTGTGTGTGTGTGTGTGTGTATCAGCAACAGATCCAATATTTTAGCTTACTTCATCTATATTTATAACTAAATTATATAGATAAATTCAAAGAAACAAGCAAACAAAAGTAAAAGCATAGATAGATAGATAGATAGATAGATAGATAGATAGATAGATAGATAGATAGATAGATAGATGCAAATAAATGAATAAACAAAAAAGAAAAGGGAAGATAGATAGATAGATAGATAGATAGATAGATAGATAGATAGATGCAAATAAATGAATAAACAAAAAAGAAAAGGGAAGATAGATAGATAGATAGATAGATAGATAGATAGATAGATAGATAGATGCAAATAAATGAATAAACAAAAAAGAAAAGGGAGGATAGATAGATAGATAGATAGATAGATAGATAGATAGATAGATAGATAGATAGATTCAAATGAAGAAAGAAAGAAACAAATAAAAGTATGGAACACTATTTAAAATGTTCGGACTATCATCCTCGTCTTTGTTGTCATATTTATCACAACGTTTCGGCCGTTGTACGCTTTGGCATTTTCAGGTTTTTGGAATGTCGAACTGAATCCTTAATTTCGCTCTCTGCAGTTCCACGTGCCATGTCTAATGGATGTCATTTATCAGTTCATCTGTTAATTCTTCTCTCCAAATTCTCCAGCACCTTAACCAGGTATTGAACTGACACTCTTTGGGTCTTGTCACTGGATCTAACTAACGCCTTTATCCACTGTACCATGTATCCTTGAGGACACCTGTGTATGAATTTCTGGGAATTATAAATCTAATGTCTTCAGCAACCATTTTTTGTTGCAATTTTGGCTGTTATCATTGCATATTTTTTTACCAGAAAGAAACTGAAGAAGGCCGGATTGTACAACGGCCTAAACGTTGTGATAAATATGGCAACAGAGATGAGGATGATAGTCAGAACAATGTAAATAGTGTACACCTCATCTGAGAAATATAGACAGAAATGTATGGGAATAGATAGATAGATAGATAGATAGATAGATAGATAGATAGATAGATAGATAGATAGATAGATAGATAGATAGATTCAAAGGAAGAAACAAACAAACAAATAAAAATAAGGGTATAGATAGATAGTGGAATCTACATTACAGAGTATCGCTTTCAGACTTCAAGCCACTCTTGATTATATGTTAGCATTGAAGCGAGAAACTGACAGTCAGCGTACATAGTCGATTCGTTTGTCCTCGCCGGATATATCTAGAAATGCTCTATCTTGATTTGTTCCTTGCACCCCCATCTCTTGCTTATCATCTTGACAATTCGACTCACGCTGTAGTATCTGTTGATATTTCTTTTAAGTCGTCTATTAGACCGGGACTCCCTATTCACAAATCTTCTTTCTGTTAACAGCGTACTGATTGGGATTCATTTCGTGACTTTCTTCAAAATGCCCCTTTTGATTGATATTTTTTAACTTTTCCTTTTGAGAAATGTGCAACGTAGCTTTCTTCTTCTATTAAAGCCGGCATTGATGCTTTTTGTACATTTTCGGAAATGGCTGGTGAAACCTCAAATTTATCCTTGGTTCGCATCTGCCAGTTGTCCGCCTATACCACTCTAACAGTTGTGATCAAAGCAAATATCCCTATTTGTCTTATTAAATTAACTGCAAACGTGTCCTCAAGGATGCTTTGTTTGATGCACCGAATAAACTCCAACAAGTTTGGTTCTCATGACCCCTGCCGGCTCTGTAATTGTGTGTTGAATAAAATAATATAAAATAAAATCTTCTAACCGTCCTCACTTCACTTATTTTATGGTGTTAGCATCTTCCGTTGATAAAGCAGAATGTTTTGTTTGTAAATCCTCTTCCAAGTCTATTCTTGAGTTGAAATATATATATGTCTACAGATTTTTATCTCGCACTTCTTGCTTGTGGAACTCTATTCCTGGTTCTTGCTTTCTAGTCGGACTTGAACCTTAAAAACGTTACATGCTATGTTAATCAGTATCTTCTGCTTTTTTCTTTAATATTATTCTTGTTCTTTTATTGTTCTCTTTCTCTAGTAATGTTTTATTTTCTCGTAATGTCTCACACTCTGTAACACCCTTACGTCTTAGTGGCTTTATTACCTTGAAGTGAATGGTTAAAGAAAAAACTCCGATAACTGAGAACTCATCAAAGATGGCAAATGTTAACATTCCCAGTCCCAAAATATTTAATTGAAAACTAATGTCATGAAAACTATTTAAGAATTCGAGTTTAAATACATCGTCCATTTCATGTATAAAACGGGAGAAAAAGTCAGATGTGCATCACGCTTTTTGATTGGATAATTATCATTGAGTAATTATCGGTTGAAATTAAAATGTATCCAATTTTCAATCATCCGTTTGCAACGAATTTATCCTGCGTCAAATCCGAACCCTTTTTTTTTAAAAAAATATTTTGGTTCCTTTTGTCCTAATCTTATTTTTAAATAATCGATGCTTTCTAACTGCTACTTGTGTTCACCAAATGGTTGAAGGAATGGCTATAAAAATAAAATTCAAATACCAGTGATTTTTCTCAATTGTATAATTATTTCAATCGCATTCTCCCGCAACGCAAATCATTATTTTCCGTAACTATTTTCACACTTGATATTCGAAAGGAAAAAGAAAAAAAATATCTGAAATTTTTTTCATGTATTATCTGTCTTTCATTTAAAGTTTTAAGGGAACGTGCTATTTCCGTATAAATGAATTTTCTGAAGTTCAAGTCGATCTTTTAGGCACTCATTGGATCAGTCCATTTAAAATTGTTTGACACGGAAAGGATGATGAAATACGTGCTACCATCAAATCTTTTTTTTATCTAGCGAATGTGGTTGTAAACCTGAATTAACCCGCCCGCCAAAACTGGATTTTAAAACAGCATATGCGGTTATGCTTTTTACAGCGCATGATCCTAGTGGAGATCGTTTTTGTAATAACTCGTAATTCCCTCACGGGCTCTTCTTCCACTACAACAAAACTACGCTAACAGACCAAACTGTATTTTTTATTCACAAAAGTTCGCACAGTAAAAATCTCAAGAGCCATCCAGATGGACAGATTTTGTTAAAATAAAAATTATAAAAGATGATATGAATAAACCAGCGTGTGGAACGAAGTGAGGATTTAGAAGATAAGGAAGGTAGATAACGATTGATGAGTGACCTGATTGACCTGAAGAAGTTAGGTTTGCAGTGTTTGGGGAATAAGTGACATTTACTTGACCCCCCCCCACCTTCACTGAGTCAGGTTGTGACACAAGGTCAGTTTTTTACGTGGGGACCCGAGTGTTTTCTCACTCGGGTCGCTTGTATAAGCTGGTCAGAGATGGTCTAAGCTAGTCATAGCTGCTTTTGGCTTGTCATACCTGGTCCAAGCTAGTTAGAGCCGGTCCAAGCTAGTCGTGATACCACCAACACCAACGACTGTGTCAGGTTGTGACACATGGTCAGTTTTTAACCTGGGGACCCGAGTGTTTTCTCACTCGGGCCGTTTTTCTAAGCTGGTCATAGCTTGTCCAAGCTGGTCAGAGCAGTTCTAAGCTAGTCATAGCTGGTTTTGGCTTGTCATAGCTGGTCCAAGCTAGTTAGTGCCGGTCCAAGCTAGTCGTGATACCACCAGCACAGCGACGGAGCTCTGGGGCAGGTAAGGATATTTACTTGACCTCCAACTGAGTCAGGTTGTGATACAGGGTCAGTTTTTAACCTGGGACCCGAGTGTTTTCTCTCTCGGCCCGCTTGTCTAAGCTGGTCATAGTTTGTCCAAGCTGGTCAGAGCTGGTCTAAGCTAGTCATAGCTGGTTTTGGCTGGTCATAGCTGGTCCAAGCTAGTCAGAGCCGGTCCAAGCTAGTCATGATACCACCAGCGCAGGTATCTCTCGTGAGATCTAATATTTCTTTTTCTTTTCAAATGATAAATTATATAAAAAACTGTCCGAATGTTCTTTTTATCCGAACGCTTTCGGCTATACATTTAGCCATTTTCAAGGAATAAATATTTTAATTGTTAAATAAGAAATACTTTGTTGCATGTATGTTTTATAAGATATTGTGTCCATGTTCATAGATAATAATATTAAGTGTCGTTTTTTTTTGTTTTGCTTTTATTAATAAGGCTTCCATTATTTTTAGCCTTTTTGCACGGAAATGAAGCTATTATATTATTGTTGTCAACAAGTATGTTACGAATAGGGTCCGGTAGGTTCCATGCATATTTAAATGAGATCTAATTGAGCTATGTTCAGAAAGATGTAGAGTGAGTCTGCGTGTCAAACATGTTGTAGTGTGGCCTATATAATTATTTACGAATTAATGGGCGCTTAAATTCGTAAATAATATTTGCCCTATTTCTTTTTTGTTCTAAGCTGTGAATTATTATTTGATGATATCTATCTATCTATCTATCTATCTATATATATATATATATATATATATATATATATATATATATATATATATATATATGTGTGTGTGTGTGTGTGTGTGTGTGTGTATGTGTGTATGCAGGTGTGCAGTAAAATAGGAAAGAACACGTTAGGTAGATAATCTGGTGTTCCTTGGTATTTAGCTTTATTTTCAAAAAGACAGTGCTCCATACAGAAGTAGAGCTTATATTATAATAATATTTTTAGTTTTTAAAAATATGATTCCTTCGCGAAGGAATCATATTTTTAAAAACTAAAAATATTATTATAATATATATATATATATATATATATATATATATATATATATATATATATATATATATATATATATATAATGCTAAAACATCATTACCGTACAGGAACAGGATTTTGAGTAAACCTCTTCTTCTTCTTCTTCTTCTTCTTCTTCTTCTTCTTCTTCTTCTTCTTTGTTCTAAGCAGTGAATTATTATTTTATGATATTATCTATCTATCTATCTATATATCTATCTATATATATATATATATATATATATATATATATATATATATATATATATCTTTTATATATCTATCTTTTATCTTTTATATATCTATCTTTTATCTATATATCTATCTTTTATATATATATAAATATATATAAATATATATATATATATATATATATATATATATATATATATATATATATATATATATGATGCTAGAACATCATTACCGTCTTCTTCTTCTTCTGTGGGTCTCCTAAATTCCCTATCCTTTATAGCTCTTAGTAAAGCTCATTTGGTAGGTTACGTAGTGCTTTCTTCTGTCCGTCTTTCTTTCACTATGTCCTGTCCTGTGAGTGCCAAATTTTCTTAGACCTCTTTCCTCATTATGTGACTTGAAAATTTCAACCGTCCCTTACTAATGTTTCGCATAAGAGACCGTTTTGTGTCCATTTTCTCTAAAACTTCGTCATTGCTTACGGGTTCAGTCCATGGCATTCCCAGAATCCCTCTGTAAAACCACACATCCATTGCGTGAAGTCGCTTCTACACCTGTGAAGAGATGGTCCATCCTTCTCTGACATATACAGTAGAACTGCACAGCTACATATTAATGAATCAATATAAATACATTAAATAATAATTCGTCATTACCCTCCAATTCAAGTCCAGATGAAGCATCCTATATATGCGCGTGAACGTATGTGTTTGTGCCTATTAGATACTGTTAGACGCAATTCTAACGATAGAAATATTTGGAATAGATCAATTTTAAAGAAGCCATTCGAATAACTCTTTTGAAGGTGTTAATATCATGTGTTTTATGATCAAATGATCGATGCATTTGCATTCTTTTTCAAATCTAATTGAACGTTATTTTAGTCTCTCTTAAAAATCAATAATAGTAATTGACTATAAAGATCGATGAAATTATACAGTCCGGTAACGTTATTTTAAAAAGCATGTAATCGATCAGTTGGTCTCTGATTTGAATATCCTTGCAATATGAGAACTCTCGAACGACCCAGGAACGCTGCTGCTGAAAGGATGAATTAAAGACGTACTTATTGAGTCGCATTTATTCCATTGTCTCCGGAAATTCGGGATTAGTGAACCCAGGCATTTATCGACATTCTTGTGGTAAATATGATGTTAATAAGGACAGAGAAAATGTTTGTACATTTGAAATAAATAAAACGGAAGTAGATTTCATGATTAATGTTATTAGGCTGGTGCAAAAATAACGTCGTTTTCTCACACGAATAACGACATTATTTTTGCACCAACCTAATATTTTATGTTTGCAAAGAATATTTTAAAAAAAACAGTTAACATTCGCCCTTGCATGGAATACTGCCGCCATATATGGTCCGGTGTCCCCGCTATTCTTCGACAAAATCCAAAGACGGATATGTAATGTAACTGGCCCTGATCTGGCATCTCTCTCACAGACGTGCCGTCGCATCCCTCTGTCTTTTCTACAAATACTTTCACGGTAACTGCTCTGATGAGCTACTTTTGCTAGTTCCCAGACTGCATGACTTTAAGCATGCTACTAGGCTGGCATCACAGTCCCACCCTTTTCACTGTCAAAACGGTTAAATATGGCCGTCTCTTCTCCTCCAATAGCGTCATGTCTCGCACCTCCCGTCTGTTGGAATTCCCTTGCTATTACTTGTTTCCCTGATAACTATAATCTCCAACTATTCAAATGTAATGTCAATCGACATCTCCAGATGTCTTGATCTAATTCCCCGTCCTTCTCTTCATCCTTTCCTCTGTCACGCCTCCTTAGTCACGCTCGCACTCTCCGTAACCCCTTGTGTGCTAGTGGCATCCCGCCTTGCTTGTGGTGAAATGCTTAAAAAGAAATGAAGACATACCGTTAAAATGCTTACTATCATGCAAGAAAGCATATAGTTTAATAATAGAGATTATAGTTGTAGTGGCGGCGATGGTTGTAGTAGTAGTAGTACTAATGGGGGGATTGTAATAGTAGTAATATTAGCGGTAGTAGTAAATGGACGTTAGGATAGCTAAATGGTTATTGGCATGGAATGTAATATCGGTGAACAGATTTGAGATTCCCGCTTATTCGTTTATTTTCAGTTTCCTACAAATACTCTTGGGAAAGTCAGGAAACCATATCCCCAAATCCAGCCATTGGCTAAATAACAATATAAACCAGATTATTATTTTAATCGAGTTCACCCCAAACAAGGTAGTAAAGTCACTAAGGCGCGGTGGATGGGGGAATTACTAGGTGTAAAAGAATTAAAAAACAGAAATATTATTGAGAACAAAAGATGTATCACGAAGACTGTAGAGAGCGTTTGACCCTGCAATAAGGTTAGCTGGAAAGCATGGAGCCAAGAGGGAGTTCCACAAGCGAGAGTTGGGAGAAAAGAAACTATTAGCGGAGAATTAACGGTTACATTTAACCAAATCAACTGTAAACTGGTGAGACCCCGACGGCACTCTAGCACTGAGCTTAAATTAAACAAAAATTCTAGTTACTCCAGCGAAGAACTCATCCGAACTGTTGCCATGAAAATGTTTATAGAAAAGCCACAGAGACGAAACCATTAGGGCGTTGGAATGTGACTGATTCCTGATTCTTCTTTTGATTTTATCAAGTAGCACAAGATAAGCATCTGACCATATGTGGCAGGAACATTCTAAGCATGGACGAATGGTAGACTTATAGATATGTAAGATGAATTCAGGAGAGTAAAATTGTCGAGCGCTACACAGTGTACCAACTTTCTTAGCAGTTTACCTAGCAATAAATTAAATATTGTTTTCGCATCTAACGTCAACCGATAATGGTAGTCCGACTCACTTTCCTGGAGGTTAGCATCAGCCACACAGATGGAAGACAGGAAGGGTCTCTCAACTTATTAAGAGAGAGAAGTTTAGTTTGGGGGTGTTAACATTAATTAACAGGCCATTCTTTGTCCCTGATAACAACAGACTGAACATCGTTTTTTTTTACATCAACCGCCAATTTGATTTGATCGAACTGATTAAACTTACTATCGAAACAGGACTAAATGCCTGTGTCATTCACATAGATACCAAGTTGAGAGCTGATGCTATCGATAAGGTCGTTAATAAAAATCAAAATGTAAGACCAAGGATGGAGCCCTGGGGGACACTTGCATTCGTGCGAAAGGAAGTGGAAGAGTGGACATTCAGGATTACTTCCATTTCTCGGTTTGATGGGAATGATTGAATCAGTTCAAAAATTTATCTGGAGGCACCGTAACTTTTCAACATATGAATACCTATATGCTAAACACGGTCGAAAATTTTCGAGATGTCCAGAGCTACACCCTCAGCTTCACTCATGTTATGTGGCTCTTGATTCTTTCCATAATAATCGTAAATACATCAGCAATTGACCTGGAGAAACGAAAGTCATATTGTTGGTCTGAAAAAAGTCACTGTGATGTTAGATTTTTTTCTTTTTATGCTTATCATCCCAAGCAAGGCTGGAAGCCACTAGCACGCAAGGGGTTACAGAAGGTTTGGAGGAAGAGCAGATAGGAGTGGTAAAGGAGAGGATGTGGAGAAAGATAGTGGATCGATCAAGGCAAGGTGGTTACAGAAGATTTGGAGCGAGAGCAGATAGGAATGAAATGTGAAAGGATGTGGTGAAGAAGGGAATAGATCAAGGCAACTGGAGATGTCGATTGACGTTACACTTAAATAGTTGGAGATTGTATTTGTCAGGGAAACAGGAATAAGGAAGGGAGTTCCGCAGTCGAGATGTGCGAGACATGAAGCTATTGGAGTAGAAGAGACGTCTACATCTAACAGTTTCAACGGTGAAGGGGTGGGAACGGGATGCCAGCCTCGTAGGACGTTTAAATTCATGAGGCCTAGGAACCAGCGAAAGCAGCTCATCGGAGCAATTACAGTGAAAGTATTTTTAAAAGAGACAGAGCGAGGCAACGTCGCGTCTGTGAGAGAGCGACTGCAGACGGGATGACAGATCAGGGCCAATTACATTGCATATCCGTCTCTGGATCTTATCAAGAACCCTGAGGCAAACAGCAGGGGCTCCAGACCATATATGGCAGCAATACTCCATGCAAGGGCGAATGGTCGATTTATAGATTTGGAGGATCGATTCCGGGGAGAAAAATTTCCTGGTTCGGCACAGGGAGCCAACTTTCCTTGCGGTGGATGATGCAATTGACTCGATGTATTTGTTTCATCTCAGATCAGCGGACAGCATGAGACCGAGCAGCCGCAGAGAGGAGCTCTCGAGAAGTTGCTTAATAAATTCACCATTTATTAGTGCCTCTAAGAGTTTCTCAAAATAAGGGAGAAGACTAATAGGCCGATAGTTTGAAGGGTTTGAATTTCACCTAAGTTTTCAAAAAACTATAACCGATGAGGATTTACAGCAGACACAAGTCATTTATACAATTTACAGAGAACAGGAGCTACTTCGGAAGCACACTTTTTAAGGATTATTACAGACATATGATCATGTCTATATGCTTTGTGGCGATCCAGATTAAAGATGAAAACAGAAACCATAGAATAGGTTAGATGCATTCTTACATAGGAATAAAGTCTCTCTGCAGACACTTGAGTCTGAACATAGTTCGCCAGTGGGCAAAACACAGGCGATTTCCATTATTGAATTAAGGAGAACATGTGAACATAGACAAAAACGCATAAGTGGGAAGTCTAATTAATCTCTGTTTCTAGTCTATCCACTATTACTATTCGGATCTGCATTTCTAGTCTATCCTCGATTGCTATACGGACCGCTATTTTCTATTTTCTTCTCTACACTATTCTCTATTCGGATTAATACGGTGGTGACTTTTCGAGCGAGTATTATCGTGCAAGTGCTATTAGTCCGAGTGATATTCGAAGGCGTCTGACACCGGAATTTTTCAACGGAGTACTATAAATTGTATCTGCGATTACAAAGTCTCTACTACAACTAGTATTATGAAGTAACAACGCGTATTCGTTGGCAGTACAAAGGCGACAACGAGTGTTCGTTGACATCACAAAATGCATATCACTCAACAGAAACTCAGTTCTAAATGAGAAGTTGGGCAAGGATACTCCAGATGAGACAAGAGTAGACATCAAGTTGAATTTACGGGCGAGGCATTTAGCTTCATCAGAAGATGTTAAAACCTCAAATTTATTGAAGAGAGGGGGAACAGAAAACTTACTCTTATTTAATACAATATTACACAGGCGCCAGTAATCACGAGAGCGAAAGAATTTTAGGTGAGCATACGGATTTGCTAGCTAACCCATATCTAGGGCAAGAAGAGGATTGATACCTTTCCCAAGTTATTTGCGCGTAGGTAAATATAACAAACTCGACTGGAATTAGAACTCAGCCCTCCGGTTTCCAGTAAAGCAACGGCGCATCTATCATGATATACGCCAGCGGTCACCCATCTATGTACTGACCAGGCTTTACTTTGCTTCAGTGATATGTCCGTATGCTGAGAAATATTTAGAATATTTGATTTTACCTACATTATTTACATTATTCGGACTATTGTCCTCATCTTTGTCGCCATATTTATTACAACGTTTCAGCCGTTGTACACTCCAGCCTTCTTCAGCTGGTTGAATGTCTAACTGGGTATTATAAACCTAATGTCTTCAGATAACATTTTTACCAGTGCTCATATTGCAATTTTTGCTGTTATCATTGCATGTTTTTACCACATACCCAGAAATTAATACACAGATGTCCTCAAAGACACATAGCACAGTGAATAAAAGCTTTAGTTAGATCCAGTGACAGGCCCCAAATAGTGTGAGTTCAATACCCGGTTAAGGCAGTGGGGAACGTTTAGAGGGAAATTAACAGGAGATAACTGATAATTGGCATCGAGTTAAACATGGCACGTGGAACTAGAACAGTCTACCCCAGTGAGCGAAATAAAGGGTTCAGTTCGACATTCCAACCACCCGAAGAAGGCCGGAGCGTGCAACGGCCGAAACGTTGTAATAAATGTGGCGACAAAGATGAGGATAATAGTCCGAATAACGTAAATAATGTACATAATACGACATCTCAGAAATATAGGCAGATATTGATTTTACCGTTTCTTATTTTTCGTGTTATATTGTTTATTTTTAATATTATTTTAGAGAAAACAGGAGCCAGTTCGAGGGCACACTTCTTAATGACTATTACAGGGATACCATCAGGCCCACATGCAATGGGGGGATCCAGGTTAGAGATGAGAGCAAAAACCATAAAAGAGTTTACAGGCATATCACTCAAGAGGAACTCAATTCAAGGTAGGAAACTCGGCAGGGATACTCCAGATGAATCAAGGGCAAAGATTAAGAAAGATTTACTGGCGAAACATTCAGCTTTATCAGCAGAAGTTGTTAACACCTCAAACTGATTGAAGAGAGGAGGAAGAGAAAATTTACACTTATTTATTACAATATTACAGAGCCGCCAGTCGTCACGTGAGCCAAAGATCGTAGATGCAATATGGTGCCAAATTCTCTCGGAAGACAGAGACTCACCACCTTCGTGACACGTTTATCTTTATTACATGCAACCTCGGGAGATGTCACGCTGGTATAGCCGGTAGGAGTTGTTCCTCTTGTCTATTGCAGGAAGAGAATGCAGTTGTGAGCCAGATAGAAGATTGTCTTCACCTGGTATTTCCAGAAAGAATGAAAATGTCCATGCTGTCTTTAATCCGAGAGGAAACCTCCGTGGTGCAATACTCAATCTTAAAAATGTCAGTCCACGGTGCGTCTCCAAGAAAGTCACGGAATGAGTCCCAATCAGCATGCTGATAAAGGTAAAGGGATCTTATGAAGAGGGGATTCCTGTTTGGTAGATGATTGGAACGAAATATAAATAGATACTACAGACTGATCCAAGAGGACAATGTTGCGAAGCTCTGCAAGAGGAGAGAAGATATAAATTAAGAAGCCCAAGATCTTGAATTTGCTAGGGAAATGAGTAGGGAAATCAACGATTTGACTAATGAAATGAGCAATGGAAACATTGAGAGTCTGAATATCGGTAACATTAGAATATTTATACTGCGTTACGTGGTACGCATTAACACCATCGAACACAAAGATGGTGGTAGATAGATGGAGAGAGAAAGCTGTTTCTGTACTGTCAGAGATTATGTCCATTATATTACAGTCCCGAGAAGAGGTAGGGTGGAGCATAAAGGAAAAAGCGATAGCTAACAGTGCATAATAATAAAAGTCGAAATCACATGAAAGAGTTGTCTGGGGACACGAGTGACAATTCCCTTGTCATTGGAAGTTTATTACACATGTAAACAGCAAGGCCACTCATGTAAATGATGGAATCTTTTTTCTTTTTCTTTTTTTTTTTAGATTTAAGACTGTGTAAACAATGTAGGAGAAGTATATCTTTAAATCCAAAACTGTAGCGAAGGCAACGGAAAGAAAATTGTCAAATGTATTGCTGGTATTAAAACCTATTTTTACACTTTCACAGTGTTTTGACCCCAGTTTGGGTGTTAATTTACCCATAGTAATTAAGAGGTGGTTCCCCTCAAAACATCCTGATCGGAGTCCTTGCTGAAGTATGTAGTTTATCGTCTTACCCAGGACAACAATATTGGGTAAAAGAAACCTTACTAAACGTTCTAAAACATTTGTTATCGTTAACCTTGATTACCGAATTCCAGAAAAAAATCAGCACAAAGGAGACGATAACGTAATCCAAACATTAAACCGTTACATAAGAACATATTCTTCAAATGAATCGAAATTAACTGTAATATCAACCCAAAAGAAATAATTATTGGATATGTTTCTTTTTTATTTATACTTTAAATTACAGATTTCTACTTTGCAAATCATTTCAAATAAATATCAAAAAGAAATTATTTCGCTCAAAACACATGTGGATTCCCCCCCCCCAAAAAAAGACAAAAAACAGAATAAAGAGAGGAAAACGTCATACACATTAAAAGTATTTTTGTTAATTATTTTGTCACCGTAGTATTATAATCAACTTACATGATTAAAATTGTAGTTAATTTGTCATTTAAAAACACAGTGCTAATTTTCTTCGATTCGGAACTGTCAAATATAATTATTCTCTGCAGAAATTGCTTACCAAGAGATTTAAAATTAATAGTTCCTAATGTCTATCTAATTTTCTCCGTTATATTTGCAAGGATTTTGTTTGTTTGATTGACTAATCTGCATTTCTTTCGTCAATCATCACGCTTCGACAGTCATTTTTTTTTTACTTCATTCATGTAAAGGTTAATAATTAATTATCATTTGCTATGATTCTATGTAACATAAAATCGTAGAAATATAGTGTTTTTCGAGTACTATATTACAACTGCCAACAGGAAAATTAAATTATGCGTCACTTATTTTATTGCGTCTCAATTTTCTTAAGTTCAACATTTTGACAGCACATAATCGATTTTCAATAAATAGCATCGATTAAGCAGAAATAACTCGAATATGAATGAAAGAAAAAAATCGAAAGAAAAAAATGATCTGAAAGTGTTGTAATTTCATGCAGATTTATTGTATATTCGTGCGTAAAATGTATGTCACGGTCGAAAAGGGAAATTTAAATAAACATTCACTCATTTATATTATTTGCATTATTCGGATTATTATCCTCGTTTTCATTTTCGGACAGCTAACGCGTTAACCATATGGCCATATATTTTTCCTGTTTATTTTACAAATATCCTTTTTTTTTTTCTTGTTTGGGGATGAGTTTGAAATGATCCACGAGAGAAAGAGAGCTAAATTAAAAATGATTAGAAAATTCGGGTAAAAGAAAATGGCTAAGTTTTATTATTTCTGGGATCTTTTAAATTGTGTAAATATGCGCCTATACCTCTGAGATGAGGTATCCTGATTACTTACATTATTCGGAGTATTATTCTCATCTTCATTGCCATATTCACAACGTTTTGGCCGTTGTACGCGTCAACATTCTCCAGGTATTTGCAATTTCGAACAGAACCCTTTATTTCGTCCGCCGAAATAAGTGTTTCTAGTTCTACGTGCCATGACTCTTCCTCAAGGACAGATGGCCAAGAGGATAAATGAGTTGGTTAGGATCCAGTGACTAGATCCAAAGAATTGTGAGTTTAATACCACTGTGGCGAACCAAAACTTGGATAGTTAAGTTAATGGGAATTAAGTGAGACATATCCGTAAGAGGCATGGCAGGTGGAACTAGAACAGTATACCCCGGTGGACAAAATATATGGGTTTTGTTCAAAGTTCCAATCACCTGAAGGAAGTTGGAGCGTACAACGGCCGAAAGGTTGTGAATATGGCACAAAAATCAAACAAAAGTATCTTTAGATGCTAAAGAGTAAATTTATTCAATAAAATCTCCATACTTCGGAGTTTTCTGCAGCTTTTCTTGACTCTCGCCTTGTTTAAGATGGTGAATGCTGCTATAATCTTTGCATTCAGTCAATCTTTGTCGTTACAAGAAGTTTTGGTGGTCTCTCGCTCAACTGCGCCCCACACATAATAATCAGGGGGTGCAGTCTGGAGATTTAGGCAGCTTGATGTAAGGGGTGATGTGGTTGCAGAAATAGCTGACAACCATGAATGGGTTCTGCTTCTGTGGCATGATGCAATTTCCTGTTGCCATCAGCCACCCTTTTGACCCAGGGTAGAACTACTCCATCAAGGGACTTTATGTAGGAGACCGCGTTCAGTCTGTGGCTCTGTAGGAAGCTGAATAAATATATAATAATTTAATTAATTTTTTTTCATCAGTTAATTTTTTTCCGTTTGGTGATAGCAATAGATTAAATAGATTTTCCATTATTTTCATTTTCGCAAGAGCTTTTGTGTACTTTAGCTATTTTCAAAGAGCGAGGTTGTTTTGGGGTTGTTAGATTTTCCCCGTTTTTTAACTGCTTAAGTTGTATTTGTTGTTTTGTCTTATTTTGAATAGGAGCGTTTTTTCTGAGCCTTTGCATGTTGAACGCGACAGTAATTCGCGTGAGCCTATTTGTATTTTTTAAAGAAAAAAAAAAGACTTTTAATTCTTCTACCAAAGTGCCTGACGATGACTCAGGAACGCTGGGAAGTAATCTGGAAGCACAGATGTCTTGAAGCTAAGGCACAACAGGAACAGTTGAGAATATATATCACTAGCATTGACATATCATCGGTCTTTGGTACCATAATTCGTGAGGAACTTGTAAAAATCCTTGGTGATGATGATGTAAGGATGTGCAGACTTCTTCATTGTAACACAACATTAGATGCAAAGATGCAGGGAATGCAAGCAGGGAAGTTCGAATGCAACATTGGCTCACATCAAGCTGAAGGAAAAAGTGGCAAGTTTTTCAACATACCCCTTGAAGACAGTCTGAGAAGAACCAGATTTGAAATACGAGGTGACAGACCTCTAGTAGATCACTGGTATTCTGTCAAAACGGAAGACGAAAACATTCCAGATGAAGAAATATATACATATGACACAGAATTCATATCGTTATGTGAGGATGAAAACAACAGCCGTTGAGAGGAGCTTTCCAACACGGTTATTTGAAAATAAATGAAGATAAAACAGAACACACCATCATTGAAAGAAGAGAGAGAAATACCGAGCAATGGAGACAGGTAAAGAAAGTTGGTTCACTGATTGGAGATTCTGAAGACTTTATAAGAAGGAAACAGTTAGATATATTTAACAAAATCACACTAAAGTATCTTTAGATACTAAAGAGTAAATTTATTCAATAAAATCTCCATCCTTCGGAGTCTCCTGCAGCTTTTTCTGGACGCTCGCCTTTTTTTTAAGTTGATGAATGCTACCATCATCCATGCCTTCAGTCAATCTTTCTCCTTACAAGAGGTTTTGGTGGTCTCTCGCTCAACTGCGCCCCACACATAATAATCAAGGGGTTTACAGTCTGGAGAGTTGGGTAGCCAGATGTAAAGGGTGTTGTGGTTGCAGAAATTGTCTGACAGCTGTGACTGCATTCTCCTGCTTGTGTGGAAAGTTGGTTCACTGATCGGAGATTCTGAAGACTTTATAAGAAGGAAACAGTTAGCAATTATCTTCATTGAAAAGTTTGATAACTATGAATAAGAGGAGAAAGAATATCTGAGAAGAGGAGATTAAAGCTGTATAACACTTTGGTGGAACCAGATTTAACCAACAACTGTGGAACTTGGGGCCTTACAAAGAAAGAGGAGCAGGCTCTAGACATTTTCCATAGACGGCAACTGCGAATTCTGATAAGGAAACTGTAGCCTCATAAGAAGAAGAACTTGTACAGCAGATGTCAAGAATCTCATTTGACTTTGTTCATTTTGAAAGCAAGATGGAAACTTCTTGGACATATTTTGCGAATGGATCCAGAATGACCAACTAATGAAACCATGGAGTTTTACTTTGAAAGGACTGAGTTCAGAAAGTTCAGAGGTCATCCAAGAACCACAATAGTCACAACGCTGAACCGAGACATTCAAATAACACGGCAGAAAGATCCCACTTCTCCTTTGGAGAAGTTTACAATCAAGGAAGATCTGCAACAAATCCGCAAACTCGTAGAAGACAGGGAAGGCTGGCAAAATGTTGTTGAATCAGTAGATAATATCACTGAAGATGAGAGAACCTGTTAATTCATGACCTCAAATCGAAAGAGTTTTGATGCTAATGATGACTTCTAGCACACGGACGCTAGAAAAAAAAACTAAATAGAAAATTAATTAAATGTTCCTTGTCTGGTATATTTAACGTTATATATATATATATATATATATATATATATATATATATATTATAAATTAATAGATTTAAAATATGGTTTTACCGCTACACAGTGATAACCATGTTTCAGAAATGGAAGCTAAAGCCCCTGAATTTAATTTTGTTATTAAACCAAAGACATTAGTTCCATTTCCTCATTTGGTTTAATAACAAAATTAAATTCAGGGGCTTTAGCTTCCATTTCTGAAACATGGTTATCACTGTGTAGCGGTAAAACCATATTTTAAATCTATTAATTTATAATATTAATGCTCTGTAAATTTAAATTTACATAGAGCACTATTGTGTAAAAATAAAAACATCTATAAGAACACCGGATTTTATATCTTACTGTTCTTTCCTTTTTATTTATATATATATATATATATATATATATATATAATTATTTATTCGAAAATTATAACGTAAATGTTATAAAATCACTACATTTTGTTTCAAGTGATGGCGTTGAATGTAAAAATAACCCTTTATTCAATATTAAGCACCATCACTTGATAAGACGCCAGAAGTGTTGAAACAAAATGGCTGTTTTTGTAGTGATTTTATAACGTATGTATGTCATAATTTTCGAATTAATAATTATATTTGCTCTACCCTGCATTGAGCACTCTCTTAAGGATAGTATTTGTTGGTTATTGGATTTTATTCCGTAAACACCAATCCTATTCTTGATTGATTATATATATATATATATATATATATATATATATATATATATATATATATATATATATATATATATATATTTGTGTGTGCATGTACACACAGAGGTGTGTACAGAAATATATGTAAAGAGAATAAGATGATGGAGAGAAAGATTGATTTATTTTTTTACAGTTCATCAACCTGTGGCATGTTCTTTAAAAACAGAAAAGTATTTTTAGATCGTAACATTTATTTGGAGATGCTAATGATTTGCAGATGCTTCTAATTAACCCATAGCTGGAGAGAGAAAATGCGGATTCATTCTTTTCCTAATGTTATGTTCGCGTAAGTGAATCTAACGAACCCAACTGAAATTGGAACTCGGCACTCAGATTTCCAATTCTGAGTCATTATCCATTACACCTCCCGCACATCAAAGCTTACAGCATTTGGTTTTCCCAAGTGGTCACCCATTTAGGTATTGACCAGGCTCGAGGTCGCTTAACTGTCGTTACAAGAACAGGGGTTTAAACATGAGATAGCACAAAGCCGGAAAGAAAGATAGAGGCGGAATGTAATTTGACACTTAGAATTAGGTATGAAATGGTTAATTCTGTAATCTGATGTTTTCTAAAATATCCTATCTTTTTTTTTCCTTCACCTTCTTTTGTCCTCATATATGACGTTGTCCATAATACCTTTTTCACTGTTAACCATGAACTAGTTTTTCATTTAACGAATTCAGTATCAATGTCTTCCCTATTTAAATCTTTTCCATTGTTTTACCGTCGCCATGTTTACTCCGCGTTGCAACTCATAACACATGAAGCCAGTGTTTATCATTGCAAACTATATTATATTTCTCGGAAAACTAATATTTGTTCAACAATAACGAACGGAAAAACGAATATCAATAGAACGATATAATTCAGTCAACTATGGCTTCTCTTTAAACACTGATAAAAAAAGAAAGAAAAGATTTTTCGAAATACGAATTCGGACATGTTTTATATTAATACTGGGAATAATAGAAATGTGTTCTTTAATTTCAGCTGATATGTTGTCTGCACAGCCCTATACGCCGAACAGATCTGTTTGTCTGTTTTTTATTTAATTTATTTTCTCTTTATAGAAATAGTTTGTTGAGCGCATGTATTTTTAAGGTAATTATATCTTCAAATATGAAATCCACATATTAATACGTAGACAGAAATAATCAGAAAGTATTTGATCGAAATTTATTATTTTTTAGTCGAACATTTAAGTAATGATACTGTTGCTGATTCCATTTTTTTGTTCTCATTTGTAGAGGTGATCTCGTTTGATAATCTACTCATACACAGTATATTTATTTCTTAGATATTTTTCTGTCTTATTTTTAGAATATGTCTGGAATGATTTCATTTGCACCATTGTCTTTATCTATATTTTACTAGAATATGCTCTCAGCGCTGTCCGGGAGTTATTTCTGTCTAAATACACAGACAGTCACTCCATGTTATTCGTATAGATTATTAAAATGATAAAGGGATTAAGTTATTACTAAACATTGATTTCTCCCCACTTAAAGCTATTTCTTTTTACGTGGGTATAAATATTTAACTTCCATGTTGGTTTTTTTTTACCTAATTTTTTACCTTTCCTGATATCCAGGTTTACCTGGGACACCTTTAAATAGCTTGTGATAATCCGCTGTTCCAGGTTTGGTTGAAATCCAACTCATACTTTCTGAGATTACAGCGAAAAAACGAAGAAATAAATACTTCATTTTCTGAGATAAAAACAGATTTAGATTAAAATAGATTTAAACAATTACTAACCAGTTTTTACCAGACTTTATACCTGGGTACGACGTTAAACTGCATCCAACAGCAAGGCCTCTGATCAGGAGGTTTTGAGGAAGCGTGGAACCACCTCTTAATTGCTGGTGTTCCCAGGTCCACCCTGACCCGGGGTGGTAGCACCTGTTGTGGTCCCAGCTTTGGGAAAATAGTGAACTTCCAGGTCTTTTCCAGCACATTGAAACAATGATGTTGTCAACTATACTTTTTTGAAACAAGGATGTTGCCAATTATACGTTTTTGAAACAATATTGCCAGCTATACGTTTTTGAAACAATGATGTTGCCAGCTACACTTTTTTGAAACAATGATGTTGCCAGCTATACGTTTTTGAAACAATTATGTTGCCAACTATACGTTTTTGAAACAATGATTTTTCCAGCTATACTTTTTTGAAACAATGATATTGCCAACTATACTTTTTTTAAACAATGATGTTGCCAGCTATACGTTTTTGAAACAATGATGTTGCCAGCTATACGTTTTTGAAACAATGATGTTGCCAGCTATACGTTTTTGATATATTTAGTAAATACTGGATCTGGCATTAAATAACCCATAGTGGTTGATATGCCATAAAACCCCAAAAAAACAACCAACCAACCAGACTTTATATTCAGTTTATTTTTTACTTATCGCTCAGAGTAGAAATAAAATGCTCATAAAATAAACCTATCAGGCACATTTTTCTCAAAAATTTGTTAATGCCATATACACTCTAAAAATTTTTTTAAATAATTATACTTATAATTCAAAATATGTTTCAATAAAGGGTTGATAAGACGTAAAAAGCAAAACAATCAATCCCCAAAACAATATCACACATAATATATTATTTTACTGGAATAGATATATCTCATACATCGCGGTTATATACGCTAAGATTGCCGACATATCTATTAAAAAACAATCATTTAATCATTTCCCTCCAAGCAAGGCGATAATGCCACTAAGACGCAAGTGGAAGTAAAAGAGAATAAGAAGACTTTTGTTAGAAGAAATAAGGAGAAAGGACACTAAAAGAATAGGTTTTTCAGGAACATAGAAGATGGCCATTGCTATTGCATCTTTGGAAATTGTAGATGGCAGGAAAGCAAGAATTCAGAAGGGAGTTCCACAGGTGAGAAATGCCAGAAAAGAAATTATTAGAATAGAAAAGACGGTTACATCTAGCTAGTTCAACAGTAACACTTCTGCTTGATTACATTGAAGCTGGGCCAAGGAGCAGCCGCTTTAACAAGATATATGAACACTGAAGGATAACAAAGGTAACATATAAGCCATCCATTCCAAGATCTCTCTCAGCTTCATATTTGGCTTTAATAGTAGTTAAGAGACGAGCATGAAAATAGTACTTTACTATGAAACTAACTTTAATATATATATATATATATATATATATATATATATATACATATATATATATATATATATATATATATATATATATATATATCATAGTAGTTACTTTGTTCCTCTATTTATCAATTCTCTTAATTTTTGTTGTTGTTGTTACCACCGGGTACAGTAAACATGCTTTTAAAATCTGAAATGTGTTTCGGCTTTAAATAATTCTAAAAGCGTTGATAAGTCCACTATTTACATTATTCGAACTTATGTCTTCATTTTTGTCGCCATATTTATTACAATGTTTCGGCCGTTGTACGCTCCGGCCTTCTTCAGTTAGTTGGAATGTTGAAATGAACCCATTATTTCGCTCAGTGAGGTAGACTGTACTAGTTCCACGTGCCATGGATGTCAGTTATCAGTTAAATCCCCTCTCCAAGTTCTCCACAACCTTAACCATAACCGGGTATTGAACTAACACTCCTTGGGTCCTGTCACTGGATCTAACGCCTTTATCCACTGTACTATGTGTCCTTGAGGCCGAAACGTTGTAATAAATATGGCGACAAATATGAAGTCAATAGTCCGAATAATGTAAATAGTATACGTAATACTTCATGTCAGAAATATAGACAGATACTGAAGGGCAGAAACTTTGTAATAAATATGGCGACAAAGATGAGTACAATAGTCCGAATAATGTAAATAATGTACATAATACCTCATCTCAGAAATATAGACAGATACTGAAAGGCTGAAACGTTGTAATAAATATGGCGACAAAGATGAGTACAATAGTCCGAATAATGTAAATAATGTACATAATACCTCATCTCAGAAATATAGACAGATACCGTTGATAGTCGTAAAAAAACCAAATCAATAAATCAGTGTTGTTATTCCTGTTCTTGTTCTTCTTTTTCCTCTTCCCATCTTTTATTGGCCCCCTTAACTATTTGTACTAATTTTCATGCCTCGTCTTCTTTCTTTTCTCGATATTTCATATACCTCTTTTACAATTTTTTACGTCCTAATCCGGTTCCACGATTCCCATAACTTTCTCAAACGTGTTCCTATGATCATTGAGAATTTGTATTTAAACACCAAAGACTAAAACTAAATACGGGCAGTAAAAATAGGAAACAAAAAGGAATAAATAAAAAAATACAGTTAAATAAAGTATACAAATATCAAAATATCAACTAACGCTAGGCTGATAATGGAGTAAAGGTTGCATACTAGACACTTGCGTCTCGGAAAATTGCGTAACAGACAAAGGCGTCCCAGGATTATTGCGTATCTCTGATAATTTTTGAAGCTTTTAAAGGCAATTACCATAAATTTGGAAAAATGCATAGGTATTAATCATAATTTTGTAAAGAAAAAAAAAAGGAATAGAAGGAATAAAATAAAATAAATTAAAAGTTTATTTTTGTTTAAAATACAATAACAAATAAAAATTGTTACGAGATCGCTCTACACATCGCCAGGATGTTTTTGTTTCATCGGCATTTTTCTTATGATAATGGTAGTTGTAATATTCCTCGTCCACAAATATTTTTCGTTTCGCTGATAATGTTTTGAAACTTTTAAAGACAATTACCATAAATTTTGAAACAAATCATAGATAATAATCATAGATTTTTAAAAAAGAATAAAATTAAAAAATTAAAAGTATAATTTTGTTTAAAATGCAATGACAGGTTGCAAGATTGCAAAATGGCTCTACACTTCGCCAGTATGTTTTCGTTTCATCTGTGTTCTTCTTATGATAGTGGTAGTTGTAATTTTCCCCGTCTACAAATATTTATCCACCAGTGTTTGGTTTTCGGAGCTTAGCCATGGGTTCCAAATAAAAATATAATCTCTAAAATCCAGAATCTATTAGATGTTTGTGGTACGCACTTTTGAAGTGAACTGAAATTTCTCGATTTTCTCTTGCTTTAAAAAAATAATTTTTCTCTCATATTCTATTTATGGTAACCAACTTTCTGCTTTTTTAGATTAGTTAAAGTGATTGGTGTGCAAATTTATCGATTAAACAACTCTTTGAAAAAAAAAATAAAACTTCAAAAATTATCAGAGGTTCGCAATTATCCAAGGACGCATTTATCTAAGGACGCAAATGTCCGGGGACGCAATTGTCCGGTAAGCAACTGTCCATCCACAGAAGTAATATTTCTATAATGGTCTATCAGGTGATTTCATTGTAGCAAATATCTTCATTTTTGGCCAAACATTTATATATTACCGACCCCACTGGTTAGCAAGGTATATTCCTAGCGTTTCAAATATGCAAAAACCACATCTATTTCATACTATCCAGTCTATTTGTTTATTAAGTATTCTAATGCACCTTAAACGCTCCTAATTAAAAGTCCATCCTAAACTTTGGCACTCACTTTCACATGGATACCCTTAAGAAAGGTATGCTTACATTTTCTCTTCCTCTGGCTATAAGTTAAATTACAGGATAATCTGTGCTTTTTAGCCTTGTGCGTTCAGGCATACATAGGAGAAAGGCAACTCGGAATTTAAAACCGTAACGACGGAAACGGGAACCAACCCAATTATTTGTTTCTGCAACCATAGCAATTTAAAAATGATAAAGAAACAGAATTTGTGTAGATCCGTAATCATTTACGTCCTGAAGATACATGTCATTAAACAAAATCCTGCCACTAACACTACCTAGACACTTGGCCCTTGCAAACATGAAAAGAGATTGAACACCATTCCTCACGGAATCAGCTGCCTGATATCCTATCACTTCCCTTTGAGACACACAGTTTTAGAATTATTACTCGGATCTCTACCGTCCTCGGTAAGACGATCAACTACATACGCGTCCTGGTTAAGACGATAAACTACATACGCGTCCTGGGTAAGATGATAAACTACATACGCGTCCTGGGTAAGAGGATAAACTACATACGCGTCCTGGGTAAGATGATAAACTACATACGCGTCCTGGGTAAGACGATAAACTACATACGCGTCCTGGATAACACGATATACTACATACGCGTCCTGGGCAAGAAGATAAACTACATACGCGTCCTGGGTAAGACGATAAACTACATACGCGCCCTGTGTGAGACGATAAAATACATACGCGTCCTTGTTAAAATGATAAACTACATATTCGTCCTTTGTATGACGATAAACTACATACGCGTCCTGGGTAAGACAATAAACTACATACGTGTCCTGGGTATGACGATAAACTACATACGCGTCCTGGGTAAGACAATAAACTACATACGTGTCCTGGGTATGACGATAAACTACATCCGCGTCCTGACTAAGACGATAAACTACATTCGCGTCCTAGGTAAGACGATAAACTACATACGTATCCTGGGTAAGACGATAAACTACGTACGCGTCCTGGGTAAAACGATAAACTACATACGCGTCCTTGGTATGACGATAAACTACATACGCGTCCTGGGTAAGACAATAAACTACATACGCGTCCTGGGTAAAACGTAAACTACTTACGCGTCCTTGGTATGACGATAAACTACATACGCGTCCTGGGTAAGACAATAAACTAAATACGCGTCCTGGGTAAGACGATAAACTACATACGCGTCCTGTTTGAGACGATAAAATACATACGCGTCCTTGTTAAAACGATAAACTACATACGCGTCCTGGGTAAGAGTATAAACTACATACGCGTCCTGGGTAAGATGATAAACTACATACGCGTCCTGGGTAAGACGATAAACTACATACGCGTCCTGGATAACACGATATACTACATACGCGTCCTGGGCAAGACGATAAACTACATACGCGTCCTGGGTAAGACGATAAACTACATACGCGTCCTGTTTGAGACGATAAAATACATACGCGTGCTTGTTAAAACGATAAACTACATACTCGTCCTTGGTATGACGATAAACTACATACGCGTCCTGTGTAAGACAATAAACTAAATACGTGTCCTGGGTATGACGATAAACTACATTCGCGTCCTAGGTAAGACGATAAACTACATACGTATCCTGGGTAAGACGATAAACTACATACGCGTCCTGGGTATGACGATAAACTACATTCGCGTCCTGGGTATGACGATAAACTACATCCGCGTCCTGGGTAAAACGATAAACTACATACGCGTTCTTGGTATGATGATAAACTACATACGCGTCCTGGGTAAGACAATAAACTACATACGCGTCCTGGGTAAAACGTAAACTACATACGCGTCCTTGGTATGACGATAAACTACATACGCGTCCTGGGTAAGACAATAAACTACATACGCGTCCTTGGAATGACGATAAACTACATACGCGTCCTGGGTAAGACAGTAAACTACATACGCGTCCTGGGTAAGACAATAAACTACATACGCGTCCTTGGTATGACGATAAACTACATACGCGTCCTGGGTAAGACAGTAAACTACATACGCGTCCTGGGTAAGACGATAAACTACATACGTATCCTGGGTAAGACGATAAACTACATAGGCGTCCTGGGTAAAACGATAAACTACATACGCATCATGGGTAAGACGATAAACTACATACGCGTCCTGTTTGAGACGATAAAATACATACGCGTCCTTGTTAAAACGATAAACTACATACGCGTCCTTGGTATGACGATAAACTACATACGCGTCCTGGGTAAGACAATAAACTACATACGTGTCCTGGGTATGACGATAAACTACATCCGCGTCCTTGGTATGACGATAAACTACATACGCGTCCTGGGTAAGACAATAAACTACATACGCGTCCTGGGTAAGACAATAAACTACATACGTGTCCTGGGTATGACGATAAACTACATCCGACGTCCTGGGTAAGAAGATAAACTACATACGCGTCCTGGGTAAGACGATAAACTATATACGTATCCTGGGCAAGACGATAAACTACATACGCGTCCTTGATATGACGAAAAACTACATTCGTGTCCTGAGTATGACGATAAACTACATCCGCGTCCTGGGTAAAACGATAAACTACATACGCGTCCTTGGTATGACGATAAACTACATACGCCTCCTGGGTAAGACAATAAACTACATACGCGTCCTGGGTAAAACGATAAACTACATAGGCGTCCTTCGTATGACGATAAACTACATACGCGTCCTGGGTAAGACAATAAACTACATACGCGTCCTTGGAATGACGATAAACTACATACGCATCCTGGGTAAGACAGTAAACTACATCCGCGTCCTGGGTAAGACAATAAACTACATACGCGTCCTTGGTATGACGATAAACTACATACGCGTCATGGGTAAGACAATAAACTACATACGCGTCCTGGGTAAGACGATAAACTACATACGTATCCTGGGTAAGACGATAAACTACATACGCGTCCTGGGTAAAACGATAAACTACATACGCGTCCTGTTTGAGACGATAAAATACATACGCGTCCTGGGTAAGACGATAAACTACATACGCGTCCTGGGTATGACGATAAACTACATTCGCGTCCTGGGTATGACGATAAACTACATCCGCGTCCTGGGTAAAACGATAAACTACATCCGCGTCCTGGGTAAAACGATAAACTACATACGCGTCCTTGGTATGACGATAAACTACATACGCGTCCTGGGTAAGACAATAAACTACATACGCGTCCTGGGTAAAACGATAAACTACATACGCGTCCTTGGTATGACGATAAACTACATACCCGTCCTGGGTAAGACAATAAACTACATACGCGTCCTGGGTAAAACGATAAACTACATACGCGTCCTGGGTAAGACAGTAAACTACATACGCGTCCTGGGTAAGACTATAAACTACATACGCGTCCTGGGTATGACGATAAACTACATTCGCGTCCTGGGTATGACGATAAACTACATCCGCGTCCTGGGTAAGACAATAAACTACATACGTATCCTGGGTAAGATGATAAACTACATACGTATCCTGGGTAAGACGATAAACTACATACGCGTCCTGGGTAAAACGATAAACTACATACGCGTCCTTGGTATGACGATAAACTACATACGCGTCCTGGGTAAGACGATAAACTCCATCCAATATCAATGCCTCTGATCAGGTTTTGAGGAGCGTGGAACCACCTCTTAATTGCTAGTGTTCCAAGATCCCCCCTGAGCCGGGGTGTTGGTACCTGTTAGGATCCCAGCTATGGGCAAATAGTTAATCTCTAAACTGGGGTCAAAGGTCAAAATATGTAAAAATATGTTTTAATATCAGTAATACATTTTTGTAAAAAATTATTATCAGCAATTAATTTTTTAAGAAAAATTATTACCAGCTATACATTTATTACCAGCAATATATTTTTGAAAAAAATTTTACCAGAAATACAATTTTGAAAAAATATTAACAGCAATAAAATTCTTGTCGGCATTAAATAACTCACTGATGTTGATATGCCGTACAATAAACCAAACCAAACTAAATTGGATATCTAGCCCCAGAATAAAATAAAACCTGGTCTATGGTAATCCTCGTAAATCATTCGTTTTCTTCAGGTGTTCGTTATTTAGGTATTATCATTTAGATTGTTTTTAAAAAATTTTAAAAACACTTTTATTACTTCTGACGAAATCATACTTCCATAATTTCCTGTCTTTACCAATTTTGATCATTTATCTGTAAGAAATATTTCACCGCCGACATTAGCAAAGATTTTATTAAACTTATGTTAGCCTATGTTATAATTGTTGTCCTTTATGTTTTAAATTACTAGTGGTCGTTGCTGAAGCCCTGATAAAAGTTAAAATTGCGCTAATGATCATTTTCTTATAAATCAAAGATTAGTCACTTTAAAAAAAAATGATACGACATGACACATATGTGCAAAAAGCAATAGGTCTTGCATTGGTCGAAGTTAAGCATTCTAAATATTAAATTGGTTTAAAAACGAATTTAGGGAATTAAATAAGAATAGAAATCTAAGTATATATAGGAATATATCGATTCGCCTATTGCCCGGTTCACACTCTTCCACAGCCTTTGAACCGGTGTGTATATTAATCCTTGTTTACTGTATTGGATTCGATTTGCAGTTCCTTCTAAAATCTACTTCAACTCTATACTTCTGACATACTTCTAAGCTCTGATATTTTATTTTTTATTTATTTTTTTAATTATTTTTTATTTATTTTTTTATTTTCCTCAACAGGAGTAGATAGGTTCGCCTACCGTATGGTTTACACTCTTCCTCGGTCTTTTGAACAGGAATAGAAGTTTATACCTTGTTTCTTGTTCATGGCTGGGATTCTTGTTCCTTTCTAAGTTTTTTCATTCTTTTTAACTTTCAGTAACCCCCGTCATAGTGGCATTATTGCCTTGCTTGGGGTGAATTGACTTAAAAAAAGAATATAAGATAAATCTAAAATTAGGGAGGGTAAACAGGAAATTACCAATGAGGAACATGAAATATAAAAGGAAGAAAAGAAAATGAAACCGAGACCCTCTTATGCTTGATTACATATAAACGAATAAAGCAACGTTCGTTGACCTCTTCGCAAACTTTTCTGCTGTTATTTTATACAGCAAGAAACTTGCTTTGGAAATCGCCAAGAACATACCAAAATTTTGTGAAAAAAAAAAGATTACCCTTTTCTACTAGTTCTTCTACTCAGAGTGAAGTCGTAAAAAAAAATCAGTAAATCGATCTACTATGAGGGAACTCGAACAATACTAAATAGTTTCTTCCATTCTTTTCGGTCAAGGAGACGAGCTCCTCATTGACACCACGTAATGAAAAATTTCTTATTTCGAAATAGATTCAGTAGTCATTCTATTTTTCCTATTCTGTTCGTGCATTTTAAGTACGATTGATTCATACAGATCGTAACTCCTACAGGCAACTACAGTATAGGGCAAACTAGAATTGGATGATACATGCACTTGTACTTGACTTTGTCGCTTATCAGTATCTATCGTTCCGTTATACATTCTAGAGAGCCACTGCGCACACGAGTTTTTAATTGATTTTATTATTATCAATGAGTTGTCTTTCTCTACATGACTATCGACACTATATACTAAATGCCGTTGTGTGTTCGTTTACTTATTGATATCTTTCGTGTCACGTAGTATAATGGGAACGGAGGTGAATCAGCCCAAGGTAGTAAGTTTATGAGGTTATCTCAGACATTTTAATAATCAACGCTATGTAATAATTACCTTTTTACTTATTACTTTTTTTTATTTATATCTTTTGTTTTATGTCCTATAGTGGAAATCTACTTCTCGCACCAGTTTTTTTTTTCTTTCCCCTCACCCAACGAGATTGTTGCCTCACTTGACTATCAACATTATATAAATACTCTCTGCTGTGTAATCCTTTTATGTTTTTAAGTATTTCAACCCAAGCGAAGCGAGAGTGCCACTAGCACACAATGGGTTACAGAGAGTAAGAGCGAGAGTTAAAAAAAAATAAAGAAGTGTGTTTTTGAGGAAAGGATATAGAAAAGGACCGGTATCAGTAACAAGGCATCAGGAAATGTCGATTGACATTAAATTGGAATATTTGAAGATTATAGCTATCAGGGATGTAAGTAGGAGGAAGGGAGTTCCCATCTCTGTCCCATAATGATTGTTCCATTTACGTACGCATTTTATAGGCTAAATGGAACAATCATTATGGAACAGAGGTGGAATAATATAGAAGAATGGCTACTTTAATAATCAGATTAAATTGAATGAGGGGAGGAAACATTTTTTAAGCATTTCACCCCAAGCAAGGCGGGGGTGCCCCTAGAACGCAAGGGGGTTACAGAGAGTGAGAGCAAGAGTAAAGTGGGGGTATTTGATGAAAGGATAAAGAGAAGGACGGGATCAGGATCAAGGCATCAGAAGATGCCGATTGACATTACATTTGAAGATTTGAAGATTATAGCTATCAGGGATGTAAGTAGGAAGAAGGGAGTTCCACTGTCGGGAAGTGCGAGAGAAGAAGCTGTTGGTGTAGAAGAGGCGGTTACAATTAACTGTTTCGACAGTGAAAGGGCGGCACCGAGATGCCAACCTAGTAGCACGATTAAAATCATTCAGTTTGGGTGCCAGTGAAAGTAGCTCGTCAGATCTCTTTCGCGTCACGCAGTAAAATGAGATCGGAGGTAAAACCAGCTTGAGGTAGTAAGTTTAGTGGTGGTTACATTAGTTAGTTGTTTTAATAACTAACACTATATAATAATTACCTTTCACATGTAAATTTTTATTTATAGCTTTCGTGTCATGCTCCGTGTAAGAAGTTGCAGCGTCAAATATTTTAGTATCTATTTGCCAACGCCAGTGTTTGTTAATTGATAGCAGCATATAGAGCACACCGGGGCAAAAACAAATAAAGACAGCTTCAAAATATACTTCGAAAACGAAGAAAACCAAGAAAGTTAATTACATTATTCGGACTATTGTTCTCATCTTTGTTGCCATATTTATTACAAGGACACATGGCACAGTGGATAAAGGCGTTAGTTAGATCCAGTGACAGGAGCCAAAGAGTGTGAGTTCAATACCCGGATAAGGTAGTGCAGAACTTGGAGAGAGGAATTAACAGGAGATATCTGATAACTGACATCCATTAAACATGGCACGTGGAACTAGAACAGTCTACCCCAGTGAGCGAAATAAAGGGTTCAGTTCGATATTCCAACCAGCTGAAGAAGGCCAGAGCGTACAACGGTCGAAACGTTGTAATAAATATGTCGATAAAGATGAGGACAATAGTCCGAATAATGTAAATAGTGTACATAATACCTCATCTCAGAAATATGGTCAAATACTGAAAGGCCGAAACATTGTAATAAATATGACGATAAAGATGAGGACAATAGTCCGAATAATGTAAATAATGTACATAATACCTCATCTTA
Organism: Acanthosepion esculentum; assembly: GCA_964036315.1. Lineage (NCBI taxonomy): Eukaryota > Metazoa > Mollusca > Cephalopoda > Sepiida > Sepiidae > Acanthosepion > Acanthosepion esculentum. Next base: position 87,450,788 of record OZ038497.1, on the reverse strand, counting down.
GAAATATAGACAGATACTGAAAGGCCGAAACATTGTAATAAATATGGCGACAAATATGAGGACAATAGTCCGAATAATGTAAATAATGTATATCATACCTCATCTCAGAAATAAAGACAGATACTGAAGCAAGAAAATATTCTACAAAGCTAAACCATCACAAGAATCCTGATAAAACAATTACACCCTCATGCAAATTAATTGAAACAACCGCTTTAACTTCTTTTCTTTCACTATGCCGTCAGTTTTAGACCCACTAGATTGTCAGGGTGCCATCGATTTCTATTTTTTGCCTCAGATTAGGTCATTTGCAGTGGTGTGCAGTAATAGGAATCTATTTTTGTGACGTAAGATGGAATTTGTTTAGCCTTGAAAAATATTACGTCATCCGGGATTGCATCAAATTTTTATCACGCCCAGACACTCTTGTCTCTAAGGAAGCTTACGAAAATTATAACGTTGCACGAACTCCACTGGCAAGCCTTATCTAGTGAGCAGATAACAGTCATATAAACTGGCCTGGAACCTCTCCTATTTAAACAAAATCGAGAATCTGTGGTCAATCTGCAAGGAACGATTTCATGGAATGGACATACGAACATGCGCACTGAGTTATGTTTCATCACGCCCAGACACTATTGTCCTGACTGTCGATTAGTTGTCCTACGGCCATTGTCTGCGATGGACGTTACTCCAACGAAGCGAACGAAAATTGACACGCTGCATGAACATAATTTAGAACGGACATACGAAGTACTAATATGTGCACTGGGCCATGATTCATTGGAAAAATATGGAAAAAGTAAATAAAAACAGAATTATACGTATTGTTTCAGTTAATTTGCATAATGGACTAAGAATCTACCGATGAACTGTTTAGTTCATCGAGAGATTCTTTTAAAATATGTAATTCTGAGATTATTTATGACATCTGCAACAAACGGATTCATTTTATTGTATTACTTTTGCAGTTTGATATCAAAAGTAATAACGACGAAGGAAATCTTTTAAAAACAAATTCTTCCAAGAAACGTAGTAATGATGGAAGCAATTGTGCAAACGCTTCAATGGCTTCTGCTTAAGCTGTGCAATCTGAACGTTCGTTATGTAATATAATTAATTATAAGTAAATGTTATGTTGTGTAATAAATTTAATATAAGAAAACATCTTCTTTTTAAGAAACGTAGTCGTAATGGAAAGGGTTAAATAAATGGCTGAAAAAGCTCTATTTTAATTGTTAATACTAAATCTGCGTTTTATGAAATCTCAGTAGAATGTTTAAAAATCAACGTTTTATTGTTTCTAAATATTAACATTATCTAATAATTGGCGATATTTGACGGAACGTGGACACTAGTACCTAGGTCCTTTTTTGTTTTTTTGTCGCCGTTCGCCAAAATACTTGTACATTTTCCAGATCCTATGCCAGACTTGAAATAAGAGTTATTCCCAGTGGACCGATTCGAGAAATTTCTAAAAAAACCAAGAAACCGATATATCGGACATAATGCTTGTGCGAAACGACATTCTTCTAATGGCAGAGAAACTAACTTGGGAATATTACGATATATTGGTTGCCGCTGTTGTGTCTAGTTGTCGAATCTCGATTGCTTGAGACTTACACCGGTTTCCGAAGCAACGTCAAGCTTGGTCATTACTTAGGTGATCCGTTAGGAATGCCAGATGCTGTAAGCTTGGACTTACGGCTGGTGCAATGGATAACGGCTCGAAATTGTTATTCAGAGAGCCGAGTTTCATTGGTTCCGTCGGTTTTGTTATTTTCAGTTAATCAGTGATTCACGCTTAGGCGATCATGTATCTTTCGATATATGACTGACGAAGCAGTTTTTTTTTCGCAGGTCGCCATTTATTTCTGCGGTAGACTAGTTGCCATCCAAGGCTATAGAACCCGGTCTGTCCTAATTACCCATTATTTAGGCGGGGGGGAGGAGAAGAAGAGGCTCCATATCTTTCCCAAGGGTATTAGCACGTAAGTGAATGTAATGGATTCGACTGGAATTCGAACTCGGCTCTCCGATTCCGAGTCGCTATCCATGACGCCACGCTAAAATATTTTAATAAAAAACAAGAAAATTCTTACAATGTACATTCTGGCATTAAATAACCTTAAATGTTTGATAAGCCGTAGAAAATCAATCAACCAATCGATTGCTTGATGCAAACATCTTGCATCTTTCCCGGTTGATTTATTTCTTTTGGCTGAGGAAATTCTCTTCTATTTTTCTTCAGTTCAGATGAAATAATGAATATGTCTTATCCTCATTGGGGATTTTGCCCTTGATATCATTCTCGTATATATTTGGATGCGTAGTGTGTATCTTTTTATTATTTCGAATAAGATCAAATTACAAAAGTGTTATCTATTGGTGCTAAAATATCTAAACACCATATTTTCAATCGATAATTAAATATTGCGCCGCGAGACTCATAATAAAATTTATTTATTTCTTATTCACCCGCGAAAGTGTGAAGAACAAGCGAGAAACAACTTACAAATTATTCAAATTATTCTATCAAAGTTGTCGTTTTTCTTGTTTAAAGTTGAAAATCATTGGTTTTATATCAGTGCAAGACCACACGAAAGGAAAAGACAATGAAGTTGGGAAAATGTTAACAGACACACACACACACACACACACACACACACAAACACACACACACACACACACACACACTCACACACACACAAATACACACAAACACACACGCAAATACACACACGCTCGTATTTATCAACTACAAACAACTACACACAAGATGAATCTTCACTTTGAAATATTATAAAGAAATACATGACCTCAATTGACACGAACAAAAAAATAAAATTACTTATCTACTACGAAAAAGTCTTATGTAGGAAATTCACAAAGCATATAACACATGCACACATATATATATATATATGTCTATATCTATCTATCTATCTATCTATATACATATATGTATATATACACAGACCCACAACCCCACACACATCTATCTATATATCTATCTATCTATCTCTCTATATATAGATATACAGATATAATATATATATATATATATATATATAGAGAGAGAGAGAGAGACAGAGAGACAGAGAAACAGACAGACAGACAGACAGAAATATATATGTAATTATATAGAGAGGGAGAGAGATGAATATATATGAATAGAGAAATACGAGAAATACATACATACATATATACATATATATATATATATATATATATATATATATATAAAGAGAGGAATATATTTATCTATCTATCTATATCTATCTATCTATATATATATATATATATATATATATATATATATATATATATATATATATATATAGCGAGAGAGAGAAAGAAAGAGAAAATATATGCAATTATATAGAGAGGGAGAGAGATGAATATATATGAACAGAGAAATTCGAGAAATACATACATACATATATATACATATATATATATATATATATATATATATATATATATATATATATATATATACATATATATATACATATATATATACATATATATAAAGAGAGGAATATATTTTTCTATATATCTATCTATATCTATCGATCTATCTATTTATATATATATATATATATATAGGGAGAGAGAGAGAAAGAAAGAGAAAATGTAGAAACTCTTGCCACCTTAACTTTAAGAGTAAATGCCGACTCAAATACAGAATAGCAGTGATAAAAAAACTTCCTAAAAAGATCACGTCAGAATTCATTCTCCCGACTATTCTTCCTTAAAAAACTCAATAATGCAAAACAGACACTAGTTAACAATGGCTTCCCTAACCAACTTATAGACCACCAAATTAGACTATTTCTTCCCAAAGTAAATAACAACTATAGTGGAGACACAGTCAAAATAACAAATGCACATCAACTACAAACAAGATAAATTTTCACTTAGAAACATCATAAGGAAATACAATAACGCAATTGACCCGAACAAAAAATCAAATTAATTATCTACTACAATAAATTTAAAACAGCTAACCCTATCCAGAAAAAAAAACAGAATTTCAACGAACGAAGATTATTTATGAGTTCAAATGCCCCTGAAGAAACTGTTTTTCGGATGACACCGAATTCATAATTACATCAAGCACACTACTACATGTCTATCCAGACGCCTGACTTTACACCTGTCCGACCACAGCTTTAACAGAACCCATTTAAACACACAAACTTACCAGTCTCCATCCGAAACATACTAGTAGAAAATACGAACATAATATCCTCATCCACATGTTAAAAACAATTAAAAATAATGGAAGCCTTAATAATAATAAAAAAGCCAACATTCAATAATAATAACTACGAACACGGCCATAATGTGCTAACTGTGTTCGGAAAATAAATCATCCCTAAAACTCTAGAAACATACACACAACCCATACACCCAATTAAAAAGCAAAAATAAAACCATCCTTGATAATGGTTATATGTATAGCCGGAAGCAATGGGAATTACAGTTTCGGAATTTGAACAATTTCTACACATTTTGCATCTATAAAAACAGACTTGTTCGAACGCAAGAAATATTAAATAAAAATCTTAACCCTGTATATCGTCTTTAATGAAACATGTATAAATGAAGGATTGCTGCCTAAATATAGATTTGTATATGTCTGTATGCATATTTTGTGTTTCTATGAATATATTGTTTCGAATACGTATGTATGTATATGTATATGTGATTTTACATTTATATGATCATGTATGTTATATATATATATATATATATATATATATATATATATATATATATATATATATATATGGGGATATATGCAAATGTAATTTTTTTATAGATTTGGGTGTGAGTTGTATGTTTATATTTGCATATTTGTTTTCTACAAATATAAAGATAAATCCGATATTGAATTTAACGTTCAATTTTTCGAAGATTTTTTGTATTATGTTCACTTGCTCTTTTTTTATATTTATAATTGCATACGTATGTGTATGCATGTGTGCATGTATATATATATATATATATATGTGTGTGTGTGTGTATGTTTGTGTGTGTGTGTGTGTGTGTCATGTGTCTGTATATATATTTATGTATATATATATATATATTATATATTTTTTATATATTGGAGATAATTTACATAACAGAGATGTTATTTTATATCATATATTCTATCATTTTATTTTCAGTCAGTTTATTGTTATGTATGTGTATGTGTGTGTACATATATCTATATTTGTGGTTATATCTGTGTATGTGTTTATTTTTCTCTATATATATATATGTGTGTGTGTGTGTGTGTGTGTGTGTGTAAGTGTATATATATATATATATATATATATATATATATATATATATATATATATATATATATATATGTTAATATATTTCTCACCACACTTAAGGTGGCGGCTTCTAACTCCCGGAAGATAAATTTTCTAGGTCAGACGATTCGACTTCCTGTTAAATTTTCCGGGTGGTCTTTTTTTCATTTCATTTTTTTTTTTTTTTGTCTGGATAACTTGAACCATTGTTTGTGAATTTATGATGAGAATTAATGATTGAAATAAATCATGATCTATTACCGTATTTTCCTGATATTTTAAGCTATTCCTTGATATACATATATATATATATATATATATATATATATATATATATATATATATAGTAGATTAGGATAGTATTTGTGTTCTGTTGTATCCTTATAAAGGTTACAAACAGACAAAGGTGGTACTCAAGTGAAAGGAACAGCAATATGGGCGTAGATGGAAGAAAGAGAGGTTTATTGTAAAAGGAAATACACTACTGAAGATGGAGTCGACTAACACTTCCCGAAGCCAGTCAGTCAGAGAGACAGACAGACTCCGGTATGTTTTACATATATTACTGATATACACAATAGGTAATAGGGGAAGCGGAACATTCCATTACAACATGTTCTTAGAGAATTTATGTATAGTAGTATTAGAGAAATTCGGAAGGATATAATAAGAAGAAGTAGAACTTTCAGACAAATACCATACATTGTTGTGGCCTTGTTAGGGCCAGAAATAAAGACACAAAGAGAGGAATTGAGTTAAACAAATATATAACAGAAACAGTAATAAAAACATATACAAACGAGAATGTTACAGCAGGGATGTTCAGTCCGACTGTCAGAGGAGATTGCTGAAATCTTCCCTCGCTAAATGGCAGTACCTGCTCCTATTTATAGCTGGGAGAATCCATGCGTGCTTAGATGAATTATCATAACATACATATACTATGGATCTAAAATGCAAGTTCTGCGATAAATATCAAATCATAGACCATCTAATCTCAGGATGTTCTGTACTTGCGCCAAATGAATATGATTTTTGTGATTTTTCAATTTTAGAATTGGTACAAGGCCGAAAGTACGGGGCACCCATTGAGGATAGAACTCACTACTCAGTCATAATTATTCTAGCGAGACAAGATTGCTAAACATTACACCGCCTCGAATATTATCACGATAGAGTTACACTGGACAATGTGCAAACACTTTGGAAAAGATTGTTAATAAAAACTGGTATGAACATCACCCAGCACCGGTTGCAGAAACAAAAGACATTACAATTCTATGGGATCGCAACATCTTTACAGACAGGAAGAGTGAAACAAATAGGCCGGACTTAATTGTCAAAAACCGAAGAGAAAAACCATCCCGACTAATTGATATAGTTTGCCCAACAAAATGTAACATAGCAAGCAAGGAACTTGAAAGGCTATTCAATTATAAAAACCTGGAAATCGAAATATAGAAAAATATGTAAATTGAAATCAAGAATACTACCAAACATGTTAGGTGCGCTTGGAATGATAAAAATAGGAATCCAAGGACATTATTTTTAAAAATATCCCTGGAACACTCAGCTTAAGAGAAATACAAAAAATTGTCTTGATAAGTACAGCCCACACACTAAGAACGTTGACTAATGAACGCTAGTGAATTTTATGAGAGTTGGAAAAAAACCTGCCTTAGGTCTTCTCGTGGACTTGGTGGGTAGTGTAATCACTGCTGAAATCAAAATATAATAATAATAATAATAATAATAATAAAATAAAGCAAAAGCAAATGCAACCGACCAGATACAGAAACAATGGCAAGATAAACCGCTTCATGCCCAATACTCTGCCCGTACCAAACAAGCTGACGTAGACAAAAACCGTACCCATTAGTGGCTACGTAGTGCAGGGTTGAAAGCTGAAATTGAAGGTTTTATCCTTGCTGCACAGGACCAATGCTTGTTAACTAGGAATTATCAAGCACATATACTAAAACACTGTGTTAGCCCAAAATGCAGATGCTGTGATAAATATCCAGAAACCATTGATCATCTTGTATCAGGTTGCACGTTATTGGCACCGACTGAATATAAAACCCGGCATGACAGATTGGGCCAATATCTGCACTGGAAAACTTGCAACTTCTACAGGAAGGAAACTGAAAGAAACTGGTAGGAAAACCACCCAGACCCGGTTACGGAGAAAGGACCTGTTACAATTCTATGCGACTACACAATACACACTGACAGAACAATCAAAGGCAACCGCCCAGACACTGTTATTAAAGATCACATACAAAAATAAATGCCTCCTTATTGATATGGCAGTCCCTGCAGACTGCAATGTATCTTTGAAGATATTCGAAAACTGTCAAAATACAAGGACCTTGAAATAGAAATCTCAAAAATGTGGCACATGGGAACATCAACAATTCCTGTTGTAGTTGGAGCCTTGGATTGGTTGGAAAAGATTCTAGTAGACTAATTGAAGGGATCCCTGGAGGTCCATGCCTCAAAGAGATACAAAAAATTATTCTGACAAGTACAGCCCACACTTTGCGAAGGGATTTATCTATTTAATTTTTTTTTTCAGTGGAAAGTGTCATGATACCATTTCTAACCTTAGGTCCCTGGGTGGGACCCGGAAAGAAATGTGTAAACGCCAGATATCAAAGAAAATAAAAACAATAATAATAATAGCTGGTTACTCGTATTCGAGAATACCCGTGTATTAGGGCGGCTAACCAATCCCTATTGCAGACGCTCTCTCAGGCACATTTGTGTTAGTTCAAAACCCACAGAGCCAACCTGTGGTTTGTACTGCAACTATACTGAGCAGACCTTAGTTACAGTTTGTGGGAGAGAGTGTGTTATATAGCATGATCAACTATCTGAAAAACGCCAGCACACTCATAAGCATTGTGTGAGTGTATTGGCCTATTTTGTAATGCCGTGTTTTATACTCAGTTGCAGCTAACACTGTGCAACCTGATACAATCAATTGTTTCTGAATATTTATCACAGATTCGGCATTTGGGTTCAAATTTTTCAGTATGTGTGCTTGGTAATTTCTAATTAGCAAGTATTGGTCATATGCTGCAAGAAGAAAACTTTAACCCTGCAGTACGTAACCACTATTATTATTATTATTATTATTATTTATTTATTTATTTATTTTATTTGATATCTGGCGTTTACACATTTCTTTCCGGGTCCCGCCCAGGGACCTAAGGTTAGAAAATGTATCATGACACTTTCCACTGGGAAAAAAAAATTATTACATAGATAAAGCCTTCCGTAAAGTGTGGGCTGTACTTGTCAGAATAATTTTTTGTATCTCTTTGAGGCATGGACTTCCAGGGATCCATTCAATTAGTCTACTGGAATCTTTTCCAACCAATCCTAAGGCTCCAACTACAACAGGAATTTTTGATGTTCCCATGTGCCACATTTTTTAGCTTTCTATTTCATTGTCCTTGTATTTTGACAGATTATTATTATTATTATTATTATTATTATTATATGTGTGTATGTAGGCAATATGCTATCCAAAATTGATGAATTTAGCATTGGAACTGTCGCAATCATTAGTATACATATTCAGAAATATTCTCCTTCGAATCATGCGATAGAAATTAGTTGTTTCATTTTAAATAATTTTTTGTATTTACATCTCATGAACATTTGGATACCATCTTATACGTATTTGCAACGTTTAAATATATCAGAAATTTGCAGTGTGAAATCATTTTTTTTCTTTTTCATACCAAAGTAAAAACTTAAATACCAGTCATGTTAGATGTATTCAAAACTAAATATATGTGAAGTAGACAGACGAATTTATATATTTTGATTAAATGTCTGTTTTATGTTAATGTATGAAAGGATTCTTTTTTCCTTTTTTTTAAATCAAGATCTCATTGATGTAATTGAAAAGTTTATTGGTGCATGAGAAAATAAATTTAATTATTTTTGTATGTCACTAATAAGAACTGTGACTCCAATATTTATATTTCTGTCTGTTTTATCGTCTACATCTGAGCTTATTATTTTAATAAACTCCATTTTAATTTCTGGGAGAATTTTTCTCCTTTTTATTGTACTTTAATTATAAAAGCAATTCAAATCAGTCTTTAAACGCTGATGACTATAGGCAAGCAATTTTCATTATTACTTGATCGCCCTAATAATGCAGAGATTATTTATATTATATTATATATATATATTGTGGCATTTATTCGTGCGTTCATGTCGCTACAGAATGTTGGGTAGGAAAAAAAAATTCGTGTCGTATTTTAATATGTGGTTTAAAAACATAACTTCCTCAGACAAGTGACTTAAATTTATGACATTTTTTAAAAAATATTATTGGTATTAACCCATGCAAGTCAGTAAGGACACTAAGGTACAAGGGGTTACACAAAATGAAAGAATTAGGAAAAGAAACATTAGTAATGAGCGGGAAAAGGAAAGAGTAATCAGGAAGACAGTAGATAGCGATTGACATTGCATTTAAATTTTTACAGATTAAAGTTGGCTGGAAGGTAGTTTCACATGCGAGAAAACAAACTGTTAGTATATAATTTACGGTTACATCTAGCCAGCTTACACCATTGTGCAAATTAATTGAAACAACCGCTTACTTTCAACATACGCTCAGTTTTACACGCACTGGAGTGACAGGGTGTAATCGATTTCTATTCTTTCCTCAGATCAGGTCATTTGCAGCGATGTGCAGAAATATCAATCTATTTTCTGGGTGTATGATGAAATTTGTTTGGCCTTGAAAAATATTGCGTCATCCGTGATTGCGTCAGATTTTTATCACGCCCAGACGTTATTGTCTCGACTGTCGATTAGTTGGCCATTGTCTGCGATAGACGTTACTCCAAGGAAGCATACGAAAATTGTAACGCTGCACGAACACACTGACAAGTTTGAACAATGAGCAAATCAAAATTCTATAGATTGGCCCAGAAACTCTCCTAATGTATATCCAATCGAGAATCTGTGGTCAATCTGCAAGGAACGACTTTGTGGAATGGACATATGAAGTACTAACATATGCACTGGGTTGTGTTTCATTGGAAAAATACGAACAAAATTAAATAATAACGGAATTATTCGTTTTATTTCAATTAATTTGCACTAGGGTGTAACTGTAAATTGAAGTGATCTCGACGCCAGTCTAGTGCCGCAGTTATATATTTACGTATTCTGAAAGATAGCATTTTAATGCGTCTTTTTCATGCAATTGGTTGTAGTTCATGAAATCTAAATTTTATTTTTTGCGTCAAAAATGACTGTAAATGAGAGCTAGATACATTTTCCTCATATGATAGTCTTTTATTTCTGGAAAGGAAATAACACTGTGCACAGATCAAAAATATATATGCCATTTATAGAGATAGTGCCATCGCTGACAACACTTTTCGTAAACTATTGTTGAGAACTTAGATTTGGAAGACCGCGATGTCCTGGCAGGTCTGCAGTTATTGATGATGAACAAATAGAATGGTTTGTTAAAATACTCCCAGTCACGCGACAAGCTCGTCACATCCGACCCCACAAAAACGCATTTGGCCAACCTTGTAACGTATTGGCCCATTCCTTCCCATTAATGAAATCTGGGAAAAGCCTGCACCCAACAAAAAACGTTCCATGCTGAGAAATTGTACGGTCATGATGCTTTCGGCTCATGATCACCCAAGTCTGTATCCGTAGAAGCAACCAATTTCTCATTACGAGCCGTTATATATTACACCATTTCCACATGCACCTGGTAATACCAAGTGGTCAAACATCTAGGTACTGTCCAGGTTCAACGTTGCTTAACTTCGGTTGTCGGACAATGATGTATACGTGTAAAGTGTCGCTGCCGACACTAGAGTTTGAACACAGACGATCACATTTTGAATAAGTAGATCACATTATCGCAAAGGAAATGTATATATTGGAATTAGCGTGACGTCTAACTATTACTATTCGGACCACTATTTCTACACTATCCTCTATTTCTATACGGATCGCTATACTTATACTATTCACTATACTATTTCTCTATACTGATCACTATATAAATTACTATTCAGATCACTATTTCTACACTATCCTCTATTACTATACGGATTGCTATTCTCTATACTATTCACTATACTATTTCTCTATACTGATCACTATATAGATTACTATTCGGATCGCTAGACTATCCACTATTACTATACGAATCGCTATTCTCTATACTATTCACTATACTATTTCTCTATACTGATCACTATTCGAATTAATATTTGAGCGAGTATTATCGAGCAAGTACTATTAGTACCTGTGTCAGACCAGCTCGTTCGGGGTTGGCTGCTTTATGACTTTAAGGTGAATTTGCTCGCAGCCGCATCAAGTCGCCGAATACGTCAAGACTTTTGGGATAATGCCGTCAGTGACAGGCATTGGTTACAGTAGGTCAGTTCGGGAGATCTGTCCTTTTGTGAGGAACCCAGCAGTGGCCGGTCACAGGTCCTGGATGATGAGGCCCTGAATATGGCCACAGAAGAGGAGAACAGGCAAACCAATGCTGTGCTTTCCAAACCCTTCCAGGTTCCGATAAAACAGTCAGAATTCACTTGGACTGCGTAGGGAAGGCGAGCCAGTTGAGGAAAATGAGTACCCCTTACACTGTCGGAAGCCAACAAGCAACAACGAGTGGTAAGCTGTTTCTCCTTCCTTTCTTGGCACCGCTACGTACCCATATTTGATCGAGTGCTCACCAATGACGAAAAGTGAGTCATGTATGACACACTCAAGCATGCCAGACATTGGCTGTCACCGCAGAACACTGTCTCACACCACAAGTACGCTTCTACACCCACACAATATCATGATCGGTATTTGGTGTACATGTTATGCATTGAGCTGCAACGTACGGTCCAAATCGCCACTGCATACCTCTACTCTCAGCAGTTGAAACGTGTGCAAGAGACACTGAAACAGAAGGAGTCAGTATTGGTTAATCACAAGGGTGTCCTGTTCCTCCATGTCAGTGCCAGGCTTCATGTGGCGTGAGCGGACAGGTATAGCATACGGCGACTTTGCTGGGAAGGAAACGCTGTGCCATCCGCCTTGTCCTCGGACCTTGCACCAACAGATTACCAATTTTTCTATTCATTGGACAACTATTATTTTGGAAAATCCTTCGCAAATGAGACAGACTTGCGGTTGGTATTCATAGACTTCTTGGCATCCAAAACACCATTTTTGGGGTTGTTTTGTTTTTTTAACGCCATGGCATTGCGTATCTGGATGGCACGACGTCAAAGGTTCGGGATACCGGTGGTGGTTACTTTGAAGACTAAATGGACTCAATCTGCATCAAATGTGCTGTATAATTCTTTCTAATAAATATAAAAACGATAATGACATGGTTTCCTTGTAATATTTTAGGCTGTCAGGAAAGCGTATATATATATGTCGACAAAAGGCGATGTAAGTTTCTAAAAGATGTTTACGTATGTTTCCAGCAACTAATTTCTACTTATTTAAATCCAACGCGTGATAGAATTGCCACGCTTTTTGAGTCAATTATCCACGTACAAACTGATTTCGTATTATCTTTAAAGTATCACAATTTCCTTTTTGAATTCCTACCCAGACAAAGGAAATAAGTCATCCAGGCACGTTTACGAACAAGATGGTGAATGTCATCAAAATCATTTGACCGGCAGTATCTTATTAACAAGATCAATGGCAGTAATAAATTTTATATATATTTGCAATTTTACCTGTACTTCCAAATAATAACATCTTATATATATATATATATGTGTATGTGGTGTGTGTGTGATAGAATTTTTTTAGGAGAATGCTCTTTCTTCATATATATATATATATATATATACATATATATATATATATATATATATATATATATATATATATATAGTTGTATATTTAGGCAGCAATCCTTCTTTTATGCAAGTTTCATTAAAAACGACAGACAAGGTATTACGGTTAAGTTTTTTATTTAATGTTTCTTGTGTACGAACAAGAGCTTTCTTTGCTGGACAAAGGGTGTGTAAGAACTGACCAAATGTTTTATTTTCCCGAGCGCTTTCGGCTATACCTTTAGCCATTATCAAGGATGATTCGATTTTTCAGCTTAATTGAGTGTGTGCATTATGTATATGTCTTAGTGTGTAGTAGTGGTGTTTTAATTTCCAAATACGGTTAGCACGTTGTGGCTTTGTTCGTAGTTTATATTGTTAAGTGTAGGCTTTTTCTTTTTTATTATTAAATCCTCCATTATTTTTAACCTTTTTTTACAGGTGGAAGCAATTAATATATTTGTGTTTTCTACTAGTATATTTCTAATGGAGTTTGGTAAATTTGTGTGTGTGTTTAAATGGGTTCTAATGGAGCTGTGATCGGATAGGTGTAACGTAAGACGTCTGGATAAGCATGTGGTTGTGTAACCGATATAATTATTTATGATTTCGGTTTCGTTAGGAACGCAGTTCCTTAAGGGGTATTTGAACTCATCCTCAAAAATAACAACACGCATCATAAGTCAAAGTTGCAAAGAACGAACATTATTTACGAGTTCAAATGCCCCTTAAGTAACTGCGTTCCTAACGAAACCGGACTCATATATATATATATATATATATATATATATATATGTGTGTGTGTGTGTGTGTGTGTGTGTGTGTGTGTGTATATTAACCACTAATATTATCAATATATATATATATATATATATATATATATATATATTGATAATATTAGTGGTTATATATATATATATATATATATATATATATATATATATATATATATTGATAATATTAGTGGTTAATATACACACACACACACATATATATATATATATATATATATATATATATATACATATATATATATATATAAAATATATAAATACATACATATACATACATACATATACATATATATATAAAAAATTCCAAGAGGATAGAATCCAGGTAGAACTCAATGTCCAGGGTAGAGTAAGAATTTAATAAATAGGCTTAAACACTAAGCCTTTGTATTATATATATATATATATATATATATATATATATATATATATATATATATATATATATATATATATATATATATATATATATATATAAAACACTTATAAGTGTTTAAGCCTATTTATTAAATATATTATATATATATATATATATATATATATATATATATATATAAAACACTTATAAGTGTTTAAGCCTATTTATTAAATATATTATATATATATATATATATATATATATATATATATATATATATATATATATATATATATAATATGCAATTGTGTAGCGATTTGGGGATGTTTCCAATGTAATATCTTAAAATAAATAATATTGCTCTACTTTGTATTGAGCCCTCTTTTAAATTTATTAAATATATATATATATATATATATATATATATATATATATAATCCATTTGAAGTTATTGTCCAAATTCCATATACCTGAATGACTCGAGTTGATTTTGAGCAACCTTCGTCAATTTTTACGCGATTAATTTAAACGGAAAAACAAAGCTTGAGTTTCAATACGTAATATTAAATTTATTGGATTTATAATAAAAACCACAGTTTGAAATAATTATGCAGATTAAACTAATATTAGATTAAAGCCTCTGTAATCTAATAAAACCTATTTTTGTCTTTCCGTAATATACGTTGAAACATGCGTAATGGAAAGCATTTGAGAAATGCTGAAAAACAAAATAATATTAAAATTATTGAGTGAACGAATGTCCACATTGGAGATATCAACGGAGCTTCGCAGATATCACCGGACGAGAAAGAAAGCCGTTCAAATTATAACTAAGCTGAGAAGTAGAAGCATGGAAAAAGGGGTTTAAGAACTTGCTTCTTCGAGGGGAACGTTAACTAAAGCGTGCTATAATGAAGCGTTCTCAGATCTTTGAGCAGGCTGGAATTGAGGGAGTCAAGAAGAACAAAAGGCGTAGAATACTTCCCGAATTGGTTTCTGTTAAGGAATCCCCTAGGCAAATTTTTTTCAGTAAAGCAAATATTTTAAAGCGTCAAAACTGGGCAAAAAATACATGAAAATTGATTTTTTTAAAAGTGATATTCACGGACAAATAACGCATGACACTCGATGGACCTGATAAATAAATATAGATTTTATGTGATGCAAATGTTTTTGCGGTTAAAAAAGCTGAGAAGTATAAGCAAAGGAAAATGTTTTACGTACGTGTCTCCTCGAGGGGATGTAATCTAAAACGAATTACAGCAAACAACCACATTTAAGCAGTGCTCAGATCTTTGAACAGGTTGGAATTCAGAGAGTCAAGGACAGAAAGTGTAGAATACTCCACAAAATGGAATCTGTCAAGAAATCTGCGAGGTAAAACCCTCTCATTAGAGCAAACATTTTAAAGCGTCATAATTTGGCCAAGGAATACATGAATATTGACTATTGTAAAGTTATTTTCATGAGCGAATATTGGGTGGTACCTGATAAACCTGAAGTATGGACCAAAGGATGAATTTTATCCGATCCAGATGTGCCTGTGGTGATGATAGCTGTAATTGACGACCGAAACATACCTGAACTATCCATATACAGGTTTTGGACAAAATAATTGAAACACTTGTTATATTCAAGGAAAATTTATTTAATATGGAGTTGGTCCTCATTTAGCCTAACATACAGTGTTAATACATCTAGGAATGGAATCATACAGCTTCCTGACTTCATCCAGAGGTATTTTCAGCCATTCTGCCATTAACACCCGCTCCAGCTCTTTAAGACACGACGGTGGAATTTAGCGGCTCCTAACTTGTCGCTCAAAAATGCACCACAAATGTTCAATAATATTGATATCTGGAGATTGCGGAGGTCACTCCATGTGTTCTAGCTATCCTGCATGCCCTTCATACCGATACTTAACCACTCGAGCGGTATGTATTGGAGCATTATCGTCTTGGAAGATGCAGTCACCATCAAGGAATAAAGTCTGGGCCATTGGATTAACATGATCTCCCAAACTCTTCAGGTAATCTTTGCTGTTGATTCTACCATGCAGGGCAACTATTGAACCGAGAAATTTCCATGATATGGAAGACCAAACTATCACTGATCCACCTAAATGTTTCACTGCTGTAAGAAGGTAGTCAGTTCCTTTCGGCTACCTCCACAAATAAACTGGCCCTGAAGTTGGGAAAAGAGAAAAACTGGACTCGTCTGAAAATATGACTTGCTTCCATTGGTCTGCAGACCAGGCATTGTGATCTCTGCACCACTTCAACCTCTTTTGAATGTTGCGAGTGGAGAGAAGAGGTTTCCTCACGGCGGCTCTTCCATGATATGCAGCCTTATGGAGCTCACGACGAACAGTTTTAGTAGAAACTGGACTATTCAGATGATTATTCAACTCAGCAGACACTTTGACTGTATTTCTTCATATATATATTGTTATGGTCCAATATCCTCACACCACTGTTATGGTCCAATGTTAGGACCAAGGAAGAACAACCCGAAACACAAGAGTAGAAATAACAACGATATATTAATAATAATAATAATAATAATAATAATAACAACAACAACAACAAAAACAAAAAAACAACAATAATAATAATAATAATAATAATAAAAAAAGAAGTTGAAGGTGTTAGTATGTCTTCCAGTCTGGTTTAGAGCGAACTACTTTTGTCTCGATTCGTTACATTTACTTCTCTCGTCTCTCTTGAGAGGCGCAGTCTTTATAGTGTCAGGAAGAGTTCATTGTCGTTACAGGTAAGTTCCCATAACACACACGCACGCACGCACGCACGCACACACACACACACACACACACACACACACACACACACATATATATATATATATATATATATATATATATATATAGGCGGTCTATCTTCAGTAATGTTTGGTTGAATAATCTGGATTTATTATGTCTACTTACATTTATTGTAATCCTCTCGAATTCTCAGATCGACTTCTTAATGTTGATATTCGTTTAATTAAAGAAGGTGTTTAATAGTGATTTTTGTTTTTGTTTTTGGAAATACGCATGAAACGCGCTCTGTTAAAATTAACTGTTAAAGCTTTGAGGTTTTTTAATGTTTTGATCTAAGGGAAGGTAGATTTAATTGTATTATTATAATTTTAGACGTTTTAAAAAACATTGCTATTATAAATATTTTAAAACAATGCTTTTATACTAATAACTAATATTAATTAGTGTTGGTGATTAGTTCCTTATATAGAGGGCTCCGAATTTTTGAATTTTTGTTTTACTTTCATGGTGGAATATATTCATGTTATCAATTAGTATACACATACACACACACATATATATATATATATATATATATATATATATATATATATATATATATATAATTTATTGTAAGATATTACATCGAAAACATGTCAAAATCGCTACACAATTGCAATCATGTTTCGATGCATAGCAACGCATCTCATCAGGCGTTTGTAAATTACTGACGAGTGAACGAATTATTCCTAAATAAGTCATTCACTCGCCAATAATTTACAATTGCCTGATGAGATGCGTTGCTATGCATCGAAACACGTCTGTAATTGTGTAGCGATTTTGACATATTTTTTATCTAATATCATAAAATAAAGAATATTGCTCTACTTTGTATTGAGCACCCTTTTAAATTAAATGTTACGAACGTTGGAAATGTACTCTATTCGTTCCCATCTTACCTATATATATATATATATATATATATATATATATATATATATATATATATATATATATATATATATATATAAAGACATTTATGATATGTTTAACGTTCTTTTTATAGATACAAGTATTTAAGCAAATGCTCTGTTTTATAATAAACAGTATTAAATAACATTTACCGGCCTGAATGTCCGAGAAATTTTCATAGAAAATTTTCGTTCTCCGAATCGAACCTGTATTCTATACGGAACCGTATACTGGTTCGATTCCTGTCGGAGAACGAAAATTTTATTTTATTTTCTATGAAAATTTCTCGGACATTCTGGCCGGTAAATCTTATTTAATACTGTTTATTATAAAACAGATTATTTGCTTAAATACTTGTATCTATAAAAAGAACGTAAAACATATCATAAATGTCTTTAAATAAATTGTCGGACATTGTCCAATTCAAAAATATATATATATATATATATATATATATATATATATATATATGGTGGTACTCGTTTGGAAAAGCCTTAGGTATTTTGGATTGTAATTGAACAAACCAATGGCCAAAGAAAAATTACGGACAAAAAAAGAAAGAACTAAGAATATGAAATTGAGGCGAAAACAATGGTCCAGAATTCAAGCTCAGAGTCCAAAGAAAAAACCTCCAAAACGAATAAAAATAACTAGAAATGTGCTCAATACACTAAGTAGAGCAAACCAAATATAAACTTAATGATCCAGGTAAACCTACCGAGGTTTCACCTTCAAGGATCGTCAAGGTAATAATAGGCCCAGATTTCCCTGATGATCCGTGTAGGTGAAACCTAGGTAGGTTTACCTGGCTCATTAGATTTATAATATATATATATATATATATATATGTGTGTGTGTGTGTGTGTGTGTGTGTGTGTGTGTGTGTGTGTGTGTGTGTGTTTAGAGGAATAAGCGAAGATAAACGAAGGAATAAGCGATCTTCAATATGGTCCTACAAATATGAATTAGTTCTCTTTCAAGTTCAAAGAAATATATTACAAAAACTTTTGAGAAACAGCTTCAAAAAATAATTCCGCTTATTTTTCTTTACAATAAAACTGAATCAATTGTGCTTATATAGAAGAAACAGAATGTGTCTACATATAATAATGGGTGTGTGCGTAATTAATTAGGGTTTGGGGTGTATGATTAATTAATTCGGTTTGAAAATTTCAGCTTTTATGACAATAAACGACCTTGGCCAAAAGCTATCTTAAAAAACTAATTTCTGCAAACTAAAACGATCACCTCCGAAAAGACTAAAAGTTAGATTTTATTAAACTCATGGGTTTATTAGTTAATAAATATTTTCCCAACTTTTAAATATCTATTTTAAGGAGGGAACATATTGTTGATCCTTTTCCTGGAGTGAGCCTTCAAATTTGTGTAGCAAACGATGAACATTGTTTTTATAAAATTGAAAGATTACAGCTCATTTCATATGACGTCGCTGATTGGTTAATGTATATACGAATATAGAAATTTAAAACGGCGACTACAAAATACACAAAAAATGAGTTTAATATACCGTTAGACAGAAATGAGTTTCCAGAGACAGCCTTCAAATTTATAGCATTTTTATAAAATTCTGTAAATGGTTTTCACACACACACACACACACACACACACACACACACACACACACACATATATATATATATATATATATATATATATATATATATATATATATACACTATTTAAAATTATTCGGACTATTGTCCTCATCGTTTTCGCCATGATTATCCCAATGTTTCGGCCTTCTTCAGGTGGTTGGAATATCGAACTGAACCCTTTATTTCCCTCACTGGGGTAGACTGTTCTAGTTCCCCTCTCGAAGTTCTCCAGCGCCGTAACCAGTTATTAAACTCACACTCTGGGTCCAGTCACTAGATCTAAGTAACGCCTTTATCCACTGTGCCATGTGTCCTTGAGGACATCTGTCTATGAATTTATGGGTATTATAACCTAATGTCTTCAGCATCAATTTTTTTACCGCTGCTCATATTGCAATTTTTACTGTTATCATTGCATGTTTTTTACCAGAGTCCATATTGTAATTTTTGTTGTTGTTATCGCTTTTATCTGGCACTCCTTATTAAATTTGAGGACAATAGTTCGAATAATGTAAATAGTGTACATAATACTTAATCTCAGAAATATACATAAATATATATATATATATATATATATATATATATATATATATATATATATATATTCGGGGGAAAAGAAAGTTGTGGCTCTTGGGGCACAATCCGTTAGGTTATGAATACTTGGATTAGTATCACCACGAAATTTGGAAGTAGCGGCGCTATATCGAGTTTATTCAGTTTCTTCTTCATCACCGAAGCCCGTTGGTATGATGCTTGCGTTGTATCTAAACAGTTCAGGTTCGAATCTCGGTAGCGTATGCGCACTGATCAATCCCAAAATTGGACGAAACGGCCGTCCAGTACTTTCTGTGTTCTGTTGAGGATTCTTCTAGGCTCGATGAATTAAATTACTATAATATATATATATATATATATATATATATATATATATATATATATGTATATATATATATACATTGACCACTAATATATATATATATATGTATTGATGCATGTTTCATTAAATAATATAGACAAATGTTGCCTATTTATTTTATGTAAATTCTTTTCATATCGTCTGATAAGCTTAATAGCATTATCATTAAAAGGAGAAAGAAAATCACAATATTGATACATATTTTTTTAATCCTAAGCTTTCGACTTACATAAGCCATTATCCTATGCGTAATTTCTTCCAGTTGGTCCGGGGTAGTTATATCTTTTAGTTTATTGTAGATGTCCTGTTTGTTGCTGTTAAGAGTGTTCAATTTTTTTGGGGGGGTATGAAAAAATGCTGCCTAAATACACGCAATTTGAATTACATGATCCACCAGCGGACCAAACTATTAACACTTGGAATTATAAATATAGCCTTGTGAAAAGGTAAATTGAAATAGCCAAAGAAAAATTGAACACTCTTAACAGCAATATATATGTATAAAGATACTATATTACTATAATATATATATATATATATATATATATAGAGAGAGAGAAATAATTAGGAGTATTTCATAATTATAATTAAGTAATTCATTGAGTCTGATGAGTCCCAAATATAGGACGAAACGGCCGTCCAGTGCTTTCTGCATTCTGTTGAAGTTTCTATCAGACTCACAGAATTACTTAATTATAATTATCAAATCCTCCTAACAATTTCTATCATGTGTATTTCATTGCTCGATCCGGCTTCTAATGCTTCAGTTTCAGCGGCTTGGTGATAGTAGTCGTGGTTCCCGGTGGCACAGTCCTATGCTTACAGACAACTTCACTTGAGTTCCACCACGGAATATGTGAGCGAGCGGCGCTATATTTAGTCTGATTTGCTATCTCTTCGTCACCGAAGCCCGTTGAACAGTTGGTATGACGTTTGCTTGATAACCTAACTGTCAGTGTTTCAATTCTCGGTAGTGGATGCGCACTGATGATGAGTCCCAAATATAGAACGAAACGGTGCTTTCTGCATTCTGTTGAGGTTTCTATCAGACTCAATGAATGAATTATATATATATATATATATATATATATATATATATATATATATATATATATATAAATAAATAAAAAACTGCATCTGCGTAAACAGAAGCGATGCCGGCAACAAATCTTAATAAGGTGATACTCAGTGGACAGTCGTCTTGTCCGGACTGAAACATCATTGTCTTAATCCCAGAATTTCAGTTGCATTATTCACGATACGTGCAGACTTTCTTTGTTTTTCATCAAAGTGTGAGAATGACAGATCTGTTCTCATGCAACCTCGAGTCGAATTTGAGATCATTTAAAATATTTCCTCTTTCTCTAATAGTGACAAACCGAGGTCAGTGATTTACGATGAGGTCAAGTTGGCAATAAAACTACCCCCCTACCTTCCGTATCCGATTTCGATACGAAATATATTGTGCATCCAGCCGTTTCATTCGTTTCACATTTCTTTAAACCTTTTTTTTTAAGGTTAGGCTAATGTACCCAATCGATATTTTCCTCAAAAAGATATAGTTAATTCAATCACGTACACTTTTTTTTCAGCAGAATTGACTGCGCAGATCAAAAGATCAGAACGTTGGACAAGATAACGCGATCTCAGCTAGGAAGGCGGGTAGAAATTTAAAATTGACTGCGGTGCTATACTACTTACAGACATGAAACATAAATTATATATATATATATATATATATATATATATATATATATATATATATATATATATATTGCAAGAGTAGTCCGACAATTATTTTAAGACATTTTTATGTTTAACATTCTTTTTATAGATACAAATATTTAAGTAAAAGCTCTGTTTATAATAAACAGTATTAAACAACATTTACCGGCCTGAATGTTCGAG
This sequence comes from Acanthosepion esculentum, assembly GCA_964036315.1. Taxonomy (NCBI): domain Eukaryota; kingdom Metazoa; phylum Mollusca; class Cephalopoda; order Sepiida; family Sepiidae; genus Acanthosepion; species Acanthosepion esculentum. Next base: position 87,428,289 of record OZ038497.1, on the reverse strand, counting down.
AAATTTTCATTAAAAAAATTCGTCCTCCGACAGGATTCGAAAATATATCCTATATGGAATCGTCATATAGTCTAACGTGCCTTTTAACCGATTCGGCCAAATGTTGTTCAATACTGTTTTTTTATAAACAGAGCATTTACTTAAATAATTGTATGTATAAAAAGAATGTTAAACATAAAAATGTCTTAATATATATATATATATATATATATATATATATATATATATATATATATATATATATATATATATATAGTAGTTCTTCTTTGAATTAAATGTACTTTTATTTGCACTATCGATATTTTATTAGCAGTGTTGCAAAGTCGTTTTGTCAGGGAATTCTGGCATATGGTTGTATTTTCACGTGGCGTTTTTTAGAGTAAAATACTTATACTAGCACACAAAAACGTACGCATATTTACAAACTTAGCGTACACTGTCAGATATACACAAACACATACACATACACACAAACACACACACACACATATATACATATATATATTTACTTGAGCATTTGGGAAAAATCACTCTTTAATACATGTTTCTTTGATAGACTGACAGTATTATGTTTTACATGTATACTCCTTATTTTGTTAATTTAATGGATGTAAAAATTGGATGGATTATTTAACTAGCTTTCGGCTAAACTTTCAACCATTTTCGATATTAAGCTATAATAAATAATGTAAACATGTTACTTGTAACAACTGCTAAAAATAGACTTATTATTCATTTCCAAATACGGCCAGTATATTGTAGCCGTGTTCATCATTAATGTTATTTAGGTTTTATTGATTTATTTATTTTCATAATAAAGGCTTCCATCCCTTTCAAACGATTTCTGCAGTTGAACATTGGTGTTTATTAGTGTTCCTTACGAGTAATTGCGTAATGGAGTCGATATGATCCAAGGCTGGTTCGTGTACCACATTTATTGTTAACTAACTTAAAAGACCAAGTGGATTTTTAAGCAATATCCTTGATAGGACTAATTGGGCCTCTGGATGTAATTTATATTCTTTCATACTTAATATTACTTGAGGAGGTTCAGACATTGACACATTTAATCGGTTAACTTAACGGAAGTTATATATTGATATAGAAGGGGGAGAAGAGAAAAAAAACTAAAAAGAAAAAGAGAGAAGGAAGTCATGAGAGAAGGTGTCATTGACTTTCTTTGGAATGAACGAAATAGATGCTGTCGTTTTGCTTTACTTTGAAAGTGTTATTTTGGGGGTTTATAAATATTATAATGTTTGATATAAATTTGAATGTTTAAACAGTCTACAAAGAATTTAATTTGATGTTTGTTAGCGATTTAAGTTTTTTAACAACTTTATAACAAAAATTTTTTTGGGATTTAATATGGAATAGTCGATTAGAAAAATATTCATAGAATGTACATTAAAAGAATAACATTTTATTTTAAAATATAAGTTTACTTCTAGTTGTAATTGATTCATGGAACTTAACTCTGATTTCGTCTATAAGTCCAATTCCGTCGAAAATTCCGATTTAGGCCGAAAGTCCGATTTCAAATAACAACCTCTACGGAATTTAAAAACCGCACATCAAGAAACTTCTCGTTTTAACTGTGATTCAATGAGAGGTTGAAGAAATAAAATTGATTTCCTCAATTCAATTTTGAAGATATTTTAAACTGAATTTGAAACAAAAAATCTTAAATTCACAAAGTTTTTCGTTACTCTAAACTTAATATAAATTAAAAACTTTTAAAATCACAGATTTTTTCAGTTACTTTAAAACTTATATTAAAATGAATCATCCATACAAAAAGTAGATTAGTAAAGATAATGATATAAAATGGCGAAATCCCTTCGCAAACAAAATTTTAAAGGTGCATTAACCTACCAATCACTCGATGAATGTTATGATCCTTGTTTATAATAACTACAAGCTGTATAAGGTCTTTTTTAATCTTCAAGTACATTCAACTATACATTCAGTCATCCTCAGGCATGGAAATTATTTTGTTTTTAGTAAAATCCAGGTAGCATCAGAGACGAAAAATTAAATGCGAATCGAAAAAAATGCATTTAATTTTTTTGTCTCTGATATTTAATGTATAGCTGGTAATTTTGTTTTAAAAGTATTTCTGGTATTAAACCTATTTTTACACTTTCATAGTGTTTTGACCCCAGTTT
>OZ038497.1:87401121-87423621 GCA_964036315.1 Acanthosepion esculentum | reverse complement strand
GTTATATCGCAATGCAGAAACTCATAGCAAATGTTCAAAATATCCTCTGCTTGCTTCTACGCCGTCGGATCATTGACTGGCGGAGCCTTCCACATACTCTCACACGGAGTCGAATTGAACAGGCCCCCATGACATGTTGATGAAGCAAAGCAACTCTGAATTATTAACGCCTGCTGCATAAACCATTTTTTATGCGGCCACAAAGAAGAAAATCCACAGGATTGAGTTAGCCGGTGCGTCGCAAACAATGAGGGTAAAATGTGCTCGATTCCAATCATGCCTGAACTACATGCGTCTTCAGCTGTACATCCTCTAGAAGGTCTGAAAGTGCGTTCGAAATAAAGTCTCTGTAGACAGCTCCTATAAGACGTGCTGGTGGTGAACATGTGGGTTAGCAGACAGTCACCTACAATTCGAGCCCACTCATTAATCGTAAACCGATACTGGTATCTAGCTCACAAAATCGACCCGCTCACAAAACTGTAAATTTGTTATTCCATCTCTTCCAAATGTTAGCCCAGCCGTAAAGATGACACACAATGGATCGGAAGTCTGTGCAATAAACCATTGGCAAAACTTCTCCCGTGGTGAGTGATCAGATGGCGAATGTCCTTGCACACGTTGCGAATGATACGGATACAGGAGCTGACCTTGAAGTACCCTCCATGCGGTACTATGAGAAGTAAGACATGCTAGGAACATTTGACATGTGCTGATCCCTGTATTGTCCCCGACTGCCTGTAGAATGTGTCTTTCGTGGTCAGACGTACGTGCGGATCTCGATTTTCCTCGGTCCATAGTTTGTGGTGCCACAGATCTCGTCTCACCAACGCGTCGATAAACTGCAGCAAACGTTGAATGACTCGGCTGCCTTCGGTCTGGAAACGCAATCTAATAAGCCGTGCAACTTTGAGTCCATTACCATTCGCGCATTATGTAAAAAATCTGCCTGTTTACCTCATGGATATCCTGCCATTGTTAAACGGAACACTTCTCAGTCAACTCACTATTACACACGTTAAACGTTGAAGACAGACTAGCTACACATGTTCAGATTCTATATGTTTTTTGTTGAGATGTTGAGTGTTTCCACGTGAGTATATGGTAATAACGAACAAACACAGTCGTAGGGAAAAATACTGGTATATTCAGAGAGGTATTTACATCAGAGAGATTAGTAGTAGAACGAAAGTAGGTTAGTAGTAACAATAAGTAATAGTAATAAAGTCCAACGGTATCTTCCGGTCGAGAAACGGAAGTGTAACTAATCACTACAGAAGTCTCACTCTGCACTGCACTACACTGCTACACTACGATATTTAACAACCCTTCCACGTGGATCTAATGTGGCACAAGGCCGGTTTAATGTGGGCTCCCCGAGCCCGTAGGCTCGGCCAAAAATATGCCCATTTAGAAACCGTATAAACGGGTTTAGGGACTGTCTACCTGCCCAGACGTCACTTTGCCCTGCGGCAAAGCCTCGTCCGGGTTCCTCTCTGCCAAAGCAGAGAGTTCGACAAGAGTCGCGCACAGTCAGAGACTGCGTCTCGTACACTGCTACACTACGATATTTAACAACCCTCCCACAAGAGTTGAATGTGGCACAAGGCCGGTTTAAAGTGAGCTTACCGAGCCCGTAGGCTCGGCCAAAAATATGCCCATTTAGAACCCGTATAAACGGGTTCAGGGACTATCTACCTCCCCGGACGACACTTTGCCCTGCGGCAAAGCCTCGTCCGGGTTCCTCTCTGCCAAAGCAGAGAGTTCGACAGGAGCAGCGCACAGTCAGAGACTGCGTCTCGTACACTGCTAAACTACTCACAGTCTCTAGAACTACTGTTCTGTTTATAATAATAGAATCAGTCTATTGTGGTTGTGAAGGTGGGTGCGCCCCAAAATTTTTGTTGTAATAACATCTCTATTTTATTTATTTTGTTGTCATAATAACATCACTATTTTATTTATTTTTTTGTCATAATAACATCACTGTTTTATTTATTTTGTTATCATAATAACATCTCTAATTTATTTATTTTGTTGTCGTAATAACATCTCTATTTTATTTATTTTGTTGTCATAATAACATCTGTATTTTATTTATTTTGTTGTCGTAATAACAGCTCTATTTTATTTATTTTGTTGTCGTAATAACATCTGTATTTTATTTATTTTGTTGTCATAATAACATCTGTATTTTATTTATTTTGTTGTCGTAATAACATCTCTATTTTATTTATTTTGTTGTCGTAATAACATCTCTATTTTATTTATTTTGTTGTCATAATAACATCTCTATTTTATTTATTTTGTTGTAATAGCATCTCTATTTTATTTATTTTATTGTCGTAATAACATCTCTATTTTATTTATTTTGTTGTCGTAATAACATCTCTGTTTTATTTATTTTGTTGTCGTAATAACATCTCTATTTCATTTATTTTGTTGTAATAACATCTCTGTTTTATTTATTTTGTTGTCGTAATAACATCTCTATTTTATTTATTTTGTTGTCGTAATAACATCTCTGTTTTATTTGTTTTGTTGTCGTAATAACATCTCTATTTTATTTATTTTGTTGTCGTAATAACATCTCTATTTTATTTATTTTGTTGTCGTAATAACATCTCTATTTTATTTATTTTGTTGTCGTAATAACATCACTATTTTATTTATTTTGTTGTCGTAATAACATCACTATTTTATTTATTTTGTTGTCGTAATAACATCTCTATTTTATTTATTTTGTTGCCGTAATAACATCACTATTTTATTTATTTTGTTGTCGTAATAACATCTCTATTTTATTTATTTTGTTGTCGTAATAACATCTCTATTTTATTTATTTTGTTGTCGTAATAACATCTCTATTTTATTTATTTTGTTTTCGTAATAACATCTCTGTTTTATTTATTTTGTTGTCGTAATAACATCTCTATTTTATTTATTTTGTTGTCATAATAACATCACTGTTTTATTTATTTTGTTATCATAATAACATCTCTAATTTATTTATTTTGTTGTCGTAATAACATCTCTATTTTATTTATTTTGTTGTCATAATAACATCTGTATTTTATTTATTTTGTTGTCGTAATAACAGCTCTATTTTATTTATTTTGTTGTCGTAATAACATCTGTATTTTATTTATTTTGTTGTCATAATAACATCTGTATTTTATTTATTTTGTTGTCGTAATAACATCTCTATTTTATTTATTTTGTTGTCGTAATAACATCTCTATTTTATTTATTTTGTTGTCATAATAACATCTGTATTTTATTTATTTTGTTGTCGTAATAGCATCTCTATTTTATTTATTTTATTGTCGTAATAACATCTCTATTTTATTTATTTTGTTGTCGTAATAACATCTCTGTTTTATTTATTTTGTTGTCGTAATAACATCTCTATTTTATTTATTTTGGTGTCGTAATAACATCACTATTTTATTTATTTTGTTGTCATAATAACATCTCTAATTTATTTATTTTGTTGTCGTAATAACATCTCTAGTTTATTTATTTTGTTGTCGTAATAACATCTCTATTTTATTTATTTTGTTGTCGTAACATCACTATTTTATTTATTTTGTTGTCGTAATAACATCACTATTTTATTTATTTTGTTGTCGTAATAACATCTCTATTTTATTTATTTTCTTGTCGTAATAACATCTCTATTTTATTTATTTTGTTGTCGTAGTAACATCTCTATTTTATTTATTTTGTTGTCGTAATAACATCTCTATTTTATTTATTTTGTTGTCGTAATAACATCTCTATTTTATTTATTTTGTTGTCGTAATAACATCTCTTTTTTATTTATTTTGTTGTCATAATAACATCTCTATTTTATTTATTTTGTTGTCGTAATAACATCTCTAATTTATTCTGAACCTTCGATATGTTTTATTGCGTCTTCTACTAACAAACAAGTGACAAGTGTTTGTAAAAAGTGGTTGGCCAGGAAGTGGAACACACCTTGATCTCTGTCTGGCGGAATTTCCAAGGAGTACTGCATTCTGAGCTTAGACTGCAACGCTAAACTGTATTGCCAGCAGGTAGACCATACGTATTACAAACTAAAGGAGTATACTGCTTTGGTCAATTGACCTTGGGATTTTTTTCAGCAAGACAATGAGAGGTCATATACACTGCCAGGTTGACTAAGGAGAAGTTCAAACAGATGGATGGTGTTGAGATTCTTCCACATCCATCATTCAGTCCCGATGCTGCTCCAAGTGACTATGGCCTATTCCGCTCAATGACACACTTCCTCCGCTACCAGTGATTCAACATTTTTGATGACGTGAAGAAAGCTTATTTACAGTTTTTTTTAATCAATTCCAGCAGAATGGAATCCCGGACAGATCCTGGCTGATCGCTGGCAGAAAATAGTCAAGAATGATGAACTTTTTTGAAGAATAAATGTTGGTGTTGCTCCATAAAATTTTGTTATTTTCTTTCTGCTTTCTAAACGAGTTAGGACTTTTTGGCCAACCTAACGTTTTAAGTGATATTTAATTTTAAAATATATTATTTGTTGGTTAAATCTTAAATGTTACAACCTGATACAACATTGTTGTAATAACTTTCAGCACTCTATAGGTGATTATTTTTGCCAAGCAAAATATTAGTCCTGCTAATGCAAATTGAATTTGAATTTCTTGGTTGTGTAGTTATATCCTTCTAGCGCAACCTCTAAAACAATCTTGACTGAAATTGAGAGCCAGGCTACTGCAATTTCAAATATATAGAACTAATATATAAAACACTATAATTTGAGGAGATTCCATAGGCAGTAAAAAAGGAAATAATATTTATAAATGATTCTGAGAGATAAGTGTTTTCATAAACCAACATGAAGCTGTTGTTTTTTTTTCATAAAAATTATTACATTTAGTTATCTAATATAAACTGTTATTTATGACTTGTGTATTCAGATTACATAAATATAAATGTTTGTTGGCAAAAGGTCTATGTGATCTTTTATTGAAACTAAATAAATCATGAATCAGTGGCTTTGTAAAAAGAAGGATCACAAGTTTCTTCACTTTAATCTGTTATTACTTAATTCCACTTGAAAAAGTATTAACTATGGGAAAAAAAGTTTTTTGTTGTTTTCCTCATTATAACAAAAGGTTTTAAACCTTAAGTACTGTCTAGACATTACTCAGATTAAAATAAATCTCACATTTCCTTTTTTACATTAAAATACATTTGTGGGTTCGAAATAGAAAAGAAGTACCCCTAAAAATATCGTTGTAAAACAAAGAGACAATATAATCAAGCATATTCAGGAGAATCTAACCTGCAACTGTCAACGTCAAAATTACTCATAGTGAGATGAAGGTTAGCATGAATATTGTAACAGCAATATGTCCATTTCTTGCTTATATATATATACGAGGGTCATTCAATAAATAAGGTGAATTTTTCGGTTTAAGGACTTCTAATACAAATAGAAGCTTACTCTTTTTTATTTTTTTGTTTTACTTCTTTTTCACATGGATTTAATTTCTTTTGCAGATTAATAAAAACTTTCAGAATTTTGGCGATTAACAAAGATGGCCGACCAAGAAGCATGCTCTAGGATTGAACAGCGGTCTCTTCTCAAGTTTTTGGTTGCTGAAGGGTGCAAACCAGTTGAAATTCATAGAAGAATGTCAACTGTGTATGGTGCCACATGTTTCAGCCAAAAAATGTCTACAAGTGGGCTAAATTGTTTAAAGAAGGACGGAGCAGTGTTGAGGATGAAGACAGGCCTGGGAGGCCTACAGAAGTAAGGTCTCCTGAGGTGATCGAATCAGTCAATGACCTCATTCAGTCTGACAGAAGGGTGACAGTGGATGACATTGCAAGGACTTTGAGCTTATCTGTTGGGACAAACGCAGGGGTCATCAGTCAGAAGGAGTCATCTTGCATCATGACAAGGCAAGGCCTCACACAGCAGCCCAAACCGTGCAGACCATTAACGAGCTGGGCTGGGAACTGCTCCCTCATCCCCCTTACAGCCCAGACCTTGCCCCATCAGACTTTCACCTGTTTGGTCCCTTGAAAGCGTTCACGAGAGGCACGAAGTTTAAAAGTGACGATGAAATCAAAAGTGTTGTGAGCGACTGGCTGAGACATCAGTCCAAAGATTTTTACGCTGAGGGAATACGGAAGCTTGTGCACAGATGGGAAAAGGGTGTGACAGTGCTGGGAGACTACGTTGAAAAAAAAAAACAGAAAAAGTAAGCTTCTATCTGTATTAGAAGTCCTTATACCGAAAAACTCACCTTATTTATTGAATGATCCTCGTATCATTGTTAAATTAATTATATTGTCTCTTTGTTTTACAAAGAGACAATATAATTAAGCAAGTGACACATGTCTGTAAACAGTGGATGAGTTGTATATCATGTAGCATTGACAGAGACCTGTAGATTTTCATGGTCATAGGCATAAATGCACGTAAATATAGTTATATTCGGAAAAAAAATCAAAACGACGTCTACCTTCAATACACAGGAGGGACGAGGAAAATGCTTGACGGATAGGAGGAAACAAGGATATTTCTCTAGTCAGAAGAATTCGCTGAAACATATATAATTAGTCTCGAAATACACAGCGTTAGAGATTCGGACACGAAGATAACGAAGCTGGCGCCAAAGATAAGAAACAAAGAACAGGGGAAAACAAACACTAAAAAGGAAAGTCGTTTTATCGGATCGAGCTCACCCCCACGAGTCACGCTGGTGAGTCGACGTTTTCTTTTCATGAATAATACATTTCACTTGGGAGATCAGTAAACATGGGAAACATTAGCGGAAGATGGCAAATGACACTTCGTTAGTCGAAGGAAAGAAAAAAAATAAACGCAAGTTATTTAGACCGTGTCTCCTTATTTATTTTTTCAAATTCTTTTTACCTTCCATAATGTGTAACCACCAATCATGTCTCGTGCAATTTTAACTTTGCCTCCCATTTTATTCACATACCCCAAAAACACATTAAAGGGCTTCATCATACCTACCAACTCACTATACAGAGAACTGTTAGAGGTAGTGAGGAAATCGAAACGGTTATCTTTGCATAGAATGGAATCGAAGAATTGACATTATTTACATTATTCGGACTATAGTCATTATCTTTGTCGCCATATTTATTACAACGTTTCGGCCTTTCAGTATCTGTCTATATTTCTGAGAGGAGGTATTATGTACACTATTTACATTATTCAGACTAATGTCCTCATCATTGTCGCCATATGTATTACAACGTTTCGGCCTTTCAGTATCTGTTTATATTTATGAGATGATGTATTATGTACATTATTTACATTATTCAGACTAATGTCTTCATCATTGTCGCCATATTTATTACAACGTTTCGGCCTTTCAGTATCTGTCTATATTTCTGAGATGAGGTATTATCTACACTATTTACATCATTCAGACTAATGTCTTCATCATTGTCGCCATATTTATTACAACGTTTCGACCTTTCAGTATCTGGTTATATTTCTGAGATGAGGTAATATGTACACTATTTACATTATTCGGACTATTGTCCTCATCTTTGTCGCCATATTTATTACAACGTTTCGGCCTTTCAGTATCTGTTTATATTTCTGAGACGAGGTATTATGTGCACTATTTACATTATTCGAATTATTGTCCTCATCTTTGTCGCCATATTTATTACAACGTTTCGGCCTTTCAGTATCTGTTTATATTTCTGAGATGAGGTATTATGTGCACTATTTACATTATTCGGACTATTGTCCTCATCCTTTGTCGCCATATTTATCACAATGTTTAGGCCCTTCAGTATCTGTATATATTTCTGAGATGTGGTATTATGTAAAATATTTACATTATTCGGACTATTGTCTTCATCTTTGTCGCCATATATATATTGGAGATTTGAGTCAACTGCCAGAGGCAACAGTCTATATAATGCCGTTATGACCATTGAGATTATCCTGAAACAGACAGTCTCCTCTGGGTGTTGACTGCAATATCTATTCTTGATATGAGCTCTTTATCCCAGAAATATAATATTCATTAAAACAATATTTCGTCATATATATATATATATATATATATATATATATATATATATATATATATATATATATATATATGTCTGATTGAATAAATTATAGACAATTTAACATATCTGTCTATATTTCTCAGATGCGGTATTATGCACATTATTTACATTGCTCGGACTATCATCCTCATCTTTGTTGCCATATTTATCAGAACGTTTTGGCCATTGTACTCTCCGGCCTTCTCCAAGTGGTTGGAATGTCGAACTGAACCGTCTATTTCTCTCACTGGGGTAGACTGTTCGAGTTCCACGTGCCATGTTTAATAAATGTCAGGTATCAGTTATCTCCTGTTAATTCCCCTCTCCAAGTTCTCCACCGCCTTAACCAGGTATTGAACTCATAGTCTTTGGTCCTGTAACTGGTTCTAACTAATATTGAGGACACATGGCACAGTGGATAAAGGCGTTAGTGGCGATAAAGGGCTTCGTGTTCGATGAAGTATAGTAAACGTAGAAGTGATTTCTCAAGTAGCATGGACGATTCACAAATAATATATTTAACGATTCCCTATGCTCTTAAGGCATTTAGAACAAAATATTTCTCCACAATATACTGAAGGTAAGTCCTTTCAATATACAATGTGCCACTTATTACCACCGACCCAAGCTTGATTGGGACCCCCGGGCAGTGTTTGAGATTTTCGTTCACTTAACATTTGCTTTTTTTCTGTTGACATTTTTATAAAAATTAAACAAAGCGAAACTGTCGATTAAAGAATGATAAATTTTCGGTGCTTTTGACGTTATTCTGAAGTTTTTATTTTCGTCCAAATTCGTGAATTTCTTTTACTCATGTTAAGTCTAGAAAAACACCGTATAAAATTCTTTTCATCCATGATGTTGAATGTGTAAATTATTCAACATTGTAACAAAAAAAATTAGCAAGTTAGTTTAAAAATTGTCACAAGACATCGTTAATTTATTCAAGATGGAGTGAGTGGGTCTCACTTGAGCGAGAGAACAACAAAACTCCTTGTAACACCAAACATAAACTGAAGACAAGGATTATGGCAGCATTCGACAACTTGAGCAAAGGAGACCGTCCAGAAGAGATGCAGGAGATTCCGAAGACGTCTTAGGCCGTGGTTGAAGCCAATGGCGATATTATTGAATAAAGGATTATGGCAGCATTCAGCAACTTAAACAAGGAGACCGTCCAGAAGAGATGCAGGAGATTCCGAAGTCGTCTTAGGCCGTGGTTGAAGCCAATGGCGATATTATTGAATAAAGGATTATGGCAGCATTCAGCAACTTAAACAAGGAGACCGTCCAGAAGAGATGCAGGAGATTCCGAAGTCGTCTTAGGCCGTGGTTGAAGCCAATGGCGATATTATTGAATAAAGGATTATGACAGCATTCAGCAACTTAAACAAGGAGACCGTCCAGAAGAGATGCAGGAGATTCCGAAGTCGTCTTAGGCCGTGGTTGAAGCCAATGGCGATATTATTGAATAAAGGATTATGACAGCATTCAGCAACTTAAACAAGGAGACCGTCCAGAAGAGATGCAGGAGATTCCGAAGTCGTCTTAGGCCGTGGTTGAAGCCAATGGCGATATTATTGAATAAAGGATTATGACAGCATTCAGCAACTTAAACAAGGAGACCGTCCAGAAGAGATGCAGGAGATTCCGAAGACGTCTTAGGCCGTGGTTGAAGCCAATGGCGATATTATTGAATAAAGGATTATGGCAGCATTCAGCAACTTAAACAAGGAGACCGTCCAGAAGAGATGCAGGAGATTCCGAAGTCGTCTTAGGCCGTGGTTGAAGCCAATGGCGATATTATTGAATAAAGGATTATGACAGCATTCAGCAACTTAAACAAGGAGACCGTCCAGAAGAGATGCAGGAGATTCCGAAGTCGTCTTAGGCCGTGGTTGAAGCCAATGGCGATATTATTGAATAAAGGATTATGACAGCATTCAGCAACTTAAACAAGGAGACCGTCCAGAAGAGATGCAGGAGATTCCGAAGTCGTCTTAGGCCGTGGTTGAAGCCAATGGCGATATTATTGAATAAAGGATTATGACAGCATTCAGCAACTTAAACAAGGAGACCGTCCAGAAGAGATGCAGGAGATTCCGAAGACGTCTTAGGCCGTGGTTGAAGCCAATGGCGATATTATTGAATAAAGGATTATGGCAGCATTCAGCAACTTAAACAAGGAGACCGTCCAGAAGAGATGCAGGAGATTCCGAAGTCGTCTTAGGCCGTGGTTGAAGCCAATGGCGATATTATTGAATAAAGGATTATGACAGCATTCAGCAACTTAAACAAGGAGACCGTCCAGAAGAGATGCAGGAGATTCCGAAGTCGTCTTAGGCCGTGGTTGAAGCCAATGGCGATATTATTGAATAAAGGATTATGACAGCATTCAGCAACTTAAACAAGGAGACCGTCCAGAAGAGATGCAGGAGATTCCGAAGTCGTCTTAGGCCGTGGTTGAAGCCAATGGCGATATTATTGAATAAAGGATTATGGCAGCATTCAGCAACTTAAACAAGGAGACCGTCCAGAAGAGATGCAGGAGATTCCGAAGTCGTCTTAGGCCGTGGTTGAAGCCAATGGCGATATTATTGAATAAAGGATTATGACAGCATTCAGCAACTTAAACAAGGAGACCGTCCAGAAGAGATGCAGGAGATTCCGAAGACGTCTTAGGCCGTGGTTGAAGCCAATGGCGATATTATTGAATAAAGGATTATGACAGCATTCAGCAACTTAAACAAGGAGACCGTCCAGAAGAGATGCAGGAGATTCCGAAGTCGTCTTAGGCCGTGGTTGAAGCCAATGGCGATATTATTGAATAAAGGATTATGACAGCATTCAGCAACTTAAACAAGGAGACCGTCCAGAAGAGATGCAGGAGATTCCGAAGTCGTCTTAGACCGTGGTTGAAGCCAATGGCGATATTATTGAATAAAGGATTATGGCAGCATTCAGCAACTTAAACAAGGAGACCGTCCAGAAGAGATGCAGGAGATTCCGAAGTCGTCTTAGGCCGTGGTTGAAGCCAATGGCGATATTATTGAATAAAGGATTATGACAGCATACAGCAACTTAAACAAGGAGACCGTCCAGAAGAGATGCAGGAGATTCCGAAGTCGTCTTAGGCCGTGGTTGAAGCCAATGGCGATATTATTGAATAAAGGATTATGACAGAATTCAGCAACTTAAACAAGGAGACCGTCCAGAAGAGATGCAGGAGATTCCGAAGTCGTCTTAGGCCGTGGTTGAAGCCAATGGCGATATTATTGAATAAAGGATTATGGCAGCATTCAGCAACTTAAACAAGGAGACCGTCCAGAAGAGATGCAGGAGATTCCGAAGTCGTCTTAGGCCGTGGTTGAAGCCAATGGCGATATTATTGAATAAAGGATTATGACAGCATACAGCAACTTAAACAAGGAGACCGTCCAGAAGAGATGCAGGAGATTCCGAAGTCGTCTTAGGCCGTGGTTGAAGCCAATGGCGATATTATTGAATAAAGGATTATGACAGCATTCAGCAACTTAAACAAGGAGACCGTCCAGAAGAGATGCAGGAGATTCCGAAGTCGTCTTAGGCCGTGGTTGAAGCCAATGGCGATATTATTGAATAAAGGATTATGACAGCATTCAGCAACTTAAACAAGGAGACCGTCCAGAAGAGATGCAGGAGATTCCGAAGTCGTCTTAGGCCGTGGTTGAAGCCAATGGCGATATTATTGAATAAAGGATTATGACAGCATTCAGCAACTTAAACAAGGAGACCGTCCAGAAGAGATGCAGGAGATTCCGAAGTCGTCTTAGGCCGTGGTTGAAGCCAATGGCGATATTATTGAATAAAGGATTATGACAGCATTCAGCAACTTAAACAAGGAGAACGTCCAGAAGAGATGCAGGAGATTCCGAAGTCGTCTTAGGCCGTGGTTGAAGCCAATGGCGATATTATTGAATAAAGGATTATGACAGCATTCAGCAACTTAAACAAGGAGACCGTCCAGAAGAGATGCAGGAGATTCCGAAGTCGTCTTAGGCCGTGGTTGAAGCCAATGGCGATATTATTGAATAAAGGATTATGACAGCATTCAGCAACTTAAACAAGGAGACCGTCCAGAAGAGATGCAGGAGATTCCGAAGTCGTCTTAGGCCGTGGTTGAAGCCAATGGCGATATTATTGAATAAAGGATTATGACAGCATTCAGCAACTTAAACAAGGAGACCGTCCAGAAGAGATGCAGGAGATTCCGAAGTCGTCTTAGGCCGTGGTTGAAGCCAATGGCGATATTATTGAATAAAGGATTATGACAGCATTCAGCAACTTAAACAAGGAGACCGTCCAGAAGAGATGCAGGAGATTCCGAAGTCGTCTTAGGCCGTGGTTGAAGCCAATGGCGATATTATTGAATAAAGGATTATGACAGCATTCAGCAACTTAAACAAGGAGACCGTCCAGAAGAGATGCAGGAGATTCCGAAGTCGTCTTAGGCCGTGGTTGAAGCCAATGGCGATATTATTGAATAAAGGATTATGACAGCATTCAGCAACTTAAACAAGGAGACCGTCCAGAAGAGATGCAGGAGATTCCGAAGTCGTCTTAGGCCGTGGTTGAAGCCAATGGCGATATTATTGAATAAAGGATTATGACAGCATTCAGCAACTTAAACAAGGAGACCGTCCAGAAGAGATGCAGGAGATTCCGAAGTCGTCTTAGGCCGTGGTTGAAGCCAATGGCGATATTATTGAATAAAGGATTATGGCAGCATTCAGCAACTTAAACAAGGAGACCGTCCAGAAGAGATGCAGGAGATTCCGAAGTCGTCTTAGGCCGTGGTTGAAGCCAATGGCGATATTATTGAATAAAGGATTATGACAGCATTCAGCAACTTAAACAAGGAGACCGTCCAGAAGAGATGCAGGAGATTCCGAAGTCGTCTTAGGCCGTGGTTGAAGCCAATGGCGATATTATTGAATAAAGGATTATGGCAGCATTCAGCAACTTAAACAAGGAGACCGTCCAGAAGAGATGCAGGAGATTCCGAAGTCGTCTTAGGCCGTGGTTGAAGCCAATGGCGATATTATTGAATAAAGGATTATGACAGCATTCAGCAACTTAAACAAGGAGACCGTCCAGAAGAGATGCAGGAGATTCCGAAGTCGTCTTAGGCCGTGGTTGAAGCCAATGGCGATATTATTGAATAAAGGATTATGACAGCATTCAGCAACTTAAACAAGGAGACCGTCCAGAA
Organism: Acanthosepion esculentum; assembly: GCA_964036315.1. NCBI lineage: Eukaryota > Metazoa > Mollusca > Cephalopoda > Sepiida > Sepiidae > Acanthosepion > Acanthosepion esculentum. The sequence continues at coordinate 87,410,291 of OZ038497.1, read as the reverse complement.
GAGATGCAGGAGATTCCGAAGTCGTCTTAGGCCGTGGTTGAAGCCAATGGCGATATTATTGAATAAAGGATTATGGCAGCATTCAGCAACTTAAACAAGGAGACCGTCCAGAAGAGATGCAGGAGATTCCGAAGTCGTCTTAGGCCGTGGTTGAAGCCAATGGCGATATTATTGAATAAAGGATTATGGCAGCATTCAGCAACTTAAACAAGGAGACCGTCCAGAAGAGATGCAGGAGATTCCGAAGTCGTCTTAGGCCGTGGTTGAAGCCAATGGCGATATTATTGAATAAAGGATTATGGCAGCATTCAGCAACTTAAACAAGGAGACCGTCCAGAAGAGATGCAGGAGATTCCGAAGTCGTCTTAGGCCGTGGTTGAAGCCAATGGCGATATTATTGAATAAAGGATTATGACAGCATTCAGCAACTTAAACAAGGAGACCGTCCAGAAGAGATGCAGGAGATTCCGAAGTCGTCTTAGGCCGTGGTTGAAGCCAATGGCGATATTATTGAATAAAGGATTATGGCAGCATTCAGCAACTTAAACAAGGAGACCGTCCAGAAGAGATGCAGGAGATTCCGAAGTCGTCTTAGGCCGTGGTTGAAGCCAATGGCGATATTATTGAATAAAGGATTATGACAGCATTCAGCAACTTAAACAAGGAGACCGTCCAGAAGAGATGCAGGAGATTCCGAAGTCGTCTTAGGCCGTGGTTGAAGCCAATGGCGATATTATTGAATAAAGGATTATGGCAGCATTCAGCAACTTAAACAAGGAGACCGTCCAGAAGAGATGCAGGAGATTCCGAAGTCGTCTTAGGCCGTGGTTGAAGCCAATGGCGATATTATTGAATAAAGGATTATGACAGCATTCAGCAACTTAAACAAGGAGACCGTCCAGAAGAGATGCAGGAGATTCCGAAGTCGTCTTAGGCCGTGGTTGAAGCCAATGGCGATATTATTGAATAAAGGATTATGACAGCATTCAGCAACTTAAACAAGGAGACCGTCCAGAAGAGATGCAGGAGATTCCGAAGTCGTCTTAGGCCGTGGTTGAAGCCAATGGCGATATTATTGAATAAAGGATTATGACAGCATTCAGCAACTTAAACAAGGAGACCGTCCAGAAGAGATACAGGAGATTCCGAAGTCGTCTTAGGCCGTGGTTGAAGCCAATGGCGATATTATTGAATAAAGGATTATGACAGCATTCAGCAACTTAAACAAGGAGACCGTCCAGAAGAGATGCAGGAGATTCCGAAGTCGTCTTAGGCCGTGGTTGAAGCCAATGGCGATATTATTGAATAAAGGATTATGGCAGCATTCAGCAACTTAAACAAGGAGACCGTCCAGAAGAGATGCAGGAGATTCCGAAGTCGTCTTAGGCCGTGGTTGAAGCCAATGGCGATATTATTGAATAAAGGATTATGGCAGCATTCAGCAACTTAAACAAGGAGACCGTCCAGAAGAGATGCAGGAGATTCCGAAGTCGTCTTAGGCCGTGGTTGAAGCCAATGGCGATATTATTGAATAAAGGATTATGGCAGCATTCAGCAACTTAAACAAGGAGACCGTCCAGAAGAGATGCAGGAGATTCCGAAGTCGTCTTAGGCCGTGGTTGAAGCCAATGGCGATATTATTGAATAAAGGATTATGGCAGCATTCAGCAACTTAAACAAGGAGACCGTCCAGAAGAGATGCAGGAGATTCCGAAGTCGTCTTAGGCCGTGGTTGAAGCCAATGGCGATATTATTGAATAAAGGATTATGACAGCATTCAGCAACTTAAACAAGGAGACCGTCCAGAAGAGATGCAGGAGATTCCGAAGTCGTCTTAGGCCGTGGTTGAAGCCAATGGCGATATTATTGAATAAAGGATTATGGCAGCATTCAGCAACTTAAACAAGGAGACCGTCCAGAAGAGATGCAGGAGATTCCGAAGTCGTCTTAGGCCGTGGTTGAAGCCAATGGCGATATTATTGAATAAAGGATTATGACAGCATTCAGCAACTTAAACAAGGAGACCGTCCAGAAGAGATGCAGGAGATTCCGAAGTCGTCTTAGGCCGTGGTTGAAGCCAATGGCGATATTATTGAATAAAGGATTATGACAGCATTCAGCAACTTAAACAAGGAGACCGTCCAGAAGAGATGCAGGAGATTCCGAAGTCGTCTTAGGCCGTGGTTGAAGCCAATGGCGATATTATTGAATAAAGGATTATGACAGCATTCAGCAACTTAAACAAGGAGAACGTCCAGAAGAGATGCAGGAGATTCCGAAGTCGTCTTAGGCCGTGGTTGAAGCCAATGGCGATATTATTGAATAAAGGATTATGACAGCATTCAGCAACTTAAACAAGGAGACCGTCCAGAAGAGATGCAGGAGATTCCGAAGTCGTCTTAGGCCGTGGTTGAAGCCAATGGCGATATTATTGAATAAAGGATTATGGCAGCATTCAGCAACTTAAACAAGGAGACCGTCCAGAAGAGATGCAGGAGATTCCGAAGTCGTCTTAGGCCGTGGTTGAAGCCAATGGCGATATTATTGAATAAAGGATTATGGCAGCATTCAGCAACTTAAACAAGGAGAACGTCCAGAAGAGATGCAGGAGATTCCGAAGTCGTCTTAGGCCGTGGTTGAAGCCAATGGCGATATTATTGAATAAAGGATTATGGCAGCATTCAGCAACTTAAACAAGGAGACCGTCCAGAAGAGATGCAGGAGATTCCGAAGTCGTCTTAGGCCGTGTTTGAAGCCAATGGCGATATTATTGAATAAAGGATTATGACAGCATTCAGCAACTTAAACAAGGAGACCGTCCAGAAGAGATGCAGGAGATTCCGAAGTCGTCTTAGGCCGTGGTTGAAGCCAATGGCGATATTATTGAATAAAGGATTATGATAGCATTCAGCAACTTAAACAAGGAGACCGTCCAGAAGAGATGCAGGAGATTCCGAAGTCGTCTTAGGCCGTGGTTGAAGCCAATGGCGATATTATTGAATAAAGGATTATGGCAGCATTCAGCAACTTAAACAAGGAGACCGTCCAGAAGAGATGCAGGAGATTCCGAAGTCGTCTTAGGCCGTGGTTGAAGCCAATGGCGATATTATTGAATAAAGGATTATGACAGCATTCAGCAACTTAAACAAGGAGACCGTCCAGAAGAGATGCAGGAGATTCCGAAGTCGTCTTAGGCCGTGGTTGAAGCCAATGGCGATATTATTGAATAAAGGATTATGACAGCATTCAGCAACTTAAACAAGGAGACCGTCCAGAAGAGATGCAGGAGATTCCGAAGTTGTCTTAGGCCGTGGTTGAAGCCAATGGCGATATTATTGAATAAAGGATTATGGCAGCATTCAGCAACTTAAACAAGGAGACCGTCCAGAAGAGATGCAGGAGATTCCGAAGTCGTCTTAGGCCGTGGTTGAAGCCAATGGCGATATTATTGAATAAAGGATTATGGCAGCATTCAGCAACTTAAACAAGGAGACCGTCCAGAAGAGATGCAGGAGATTCCGAAGTCGTCTTAGGCCGTGGTTGAAGCCAATGGCGATATTATTGAATAAAGGATTATGACAGCATTCAGCAACTTAAACAAGGAGACAATCCAGAAGAGATGCAGGAGATTCCGAAGTCGTCTTAGGCCGTGGTTGAAGCCAATGGCGATATTATTGAATAAAGGATTATGACAGCATTCAGCAACTTAAACAAGGAGACCGTCCAGAAGAGATGCAGGAGATTCCGAAGTCGTTTTAGGCCGTGGTTGAAGCCAATGGCGATATTATTGAATAAAGGATTATGACAGCATTCAGCAACTTAAACAAGGAGAACGTCCAGAAGAGATGCAGGAGATTCCGAAGTCGTCTTAGGCCGTGGTTGAAGCCAATGGCGATATTATTGAATAAAGGATTATGACAGCATTCAGCAACTTAAACAAGGAGACCGTCCAGAAGAGATGCAGGAGATTCCGAAGTCGTCTTAGGCCGTGGTTGAAGCCAATGGCGATATTATTGAATAAAGGATTATGGCAGCATTCAGCAACTTAAACAAGGAGACCGTCCAGAAGAGATGCAGGAGATTCCGAAGTCGTCTTAGGCCGTGGTTGAAGCCAATGGCGATATTATTGAATAAAGGATTATGGCAGCATTCAGCAACTTAAACAAGGAGACCTTCCAGAAGAGATGCAGGAGATTCCGAAGTCGTCTTAGGCCGTGGTTGAAGCCAATGGCGATATTATTGAATAAAGGATTATGACAGCATTCAGCAACTTAAACAAGGAGACCGTCCAGAAGAGATGCAGGAGATTCCGAAGTCGTCTTAGGCCGTGGTTGAAGCCAATGGCGATATTATTGAATAAAGGATTATGATAGCATTCAGCAACTTAAACAAGGAGACCGTCCAGAAGAGATGCAGGAGATTCCGAAGTCGTCTTAGGCCGTGGTTGAAGCCAATGGCGATATTATTGAATAAAGGATTATGGCAGCATTCAGCAACTTAAACAAGGAGACCGTCCAGAAGAGATGCAGGAGATTCCGAAGTCGTCTTAGGCCGTGGTTGAAGCCAATGGGGATATTATTGAATAAAGGATTATGACAGCATTCAGCAACTTAAACAAGGAGACCGTCCAGAAGAGATGCAGGAGATTCCGAAGTCGTCTTAGGCCGTGGTTGAAGCCAATGGCGATATTATTGAATAAAGGATTATGACAGCATACAGCAACTTAAACAAGGAGACCGACCACAAGAGATGCAGGAGATTCCGAAGACGTCTTAGGCCGTGGTTGAAGCCAATGGCGATATTATTGAATAAAGGATTATGACAGCATTCAGCAACTTAAACAAGGAGACCGTCCAGAAGAGATGCAGGAGATTCCGAAGTCGTCTTAGGCCGTGGTTGAAGCCAATGGCGATATTATTGAATAAAGGATTATGACAGCATTCAGAAACTTAAACAAGGAGACCGTCCAGAAGAGATGCAGGAGATTCCGAAGTCGTCTTAGGCCGTGGTTGAAGCCAATGGCGATATTATTGAATAAAGGATTATGACAGCATTCAGCAACTTAAACAAGGAGACCGTCCAGAAGAGATGCAGGAGATTCCGAAGTCGTCTTAGGCCGTGGTTGAAGCCAATGGCGATATTATTGAATAAAGGATTATGACAGCATTCAGCAACTTAAACAAGGAGACCGTCCAGAAGAGATGCAGGAGATTCCGAAGTCGTCTTAGGCCGTGGTTGAAGCCAATGGCGATATTATTGAATAAAGGATTATGACAGCATTCAGCAACTTAAACAAGGAGACCGTCCAGAAGAGATGCAGGAGATTCCGAAGTCGTCTTAGGCCGTGGTTGAAGCGAATGGCGATATTATTGAATAAAGGATTATGACAGCATTCAGCAACTTAAACAAGGAGACCGTCCAGAAGAGATGCAGGAGATTCCGAAGTCGTCTTAGGCCGTGGTTGAAGCCAATGGCGATATTATTGAATAAAGGATTATGGCAGCATTCAGCAACTTAAACAAGGAGACCGTCCAGAAGAGATGCAGGAGATTCCGAAGTCGTCTTAGGCCGTGGTTGAAGCCAATGGCGATATTATTGAATAAAGGATTATGACAGCATTCAGCAACTTAAACAAGGAGACCGTCCAGAAGAGATGCAGGAGATTCCGAAGTCGTCTTAGGCCGTGGTTGAAGCCAATGGCGATATTATTGAATAAAGGATTATGACAGCATTCAGCAACTTAAACAAGGAGACCGTCCAGAAGAGATGCAGGAGATTCCGAAGTCGTCTTAGGCCGTGGTTGAAGCCAATGGCGATATTATTGAATAAAGGATTATGACAGCATTCAGCAACTTAAACAAGGAGACCGTCCAGAAGAGATGCAGGAGATTCCGAAGTCGTCTTAGGCCGTGGTTGAAGCCAATGGCGATATTATTGAATAAAGGATTATGGCAGCATTCAGCAACTTAAACAAGGAGACCGTCCAGAAGAGATGCAGGAGATTCCGAAGTCGTCTTAGGCCGTGGTTGAAGCCAATGGCGATATTATTGAATAAAGGATTATGACAGCATTCAGCAACTTAAACAAGGAGACCGTCCAGAAGAGATGCAGGAGATTCCGAAGTCGTCTTAGGCCGTGGTTGAAGCCAATGGCGATATTATTGAATAAAGGATCATGACAGCATACAGCAACTTAAACAAGGAGACCGACCACAAGAGATGCAGGAGATTCCGAAGACGTCTGAGGCCGTGGTTGAAGCCAATGGCGATATTATTGAATAAAGGATTATGACAGCATTCAGCAACTTAAACAAGGAGACCGTCCAGAAGAGATGCAGGAGATTCCGAAGACGTCTTAGGCCGTGGTTGAAGCCAATGGCGATATTATTGAATAAAGGATTATGGCAGCATTCAGCAACTTAAACAAGGAGACCGTCCAGATGAGATGCAGGAGATTCCGAAGTCGTCTTAGGCCGTGGTTGAAGCCAATGGCGATATTATTGAATAAAGGATTATGGCAGCATTCAGCAACTTAAACAAGGAGACCGTCCAGAAGAGATGCAGGAGATTCTGAAATCGTCTTAGGCCGTGGTTGAAGCCAATGGCGATATTATTGAATAAAGGATTATGACAGCATTCAGCAACTTAAACAAGGAGACCGTCCAGAAGAGATGCAGGAGATTCCGAAGTCGTCTTAGGCCGTGGTTGAAGCCAATGGCGATATTATTGAATAAAGGATTATGACAGCATTCAGCAACTTAAACAAGGAGACCGTCCAGAAGAGATGCAGGAGATTCCGAAGTCGTCTTAGGCCGTGGTTGAAGCCAATGGCGATATTATTGAATAAAGGATTATGGCAGCATTCAGCAACTTAAACAAGGAGACCGTCCAGAAGAGATGCAGGAGATTCCGAAGTCGTCTTAGGCCGTGGTTGAAGCCAATGGCGATATTATTGAATAAAGGATTATGACAGCATTCAGCAACTTAAACAAGGAGACCGTCCAGAAGAGATGCAGGAGATTCCGAAGTCGTCTTAGGCCGTGGTTGAAGCCAATGGCGATATTATTGAATAAAGGATTATGACAGCATTCAGCAACTTAAACAAGGAGACCGTCCAGAAGAGATGCAGGAGATTCCGAAGTCGTCTTAGGCCGTGGTTGAAGCCAATGGCGATATTATTGAATAAAGGATTATGGCAGCATTCAGCAACTTAAACAAGGAGACCGTCCAGAAGAGATGCAGGAGATTCCGAAGTCGTCTTAGGCCGTGGTTGAAGCCAATGGCGATATTATTGAATAAAGGATTATGGCAGCATTCAGCAACTTAAACAAGGAGACCGTCCAGAAGAGATGCAGGAGATTCTGAAATCGTCTTAGGCCGTGGTTGAAGCCAATGGCGATATTATTGAATAAAGGATTATGACAGCATTCAGCAACTTAAACAAGGAGACCGTCCAGAAGAGATGCAGGAGATTCCGAAGTCGTCTTAGGCCGTGGTTGAAGCCAATGGCGATATTATTGAATAAAGGATTATGACAGCATTCAGCAACTTAAACAAGGAGACCGTCCAGAAGAGATGCAGGAGATTCCGAAGTCGTCTTAGGCTGTGGTTGAAGCCAATGGCGATATTATTGAATAAAGGATTATGACAGCATTCAGCAACTTAAACAAGGAGACCGTCCAGAAGAGATGCAGGAGATTCCGAAGTCGTCTTAGGCCGTGGTTGAAGCCAATGGCGATATTATTGAATAAAGGATTATGACAGCATTCAGCAACTTAAACAAGGAGACCGTCCAGAAGAGATGCAGGAGATTCCGAAGTCGTCTTAGGCCGTGGTTGAAGCCAATGGCGATATTATTGAATAAAGGATTATGGCAGCATTCAGCAACTTAAACAAGGAGACCGTCCAGAAGAGATGCAGGAGATTCCGAAGTCGTCTTAGGCCGTGGTTGAAGCCAATGGCGATATTATTGAATAAAGGATTATGGCAGCATTCAGCAACTTAAACAAGGAGACCGTCCAGAAGAGATGCAGGAGATTCCGAAGTCGTCTTAGGCCGTGGTTGAAGCCAATGGCGATATTATTGAATAAAGGATTATGACAGCATTCAGCAACTTAAACAAGGAGACCGTCCAGAAGAGATGCAGGAGATTCCGAAGTCGTCTTAGGCCGTGGTTGAAGCCAATGGCGATATTATTGAATAAAGGATTATGATAGCATTCAGCAACTTAAACAAGGAGACCGTCCAGAAGAGATGCAGGAGATTCCGAAGTCGTCTTAGGCCGTGGTTGAAGCCAATGGCGATATTATTGAATAAAGGATTATGGCAGCATTCAGCAACTTAAACAAGGAGACCGTCCAGAAGAGATGCAGGAGATTCCGAAGTCGTCTTAGGCCGTGGTTGAAGCCAATGGGGATATTATTGAATAAAGGATTATGACAGCATTCAGCAACTTAAACAAGGAGACCGTCCAGAAGAGATGCAGGAGATTCCGAAGTCGTCTTAGGCCGTGGTTGAAGCCAATGGCGATATTATTGAATAAAGGATTATGACAGCATACAGCAACTTAAACAAGGAGACCGACCACAAGAGATGCAGGAGATTCCGAAGACGTCTTAGGCCGTGGTTGAAGCCAATGGCGATATTATTGAATAAAGGATTATGACAGCATTCAGCAACTTAAACAAGGAGACCGTCCAGAAGAGATGCAGGAGATTCCGAAGTCGTCTTAGGCCGTGGTTGAAGCCAATGGCGATATTATTGAATAAAGGATTATGACAGCATTCAGAAACTTAAACAAGGAGACCGTCCAGAAGAGATGCAGGAGATTCCGAAGTCGTCTTAGGCCGTGGTTGAAGCCAATGGCGATATTATTGAAAAAAGGATTATGACAGCATTCAGCAACTTAAACAAGGAGACCGTCCAGAAGAGATGCAGGAGATTCCGAAGTCGTCTTAGGCCGTGGTTGAAGCCAATGGCGATATTATTGAATAAAGGATTATGACAGCATTCAGCAACTTAAACAAGGAGACCGTCCAGAAGAGATGCAGGAGATTCCGAAGTCGTCTTAGGCCGTGGTTGAAGCCAATGGCGATATTATTGAATAAAGGATTATGACAGCATTCAGCAACTTAAACAAGGAGACCGTCCAGAAGAGATGCAGGAGATTCC
>OZ038497.1:87267042-87400921 GCA_964036315.1 Acanthosepion esculentum | reverse complement strand
AGCCCAATGGCGATATTATTGAATAAAGGATTATGACAGCATTCAGCAACTTAAACAAGGAGACCGTCCAGAAGAGATGCAGGAGATTCCGAAGTCGTCTTAGGCCGTGGTTGAAGCCAATGGCGATATTATTGAATAAAGGATTATGACAGCATTCAGCAACTTAAACAAGGAGACCGTCCAGAAGAGATGCAGGAGATTCCGAAGTCGTCTTAGGCCGTGGTTGAAGCCAATGGCGATATTATTGAATAAAGGATTATGACAGCATTCAGCAACTTAAACAAGGAGACCGTCCAGAAGAGATGCAGGAGATTCCGAAGTCGTCTTAGGCCGTGGTTGAAGCCAATGGCGATATTATTGAATAAAGGATTATGACAGCATTCAGCAACTTAAACAAGGAGACCGTCCAGAAGAGATGCAGGAGATTCCGAAGTCGTCTTAGGCCGTGGTTGAAGCCAATGGCGATATTATTGAATAAAGGATTATGACAGCATTCAGCAACTTAAACAAGGAGACCGTCCAGAAGAGATGCAGGAGATTCCGAAGTCGTCTTAGGCCGTGGTTGAAGCCAATGGCGATATTATTGAATAAAGGATTATGACAGCATTCAGCAACTTAAACAAGGAGACCGTCCAGAAGAGATGCAGGAGATTCCGAAGTCGTCTTAGGCCGTGGTTGAAGCCAATGGCGATATTATTGAATAAAGGATTATGACAGCATTCAGCAACTTAAACAAGGAGACCGTCCAGAAGAGATGCAGGAGATTCCGAAGTCGTCTTAGGCCGTGGTTGAAGCCAATGGCGATATTATTGAATAAAGGATTATGACAGCATTCAGCAACTTAAACAAGGAGACCGTCCAGAAGAGATGCAGGAGATTCCGAAGTCGTCTTAGGCCGTGGTTGAAGCCAATGGCGATATTATTGAATAAAGGATTATGACAGCATTCAGCAACTTAAACAAGGAGACCGTCCAGAAGAGATGCAGGAGATTCCGAAGTCGTCTTAGGCCGTGGTTGAAGCCAATGGCGATATTATTGAATAAAGGATTATGACAGCATTCAGCAACTTAAACAAGGAGACCGTCCAGAAGAGATGCAGGAGATTCCGAAGTCGTCTTAGGCCGTGGTTGAAGCCAATGGCGATATTATTGAATAAAGGATTATGACAGCATTCAGCAACTTAAACAAGGAGACCGTCCAGAAGAGATGCAGGAGATTCCGAAGTCGTCTTAGGCCGTGGTTGAAGCCAATGGCGATATTATTGAATAAAGGATTATGGCAGCATTCAGCAACTTAAACAAGGAGACCGTCCAGAAGAGATGCAGGAGATTCCGAAGTCGTCTTAGGCCGTGGTTGAAGCCAATGGCGATATTATTGAATAAAGGATTATGACAGCATTCAGCAACTTAAACAAGGAGACCGTCCAGAAGAGATGCAGGAGATTCCGAAGTCGTCTTAGGCCGTGGTTGAAGCCAATGGCGATATTATTGAATAAAGGATTATGACAGCATTCAGCAACTTAAACAAGGAGACCGTCCAGAAGAGATGCAGGAGATTCCGAAGTCGTCTTAGGCCGTGGTTGAAGCCAATGGCGATATTATTGAATAAAGGATTATGACAGCATTCAGCAACTTAAACAAGGAGACCGTCCAGAAGAGATGCAGGAGATTCCGAAGTCGTCTTAGGCCGTGGTTGAAGCCAATGGCGATATTATTGAATAAAGGATTATGACAGCATTCAGCAACTTAAACAAGGAGACCGTCCAGAAGAGATGCAGGAGATTCCGAAGTCGTCTTAGGCCGTGGTTGAAGCCAATGGCGATATTATTGAATAAAGGATTATGACAGCATTCAGCAACTTAAACAAGGAGACCGTCCAGAAGAGATGCAGGAGATTCCGAAGTCGTCTTAGGCCGTGGTTGAAGCCAATGGCGATATTATTGAATAAAGGATTATGACAGCATTCAGCAACTTAAACAAGGAGACCGTCCAGAAGAGATGCAGGAGATTCCGAAGTCGTCTTAGGCCGTGGTTGAAGCCAATGGCGATATTATTGAATAAAGGATTATGACAGCATTCAGCAACTTAAACAAGGAGACCGTCCAGAAGAGATGCAGGAGATTCCGAAGTCGTCTTAGGCCGTGGTTGAAGCCAATGGCGATATTATTGAATAAAGGATTATGGCAGCATTCAGCAACTTAAACAAGGAGACCGTCCAGAAGAGATGCAGGAGATTCCGAAGTCGTCTTAGGCCGTGGTTGAAGCCAATGGCGATATTATTGAATAAAGGATTATGACAGCATTCAGCAACTTAAACAAGGAGACCGTCCAGAAGAGATGCAGGAGATTCCGAAGTCGTCTTAGGCCGTGGTTGAAGCCAATGGCGATATTATTGAATAAAGGATTATGACAGCATTCAGCAACTTAAACAAGGAGACCGTCCAGAAGAGATGCAGGAGATTCCGAAGTCGTCTTAGGCCGTGGTTGAAGCCAATGGCGATATTATTGAATAAAGGATTATGACAGCATTCAGCAACTTAAACAAGGAGACCGTCCAGAAGAGATGCAGGAGATTCCGAAGTCGTCTTAGGCCGTGGTTGAAGCCAATGGCGATATTATTGAATAAAGGATTATGACAGCATTCAGCAACTTAAACAAGGAGACCGTCCAGAAGAGATGCAGGAGATTCCGAAGTCGTCTTAGGCCGTGGTTGAAGCCAATGGCGATATTATTGAATAAAGGATTATGACAGCATTCAGCAACTTAAACAAGGAGACCGTCCAGAAGAGATGCAGGAGATTCCTGAAGTCGTCTTAGGCCGTGGTTGAAGCCAATGGCGATATTATTGAATAAAGGATTATGACAGCATTCAGCAACTTAAACAAGGAGACCGTCCAGAAGAGATGCAGGAGATTCTGAAATCGTCTTAGGCCGTGGTTGAAGCCAATGGCGATATTATTGAATAAAGGATTATGACAGCATTCAGCAACTTAAACAAGGAGACCGTCCAGAAGAGATGCAGGAGATTCTGAAATCGTCTTAGGCCGTGGTTGAAGCCAATGGCGATATTATTGAATAAAGGATTATGACAGCATTCAGCAACTTAAACAAGGAGACCGTCCAGAAGAGATGCAGGAGATTCTGAAATCGTCTTAGGCCGTGGTTGAAGCCAATGGCGATATTATTGAATAAAGGATTATGACAGCATTCAGCAACTTAAACAAGGAGACCGTCCAGAAGAGATGCAGGAGATTCCGAAAGTCGTCTTAGGCCGTGGTTGAAGCCAATGGCGATATTATTGAATAAAGGATTATGACAGCATTCAGCAACTTAAACAAGGAGACCGTCCAGAAGAGATGCAGGAGATTCCGAAGTCGTCTTAGGCCGTGGTTGAAGCCAATGGCGATATTATTGAATAAAGGATTATGACAGCATTCAGCAACTTAAACAAGGAGACCGTCCAGAAGAGATGCAGGAGATTCCGAAGTCGTCTTAGGCCGTGGTTGAAGCCAATGGCGATATTATTGAATAAAGGATTATGACAGCATTCAGCAACTTAAACAAGGAGACCGTCCAGAAGAGATGCAGGAGATTCCGAAGTCGTCTTAGGCCGTGGTTGAAGCCAATGGCGATATTATTGAATAAAGGATTATGACAGCATTCAGCAACTTAAACAAGGAGACCGTCCAGAAGAGATGCAGGAGATTCCGAAGTCGTCTTAGGCCGTGGTTGAAGCCAATGGCGATATTATTGAATAAAGGATTATGACAGCATTCAGCAACTTAAACAAGGAGACCGTCCAGAAGAGATGCAGGAGATTCCGAAGTCGTCTTAGGCCGTGGTTGAAGCCAATGGCGATATTATTGAATAAAGGATTATGACAGCATTCAGCAACTTAAACAAGGAGACCGTCCAGAAGAGATGCAGGAGATTCCGAAGTCGTCTTAGGCACGTGGTTGAAGCCAATGGCGATATTATTGAATAAAGGATTATGACAGCATTCAGCAACTTAAACAAGGAGACCGTCCAGAAGAGATGCAGGAGATTCCGAAGTCGTCTTAGGCCGTGGTTGAAGCCAATGGCGATATTATTGAATAAAGGATTATGACAGCATTCAGCAACTTAAACAAGGAGACCGTCCAGAAGAGATGCAGGAGATTCCGAAGTCGTCTTAGGCCGTGGTTGAAGCCAATGGCGATATTATTGAATAAAGGATTATGACAGCATTCAGCAACTTAAACAAGGAGACCGTCCAGAAGAGATGCAGGAGATTCCGAAGTCGTCTTAGGCCGTGGTTGAAGCCAATGGCGATATTATTGAATAAAGGATTATGACAGCATTCAGCAACTTAAACAAGGAGACCGTCCAGAAGAGATGCAGGAGATTCCGAAGTCGTCTTAGGCCGTGGTTGAAGCCAATGGCGATATTATTGAATAAAGGATTATGACAGCATTCAGCAACTTAAACAAGGAGACCGTCCAGAAGAGATGCAGGAGATTCCGAAGTCGTCTTAGGCCGTGGTTGAAGCCAATGGCGATATTATTGAATAAAGGATTATGACAGCATTCAGCAACTTAAACAAGGAGACCGTCCAGAAGAGATGCAGGAGATTCCGAAGTCGTCTTAGGCCGTGGTTGAAGCCAATGGCGATATTATTGAATAAAGGATTATGACAGCATTCAGCAACTTAAACAAGGAGACCGTCCAGAAGAGATGCAGGAGATTCCGAAGTCGTCTTAGGCCGTGGTTGAAGCCAATGGCGATATTATTGAATAAAGGATTATGACAGCATTCAGCAACTTAAACAAGGAGACCGTCCAGAAGAGATGCAGGAGATTCCGAAGTCGTCTTAGGCCGTGGTTGAAGCCAATGGCGATATTATTGAATAAAGGATTATGACAGCATTCAGCAACTTAAACAAGGAGACCGTCCAGAAGAGATGCAGGAGATTCCGAAGTCGTCTTAGGCCGTGGTTGAAGCCAATGGCGATATTATTGAATAAAGGATTATGACAGCATTCAGCAACTTAAACAAGGAGACCGTCCAGAAGAGATGCAGGAGATTCCGAAGTCGTCTTAGGCCGTGGTTGAAGCCAATGGCGATATTATTGAATAAAGGATTATGACAGCATTCAGCAACTTAAACAAGGAGACCGTCCAGAAGAGATGCAGGAGATTCCGAAGTCGTCTTAGGCCGTGGTTGAAGCCAATGGCGATATTATTGAATAAAGGATTATGACAGCATTCAGCAACTTAAACAAGGAGACCGTCCAGAAGAGATGCAGGAGATTCCGAAGTCGTCTTAGGCCGTGGTTGAAGCCAATGGCGATATTATTGAATAAAGGATTATGACAGCATTCAGCAACTTAAACAAGGAGACCGTCCAGAAGAGATGCAGGAGATTCCGAAGTCGTCTTAGGCCGTGGTTGAAGCCAATGGCGATATTATTGAATAAAGGATTATGACAGCATTCAGCAACTTAAACAAGGAGACCGTCCAGAAGAGATGCAGGAGATTCCGAAGTCGTCTTAGGCCGTGGTTGAAGCCAATGGCGATATTATTGAATAAAGGATTATGACAGCATTCAGCAACTTAAACAAGGAGACCGTCCAGAAGAGATGCAGGAGATTCCGAAGTCGTCTTAGGCCGTGGTTGAAGCCAATGGCGATATTATTGAATAAAGGATTATGACAGCATTCAGCAACTTAAACAAGGAGACCGTCCAGAAGAGATGCAGGAGATTCCGAAGTCGTCTTAGGCCGTGGTTGAAGCCAATGGCGATATTATTGAATAAAGGATTATGACAGCATTCAGCAACTTAAACAAGGAGACCGTCCAGAAGAGATGCAGGAGATTCCGAAGTCGTCTTAGGCCGTGGTTGAAGCCAATGGCGATATTATTGAATAAAGGATTATGACAGCATTCAGCAACTTAAACAAGGAGACCGTCCAGAAGAGATGCAGGAGATTCCGAAGTCGTCTTAGGCCGTGGTTGAAGCCAATGGCGATATTATTGAATAAAGGATTATGACAGCATTCAGCAACTTAAACAAGGAGACCGTCCAGAAGAGATGCAGGAGATTCCGAAGTCGTCTTAGGCCGTGGTTGAAGCCAATGGCGATATTATTGAATAAAGGATTATGACAGCATTCAGCAACTTAAACAAGGAGACCGTCCAGAAGAGATGCAGGAGATTCCGAAGTCGTCTTAGGCCGTGGTTGAAGCCAATGGCGATATTATTGAATAAAGGATTATGACAGCATTCAGCAACTTAAACAAGGAGACCGTCCAGAAGAGATGCAGGAGATTCCGAAGTCGTCTTAGGCCGTGGTTGAAGCCAATGGCGATATTATTGAATAAAGGATTATGACAGCATTCAGCAACTTAAACAAGGAGACCGTCCAGAAGAGATGCAGGAGATTCCGAAGTCGTCTTAGGCCGTGGTTGAAGCCAATGGCGATATTATTGAATAAAGGATTATGACAGCATTCAGCAACTTAAACAAGGAGACCGTCCAGAAGAGATGCAGGAGATTCCGAAGTCGTCTTAGGCCGTGGTTGAAGCCAATGGCGATATTATTGAATAAAGGATTATGACAGCATTCAGCAACTTAAACAAGGAGACCGTCCAGAAGAGATGCAGGAGATTCCGAAGTCGTCTTAGGCCGTGGTTGAAGCCAATGGCGATATTATTGAATAAAGGATTATGACAGCATTCAGCAACTTAAACAAGGAGACCGTCCAGAAGAGATGCAGGAGATTCCGAAGTCGTCTTAGGCCGTGGTTGAAGCCAATGGCGATATTATTGAATAAAGGATTATGACAGCATTCAGCAACTTAAACAAGGAGACCGTCCAGAAGAGATGCAGGAGATTCCGAAGTCGTCTTAGGCCGTGGTTGAAGCCAATGGCGATATTATTGAATAAAGGATTATGACAGCATTCAGCAACTTAAACAAGGAGACCGTCCAGAAGAGATGCAGGAGATTCCGAAGTCGTCTTAGGCCGTGGTTGAAGCCAATGGCGATATTATTGAATAAAGGATTATGACAGCATTCAGCAACTTAAACAAGGAGACCGTCCAGAAGAGATGCAGGAGATTCCGAAGTCGTCTTAGGCCGTGGTTGAAGCCAATGGCGATATTATTGAATAAAGGATTATGACAGCATTCAGCAACTTAAACAAGGAGACCGTCCAGAAGAGATGCAGGAGATTCCGAAGTCGTCTTAGGCCGTGGTTGAAGCCAATGGCGATATTATTGAATAAAGGATTATGACAGCATTCAGCAACTTAAACAAGGAGACCGTCCAGAAGAGATGCAGGAGATTCCGAAGTCGTCTTAGGCCGTGGTTGAAGCCAATGGCGATATTATTGAATAAAGGATTATGACAGCATTCAGCAACTTAAACAAGGAGACCGTCCAGAAGAGATGCAGGAGATTCCGAAGTCGTCTTAGGCCGTGGTTGAAGCCAATGGCGATATTATTGAATAAAGGATTATGACAGCATTCAGCAACTTAAACAAGGAGACCGTCCAGAAGAGATGCAGGAGATTCCGAAGTCGTCTTAGGCCGTGGTTGAAGCCAATGGCGATATTATTGAATAAAGGATTATGACAGCATTCAGCAACTTAAACAAGGAGACCGTCCAGAAGAGATGCAGGAGATTCCGAAGTCGTCTTAGGCCGTGGTTGAAGCCAATGGCGATATTATTGAATAAAGGATTATGACAGCATTCAGCAACTTAAACAAGGAGACCGTCCAGAAGAGATGCAGGAGATTCCGAAGTCGTCTTAGGCCGTGGTTGAAGCCAATGGCGATATTATTGAATAAAGGATTATGACAGCATTCAGCAACTTAAACAAGGAGACCGTCCAGAAGAGATGCAGGAGATTCCGAAGTCGTCTTAGGCCGTGGTTGAAGCCAATGGCGATATTATTGAATAAAGGATTATGACAGCATTCAGCAACTTAAACAAGGAGACCGTCCAGAAGAGATGCAGGAGATTCCGAAGTCGTCTTAGGCCGTGGTTGAAGCCAATGGCGATATTATTGAATAAAGGATTATGACAGCATTCAGCAACTTAAACAAGGAGACCGTCCAGAAGAGATGCAGGAGATTCCGAAGTCGTCTTAGGCCGTGGTTGAAGCCAATGGCGATATTATTGAATAAAGGATTATGACAGCATTCAGCAACTTAAACAAGGAGACCGTCCAGAAGAGATGCAGGAGATTCCGAAGTCGTCTTAGGCCGTGGTTGAAGCCAATGGCGATATTATTGAATAAAGGATTATGACAGCATTCAGCAACTTAAACAAGGAGACCGTCCAGAAGAGATGCAGGAGATTCCGAAGTCGTCTTAGGCCGTGGTTGAAGCCAATGGCGATATTATTGAATAAAGGATTATGACAGCATTCAGCAACTTAAACAAGGAGACCGTCCAGAAGAGATGCAGGAGATTCCGAAGTCGTCTTAGGCCGTGGTTGAAGCCAATGGCGATATTATTGAATAAAGGATTATGACAGCATTCAGCAACTTAAACAAGGAGACCGTCCAGAAGAGATGCAGGAGATTCCGAAGTCGTCTTAGGCCGTGGTTGAAGCCAATGGCGATATTATTGAATAAAGGATTATGACAGCATTCAGCAACTTAAACAAGGAGACCGTCCAGAAGAGATGCAGGAGATTCCGAAGTCGTCTTAGGCCGTGGTTGAAGCCAATGGCGATATTATTGAATAAAGGATTATGACAGCATTCAGCAACTTAAACAAGGAGACCGTCCAGAAGAGATGCAGGAGATTCCGAAGTCGTCTTAGGCCGTGGTTGAAGCCAATGGCGATATTATTGAATAAAGGATTATGACAGCATTCAGCAACTTAAACAAGGAGACCGTCCAGAAGAGATGCAGGAGATTCCGAAGTCGTCTTAGGCCGTGGTTGAAGCCAATGGCGATATTATTGAATAAAGGATTATGACAGCATTCAGCAACTTAAACAAGGAGACCGTCCAGAAGAGATGCAGGAGATTCCGAAGTCGTCTTAGGCCGTGGTTGAAGCCAATGGCGATATTATTGAATAAAGGATTATGACAGCATTCAGCAACTTAAACAAGGAGACCGTCCAGAAGAGATGCAGGAGATTCCGAAGTCGTCTTAGGCCGTGGTTGAAGCCAATGGCGATATTATTGAATAAAGGATTATGACAGCATTCAGCAACTTAAACAAGGAGACCGTCCAGAAGAGATGCAGGAGATTCCGAAGTCGTCTTAGGCCGTGGTTGAAGCCAATGGCGATATTATTGAATAAAGGATTATGACAGCATTCAGCAACTTAAACAAGGAGACCGTCCAGAAGAGATGCAGGAGATTCCGAAGTCGTCTTAGGCCGTGGTTGAAGCCAATGGCGATATTATTGAATAAAGGATTATGACAGCATTCAGCAACTTAAACAAGGAGACCGTCCAGAAGAGATGCAGGAGATTCCGAAGTCGTCTTAGGCCGTGGTTGAAGCCAATGGCGATATTATTGAATAAAGGATTATGACAGCATTCAGCAACTTAAACAAGGAGACCGTCCAGAAGAGATGCAGGAGATTCCGAAGTCGTCTTAGGCCGTGGTTGAAGCCAATGGCGATATTATTGAATAAAGGATTATGACAGCATTCAGCAACTTAAACAAGGAGACCGTCCAGAAGAGATGCAGGAGATTCCGAAGTCGTCTTAGGCCGTGGTTGAAGCCAATGGCGATATTATTGAATAAAGGATTATGACAGCATTCAGCAACTTAAACAAGGAGACCGTCCAGAAGAGATGCAGGAGATTCCGAAGTCGTCTTAGGCCGTGGTTGAAGCCAATGGCGATATTATTGAATAAAGGATTATGACAGCATTCAGCAACTTAAACAAGGAGACCGTCCAGAAGAGATGCAGGAGATTCCGAAGTCGTCTTAGGCCGTGGTTGAAGCCAATGGCGATATTATTGAATAAAGGATTATGACAGCATTCAGCAACTTAAACAAGGAGACCGTCCAGAAGAGATGCAGGAGATTCCGAAGTCGTCTTAGGCCGTGGTTGAAGCCAATGGCGATATTATTGAATAAAGGATTATGACAGCATTCAGCAACTTAAACAAGGAGACCGTCCAGAAGAGATGCAGGAGATTCCGAAGTCGTCTTAGGCCGTGGTTGAAGCCAATGGCGATATTATTGAATAAAGGATTATGACAGCATACAGCAACTTAAACAAGGAGACCGTCCAGAAGAGATGCAGGAGATTCCGAAGTCGTCTTAGGCCGTGGTTGAAGCCAATGGCGATATTATTGAATAAAGGATTATGACAGCATTCAGCAACTTAAACAAGGAGACCGTCCAGAAGAGATGCAGGAGATTCCGAAGTCGTCTTAGGCCGTGGTTGAAGCCAATGGCGATATTATTGAATAAAGGATTATGACAGCATTCAGCAACTTAAACAAGGAGACCGTCCAGAAGAGATGCAGGAGTTTCCGAAGTCGTCTTAGGCCGTGGTTGAAGCCAATGGCGATATTATTGAATAAAGGATTATGACAGCATTCAGCAACTTAAACAAGGAGACCGTCCAGAAGAGATGCAGGAGATTCCGAAGTCGTCTTAGGCCGTGGTTGAAGCCAATGGCGATATTATTGAATAAAGGATTATGACAGCATTCAGCAACTTAAACAAGGAGACCGTCCAGAAGAGATGCAGGAGATTCCGAAGTCGTCTTAGGCCGTGGTTGAAGCCAATGGCGATATTATTGAATAAAGGATTATGACAGCATTCAGCAACTTAAACAAGGAGACCGTCCAGAAGAGATGCAGGAGATTCCGAAGTCGTCTTAGGCCGTGGTTGAAGCCAATGGCGATATTATTGAATAAAGGATTATGACAGCATTCAGCAACTTAAACAAGGAGACCGTCCAGAAGAGATGCAGGAGATTCCGAAGTCGTCTTAGGCCGTGGTTGAAGCCAATGGCGATATTATTGAATAAAGGATTATGACAGCATTCAGCAACTTAAACAAGGAGACCGTCCAGAAGAGATGCAGGAGATTCCGAAGTCGTCTTAGGCCGTGGTTGAAGCCAATGGCGATATTATTGAATAAAGGATTATGACAGCATTCAGCAACTTAAACAAGGAGACCGTCCAGAAGAGATGCAGGAGATTCCGAAGTCGTCTTAGGCCGTGGTTGAAGCCAATGGCGATATTATTGAATAAAGGATTATGACAGCATTCAGCAACTTAAACAAGGAGACCGTCCAGAAGAGATGCAGGAGATTCCGAAGTCGTCTTAGGCCGTGGTTGAAGCCAATGGCGATATTATTGAATAAAGGATTATGACAGCATTCAGCAACTTAAACAAGGAGACCGTCCAGAAGAGATGCAGGAGATTCCGAAGTCGTCTTAGGCCGTGGTTGAAGCCAATGGCGATATTATTGAATAAAGGATTATGACAGCATACAGCAACTTAAACAAGGAGACCGTCCAGAAGAGATGCAAGAGATTCCGAAGTCGTCTGTAGGCGGTAGTTGAAGCCAATGGCGATTTTATTGATTAAATTTACTTTTTAGGATTTCAAGCTATTTTTGTGTCATTTTGGTAAATATCTTGGTTAAAATGTGATGTCTGTGTTATTTTCATTTTTGCGTCATTTAGACGACAATTTATCCATCGCACCCTGTACATATAAAAAGACTGAGATAGATAGATAGATAGATAGATAGATAGATAGATAGATAGATAGATAGAAAGATAGATGCAAATAAATGAAGAAACAAAAAAGAAAAGGGAGGATAGATAGATAGATAGATAGATAGATAGATAGATAGATAGAAAGATAGATGCAAATAAATGAAGAAACAAAAAAGAAAAGGGAGGATAGATAGATAGATAGATAGATAGATAGATAAATAGATAGATAGATAGATAGAAATAAATGAAGAAACAAAAAAGAAAAGGGAGGATAGATAGATAGATAGATAGATAGATAGATAGATAGATAGATAGATAGATAGATGCAAATAAATGAAGAAACAAAAAAGAAAAGGGAGGATAGATAGATAGATAGATAGATAGATAGATAGATAGATAGATAGATAGATAGATAGATGCATAGTAAAAAACAAAAATGAGATAGATAGAGAGAGAGAGAGAGAGAGAGAGATGCAAATGAACAAACCCAAATGGGATAGATAGAGAGAGAGAGAGGGGGGGAGAGAGATAGAAAGAGAGAAAGCGATGCAAATTATATCAGACAGATAGATGTGAAAATATTCTTTAGATACATACATACATAGTGATTTTCCAAGCGTAGCTCAGATGCGGCACAAGGCTGAAAGTATGGGTCAGCCTATGGGGACCGAGATACATACATGCATACATACGAAAAGCATTAATGTACAAATATTAAAACATTGATTCTCCCTTTTCTATATTCATGAATGTGTTAGCGACTTAAATGTCGTTCTATATGTACAAATACATGTGTTTAGACTCGTCTTTAATAACCATGTACATTCCATATTTGCTTATTACTCTGCGTGACCTGTCAAGTTTTTATGGCTTTTATACGGATTTTTTTTAAGGCACATCTAGCATAATTTTTCAGCAACTGGGAACAAAGCACAGACCAAAGAAAATTGTAAGCTAAATCTCTTAAAATTGTTTTGTTTTCTGTTTGTAATATTTTTTTTGAATGAGTGTTGCTTCCATTGATGGCATGACGACAAGGAAAAATTTATGAAAAATATGGATACCAGACTACGAAAAAATGTCTCCCAAAAACATATCTTCAAACAGAATCATAGGAAAGAATTTACATATCTATCGACATTTGTGAGTAGAAGTGCGTGTGAATGTGAACGAATAGTCATTGTATAACAGAATTTTGCAAATTTTATTCAGACATGTTTCGACGATGAACTGGCTCCTCCAGAAAAAGAAATTTCGGTGTTACATCTGCTATCCTCTGTTAAAACAATTCACAGATATTGAAATTTCTATTCTTGTTTGATGTTCACATCTGAAATTCGTCTTTCGTATCTTGAGCTTTTTTTTCTCTTCGTTACAAGCATTGTGTTTTATTATAGTTCATTGTTAGTCCCTTCTCGCTTTTTTCCACTGCCCTCTTAAGGAGGTCGTGTAGGTTTTTTCCGTGTCAACGATCGAAAGACTGTCATCTGCGTATCTCATACTGTTAAGAGTACACCCACCGATATATATATCCTGGTAGGGACCCCAGCTCTCAAATTCAATGTCGATCTTGAAGAAACCCTGTAAATAGTTATATGCATATAACATACGTTGGTCTCGAGAGGCCATGGATCTGTGACCAAGGTGTTATGCTTCAGCTGCTGATAGCGGCGCAGCGTCTGTTATGTTTGTACAGGCCCACACAAGATTGACAGTCTTGATTGCAACGAAAGCACTGGTAACTGGGCAGGGGTGACAACTACGGCATTGGTGACCAGGTCAGACTATTTGACACCTAGATTTCTTCTCAGACAAAGAAGATGGAATGCGCTATGGTTCGCTCCTGTCTGGAACAGATATTCCAAGTTGATTTAAACGTTTACATCTACTGACAAATAGAATGTTTTGCTCAAACATTCTCATCAGATTCTACTGATCTTCAGTGTCTTTCCGACATTCTACTTAGAACTGACCATTAAGTGGCATACATATAACTATGTCCATGGTTTTTGCTATCATCTCTAACCTGGATCCGTGCAAAGCATGTGGGCTTGACGGTATCCGTGCAATCGTCCTTAAGAAATGTACTCCTGAACTGGATCTTGTTCTCTCTGGAGTCTATAATAAATGCCTAGCTTTACTACTTGTTTGAAATCCTTCTTCTGTAGTTCCAACCATTAAAAACTCGGGCGAACTGTCTGATTATTCTATCAGCATTCTATCTATTTTTAAGAAAATACTAAACGATCTAAGTCTGATTGGGTTAAGCATCTCACTTCGAAGGGTCGTCTTTAACATAAGCAACATGGCTTTCGATTCTCTAGATCAACCGTTGACGTATTAGAGATTATTGATAAAAGAGTTTATCAAGATTTAAATAAGAATGCTGAAGCCTGTGCTGTTAATCGCGAAGGCGTTTGACAAGGTTTGGCGTGTTGGTCCTCCGCACAAGTTGAAAGGTTATGGCATTTCTGGGTAATGTTTTTAACTGATTCAGTCCTACTTATCAAATCGCGAAATTGGTCGTTCAAGAATGCTTTAGAATACCTCAACTACTTTTTCTTCAATGTCGATTTTCGTGCAAAAAAGTGGATCACAGCATCATACATTTTTTCTGAAAACCTTAGCTTCTCATTGGACAATAAACATTAAAATTATCTCGCTTATCTTCACGTACATTTGTTCTCAATGAGCGAAACAAAACATATCAGGCTCCAGACTAAGTTTTGTAAAGCGCTCCCTGAGTGGTTAACAAACATTAAAAAAACAATTTACCTGCTCACCACTACGTCCGAATAGCATCAACCTAGTTTTTGACCTGACGAAAAAACAATGCTTCTGTGAGCCAATCACGTGATAAAAAAACATATAAAATGAATGTACGAGCGAACCCAACCAGTGAGAATTTACGACGACTAGCATTTGCTAAACTAGTTCACGACGCTTGTAACTTTACTGCAGCGAAGTACAAAGTTAGAATCTCAAATTCTTTAACATGAAATAACTTCACTGTAACTCAAGCTAAATTTTCAACTCACTCACCAACTTCTTTTGCAACTTACAAAAAATAATTCAATCACGCTATTGAATCTTACGAGACGAAATTCCAAACATTTACGAACAATACATTCAACTACTACGAGCAACGAAAACAAATTGAGCATTCACGGAACATTCACTTCGACTTCTTTAAAGCTAAAAGTTTATTCAACATATTTTCAGCTTTACATGACTTTTTAATTATTCTTCCATTGAATATTTTGAGCAAAAAGTTAATTCAACTTTTTGTGAGCTCAGGTAAAAAAAATTTATCCAGTAGTAAAAACCTTTAACCAGTTAAAGGGAAGCAACTCATGTTAATAATTCATGTAAAAAATCTGTTGACATTATATAAATTTTGTACCTATTATGAAATGTTATTTTCTTGTGTTTTTTCTCTTGTTTGCTTTTTGTTTGTGTTGAGTCTTGACTCATTGTTGAATCTCGCCTATTGCATGGAATAATAATGCAACACAAAATGTACTTAGAACAAGAATGTATTATAACAAGAAAGTGTACACAATATGTACATATAGTATTTCTGTATATTTCTGGGAAGACGTTCCTGGAGAATGTGTTGACTAGTCGCAGTCGATCAGAGTCTCTAGTTGGATCTCGTGATTCCTTCTCCGTCTTCCGGTACCAACCACATTTATATAGTTGGTCGTCACCTATGCAGATTAGGTGGATCCTACCACAACACCCCCCTCCCAAGCCTTGGAATCCTTTTGGATTTCAACTGGCTTTTATATGGGATGATGATTATGGTTATTTCTTTGTAGATCCCCTTTGCATAGTTCATATTTATATCTGTTTTTTTTTTTCAATATCTTTTTCGTTTTGGATTCACGTCCAATGGGTCCGTGAACTTTCGTTTCCTACCGGATCTTCTCGGTTCAGGAGCACTCTGCGGAGGTTCTACTTGAAAAGTATCATACATTACATCAATGGGATCTTCCTCCTCATCCGGTATACTCTCTTCATGCTCTAGCACGTAGCATTTTTTGAGTTGGTTCTGGTGCCTCTTATGAGTATTCTTCGGCCCTTTTATTATGTAAATCAGGTCACCGATTCTCTTGTCCACTATACCTCGCTCCCAGAACTCAATGTTGTTTCTATAGCACTTGAAAAACACCTTCTCTCCGGGGGTGTATCTTTTTCTAGCTGTATACATAGTGTTCTTTATTCTATTTCTTCCTGGCAAAAGCTTGTCAAACACTGACTTAACTTTCCTAGCGAACATTAGTTCTGCTGGTGCCATGCTTGATGGTGTTCTCTGGTTAGGTGTGATTCTGTATACTTGTAGGAATTGTTGAAGCGCCTTTTCCGTTGGAACTCCTGAGGCTTTCTTCAGAGCGCGCTTTAACGTATCTACAAATCTTTCTGCGAGTCCATTGGATCTCGGATGATACGGCGGCGTCGTTATGTGGTTAATTTGATATAACTCACAAAATTCCTTAAAATCGTCAGAAGTGAATTGTGTACCATTGTCACTCACAATACACTCTGGCACACCGAACCGTGCAAATAGTTCATGCAAAAAAGTTGTTGTGGTATTGGACGTAGGCTTCTTGCAGCGTAGTACTTCCGGACATTTTGTAAAGCTATCTACCACTATTAAGTAGTAATAATCTTCTACTGGACCAGCGAAATCAATGTGTAATCTTTCCCACGGATGATCCGTCTTTGGCCATGGTTTGTGTACTATAGGTGGTGCCTTAGCTGCTAACGCACACCCTTTACATCGATGAACCATGTTTTCGATATCCACATCCATTCCTTTCCAATATACAAAGCTTCGCATTAAGCTTTTTGTTCTATTAATCCCCGGGTGACCCATATGAAAGTCCCGTAGGATTCTTTTCTGCAACTTTTTTGGTACTACTACTCTCTCACCATATAATAAAATTCCGTCACAAATTGAATAGATCTCCTGAACTTTTTGGTCATTTGCTACCATTTTACTTTTTATTCCTAAAATGAAATCATCGCTTTCAGATTCTTTTTTGATTTCCTTTGATGTAACCGGTAGCTCTCTTACAATGTTGTTTACCATGCTTTTCACCTTATAATCTGCTCTGATATTTGCAATAATTGTTTCTTCGAATCCTTCATCTTTATTCGGTACGAGTCTTGATAAGGTATCCGCATGAATTATACTTTTGGATGATAGGTGCTTTATGTGGAAATCATAATTGAGAAGAATGGTTCCCCATCTTAACAGTCGATTTGCCGTGTAAACGGGTAACCCTTTCTTTGACCCAAAAATAGTGATCAGAGGTTTATGGTCCGTTTCTAACCTGAAATGTCTGCCGTAGATGTATCTATGAAATTTTGTTATGGCAAAAATGATACTCAGCGCCTCCTTTTCTATCTGTGAATAACTTCGCTCTCCTGGGAGTAATGCCCTCGAAGCATGCGCAATTGGTTTTCTAGAACCATCTGGCATTATGTGTTGAATACATGCTCCTACCCCGTATGAACTAGCATCACTTGCCACTACAATATCCAGTTTAGGATTGTAATGGGTTAAAAAGAGGTCGGACGTAAGCATTTTCTTAATTTCATCAAAGGTTTTTTGACATTCTACCGTCCATTCCCATGCCTTGTCTTTTTTCAGTAGTTCATTCAACGGAGCTCTTAGATTGTACATTCCTTTAATGAACGCTTGATAATAGTTCGCGAGCCCCAGAAAACTCTGTAGTGTCGCCACGTTAATATTTAATTTCCTCCAAACCAAATTCGCACTTTGATTCTTTGACTTTAAATCCAAAGTCCTGAATCTTTTTAAATACTTGATTGAGGTGCTCTCGATGTTCGTCGACGTTTGCACTCCTTACTATAATGTCATCTAAATAGGCACACGCAAAGTCTAAGTCATTCAACATGACGTCCATGGCTTGTTGAAAAATGGCTGGTGCCACTTTAATACCAAAAGGAAGCCTGTTGTACTTGAATAAACCCCTATGCGTGTTTATCCCTAGTAACTTCGAACATTCTTCTTCGACGGGAATTTGGAGATAGGCATCTGATAAGTCGATTTTTGAAAAAATCACTCCGCCATTTAGCTTGTTAAAAATCTCCTCAGGACTCGGTAACGGGTAATGGTAGTCCTTAATTACAGAGTTCAACCCTGTCGAAAAATCAACGCAGACTCTGATTTGGTTTGATTTCTTTTTTATGCACACAATCGGCGCAGCCCATGAATTAGATTCTACTTTTGAAATAATTCCCATTTTTTTCAACCTATAAAGTTCTTCGTTAACTTTCTCTACACTTGCGAAAGGCACGTTACGTTTCTTTTTAAATATAGGCATAGTATTTTCTTTTAATTCAAATTTAGCTTCAAATTTGTTACATCTTCCAAGACCAGGTGTAAAGGTTTCCGGAAACTTTTTCTTTAATTCATCTTTAATGTCCTGTCTTGTTTGCGTATTACTTTCTACTTTTCTGCAGAATGAGTTTAACGGTTTATCCCACAATTCGAATGTTTCAATAAAATCTGTACCCAACAAGTTTTCTCCATTTCTCAGAATGAAAACTTTTATTTTTTTAACGATCCCATTCAATTTCATTGGAAGTACAACCTCGCCTTCGAAGTTAATTTGCTTTCCAGTTACCGTTCGAGCGAGTTTCGTTGACTTCATTATTGTAGGCCTTTTTAAAATTTTCCATGTTTTATCGTTCATTATTGTTAAATCTGACCCCGAATCGAGTTGAAATTTGATATTCTTTTTGAATATTTCAGTCGTCACATATTTCCTCAAATCTCTATCTGATTTGATATTCGAATTTGTTTGTCTAATTCGGCTCTTGAATTTTTTCGTTTTACAACACGATCCTTTGTGACCATTCTTTTGGCACACGAAACATTTCTTATTTCTATATGGGCAATTTACCTCCCAATGTCTTTCGTTTCAACGTCTGCAATTATATGGTGGGACTTTTTTATTTTCGTTCTTTTTATTTTCTTGTCTATTATTAAAATACGCATTTTTTCTCCAATTTTTCTCTGATGGGTAATTTGACTGCTTTTTTATTTTTTTAATATAAGCAAAGCCAGCTTCTTTGATTTTTGCGACTCTTTCTTTAAACTTACGGCCCGTTGACACTCCTCTGCTAACTTTTGCAGGGTAAGGCCTTGTTCAGATTCGAGTTTAGACAAAACTCTACGTCTTATTTCGGCACTCTTACTGGATACCAGTCCTTGAGGAAAAATTAAGCACTTGAATTCTTCAACCGTAATCTCTGCCAATCTGAAATTGTCACAATGTCTATTCACTATAGATGCATATGTTAAGTAATCCTGATCGTCGGATTTAGAGACATTCATGCATAACCATCGCTTATGCCAAAGCGACATATTTGCTCCAAACACCCCTTTTAGCAATTTCACTGTTTCCGAGAATTCCAATTCAGTTGTTTTTCTCGGTAGAATAAAATCTACAAATTTGCTATGTTCTGCTGTACCTAGCTTTCTTAGTAATAGACTGACTTTTCTTGAATTCGACCAGTTTTCACAGTCTGTGTAGAAAATATCTTCATATCGTTTAAAGTACGCTTCAAACGTTTTTTCTTCGTCTGGCACATAGTTGAAAATTTCCAGCGAATTAAATATGGTGTTATTAGAATATGAAGAATTTCCCTCATTTGCCTGATAGTTGTTTAATTTCTCCAGTATTAACTTTTGAATTTCCAAAAGTCTTTCCTCTTGACGTTCTTGATATTTTTGCATCGCTATCCGTTGTTCTTGCTGTGCTATCTGTTGTTCTTGCTGACGTTGTTGACTCAACTGCTGGGATTTTAATAATTCAGATATGACTTTGGATAGTTCCTCCATTTTTAGCTGATAGTGTTCATGCAACAAGGAATATACTTTTAATTTGTGTATCCACGAATATCATATAAGCTGACCAAAAAAATCGAAACAACGTACGACTTTTCTATTTTATGTCTTGCTTTTACATTCACGCCCGTGCTAATCAACTTTGGCATTTTTTTTTCGTGAACAGAGAGCGTCGGACATTTTTTTCGTTTTCGACTCCTGTTCGCGTATTTCAATGACAACGTCTGATTTTCTTATCAGAGGTAATTCGTCACTATATTGTTGAACAAATAATTTAAAAAAAAAATAATTTTTAAAAATTTGTTACCTTTCAAAGTCGACACGGTGTATTTGTGCTCCTTTTAAATCCATGCATGTTTTTGTAGTCGGCCAATTTTTCTTTTTAGCGGGTGTCTCGTTGTAGATAATTTTTTAATTTAAAATTACCGTTATTCGTTTACGACACCTTTCAATTTTTCTGAGTGAACGTTCCTTTATGCTTAGTCGTCTTTTAACGAGTTTTACATATCCAGAAGTTCAGAATCCTTCGTCGTTACGTTAACGTTGGACTTTGAATTAATAGTTTTTTTTTCAGCATGGGTTCTTCAATGACTTGTCCCAATTGTTGAAAACTCTCACTATTAATTCTTTCTTCTTTCCGTATGGTTCGTTCTACTTCTTTGCCATTGTTGAAACTTGGCGTATGGTTCGTTCTACTTCGTGGCCATTGTTGAAACTTGGCGTATGGTTCGTTCTACTTCGTCGCCATTGTTGAGTCTTGACTCATTGTTGAATCTCTCCTATTGCATGGAATAATAATGCAACACAAAATGTACTTAGAACAAGAATGTATTATAACAAGAAAGTGTACACAATAAGTACATATAGTATTTCTGTATATTTCTGGGAAGACGTTCCTGGAGAATGTGTTGACTAGTCGCAGTCGATCAGAGTCTCTAGTTGGATCTCGTGATTCCTTCTCCGTCTTCCGGTACCAACCACATTTATATAGTTGGTCGTCACCTATGCAGATTAGGTGGATCCTACCACAACAGTTTGCATGAACATTCGTAAAGTAAAAAATGTGCGGGTTGATTTGCGCTGACAATACCGCTACAATGCCTTCTGTTATCAGCAGAGATCCATAGTCGAGAACTAAGGCCAACAGGAGGGCCGTACATTAAGAAAAAAGTATGTGTAAGGATGGACCTGGGAGACACCAGCATTAATGCAAAAGATCTAGAACAGTTGCTAAAATGGTTACATGTGACCGTAAATTCTATGCTAACTGTTTCTTTTTTTGAACTTCTCATTTGTGGAAATCTCTTCAGGCTTTTTGCTTCCTGGTAAACTTTGATCTTTTAAATGCAATAACAATCTCTTCTCTATCAACCGTTGACGTATTAGAGATTATTGATGAAAGAGTCTATCATGATTTAAATAAGAATGCTGAAGCCTGTGCTGTTAATCGCGAAGGCATTTGACAAAGTTTGGAATTCTGGTCCTCTGCAGAATTTGAAAGGTTATCGCATTTCTGGGGAAATTTTTTAACTGATTCAATCTTATCAATTCGCGAAATGAATGTGATCTTGTATTGTTCATTCAAAAATGATTTGTGTTATCAGCAGAGATACATAGTCGAGAATTGATAGGAACAGGAGGGTAGTATATTAAGAACAAAGTAGCTCTAAGGATGGAACCTGGGAGACAACAACATTAATTCAAAATATCTAGAACAGTTGCTAAAATGGTTGAATATGACCGTAAATTCTATGCTAAACCTTTCTTCTCTTTGACTTCTCATTTGTGGAAGTCGCTTCTGGCTTTCTGCTTCCCAGTAAACTTTGATCTTTTAAATGCAATCTCTTCTCCAGATCAACCGTTGACACATTAAAGATTATTGATGAAAGAGTCTATCAGGATTTAAATAAGAATGAGGAAGCCTGTGCTGTTAATCGTGAAGGCATTTGACAAGGTTTGGAATGAAGGTCCTCTGCACAAGTTGAAAGGTTATGGCATTGCCTGGCAAATGTTTTTAACTGATTCATTGTTATCAATTCGCGAAATGAATGTGGTCTTGTATTGGTCATTCAAAAATGACTTGTGTTAGTAGGTCTAAGGATGGAGCCTGGGAGACACCAACATTAATGCAAAAGGTCTAGAACAGTTGCTAAAATGGTTAGATGTGACCGTTAATTCTATGCTAGCCGTTTCTTCTTTTGCACTTCTCATTTTCGGAAATCTCTTCAGGCTCTTTGCTTCCCACTAAACTTTGATCTCTTAAATGCAATAGCAATCATCTTTTGTTGTCTTAATTCCTGTTCTTTTATTATTTTCTCTCTTAATAGTATTTTTATTTTCATATTTTCTCACAATCAATAAACCCTGATGATGTAGTGGCTTTATTGCTTTGCTTGGGGTGAAATAAATCAAAATCTGGGACAGTGAAAAACGACGCATAACCTAACTAAATGAACTCATGTTATTATTTAGTTTGAACAGAGCCTAGAAGTGATAGCAAAAAGCCATAGAAGAAGAAGGCACTGGTTTTTTATATAAAAAATATATTTAAAATTTTTCTCTGTATTTCAAGTTATTTTTGCGATAACCTGGATTGATTTTGTTTTGTTTTTCGTTCAATCTGCACACACACACAAACACACACACATACATAGAGACACTCACAAATGCACACACACACATAGAGACACTCACAAATGCACACACACACACATAGAGACACTCACAAATGCACACACACAAAAACGCAAGCATACACGGCGTTGTTTGCTGATAAATGACTTCTGTTTTGTAGAATTTGTGAAGGAGGAAATGTCTACTAGACAATGAAAGAAACAGATCGAGAAAAAGAGATAACGTATGTAGAGTTTGATGAAGCGGACAAGCGCTTTATATAATGTAATACTCAAATCCCAAACAGATAGATAGAGAGATAGATAGATATGAACAAACAGATCTAGATAGATAGATAGATAGATAGATAGATAGATAGATAGATAGATAGATAGATAGATAGATAGATATGAACAAACCGAGATAGATAGATAGATATGAACAAACCGAGATAGATCGATAGATATGAACAGACCGATATATATATATATATATATATATATATATATATATATATATATATATATATATATATGAACAAACAGAAATTGATAAATAGATATGAAAAACCCGATGTAGATAGATAGATAGATATGAACAAACCGATATATATATATATATATAAATATATATATATATATATATATATATATATATATATATATATATATATATATATATATGAACAGAGATAGATAGATAGATAGATAGTTATGAACTGAGATAGATAGATTAGATAGATATATAGATAGATAGAGAGATATGAACTGAGATAGATAGATAGATAGATAGATAGATAGATAGATAGATAGATAGATAGATAGATAGATAGATATTATGTGAATGCACCAAGATGGAAGTCCATCGAAAAATCCGTTATATTCGGATATCTTTGAAAGATACAAATCCCCATATCCAAATTCGAATGGTTATTTTTTTCTACTGACAAATTTGTTAATCTTTATGTCCATATACGTGCATTCAAAGAGCAGCAGTTTTTTATGCGTCATTATTTTCTATCTCGCTGTAAAATCGGATGTTTCAATGACCAACTATCAGGCATTATGTGGAGATCAGGCAAAATATCCGCTGCACAAAACAAAACCAAAAAAAAAAAGAAAAGAAAAAAAGAAAAAAAATCTTATTACGCAAAATGGTTGCCTGCGTAGGTAGTTTGGGATTTGCTTTTAACAAAGCTCGAATCACTTCGTCATTCCCAACCAATCATGGCCAAGTAAATTACTCGATAGCCACTTCTGATAAAATCCGCTTTCTGGCTCCAACAGGTGCAGTTAGAAAGATTAAGTTCCGACATCATTTTTTTGTTTAGTTCTTCGGCGCGTGTTTTCTCTCCCACACTTCTCCCTCTATTTTTCTCTCTTTATCGTTGCCTTTCACTCTCTCGTTTCTCGTTCTTGCTGCTCTTCTTTCAATTTATTTTTTAATATTCCAGATAAGCCTTTTCTCCGTTCTCCTCCCATATGAATATGACTAAAGCCAATAACATTCTTACATTGTATGACGTTTTAATATTTAGTTAAGTCTCTTGGTGTTTGTATTTTTTAATAGTGCAACATACCGCGATTTTGTTTTCTTGTTTCTTATTTCTTTTCATTTGGTTATTTTTAGAATTTAACCCATTAATACCATATATCGTAAAACCGACAATAGATCAAGCTTCAAGGAATCTTCCCTGACTACACTGTCGCTTTCAGGTTTACCTGTTGAAACCATCAACTTGTTGCCGGGTGAATGGCAAATTTTAAATGCCACCACATCAGCTGTAATCTGTCCCGTTATGTTGCAACTACAACCAGGCATACTGTAATCTGCTCACTACTAAATATTGTCGGATGTCGTATGACTTGATGGAGAGCACCTATAATGCATGATCTCCGATTGAAAACAGAAAACTCTGTGGGACAAGAAAGACTAATAATAATAATAATAGCGAAGGAGATGGTATACAACATGCCCAAATGAAGGAGAAGGTAAGAAAAGAGTACTACAGACGTGTGCGTCTGGTACTAAGAACCGAGCTGAACTCAAAAAACACAATATCAGGCATAAACACCTTGGATGTGCCTGTGGTTCAATACAGCTTTAACATCCTTAATTGGACCGTAGTTGACATTAAGCGAATGGACGCCAAAACCAGAAAGCTTCTAACTTGCTACGGCATGCATCATTGCAAAGGTGATGTTGATCGTCTGTATGTGCCCAGATCTGAAGGAGGCAGAGGATTAGTTCAACTAGAACTGTCCTACAAAACTACAATGATTTTCCTTCTAAGATACCTGGAAACTACAGAAGACTGGATGATGGTATGCATCAAAGAACATGAATGCAGTAAGCGTCTTTATTCCGTAATAAAAGAAGCCAATATGTTCAAAATGGATGCAGAAATATAAGTAAAACACAATACACCGGCTGAAGCTGCAAAATACATATAAAAGAAAGCAAAAACAAATGCAAACGACCAGATACAGAAACAATGGCAAGATAAACCGCTTCATGGCCAATACTCTATGGGTACCAAACAAGCTGACGTAGGCAAAACCCGTACCCATCAGTGGTTACGTAGTCAAGGATTGAAAGCTGAAACTGAAGGTTTATCCTTACTGCACAGGATCAATGCTTGTTAACGAGAAATTATCAAGCACACATGCTAAAATATAGTGTTAGCCCAAAATGCAGGTTATGTGATAATTACCAAGAAACTATCGATTATATTGTATCAGGTTGCACGGTATTGGCACCCACTGAATATAAAACGCAGCATGACAGAGTTGGCCAATAACTACACTGGAAAATCTGCAACTTCTACGGGAAGGAAACTGAAAGAAATTGGTAGGAACACCACCCAGGTCCGGTTGGGGAGATAGGACCTCTTACAATTTTATGGGACTACATAATACACACAGACAGAACAATCAAAGCTCACCTCCCAGACATTGTTATTAGAGACCGCAAACAAAACAAGTGCCTCCTTATTGATATGGAAGTCCCTGAAGACTCCAATGTATCTTTGAAGATCTTTAAAAAGCTGTCAAAATACAAGTACCTTGAAATCTAAATCTCAAAAATGTAGCACATTGGGACATCAACAACCCCTGTTGTAGATGGATCCCTCAGATTGGTTCGAAAATATTCCAGTTGACTAATTGAAAGGATTCCTGGAAGCCCATGCCTTAAAGAAATACAAAAAAATGTTCTAACTAGTACAGCCCACACCTTACGAAGGGCTTTATGGAAAATAACGTTTTTTTTTGTTTTTTGTTTGTTTATTTTTGCAAAGCAGACAAGCAGGGTTTATTATTTGTTTCTTTGTTTAGCAGCATATCAACTCCTTATGTATCATTTAATGATAAAATCTAATTTTCCTGGTAATTTTTTTGTGAATATTTTGAGCCTTCTGATTTGTTAACACTTCTATTGGTGAACTATAAAATGAGTCAGCTCATTTTGGCTGGCTCACTAGTATACCAAGGTACCCAAAAACTCCAATACTCAGACAATATGCTTTTCAGATATTTAAAGTTTTGCCCTTGTTTGATTTTGGTATTTTATTTTGAATGTTGGGCTGTTGCTTTTGCTAACAACCATGCGCTTTATCTTGCAAATTAAAGTTTTTTTCCCTTTTTTCTCGCTTTTCTTCACTACTTTCTGTACGAGTTCTTGTAGTTTAATTTTCATGCTATCAGCACGGTGTCATCGGCATATCTTATGTTGA
Source organism: Acanthosepion esculentum (assembly GCA_964036315.1). Lineage (NCBI taxonomy): Eukaryota > Metazoa > Mollusca > Cephalopoda > Sepiida > Sepiidae > Acanthosepion > Acanthosepion esculentum. The sequence continues at coordinate 87,375,000 of OZ038497.1, read as the reverse complement.
TAAGATTCTTTTTCAGCTGTTAGTTCTGCTGCTATAGGAAAATTCAATCAGTCGCCTAATCTTGGTTTTGTTGTCTTCTTCAACACGACCGCTGACTGTTTAGCTATCAGATAAGCATGCTGAAGCTCTGGCTGTTGCATTCGATATCACAAAAGCTCGGTCTGTTGCTTTGGATATCACAAAAGCTCGGGCTGTTTCATTCGATATCACAAAGACTCGGGCTGTTGCTTCTGATAACTCAAAAGCTCGGGCTGTTGCTTTGGATATCAAAACAGCTCGGTCTGTTACTTTCGATATCACAAAAACCCAACCTGTTGCTTTCTATATCACAAAAGCTCGGGCTGTTGCTTTGGATATCACAAAAGCTCGGTCGTTGCTTTGAATATCACAAAAGCTCAGGCTGTTGCTTTCTAAATCACAAAAGCTCGGGCTGTTGCTTTGGATATCACAAAGGCTCGGTCTGTTGCTTTCGATATCACAAAAGCTCAGGCTGTTTGCTTTCTATATCACAAGAGTTTCGCATACCGGTCTTTACAAGATGACAATTTTTAGCGTCTCCGGACGAAGTTTTGAACTGATTCAGTTTTTCTTATCAAATAGCAAAAAGAAAGTCGTTCAGAACCGTCACTCTTCTACATACTTTCGTACTAATGAAAGTGTCCGACTGTACATTATCCTTGGTCCTACGTTTTTAATAATTTTCATCAACTTTCCTGACGCCATCAGCTCTCAACTTAGTGGCTATGGTGATGATACAATCATTTACTCATGTCTCGATAGGAAGTCTGGTCAGATTGTTAAAGTCTAATAAGCGTCTGATCTCAATAACGACCTACAGTCTGTTTTTGAATTGTGCAAGGATGGTTTGTCAATTTTAACGTCTCCAAGACAAAACTGTTCTCTGTTAATCGTCTTTCTGCATTCCATCAGCATGGCTTATGCTAACCCCCAGAAGAGTGACTTGTTGCCCCTTCTCAGGCTAACATTATCAGCTAGCATGAAGTGGAAGGACTTTATTGAACGCACTGCTAAGTCTGGTGCTAAGAAAATTTGTTCACTGTGTAATGTTAGACGATTTTTTATTTCCTGAATCTATTTTTCATATTTATAAATCTTCGTGTCCTCCATTGCCCCGAATATTGCTGTCACATATGGTCTGGTGCTCCTGTTATATATTTAGAGATTCTCGATAAAATACAAAGACAAATCAGAAATATTATTGGACCTAAGATCCATCCACTATCCCGCCACCGTAAAATTGCTTTCCTGTACCATTTCTATAAATTCTTTCATGGTAATTATTCGGATGAGTTCTTTGATAGGGCGTCTAGGCTCCTTGAATTTAGGCGTGGTATTAGATTAGCAACAAGCTCTCATCAATTTACATTTGAATTGGCTACATATAACCGTAAGTTCTATGCTAACAGTTTCTTTTCGTTTACTTTCTTTCTAGTTTCTTGTGTTCCAGTCAAGTCTAATCTTCAAAAATTTAAATGTAATGTCAATCGTTATCTACTGTCTTCCTGATTACACTTCTATTCTTCTCGTTCCTTAATAATGCTTCTGTTGTTTTTTTTTTATTCTTTCGCGCCCAATAACCCTTTGCATCTTAATGGCTTGCATGCGATGAATTCGATTAAATTGATCAGTCTAACGGTAAACACTCCAACATATACTATAAAATCATATGTACCTGCTTTCGATTTGGTCGAAGGTTCTCTATCTTGAGTTATCAAAAGCATATCCTACTAAGACCGCCAATTCGTTGGTAGGGCCAAACTTAAACCCCGTGACATATAAATATTTAAGGGCATAAAGTGTTACTAATGGTACGTAGAAAGCCAGTCTGAGAATTAGGTTTGCTGCTTACATATACAACTTCTTTCCCTGTGGACAACTTATATTCAGCCACTTCGCAATCATTTTTATTTCGAAGATTCCTTGGGGGCGTTTCTAAACACGCCATTCATTACAGCAGCATACATTACCTGGCAAAATCTGATCATCATTCTTAAAATGAATAGTCTCTTAAAATTTAAAACTCGCATATTTTTTCTCTTCTTCAGGATCGCGTCTGTTCCGTGTATATACGATGAAAGTGAATTCCCAACGGATGACCGCGCCTCTGTCAATTTGCGTGCACCTTTTAGACTATTACATCCAATTATCAACTTAACGATTTCATTACTCAAATGTATAGTTGTGCTGCGTACCTCCCGATAGACAGGGCCAAGATTCAATTCGTTTTTTTGCGGCCAGTTCTAATTATCTAATGGCCTGCTAATTAGTTAATTAATAAATCACCAATAAAATAAACTAACAAACACATTTCACTTCTCCTTTCTTTATTTTGCACTCATTGCAATTAAAGCGCTGGTAATTACAATTATTGAGAACATCTAGGCTCATATAGCCACATATTATGGGCATTTCGATTAGAACAAATTACGACTGAATAGTGAATTCGATCCTCACCAGGTGCCCCATACTTCTGGCGTTGTAGCAGATTTAAGCTACGCTAAAAAAATTAACATAGAGTCAAATATGATTATTAACGGAATCCAAATCAAATATACCTCATCAAACTTTGGTCCAAACATTATTACATTCTAGCAGCATGGCCCGGCGTTACCCGTGCATGATTCATACAGCAATCGCTATCACTTGACATAAAATATTTTTGCCCTTCCTTGCCTTTAAAGGAGTGCCCTTTGCCGTGCTGATGTTGCTACATGCCTTAATTCTTGCCTATCTCACACTGCGAGTTTTTTCTAAGCTCTATACCAAACATTAAATCTGATACGAAAAAAGAACTAAACAAAATGAACACAAAACGGTCAGCTTTAACTGGAAAAACCGAATGAAAAAAGAATGTTAACTACAAATACTTTTTCACACCCAACCCAGTTCTGCGGAATTATAATCAACGTTGAATTTAAGCAAGCGAATGAGCCAATTGGAGTAAATTGCCATGCAGATTTAAATTTTTACCACTTGTGACGAATGCAGCTATCGATTTTTTTTTGCATGCTAGCATGCTAGTTAACATTCGTGTCAGTGAGTTGTTGGCTCTCACTGTGGCCAGTAGAAAATGGCAGCAAACTACATGAATAATACCGTAGAAGCATGAAAAAATCGATGATTTCCACTATCGATGAGAGGTGGGAAATGCAAAGTCGGTCTTGGCCTCGTTTCTAACTTGGAGCATGGGCATGTAAATTTTGGTGCAAATCCGTCGAATATTGCGGGCGTGCATTCGTTACACGCACACACACACACACACACACACCCATCTTTATAGATAGAGATTTACGTAATATCAAACCTGTCATTCATATATATATATATATATATATATATATATATATATATATGCGTCCTCCGACAGGAATCGAACCTGTATCTTATACGGAAACGTCATACATTTATATAAGCAGAGCATTTACTTAAAAATTTTTATCTATTAAAAAAGAATATATAAACATAAAAAAATCTTAAAATAATTGTCGGACTTTGTCTATTTCATATTGGGTGACGTTATTTGTTTACATTTGGATACGCATCGAGCAGATATGAATGTACGAGAGAGAATCATGGAGAATTGTAGTTTAAAAATAGTAAAATCGACCTTGCTAACCGAAACGCTCCTCTGTGACTCAATCGGTTAAAGGCACGCCAGACTATATGACGGTTCCGTATAGGATAAAGGTTCGATTCCTGTCGGAGGTCGCATATTTTCTATGACAATTTCTCGGATATTCAGGCCGGTTAATGTTGTTAATACTGTTTATCATATACAGAGTATTTGCTTCAATATTTGTATGTATAAAAAAAGAATGTATAAACATAAAAATGTCTTAAAATAATTGTCGGACTTTGTAAATTTCATAATATATTTATTTCATTTCAATTTTCGTTTTCCTGCGCGATAATTACGTGGATGCAGGAAAAATATGGGACGACACGATTTTAAATTTAAGGCTAATATTTAAACCATTGCTTATAGGGAAGAAAATTTCAAGATTATTTGTGTGAAAGTGAATGCAATGAAGTCGACCAGAATTCGAACTCAACTCATCAATTTCTCGTCCCGGGCCACTACCCATTACACTATCTGCATATTTACATCTATATATAAGACATGAACCAGGTAAATGATATATATATATATATATATATATATATATATATATATATATATATATATATATATATATATATATATATATATATATATATATATATATATATATATATATATATATATATATATATATATATATATATATATATATATATATATATATATATATATATATATATATATATATATGACCGCCATGAAAAGACCAAATTTATATTTATTACCACTCATGATGATAATAGGTAAAACTGAAAAAAAAACGAGCTAGCTAACCGGTTTCGAACCTCGCTCAACAGAGCTACATGGAGGTTAATAAATGAAATAGAATTATCACTAAAAAGACTTGGACAATATGTATTGAAAAAAATTATTAGATGATAATTATTTGGAGTTCCAGGACGAAATCTCTCTGTTTGCACAGAGAAAATTTCAAAGAAAAAATATTAATGGCTTCCAACACTTTTAATTGGTAATTCGAGTGGGGACTTACTTTGAATAGTAAATGAGCCCACAATGAACTTAATGACACAATTATGGCTGTTTATTAGGTGATCTGCGAAGGAAGACCCGGATGTATAGGTCAGAATATCTGAATGACGTATTTTTAAGATTGTGTATCTTTGTTGGGACGTGTTGCTTTATTCTGACACCCAGCATTTGAGCCGTTTTTTCTATGTAGTGTGAACCCCAACTTCATTTAAATGAATTAATCAAGGAACAATTATGAGGGGGGATAACGTCTTGGATGGAAGGAGAGGTTTGTCAGAAAAGACTACATGAGTGTTAGCAGGAAGGTAATAATGTCAAACCGCCCAGGAAACCCGCTTTGCATGTCTATCACTGATATTGTCCAGCCAAGGAAGACGCTGATACACAGGACATGTTTGAACTATATCGGTTTAACTTTATTGAATTCAGTAATTTTGTTCTTAATTATTGATTGAACGATGTGCTTGACTAAAAAAATATGTCCCCTTTTTATTACCTTTAGAATCTATCTATGATATCAACAGCCATTAAAAGATAGATAGATAGATAGATAGATAGATAGATAGATAGATAGATAGATAGATAGATAGATATGGGGTAGTCTCTCTTTCATCGCGGAACCAAAAACGTAAGGTCCACATTTAGATGAAGAGCTCCATCGCCGCGCACGACGAACACTCTGACTACGACTAACGGGTGAATTAATGTAAAATTATTTATGGGAGATTGGAACTCGCGTTATCATTTATATTATACAACGTATTATAATTGTTTTATACGATTGCTTTTATTCCATAAATATAGTAGACCGATGAAATCATTATAAGAAAAAAAGAATATTATTATTATCAAATGTATGACGGTACTCTTGCGGTGTAGATATCTAGAGTACCAGGGAAGGTTCTTCCTCTAGAGTCATAACACGCAGGCCTTTTCAAAGTATGTTTGATGTACCTTATAAGGCATATTTTTTATAGATTTCTCTATGATTCCAACACTTTTCTGTGGAAATCTGGTAATCTCAAACATCAAAGATTAGTTACCTTTTTTTTCAATTTGCTTTTCTGTCTCTATATTTCTGAGATGAGGTATTATGTACACTATTTACATTATTCGGACTATTGTCCTCGTCTTTGTCGCCATATTTATTACAACGCTTCGGCCCTTCAATATCTGTCTATATTTCTGAGATGAGGTATTATGTACACTACTCATATAATTCGGACTATTTTCCTCATATTTGTCGCCATATTTATTACAAAGTTTCGGCCGTTGTTCTCTCCGGCCTTCTTCAGGTGGTTGGAATGTCGAACTGAGCCCTTTATTTCGATCACTGGAGTAGACTGTTCTAGTTCCACGTACCATGTTTTAATGGATGTCATTTATCAGTTATCTCCTATTAATTCCCCTCTCCTAGCTCTCCACTGCCTAAAACCCGTATTGAACTCACACTATTTGGGTCCTGTCACTGGATCTAACCAACGCCTTGACGACATCTGCTATAAACATTTTTTCCTATCCTGTGGCAGCCGCAATGGTGGAGAAAGCATTACCTCGAACCATCGCCAGTGAGACACGCTGCAAGAGAGGGTCGTCCCTTAATCGAGACGCAATCACGCCAATCCTCCGAAGGAACGCCATCGAACGAAGGCCAATAAACCCTGAAGTCTCTACTGCCACAGGAGTAAAAAAAAAATCTATCAGCAAGAGAAGAATATTTAACTATTATTTTCATCTCTGCGTCTCGGGCGACGGACCTCGGATCAACCGCGGACCTGATCAAATTACCGGCCGAAAATGTATCCGCACAGGTCGCATCCCATATCAACGACTTACCCATTTTAAAAGGGAAAATGGTAATGCCATCCGGCCGCTTTCCATCACCACTGTCATACTGCAGTCAGCAATTACGGCCATATTAAGTTGTTGGCATTCATGTGTTGACGATAGGTGTATCTGATTTTATAGTGTTTAATAACACGATCTGTTCAAAAATTGTAGTCCCAGATATTGGACTGCCTTTTCTTTCCATTGCTCTCATTGGTACGGGATTGTACAATTTCTTGGACACTTTCGAACTATATTCTTTTGCACAAAACCCAGATCAAGTTAAAGAGAAACTTAGTCATGTCGTCTTTTGTACTTATTCTGCACCTGCATTCTACAGCCACTGATTGCATGTGTGACATTTTGATCCGTATTCTTTCTTTTTATGCCCTTTCAGGACGTAGGCGATCATGGCTCTCCACCTACCTCCATTCCTTGCAGCTTTCGATGAGTTCCTTCCCTCTGCTATCTCCCCCAGACCACGTTCTATCATCCACCTGCCCAATCCCGCCAAGAATGTCACGCGCTGCTTTCCCTTGTCTCGCTTTCTCTCTATTCGACCCCTGAGTATCAGATTCTCAAGGACCTCCTTCCTTATTTATATGAGTCCCAGAAACATCACCAGCCTCTTCTAGGTGCTAATTATAAGCCTCTTTCCTAGTTTGCATCCTCTCTAAGACCTCTTCGTTGCTCACACGCACGGTTCACGAAATTCTCAGCATCCTTCTGTAGAACCACATCTCCGTCACCTCGAATCTCTTCTTCATCCTTGATGTGGCACAAGGCCGGTTTTTACGTGGGTATTCCGAGCCCGTAGGCTCGGCCAAAAAATGCCCGTAGAAACTGTAAAAACAGAATCGGGTTGATCAAACTCCCCGAACGAGACTCTGCCCTTCGGCTGAGCTTCGTCCCGGTTCCTCTCTGCTCAGAGGCAGAGAGTTCGACCGATTTGCTGGAAAAAGTCGCAGCAAGGCTGTCAACTGAGGACAGCAGTATTTACTGCCCCCCCCCTATTAGGGATAGATGTGGCACAAGGCCGGTTTAACGTGGGTATTCCCGTGCCCGTAGACTCTGCCAAAAAATGCCCGTAGAAAATGTAAAAAGAGAATCGGGTTGGTCAACCACCCCGAACGAGACTCCGCCCTTCGGCAGAGCATGGTCCGAGTTCCTCTCTGCTCAGATGCAGAGAGTTCGACCGTCTTGCAGTCAACTGTAGACAGCCTTATTTACTGTCTCCCCACACGAGGGATAGATGTGGCACAAGGCCGAGTTTAACGTGCGTAGTCCCGTGCCCGCAGGCTCGGCCAAAAAATGCCCGTAGAAACTGTAAAAACGGAATCGGGTTGGTCAACCTCCCCGAACAAGACTCTGCCCTTCGGGTTCCTCTCTGCTCAGAGGCAGAGAGTTCGACCGATTTGCTGGAACAAGTCGCAGCAAGGCTGTCAACTGTGGACAGCAATATTTACTGTCCCCCCACGAGGGATAGATGTGGCACAAGGCCGAGTTTAACGTGGGATTTCCGAGCCCGTAGGTTCGGCCAAAAATATATCCTGTTGGAATCCGTAAAAACGGATTCAGGGACAGTCTACCACCCCGAACGAGACTCTGCCTCTCGGCGGAGCCTCGTCCGGGTTCCTCTCTACCCGAAGGCAGAGAGTTCGACTGGCTGTCAACGGTGGACAGCTCTCTTAAGAGGCATAATCTTCCCGTATATATAGTAATAGGACGAGTCCATTTAGTCCATCAAGGTAGGTCCCATAATATTTGTGATTTTTTTTTATAATCACATGCTGTGAAAAATGTGATTTCTTGTTGTTTCCACTTAATTAAAGGATATGTCCCGGAAAGGGATATATTTATTCGAAGTAGCTAAGTGCTTTTGGCTGCAGTAACCGAGTAGTACAATCTAGCAGGTAGCCATAATCGACTAGTACTCGTCGTAGTCGTATGAAATATGCTTAGGCGATAGGTGTAGGCCAAGAGACCCCGTCAATGGCTGAGTCCATTGGCGTACTAGAATGGCGTTTTTTGTACTTCTACACCAGGCTGTATTTATGGCTGACACCCGCCAATCATATTCCTGTGAGGGGGAACACAGGTGTATGCATATTCATTACGTCATTAAAAAAAAGACAGCTACTAACAAAAACCTTAAATCAGTGGTCGCCAAACGATGTAAGGTATCTCATAGGTGCGACGGAAGAGGAGAGCAGATTAAAAGGTAATCAAAGATTTCGAAAAGGTTTTAAAAATTGATATACCAAAGATAAACATGATTTACAAACTGAAAATATTATTACGGATTACTTGTAATTGCATGCATGAGTCCCAGTATAAATAGTTATAAAGAATTCACCGATTTTATCATTGTGATATTTTTTCTTTATACCAGCTATTAAGAATATATTAACTAGGGTCCGCAAATTTGAGGAAAGAGTTATCAATGATAATGTTCTGACTTTGAATCCACGGTTATCTCCCTTTAAAATTATCCCGGTTTCCTATTTTTAAACTGTGTACTTTTTATCACATAAAATATGGTGAGGCGGTAACAAATTTCCATTCCGAGAATGCGGTCCAGAGAAAAAAAAACGTTTAGGAACCACTGCCTTAAATGGAAATAGCTCTTCGTAAGATATTTGTTGTTCTTGCTAGAATTATTTTTCGAATTTCTTGAAGAGGCGATGGATTATAAATTTTGCTGATTTGTTGTTGAGTTCCTTTCTTTATCAGACCCAAAGTTCCAACCATAACATGGTTGGTTTTATCTTTTAAGTGCATCATTTATTTTCTATTACCATCTCTAGGTGGTTATATGAGCTTCATTTTTTTTCACAAACCTTCGTAGAAATATTCTTTCCACTCGGTACGCTCATTTGTTTTTCTAATTTTGAAATTAATGCCTGGACAATTTGCTTAGAATGTTTATCTGTGTTTAAAAAAGAAAACCATAGAAGATGGTAATATCTACTGTTTCAAGTACAGACCCAGGTTGTTATTCATACCAGTTTGAAGCTGTTTTTATTCCGTCGTGATGACAGATCTTACAATGCAGATATTGATCTATTCTGTCATTAGAGTTGTTATACTAATTGGATGTTAGTATTTAGCATCCTGGCATAAGATGATCAATATTTTCCATATATTAGTCACAGAACTTACGATTTAGGTTCTTACTATTCTGCAAGATATTAGCTTGGTAGTTGCATGTAAGCAGGTCCTGGTCCTGTGTAGCAAGAAAAATCATTTCAGTCCCGGCCTGAGGTCCTGAACTCCTTCGCCACCCGTGGGTTTGCGAACTGATTTGCATCAGCATTTTTTACTTCAATTGATTTGATTGATTCGTTTTCTACGGCTTGGCAATTCTTATTTTTGCTTCAGAGAAGAAACTAGCTCTGTTGATTCTTTTGGCACCACCTTTCTTCTCTTTGAATTTCCCTTAGCTTTTTGACGGCCCATTTTACTTTTCTTGCTGGCGTCGTGGCAGCTAAATCTATTCAGAGCTATTTTCAAGATTTATTCCGAATTCTCTTGCATATTTATGAAGATCTTCTGAATCCCGAATAAAGCTTTTTACCTTTTTTCATACTCTATGACGAGTTATATCATCCAATCTTGTATAGCTGCAACATATAATGTTCAACTGCTTAAATTTATTATTTTGATTGTTCTTATTTTCTTTGATATCTGGCGTTTACACATTTCTTTCCGGGTCCCGCCCAGAGACCTAAGATTAGAAATGGCATCATGACATTTTCCACTGACAAAAAAAATGTACGTAGATAAAGCCCTTCGTAAAATGTGGGCTGTACTTGTGAGAACAATTTTTTGTATTTATTTGAGGCATGGACTTCCAGGAATCCCTTCTATTAGTCTACTATAATCTTTTCCAACCAATCCTAGGGTTCCAACTACAACAGAGATTGTCAATGTTCCCATATGCCACATTTTTTAGATTTCGATTTCAATTATTATTATTATTATTATTATTATTATTATTATTATTATTATTTTCTGAAATTTCTGTAGAATACTCATTTTAATCCGGATTCCAACCAGAGACCTAAGATTAGATCAGAACATTTTCGACAGAACATTTTTGTAAGGAAAATAAACAAAAAACCAAACTCCTGAGATCACACATATTTTCGACTAGCATCATGGCCCGGCATTGCCCGTGCTTGATTCAAAAATCGTACGACTCATACAGCAATCGCTATCACTTGACTTAAAATATTTTTGCCCTTACTTGCCTTTAAAGGAGTGCCATTTGCCGTTCTTATTTTGCTACATGCCTTACTTCTTGCCTATCTCACACTGCGATTTTTTTCTAAGCTCTATACTAAACATTAAATCTGTTACGAAAAAAGAACTAAACAAAATGAACACAAAACGATCAGCTTTAAAAAAGGACTCGTAACTGGAAAAACCGAATGAAAAAAGAATGTTAACAACAAATATTTTTTCACACCCAACCCAGTTCTGCGGAATCAGAATCAACGTTGAGTTTAAGCAAACGAATGAGCCAATTGGTGTAAAGTGCCATGCAGATTTAAATTTTCCCACTTGTGACGAATGCAGCTATCGGTTTTTTTTTGCATGCTAGCATGCTAGTTAACATTCATGTCAGTCAGCTGTTGGCTCTCAGGCTAGCCAATAGAATCTTCCTGCCTATTTGTGGCAGCCAGCTATAGGCTCTCACTCTGCCCAGTATAAAATGGCCGCAAACTACATGAAAACTACCGTCAAAGCATGAAAAAATCGATTATCTCCACTATCGATGGGAGTTGGGAAATGCAAAGTCGGTCTTGGCCTCAGTACTAACTTGGAGCATGTGCATATAAATTTTGGTGCAAATCCGTCGTATATTGCGGGCGTGCATTCGTTACACACACACACACACACATCCGGCTTTTATAGATAGAGATAGAGTACTTCGTAAAGCTGTACCTATGAGTACAATTGTTTGTATTTCTTTAAGCCATGAGCTACCATATATCTCTTCAATGAGTCTATTGGAATATTTTCCAATCAGTCCGAAGATTCCATCTACAAAAGAATTTGTTGATGTTCTCATGCTCCACATTTTCGAGATTTCGTTTTCCAAGATTCTTGTATTTCAATAGTTTTTTAGCATCTTCAAAAATGCATTACACTCTTTAAGGACTGCTACGGAAAGCATCCAGCATTGGCTGTCATAAAAAAGGACAAATATCACGTAACAGCTCAGCATTCTTTTCTATGTTACTAAAGAAATCCTCCTGTCTCGTAATACTCTGTCTAGCTTTTGAAATAAGTCTTTGGCCATAAGTACTTTTTCATTAACTCTGCTCATAGGAATCGATATGATTTTAATAGAACAAAACCTTGATATACTATCGTTTACCACATGAACATTTTGACTACAGACGATTTTCATACAAATTTCTTATTTATGAACGACCTTCTTGCAATAATTGAAGTGAATTTATTTTTCACTTGCACTCACGAAAATGGCATATTTCTACTAGCATACTCTCCAAGACATCAACTTTGCTGAAATATTCGGTCCACGAAATCCTTAGCATCCTTCCGTAGAACCACATCTCCGTTGCCTCGAGTCTCTTCTTCATCCTTGATGAAATCATCCAGCATTCGCTGCCGTAAAGAAGGACAAATCTCACGTAGCAGCTCAGTATCCTTTCCTTTGTTACCAAACAAACGTCCCAGAAATACTTTGCATGTAATGAGAAGGAATGTCGTAGAATTATGTGGGAGGTATTTTTGGAGGGTATATGCGGGAGGTATTTTTGGAGGGTATATGTGGGAGATATTTCTGTTGCACCCTGCATTAACGGATTACCTGTCAAATACTGCTTTTACATAGAGTGTGTTAGCGTAATCTGTAAAAACAAAATTCATCATTATTATAATACTTTCAGCCATACACAGCTGGTCGAGCCTTCTGTATAACCTTATCCCTGTGTTATAGTGGAAGACACCTTGTCTAGATAATAGACTCTCCCACCTATTATAAGTAGGAGTCAGTAGGTAGTCGAGGGAAGAGTAAGTTATCAGCGACCACAACTCGATTACTCTGCGTAACACATATTTACAAGTTCCTAACGTTTCTGTACGTTTACCCCATTTAGGACGCATTTAGTCCGACTACAAGTTCTATTGTGGAAATAACTCCACAACACTCTGTCGCCTCTAACGCACATTTTCTTTTCTTTCGGTCTCTGATCACAATGTCTAGAGATTAGATTTAACTTTCCTGACTGTGTGTATTGTAACGTCCCAAAAAATTGTTACAGATCCTTTCTGTACCTATCTATATTTCTGAGATGAGGTATTATGTTCACTATTTACATTATTCGGACTATTGGCCTCATCTTTGTTGCCCAAAGGACACATGGCACAGGGGATAAAGGCGTTAGTCAGATCCAGTGACAGGACACAAAGAGTTTGAGTTCAATACCTGGTTAAGGCGGTGGAGAATTTGGAGGGAGAATTAACAGGAGATAACTGATAACTGACATCCATTAGACATGGCACATGGACCTACCCCAGTGAGCGATATAACATTCCAACCAGCTGAAAAAGGCCGGAGAGTACAACGGCCGAAACGTTGTAATAAATATGGCAACAAAGATGAGGACAATAGTTTTCAGGTCCTTTTTCTTTAACCGACGCTTCATAACAATTTCAGTTTCCGTTCAATAAAGTTTGCAGTTTTTCCAATGCAGATATTGGCCGACTCTGTCATGTCGGGTGCCAATACCGTTCAACCTGATTCAAGATGATCAGTTGTTTATGGATATTTGTCACAGAATTTTGGGCTAACATAATTTTTTAGTTTGCATTGGTCCTGTGAAGCAAGTATTTTCACAAGCCTTGGTTCTTCACTAGGCAATCACTGATGGGTTCTGGATTTTTCTGCATCAGCTTGTTTGCCACGTGCTGAATATTGAACGCGAAACCTTGATCCTACCATCGTTTGTGTATCTAGTCGACCGCATTTTCCTTTTTAATGATTTTGCAGTATGTATATGATGTTTTACTTGCATTTCCTCACCCAACTGAAACTCCATTTTGAATTTGTCTTCCTTTATTACTGAATAAAGTTCCTTACTTCTTTCATGGTTTTTGACACAGATCATCATCCAGTATTTTGTAGCCCCCAGGTATGTTTGAAGACCGATCTTTGTAGTTTTGTAAGACAGTTCTAGTTGAACTAAAGCTCTGCCACTTTTGGATCTGGACACATGCAAACGATTAATATCAGCCTGGGGATCATGCACGCGGTGCCAAGTGAAAATCTTTCACGTTTTGTCGTCCATTCCCTTAATGTCAGCTATGGTCATGTTAAGGATGTTGAAACTGTATTGCACCACGGTGACAGCCAAGGTGTTTATGGCTGATATTCTGTTGTTTTTTTTTAAATTCAGCTCGATATTCAGTAGGAGATGCACACACCCACGTAGTATTCTTTTCTTACTCTGTCCTTCATTTGGGTATGCTGTATTCCATCTTCGTCGCTAATACATACGAACCTATAGGCTTCTTCTTGTTCCACTTCCCTAATCATTGTGACAAAATCTAGATCTGTGTTTCTGTAATTCTCCCTTTCTTGAATGTTGCTTTTGTAAATTTATCGAATCCGAAATCCATACCTATGCCGTTATTGAAACTTTTTACAGTATTGAGGAGACTGTTCAACTCATTGTCGTCTTTGATAAAGATTTTGAGATCATCCGAGCAGATGATTGGACAATTTTCTGTTTACTTTGTATCGATAGCTATTATTATTTAGTTCATGCGATAGGAGGATTAATGACAGACAAACAAAAGAGGTGACAGGGAGTCTCCTTAAAAGATCCCCCGTCGGATGTTCAGGCGGTTTGAAGTGGCAGTGCTTTTGGTGAGATTTAGGTATAATGTGGTTTTCCACATTCTCATGCTGAGATTTACTATCACCAAGGAGACTTTGTACATTTCCAAAGTCTTAAGGATACAAGAGTGTGGCACACTATCAAAGGCTTTACGGTAATCTATCCAAGCTGTTCTAAGATTTATAGCTCTTTTCCAGCAGTTTTACAGGATATATTTGTTTATCAGTAGTTGATCTTTGCAACCATATGAACATCTCCTGTATTCCTTCTGTTCCAGAGGAAGAATGTAGTTTCATTCGTGAAAGGAGTAAGTACAGTTCGCTAGGGCAGACCTAATCAATTTATACGTGGGGGACAGACATGTTAGTGACCTGTAATTTTTCGAATCATATGTTTCACCCGTTTTTGGCAGGATTTATCTAATAGCTTCAGTGACCCATTCTGGGACTTCACTGGACTTACTATTAAGCATTGATAAAGTTTGTGGAAGGGAATTATGGATAGATAGGAACAGATGAACAAATAGATAGATAGATAGATAGATAGATAGATAGATAGATAGATAGATAGATAGATAGATAGATAGATGCAAATAAATGAAGAAACAAAAAAGAAAAGGGAGGATAGATAGATAGATAGATAGATGCAAATAAATGAAGAAACAAAAAAGAAAAGGGACGATAGATAGATAGATAGATAGATAGATAGATAGATAGATAGATAGATAGATAGATAGATAGATGCAAATAAATGAAGAAACAAAAAAGTAAAGTGAGGATAGATAGATAGATAGATAGATAGATAGATAGATAGATGCAAATAAATGAAGAAACAAAAAAGTAAAGTGAGGATAGATAGATAGATAGATAGATAGATAGATAGATAGATAGATAGATAGATAGATAGATAGATAGATGCAAATAAATGAAGAAACAAAAAAGTAAAGTGAGGATAGATAGATAGATAGATAGATAGATAGATGCAAATAAATGAAGAAACAAAAAAGTAAAGTGAGGATAGATAGATAGATAGATAGATAGATAGATGCAAATAAATGAAGAAACAAAAAAGTAAAGTGAGGATAGATAGATAGATAGATAGATAGATAGATAGATGCAAATAAATGAAGAAACAAAAAAGTAAAGTGAGGATAGATAGATAGATAGATAGATAGATAGATAGATGCAAATAAATGAAGAAACAAAAAAGTAAAGTGAGGATAGATAGATAGATAGATAGATAGATAGATAGATAGATAGATAGATAGATAGATAGATAGATAGATGCAAATAAATGAAGAAACAAAAAAGTAAAGTGAGGATAGATAGATAGATAGATAGATAGATAGATGCAAATAAATGAAGAAACAAAAAAGTAAAGTGAGGATAGATAGATAGATAGATAGATAGATAGATGCAAATAAATGAAGAAACAAAAAAGTAAAGTGAGGATAGATAGATAGATAGATAGATAGATAGATAGATGCAAATAAATGAAGAAACAAAAAAGTAAAGTGAGGATAGATAGATAGATAGATAGATAGATAGATAGATGCAAATAAATGAAGAAACAAAAAAGTAAAGTGAGGATAGATAGATAGATAGATAGATAGATAGATAGATAGATAGATAGATAGATAGATAGATAGATAGATGCAAATAAATGAAGAAACAAAAAAGTAAAGTGAGGATAGATAGATAGATAGATAGATAGATAGATGCAAATAAATGAAGAAACAAAAAAGTAAAGTGAGGATAGATAGATAGATAGATAGATAGATAGATGCAAATAAATGAAGAAACAAAAAAGTAAAGTGAGGATAGATAGATAGATAGATAGATAGATAGATGCAAATAAATGAAGAAACAAAAAAGTAAAGTGAGGATAGATAGATAGATAGATAGATAGATAGATAGATGCAAATAAATGAAGAAACAAAAAAGTAAAGTGAGGATAGATAGATAGATAGATAGATAGATAGATAGATAGATAGATAGATAGATAGATAGATAGATAGATGCAAATAAATGAAGAAACAAAAAAGTAAAGTGAGGATAGATAGATAGATAGATAGATAGATAGATGCAAATAAATGAAGAAACAAAAAAGTAAAGTGAGGATAGATAGATAGATAGATAGATAGATAGATGCAAATAAATGAAGAAACAAAAAAGTAAAGTGAGGATAGATAGATAGATAGATAGATAGATAGATAGATGCAAATAAATGAAGAAACAAAAAAGAAAAGGGAGGATAGATAGATAGATAGATAGATGCAAATAAATGAAGAAACAAAAAAGAAAAGGGACGATAGATAGATAGATAGATAGATAGATAGATAGATAGATAGATAGATAGATAGATAGATAGATGCAAATAAATGAAGAAACAAAAAAGTAAAGTGAGGATAGATAGATAGATAGATAGATAGATAGATAGATAGATGCAAATAAATGAAGAAACAAAAAAGTAAAGTGAGGATAGATAGATAGATAGATAGATAGATAGATAGATAGATAGATAGATAGATAGATAGATAGATAGATAGATGCAAATAAATGAAGAAACAAAAAAGTAAAGTGAGGATAGATAGATAGATAGATAGATAGATAGATGCAAATAAATGAAGAAACAAAAAAGTAAAGTGAGGATAGATAGATAGATAGATAGATAGATAGATGCAAATAAATGAAGAAACAAAAAAGTAAAGTGAGGATAGATAGATAGATAGATAGATAGATAGATAGATGCAAATAAATGAAGAAACAAAAAAGTAAAGTGAGGATAGATAGATAGATAGATAATCTCTCCAGTGTTTTGTCTTGAAATGAAAATTTATTGAATGTTATTATGCATAAGTCCAGTTTTGTCAGATTTCCATAGCGGATAATTAAACATGATTTTCACATACATTCCTGAACTCTCTGGCGTTTCACTGATCAAAGTAACCAAATATTAAATTTACTGAAGACGCTGACATATATTTCTATCGATTTAAACGCAGTTTACATGTTCTACTTTCAAAGCTATTGTTAACGATGTAGCTTGAAGTATATTCTCGTAAAAATTACAATTCAGCACTTCTATGGTATCCTAGTCTTGTCGACATCTCTTATAGACGTATTCCCTTCCAATTTGATTTCCAAAAGCGAAAGTTCGATGTTCTAAAGAGAAAATCTGATTCCAGAAATCAGCATATAACTGATTTTTGGAAAGATTATGAAATACACATGCATCGCAAAAATTTGTGGACACCTTGTTAAATTAATTACTTCCGAAATTTTTAGGCTTATATCTAGCAGTAAGTGTTTACCAGGATATTTTATGATCTTTCAGCGCTAGAAAACAAGTTACTACATATGTATGTATGTATGTATGTATGTATGTATGTATGTATGTATGTATGTATGTATGTATGTATGTATGTATGTATGTATGTATGTATGAGTCACGGTGGGGTAATGGATAGCAGTTTGGACTGAGGAATCGGAGAGTCGAGTTCGAATCTATTACATTCATTTATTTGCTAATACCCTTGGGAAAGGTTGAATGCTCTTCTTCTCCCTATGGATAATAGTAGGAGAGACTGGGTTCTATAGCCTTGGATGGCAAATAGACTAGCAGAAGAACAACTATGTATTCAAAACCTTTCAACGTTTGGGGAAATCCTGTGTCACGTAGTGTACCAAGTCTCTGTATTCGGCCTATCCAAAGTGTGGATGATTCTGCTAAAACCTTCACCACTATAATCGAAATCTCATGTACTGGTGTCGGTTTCCAAGGAAGTGATCCGCTTGACCCTCATACGTCGAATTAGACGGGAAAGTCGAGTATATATATATATATTATATATATACAGTACTATTCGATAAAAGTGACTCACCTGATTTTTTTTACTAAAAAAATTTTTTGTCTATTGTTTTTGGGGTTAAAATAATTTTTAATCTTACTAACATAAAGACCCCTTCCCGACCACCTAGTAAAAAACTTTATTCACTCTAAGGTATTTTATTGATACATTTGGATATAAATGAGATTCAGGAAAAAACTCTGTGCAAAAAAGTGACTCAGATATCGTATTCTAACGATTGAACTGGTAAATTTAAAGACCTTTTGACAAAATATTGAAAACTATTTTACAATACACTCAGAACAATATTCTAGAGAATTCTAGAACAGCTTAAATTAAATCTAGAGTACTCCAGAATATTCCAGAAAGCCTCATACAGTATAAAAGCAGCTTGAAATAGCCACTCAAGTCACTAACCAGATGAAAGGGTACAAACACGCATCAGAACCACTTAAGGCATCTATTATAGCCCTCTCAAAAGCAGGCAAGTCTACGAGAGAAATTGCAGAAATTGCTATAACCTCGCAATCAACTGTCTCTCGAGTGCTTAGGGCATGATGCCACTCCTGCTCCAAGGAAGAAAACAAGGGGATGAAAGAAAAAGATTGATGATAGAACTGGCAGGGTAATCAAAAGAGAAGATGCGAAGAATAGGACTATAACTAGCCAGAAATTGCAGCCAGTCTAAGCGAAGAGCAAGGTGTTAGTCTTGCCCCTTCAACAGTCCGTCGGTGGCTGTTAGAACAAGGCTACAAATCTTGTACACGAAGGTTTAAGTCGCTAATAAGCAAAGCCAACAAAGCCAAGAGACTTGAATGGGTTCACTATTACAAAAGTTTCACCGTAGAAGACTGGAAGAATGTTCTCTTCTCCGATGAAACGAAAGTTGAGCTAAATTCAAAGGACAAGGTTAGTCACTTTTATCGAACAGCACTGTGTATATATATATATATATATATATATATATATATATATATATATATATATATATATATATATATATATATATATTCCCAAAAGTGATCTCTATCATTATAGTAAGTACAAGACATCAAGGTATAGTGTTTATAATAAGTGGTGCTGGGTTAGGATCGAATGTCTTAATTCGATGTTCCATTGAATGGAATAACGTCCACATTTCATCTTCGAGATTTTTCCCATTCTTGGCAGTAACCCAAAGCTCTTTTCGTTGGAGCACTTGTTCCTTGGTTTCCCCGCCACAAGGCTTGAGCTATATTGAGATGAGAACTTGGTTAGTCGTGTAAATGTTGAAAATATTCATCCACGAGAAAAGCAATTGCTGCACGTTATGTGTGGCAAGGAGCCAGGTCGTACTGAGAATCTCATCGTTGTCTGGCAGAAGATCTTACTTGAAGGAACTAAGTTTTTGCTGTTAACACTTCCATCAACATTTCCAAATTTTCTTTTACCATCGCATTTCATGCAAAATTCCAGACCATTACGCGTGCACCACAAAATCCGACGAACTTTGCATCGTTTCTTTCTTCCATTGGTCTTCTGACACATTCTCTTCCATTAGAATATAGAACGTAAATATATTTTATATTCATCACTAAAAAAATACATTTTATCAATTTCCACTATGTTGTTCCGATTTTTGTTTGGTTAATGATTTCTTTCTGTCTTCTTTCCTAAATTCTTTCCTAAATTCTTTCCTTCTTTCCTTCCATGCTTATTGGATAACATCCTTACTTCCTCCTTTCCTTGTTGCATTCATTCCATCCGTCTTCACTTCCTACTTTCTTTCCTTCATTATTTCCTTCTTTACTAGTTCCCTTCATTCTTTCCTTCATCCTTCCTTCCTTCCTTCCTTAATTCCTTCATCCTTCCTTCCTTATTTCCTACCATACTTACTTCCTCGCTTCTTGGTTTCCTTCCTTCCTTATTGCTTTCATTCCAGCTTTCTTCCCTTCCTAAATGCTTTTTTCCTTATTTTCTTCTTTCCTAGTTTCCTTCTTTCTTTCCTTAGTTCATTTCTTCCTTCCTTCCACCGTTCCTTCCATCCTTCCTTCCTTCCTGCCATCCTTACTTCCTCCCTTCTTAGTTTCCTTCCTTCTTTATTGCTTTCATTCCATCCGTCTTCCATTTCTACCATCTTTCCGTCCTTATTTCCTTCTTGCCTATTTTCTTTCCTTACTTCTTTTCTTTCTTCCTTCTTTCCTTCCTTCCTTCCTTCCTTCCTTCCTTTCTTATTAGTTTCCTTCTAGCTTATTGCTTTCATTCCATTCTTCTTCCCTTCCTAAATTCTTTCCATCCTTATTTCCTTCTATACTAGTTTCCTTCCTTCATTTCTTTAGTTCTTTTCTTCCTTCCTTCCTTATTTCCTAACATCCTTACTTCCTCCTTTCTTAGTTTCCCTACATCCTTATTGCAATCATTTCATCCCCCTTCCATCCCAACCTTCTTTAATTTATTATTTCCTTCTTTTCTAATTTCCTTCCTTCTTTCCTTAGTTCTTTCCTTCCTTCTTTCCTTATTTATTTATTATTTCCTGCCTTCCTTCCTTCCTTCCTTCCTTCCTAACATGCTTACTTCCTTCCTTCTTACTTTACTTGCTTCCGTATTGCTTTAATTCCATCCTTCTTCATTTCCTAAATTCTTTCCTTCCTTCTTTCCTAGTTTCCTTCCTTCTTCCCTTAGTTCTTCTCTTACTTTCTTCCTTCTTTCCTTCCTTCTTAGTTTATTTCCTTCCTTATTGCTTTCATACCAACCTTCTACTCTTCATACCATCTTTCCTTCCTTATTTCCTTTTTTCCTAGTTTCCTTCCTTCATTCCTTAGTTGTTCCTTCCTTCCTTCTGTGTTTCCTTGTTCCTTCCTTATTTCCTACAATCCTTACTTTCACCCTTCTTAGTTTATCCCTTCCTTATTGCTTTCATCCCATCCATCTTCCCTTCCTACCTTCTTTCCTTCATTAATTCCTTCTTTCCTAGTTACCTTCCTTCTTTCCTTAGTTCTATTCTTCTTTCCTTCCTTCCATCCTTCCTACCTTCCTTCCTTATTTCCTACCATCCTTACTTCATTCCTTCTTAGTTTTATTCCTTCGTTATTGCTTTCATTACATCCATCTTCCATTACTACCTACTTTCCTTGCTTAATTCCTTCTTTCCTAGTTCCCTTCCCTCCTTTCTTCCTACCTACTTTCCTTTCTTCTTTCCTTCCTTTATTCCTTCCTTATTTCCTCCCTTCTTTGTTTAATTCCTTCCTTATTTATTTTTATTCGATCCGTCTTCCCTTTCTAATTGCTTTCCTTCCTTATTTCCTTCTTTTCTTCTTTCCTTCCTCCCTTTCTTATTTTCTACCATCTTTACTTCCTCCCTGCTTAGTTTACTTCCTTCCATATTGCTTTCATTCCATGCTTCTTCACTTTTAACTTCTATCCTTCCTTATTTCCTTCTTTCTTAGTTTCCTCCCTCCCTTCCTTCCTTCCTTCCTTCCTTATTTTCTACCATCCTCACTTCTTAGTTTCCTCCCTTCGTTATTGATTTCATTCCATCCTTCTTCCCTTTCTAATTTCTTTCCTTTCTTTATTTCCTTCTTTCCTAGTTTTCTTCCTTCCTTCTTCTCTTCCTTCCTAACTTCTTTCCTACCTTACTTCCTTCTTTATTTCCTACCATCCTTACTTCCTCCTTTCTTATTTTACGTCCTTCCTTATTGCTTTCATTTCATCCTTCTTCCCTTCCTAAATTCTTTCTTTCCTTATTTCCTTCTTTCCTAGTTTACTTCCTTCTTTCTTTCGTTCTATCCATACTTCCTTCCTTGTTTTCTTCTTTCCTATCTTCCTTCCTTCCTATCTTCCTTCCTTCCTTCCTTATTTCGTATCATCCTTACTTCCTCCCTTCTTAGTTTATTTCCTTCCTTATTGCTTTCATTCTATCCTTCATCTCTTCCTAACTTCTTTCCCTCCTTATTTCCTTCTTTCCTAATTTCCTTACTTCTTTCCTTCGTTCTATTCATACTTCCTTCCTTCTTTCCTTCTTTCCTTCTTTCCTATCTCACATCCTTCCTTATTTCCTACCATCCTTACTTCCTCCCTTCTTTGTTTACTTCCTTCCTTATTGCTTTCATTCCATCCTTCTTCCCTTTCTACATTCTTTCCTTCATTATCTCCTTCTTTACTAGTTTCCGTCCATCTTTCCTTAGTTCTTTTCTTCCTTCTTTCCTTTCTTTCTTCCTTCCTTCCGTCCGTCCTTTCTTCCTTCCTTTCTTATTTCTGTCCTTATTTTCTGCCTACTCGATTCCTTCCATCTTTCCAATTTTTAATTTCTTCATTCCTTCCTTTCTTTCTTCCTTCCTTCCTAGCACCCTTACTTCCTCCTTTCTTAGTTTACTTCCTTCCTAATTGCTTACATTCCAACCTTCTTCCCTTCTCCCTTTCTTTCCTTCCTTATTTCCTTCTTTCCCAGTTTCTTTCCTTTTTTTCTTTTCTTCCTTCTTTCTTTCCTTCCTTCCTTATTTTCCTACCATCCTTACTTCCTCCCTTCTTAGTTCTTGCTTCCTTCCTTATTGCTTACATTCCATCTGTCTTCACTTTCTACCTTCTTTCTTTCCTTATTTCCTTCCTTCTTTCCTTAGTTCCTTCCTTCCTTCCTTTCTTCCTTCGTTCCTTTTTTATTTCTGTCCTTATTTCCTGCCTACTTAGTTTCCTTGCTTCCATCTCTTCTTTGTTCTTTCTTTCCAGCCTTCTTTCCTTCCTCTCCTCCTCCTTTCTTTTCTTCTTTCTTTCTTACCTTCCTTCCTTCCTTCTTTCCCTTCTTCCTTCTTTCCTTCCTTCTTCCATCTTCCCTCCTTCCTTTCTTTTTTCCTTCCTTGCTTATTTCCTTCGTCCCTAGTTTCTTTCCTTCCTTCTTGTCTTCCTTCCTTCTTTCCTTCCTTCCCTCTTTCCTTCCTTCTTTTTTCCTTCTTTACTTCATCCTTTCATTCTTTCTTCCTTTGTTCTCTTCCTGAAACCAAAGATCTCGCCTATCATAATAATGAAGGGAAAACTATCAGATTCCTCTGGATTTTTTTTTCTCATGCAAACAAAATATATTTCCTGACAATAATTGTTTTATTTTACTCCTTGCTAGATCGGCTGATAGTTTGACATAAAGACAACACAACAAAAAAAGCTTAGTCTGACAGAATCAATGTAGAAAAGTAAACTGGGTTTCCTTTTTATCGCTTCTCTCACCCTCCGAATGCAAAGTAGAGGAAACGAAACCATAAAACAGCAACAAAAGAACACAATAAATAAATAAAATATCTGACAACTGAAAGGGAAGCGTGCTCAGAAAGCAGGAATATTTATCTGAGATCCAACTAGAAATTCCACTAAAATGATTACCTCCAATACTGCGTTACAACATGCTGTCTCCATTCATTAACACATTCTACTGGACACTTTCATCTTCGCTTAGCGTCGTTGCCATGGTGATGAATATAATGTCAGATTTTTTTTAACTTCAGTATATAATACGCAGATGACTCTGTGATGATGGCAGAATCAGAAAAGTAAGCCGAAATATCTTCTACACCTATTTGTACAGTGCTGTTCGATAAAAGTGGATTTTTTTACTAAATGTTCTCTTCTCCGATGAAACGAAAGTTGACCTAAATTCAAAGGATAAGCGATCTAAAATCCTAAGAAGAAAGCTCTTTGAATTTAGCAGTAAGTACTGTCAAGCATCCGTTCAGTATAATGTTCTGGGGATGCTTTTCTTTTCATGGAACTGGTTTCTTAAAACCTATTGAAAAGACCCTCAGGAGCGAGCAGTACAAGAGAGTTTTAGAGTCTTGTCTGCTCCCTTCTGCCGAAAGGATGCAAATCGACCCCACCAAGCTCATTTTTATGCAGGATAATGCTCCCTGTCACAAATCAAAATTGATGAAGGAATACTTTGATGAGAAGCAGGTGAGTGTTATGAAATGGCCGCCCCAATCCCCTGACCTCAACCCCATAGAAAACTTATGGAGCATTATAAAATACAGGCTCTCGAGAAAGCGGTTGATCAACAAAGAGGATTTGATTGTGAATTTCATATCCGAATGGAATTCAATGCTTGGAGATGAGATTTGCCAGAACCTAATGAAGTCAATGCCAAAAAGGGTTGAAAAGGTTATTCAAAATAAATGAAGACCCATAGATTATTAAATATTTCGAACTATATTACCTATTATAAATAAATTATTACCTCTATTATTCTTTATTTAAAGCTGTTCAGTTATGTTTCTATTGATTACTAGTTGCAGTTGTGAGTCACTTTTTTGTACACAGTTTTTCCCTAAATCTCATTTATATCCAAAATTATAATTATCATTATAATACCTTAGGGTGAGTAAACTTTTTTTACTAGGTGGTCGGGAAGAGGTCTTTATATTAGTAAGATTAAAAATTAGTTTGACCCCAAAAACAATACGCGAAAAAAGTTTTAAGTAAAAAAATCAGGTGTGTCACTTTTATCGAACTGCACTGTAAATCAAAGAAAAATGACTAACTTCCAATTGTTAAAAGACACAATGTACAGTTGTCAGAAAGAGGAACAACCCAATGACTACGAAATGGTGACAATCAAGACCTGAGCGACGCTTCTGCCAGGAACCCGTTATGAAAAAGAAAAAAAAAACGTGTATATATTCCGGAAATGTTTCGACGCCGCGATTTGATGTTCATGCGTTATGAGGTTATTTACCGTATTATTATTTATAAACAAGGTAAAAATGGGGATGGGTTGAGGCTGGTCCGCACTATCTTATACCCAGCTAATCCGATTCACGACCCATTCACTCATTACAATTGGTCCATTGACCATAAAATCTCGTCCGTCACCAATCAATCCTCTATACACCATAATACCGGATTCTCTCAAGGGGATCCTACAAAACGCGTCCCATGCCATAAAAATCTGATGATGCTAAAATTTATAATTAAAATCTATGGATGACTAAAATGAGAGGATAGGGAATGAACCCCAAAACAAACTAAATACGAACACAAGTAAACTAAACTGAAGTTAGTAGGCCCGTCCAACCCTCAAAACAGAGAGGCCGCTGTATTCTGTCGATAGGACAAAATCAAGAAGAGCTCTCACTAAAGGGGTGGGAAAGGTCAAAATATAGGCGGACATGCGAGATAAAAAGCTGACCCAGTCGAGATGAAAAAAGGGTCCAAAACAAACTGGGGAGGTTTGGAATCGCGACTTGGATCCTAACCAAAGATGCAACCGGGAACAGGCCAGGAACAGCACTTACTCTCATTAACTAGGCACACAAAAGAGAAATCACCCTGATGTGACGTAGGTTGACCTAAAAGAGAAAATCAAGGCTAGCCCCGTTCAAACGAACCAAGCCCGTCTCAATCACCCACCTTTCGCTGAAGACTATCAGTTCTAATCTTCATCTTGAGCTGATGCTCAAAGAATCGGTTCAGATCCTGATGTGAAAGACGACTGCCTCTCAAGACTTCTTCCATTCACGTCGTCCAAATCACCATTCGGGCCATGGCCAGCAGCGTCAGAAACCTCATTCTTTTCACCCCATATAAGACGCACGGGTGTGCAAGACACACAGATGTATAAGACGCACCCCAGTTTCAGCAGGGAAAATCAAGAAAGAATTAATAATTAGTAAAATTAGTAAAATTATTAGTAAATGGTACAGCCTAGGCTATATTTATGAAGTATTATTTTGGTTAAACAAGCCATGATTACAATTAAAATGAAAAACAATAGGAAAAAAAGAACACAAGCCTATAAAAACTTTATTGTATCCTTTATATGATCTGTACAACCTGTGTCTTGTAAACATTGGAATAATTAGGATATACACATTCTGATTGTAGTTATACCAATGCAACCGGAAGTTATCGCAAGAAAAATATTAATGAAACAAATATATTTTACAAATATATAATTTGAATTTATTGCATATAAACTTAGTGAAACAAAGTACTAATATTAAACGTGCTGAAATTAATATAATGAATATTATCAATGATAACGCTTTTAATCTGCATAATAGCCTTTTAAATAAGGACAATAGGTATATGAAAGGTACTCTAAAGTCTAAGTTAATAGGAGATGCCAGGTAGCTAATTTAGGCCGGCTATCGCAAATTTTAAAGCTACATATATCATATAAGGTGCAGGGGAATTTTAAAATATAGTTTTATTAAAATAGTGCACATTATATGCCGTCAAATATGGTAATGAACAGTTGAATCAATAGTTACACAATAGAATCAACTAATTTTAATAATTTTAACAATATGGATAGTTGTATAACAAAGACACAGACACTGTGACAGAAGTTCCAAAGTATTAAGAGAGAGGAAAACTAGAAAATTATAAACGAAATAAAGAATGCTGAACTGGAATATCAATTGTCCTAGGTGGCAGAGGATGCTGAAAAAATTCCTCTCAGGTGAAGACGACACTTTATTGATTATTTCTTTTACTGTTTATGAACTCTTTGCAGGCTTTTAAAGCCAAAAATATTTTTATAGTACATATTAAGATTTTCTTTGAGAAAAAAATAATAATTTAATGATATAAATCTTACTAATTAATCCTTTTGATGTGGACCCGAAGTAGGGGCCACGGAAGGAAAACACGGGACACGGGTTAGAGGTAAGAAAGATATATTAAACAGAAAGTTACAAAGAATAGTGTAAGCAGAGCTTACTATCCAGTTGTGTCCGATATTGGTATCGTACGCGGCTGCGCATTACTGGTGCTACTACTCCCATGATACCACCATTCACATAATAATATAGTACTGAGAGAGTCCATGATGTAGGGAAGTATTGGTCTCACAACACCCGCTTTTCAAGAGTTTCCCTCTTTTTTTTTTAGAAAAAACTCACCTCAATCAATTTGAGGGGAGGGTAATTTTATGCACGAGATTTGTAGGAATTCAAATCAATTTCATAAAAAAATTTAAACACTTTGCTAAATGCGCAACTTGGTGAATAGTTTTTTCGAACGAAGAAAAATAGTTTTTTGAGAAAAAAATAATTTAATAACAGAAATCTTACTAATTAATCCTTTGCCTGTACAAGGTATTTTCATGAGTGCTATTCAAACTGTCTTGTGCATCAAATATCATTCTACAGTAGAATGATGAGAATTCCATGGATGGAATATGTGAGTCATGTGGAAGTTTTAAGAAATATAGAAACATAAAAGAATCTGACAAGTGGTGGTTGAAATTTCTGGGATGCACAATGAGAAAGGAGGGTTTGGTGAATTTAACACTTGCAAGACATATTGAAGGCAAGCAGAGAGAAAAAGCGAGTTACCTATCTAGAAAGCTTTTGTAAATAGATGGTGGAGCAGGGAATGATAGATACTATATATTGGTTAGATCTACAAAAAAAAAGGAATCTGTGACGGCCCGGTGGTGGGGAGTTGCAGGGCACACGTCATATATAATAAGACATATATGAATTTTAGCACGTTTCCGACGCCGTGTTTTAATGTTTATATGCTATGGTGTTTTTTAACCCTGAAGATGAAGGAATTGTTACACAGCAAAATCAATTCATCTCATTAAATCTACATGTTATTGTGATTTTCTAAGCGTAGTTTAGATGTGGCATAATTCCGAATGCTTGTGGCACCTAGTGAGGATCGAACTGACTATTAAGTGATCGAGCAAGACAAGCTTGCTAGCCATTACACCAACTTAAAGTGCCCTAAACGAATTTCTAAGCCTAACTTAGATGTGGCACAAGTCTGAAAGTATGGAGCACCTAGTGAGGATCGAATTCACTTTTTTCATTTGTACTTGATCAAGCGAGACAAACTTGCTAAGCATTACATCATTTCGAAGTTCCCTAAATGATTTTCTAAGCGTAGCGTAGATGTGGCACAATCCCAAAAGTCTGGGGCACCTAGTGAGGATTTCAGTCGTACTTGATCAAACGAGACAAGCTTGCTAAGCATTACACCCCGTCGAAGTGCCCTAAATGATTTTCTAAGCGTAGCTTAGATGTGGCAGAGTGCCAAAAGTGTGGATCGTACTCACTTCTCAGTCGTAATTGATCTAGCGAGACAAGCTTGTTTACCATTACACTATTCAGAAGTGTCATATGGTGATTTTCTAACGGTAGGTTAGATGTGACACAATGCCGAAAGATCGGCGAGAGATGTCTTCCGAAAGCTGATCAAATTATGAAGAAACTGGTAGAAATCGCTAGAAGCACGGAAAAAGTAGTAAATTGTCATGTAATATCGGCGAAATATCCCGACCAAACCTGAGAAAAGTATTAAGTAGGAGGAAGTTTTCTTCAGAAACAAAGAGACATTACAGAAAGGTTATGTAATACCAGTCCTCCTATATGCTATATAGATATTTAAATTTTGTACATGGTTGATTTTGGGAGGTTTGCATATATTTTGTCTTCTTACAATTAATGTGAAGCACTTTCTTTTTGCTTTCTTTAACTTGCTTTACTGGTTCTAGGAATTTGCTATCTCTGTCTGCTATCAACCTCTCCCTATGTTTTCTGCTAATGTTATGCTAAGATTGTGGCCGCCAATAATAAATCCTTGTAGAACTTCTAATTTTCTCAAGATCGCCTCATTTTAAAGGTTGAATTAACCCGGTGAGAAGAGCCCTTCATGTCTTACCTCCCTTTAGTTCAAAGTTATATTTTGGTAAATAAATTCAGATGTAATATTAGTATTTATCTGTAACTTTTATCTCTTGTAGGTAACAAGGTCATCCTTGTTGCCATATTTATTACGACGTATCGGCCCTTCAGTATCTGTCTATATGGATCTAACTAACGCCGTTATCCACTGTGCCATGTGTCCTTGAGGATATCTGTGTATGAATTTCTGGGTATTATAAGCCTAATTTCTTCAACAACCTTTTTTCCAGTGTTCATATTGCAATTTTTGCTGTTATCATTGCATATGGCGACAAAGATGAGGACAATAGTCCGAATAATGTAAATAGTGTACATAATACCACATCTCAGAAATATACACAGATACTGAAAGGCCGAAACGTTGTGATAAATATGGCAACATAGATGGGGACAATAGTCCGAATAATGTAAATAGTTTACATAATACCTAATCTCAGAAATATAGACAGATACTGAAGGGCCGATACGTTGTAATAAATATGGCAACAAAGATAAGGACAATAGTCCGAATAATGTAAATAGTGTACATAATACCTCATTTCAGAAATATAGACAGATACTGAAAGGCCGAAACATTGTGATAAATATGGCAACATAGATGGGGACAATAGTCCGAATAATGTAAATAGTGTACATAAAACCTCATCTCAGAAATATAGACAGATACTGAAGGGCCGAAACGTTGTAATAAATATGGAGACAAAGATGAGGACAATAGTCCGAATAATGTAAATAGTGTACATAATACCTCATTTCAGAAATATAGACAGATACTGAAAGGCCGAAACGTTGTAATAAATATGGCAACAAAGATAAGGACAATAGTCCGAATAATGTAAATAGTGTACCTAATACCTCATCTCAGAAATATAGACAGATACTGAAGGGCCGAAACGTTGTAATAAATATGGCGACAAAGATGAGGACAATAGTCCGAATAATGTAAATAGTGTATATAATACCACATCTCAGAAATATAGACAGATACTGAAAGGCCGAAACGTTGTAATAAATATGGCAACAAAGATAAGGACAATAGTCCGAATAATGTAAATAGTGTACCTAATACCTCATCTCAGAAATATAGACAGATACTGAAGGGCCGATACGTTGTAATAAAAATGGCAACAAAGATGAGGACAATAGTCCGAATAATGTAAATAGTGTACATAATAACACATCTCAGAAATATATACAGATACTGGACGTTCTGATAAACGCAGTAGGTTACCATTTCTTTCTGCGGTAGAACCTGCTATTTACCCATAAGAAGAGGATTCATACCTTTCCGAAGGGTATTATCACGTAAGTGTAAGTAATGGATTTGATATGAATTCGAACTCGGCTCACCCATTCCTTAATCCGAGCCGCTATCCTTTACCCCACATTTCACATAATTTACGGTAAGTGGTTTTTCTGATAATTTTAGGGTAGCTTTATACAAAAAAAATGAAGACCATTTATTTGCTATAAAATATGTCTGGCAAGATGCTTAGTACAGCAATATTTGGCTACGGTAGGCGTATTAGTACTGTTCAGAACATGGCGTTGCATTATACACGAGCTATAAAAAAAACTCAGGTTTTACGCCGGAAAAAGAATGAAAGGGTTGCACAATGCATGATATACGTTAATCGGATTTAAGCTTGAGATCAGGCGCAAACATTCATCGTGCTTATTGGTCTATATTTAGAAAGATGTATTATTCTTTTTTCTTTCAGTTCTTCCCATTGTTTCCCCCTCCCACTTCTCGATTCTGATTTTCGGCAGAATACAGCGACTGCTCTTATTTTTGGCCAGACTAACGGTGTTTATGTTCCTTTGAGTGTCTTAATTTTACTTTATTTATTGGGTTCATACCCGACCCACTTCGTTTCAAGGTAAAAATTTGCATACATTTTTATAAGATTGTTAAAAAAAAGGAGGAAAAATATAGTTGTACATATGAACAAGTTTTTAAACATCATGGTTATTTTTGTAGGATCCGTGTGAATTGTGGCCTATGGTGGATGGATGAAGAAAGGTGGGGTTTTATGCTGAGTGAGAACATTTTTAGAGTGAATAGGTCGCGAAGTAGAGTAGCTAGGTATAGTATAGTCAGTGCTGACCGCATCTTAATGTTAAAAATAAACATTTTTTAAAATTGTTTTTCACTTTCTATTTACAACATATTTCAATATCCTCTCGCTCTTTCAGATTTTTCTGTTTTCTTTTTTGTTTTTTCTTTTCCCTTTCATTATTTTCTGTTTTTCTTTCTGTTTTTTTCTATTCCTTTTCGGTACTTTTTTATTTTCTTTCCGTTTTTTTCTATTCACTTTCAGTATTTTCTATTTTCTTTTTGTTTTTTCGATACCTTTTCCTTATTTTATATTTCAGTATTTTCTATTTCTATTTCAGTTTTATGTATTCTGTTTCTTAGTTTTTTCTATTGCCTTTCAGTATTTTCTTCTTTTCTTTTCGTTTTTTCGATAACTTTTCCTTATTTTTTTATCATATTTCAGTAATCTCTATTTCAGTTTTTTGTTTTCTATTTCTTAGTATTTTTTATTCCCTTTCAGTATTTTCTTCTTCAGTCTTTTGTTCGATACTTTTTCCTTATTTTATATATCAGCTTTTTCTGTTCTCTATTTCAGTTTTTGTATTCTATTTCTTTATTTGTATTATTCCTTTTCAGTATTTTCTATTTTCTTTTTAGGTTTTTCGATACCTTTTACTTATTTTATATAATATTTCAGTAATTTCTATTCCCTATTTCAGTTTTTTGTATTCTATTTCTTAGTTTTTTCTATTCCCTTTGAGTATTTTCTATTTTAGTTTATTTTTCGATAATTTTCCTTATTTTATGTATCAGTTTTTTTTCTATTCTCTATTTCATTTTTTTGTATTCTATTTCTTTTTTTCTATTACCTTTTAGTAGTTTCCATTTTCTTTCTATTTTTTTCCACTTTTCTTTCCTCCTTCTCAGTTTTTGTCATTCACTTTTTCAGCTTTTTTATTTATTGTCTTTTGCTGTTCCTAGTGCCATTTCAGTATTTTCTATTCTCTTTCAGTTTTTTTTTTGTTTTTTTTATTTTCTTTATTTTTCAGTTTTTCTATTATCTGTTTTTCGGCTTTTTCTATTCTTTTTTTCATATTTTTCTGCCCACTTTTATCGCTTTCTTTATATTTTTCTTTTCCATCAAATGTTCCATTATTTTTCATTTCTTCTAATAAATGAAATATATGAATTCCATTTTTAAATCACTTTCCTTTTTCTTTTCTTCTAAGTGAAGCCTCCTTTCTAGACATGAGCGACCATGACTCTCCCCAATACCTTTTGCAGTTCTTAATAAGATTTAGCTTTTTACTATTCCCCATAATCCCAAGCTCCTTAAGTAGGTTTTTCTCTGCGATCTTCTGTCCGTTTTGCCTACAATATATCCTGTGAGCGTCAGATTCCCCAAACTCTCCTTTTATATGTTATGCCCTAGAAATTTCAATCTACTCTTACTCATTCTCAGTAAAATGACCTTTTTGTTTTTAGTTCCCGTGAAAAATTATTGTTACTCACATATAGTTTATTAGTTCACGGTATTCATAGCTTCATTCCATCGAATCACATTTTAGTTGTATTTTAGAAGTCGCTTCTTCATCTGTGAGTAGATTGTCCAACATTCACTGCCATAGACAGATATTACATAACAGTTCAGCACATTTGTGTCTAACGAGATTTTCATGTTTCTTAATCCTTTGCTTATTTCTGGAAGACATATTTCGCTATCACAATTCTGCTTCGGCCTTTCGGTGTCACATTTTCTGTCCTCTCTTAAACACTTCCTAAACCTTCGCTTTCCTTCTCTTCTCCCGTCCTGGGTATGACGATAAACTACATCCGCGTTCAGGGTAAGACGATAAAATACGTCCAACAGCAAAGCCTCTGATCGGAAGACTTTGAAAAGCGTGGAACCACCTCTTAATTGCTGGTGTTCCCAGGTCCACTCTGACTCGGGGGTGGTAGCACCTGTTAGTGTCCAAGCAATGGGAGAATAGTTAACCCCGAAACTGAGTTTAATAGCATTATGAATATTTAAAAATAGGTTTTAATCCCAGAAAAACTTTGTAAAAAAATTATTACCAGAAATAAATTTTTGAAGAAAAAACTATTACCAGCAATACGTTTAAAAAAAATTTACCAGGAATACATTTTTTTAAATAATATTACCAGCTATACTTTTTTGAGGAAAAACATATTATCAGAACTAGATTTTTGCCAAAACAAAATATTACCAGGAAAAAAAGAGTTGTTGGCATTAAATGACCCATTGAGGTTGATATGCCGTAAACTAAACCAAACCAAAACCAAAATCAAAAACCTCTTCTTTTTTGCTGCCTTTTTCTTTTTTTTCTATTCATGTTTTTGTTTTTTCTAAGCTTTCCTATTTTCTTCTCTGTCCTTATTTGCAGCCATTTTGTCTTCCAGGCTTTAAGATATTTTACTTACATTTCTTATTTCTTTTCTGTTATTTATTAAATTTTGTACTCTGTATTCTTTCTCACTCTCCTTTCTTCTTTCATATAACGTTTGATTCTGATCAATATTTCACGTCTTCTTTGCCAGCATCTCAAATTTAAATATTAAACGGACGTCAGACGAGTTACGTCACCTCAGAGGAACGGCGCTACTCTAAACAAATCATACATTAAATTTATTGAATTCAACCAGCATGAGAGCGTCCAGTGAATAATGAAAAGTGGCACCAGACTTTCAGACCTGATTTTGGTTTGGTTTGGTTTTTGGTTTGGTTTGGATAGTTTTACGGCATATCAACCTCATGGGTTATTTAATCCTGACGATTTTTATTGCTGGTAATATTATCTTTCTATCTATCTATCTCAGTATATATTAGTTTGATTTGGTTTGTTTTACGGCATATCAACCTCATGGGTTATCTAAATGTCGACAATCTTTATTGCTGGTAATATTATTTTTCCCATAAAGTATTGCTGGTAATATTTTTGCCTTCAAAAATCTATTTCTGCTAATATTTTTTAAAATCTATAAATGACAATATTTCTTTTAATAAAAATGTATAGTTGATAAAATTTTTTTAAAGTATTGCTGGTAATAACTTTTTCCTTCAAAAAATTATTGCTGGTAATTTTTTTTTACAAAGTATTTCTGGTATTAAGACCTATTTTTACACTTTCATAGTATTTTGACCCAAGTTCGGGAGTTAACTATTTGCCCATAGCTGGAATCCTAACAGGTGCTAGCACCACGGTTCAAGGTGGCAACACCAGCAATTAAGATGTGGTTCAACGCTCCTCAAAACCTCCTGATCAGAGGGGTTGCTGTTGAATGTAGTTTACCGTCTTAATCGGGAAGTCGATGTAATTTATCGTCATACCCAGGATAAGTCAGACCTGAATTGTAAACTTTAAAATAAATGCCGTTATCTGTAAGAACGGATATATAAAAATGGAAGTAAAATAAAATTTCGCTGCATAATTAGATTTATAACAGTATTAATAATATTTACCGGCCTGAATGTCCTAAAATTTCTCGGACATTCGGTAAATGTTATTTATACTGTTTATTATAAAAACAGAGCATTTACTTAAATATTTGTATCTATAAAATGAATATATAAACATAAAAATGTCTTAAAATAATTGTCGAACTTTACCCACTTCATAACGTGTGACGTCATTTGTTTACTTTTGGATACGCTTTGAGCAGATATACGTGAGAGATTCATGGAAGATTGAAGTTTAAAAACAGTCAAATCGGCCATGCTAATCGAACGATTCCCCAGGGCTCGATCGGTTAAGGCACGTCAGGCTAAATTACGGTTCCAGACCTACTGATGAATTGGATCGTGATTAAGATTCTAATGTAATAAATTATAACCATGGAATATTAGTGTTTGAACCTTTTATATATATATATATATATATATATATATATATATATATATATATATATATATAAAAGTGAACATAGAAGTCAACACTTAGAGGCGACAGTCTGTTTCATGCTAGATGCAATCATCGGGCCTAAGTGTTGACTTCTATGTTCACTTTTATATTTACACACGCTCTATCTCTGATATTGAGGACTTTATCCCATAAATATAGCACACTTTAAGACTATATTTCTTCATATATATATATATATATATATATTTGTGTATTTAGGCAGCAATCCTTCTTTCAAGCACATTTCATTAAAAACGACTGACAAGGTGCTTTTATTTAGTTTTTTATATAATTTCTCGTGCGATCTAATAAAGTTTTTCTTTTCAGAGAATAAATTATATAAAAATTGTCCGAATGTTCTTTTTTTCCGAGCGCTTTCGGCTATACATTTAGTCATTATCAAGGATTATATTTCAACTGTTAGAATTAGAAATAGTTTGTTGTGTATGTTTTATAAAGTGATTCATTTTTTTGTTTCAAAACACGGTCAAGATATTATGTCCATATTCAAAGTTAATATTATTAAGTGTTGGTTTGTTTATATATATATCAGTGCAATTATATAAATAAAGAAACCAAGAGACAGTCATAAGTAAGACTACAGAAGCTTTGTGCAAATGGAGTCGGGCGAAATGTCAATTACACAAATTATCGTGAACTGCCAATTTCCTTCTGAAAACGAGATTTTATTCGTTTACAATTAAATTGTATATATTCACAAATGTCTTCAAACTGGTACACGATTGCTTCGTGTTCCAGACAACAATGTGCAATGTTTCAGCCTGCCTACGTAATCGTGCCCCACGTACAGTCTCAAAAAGAAACCCGTTTCTAATTATTTGACAATCTCCATTGTTTCCCGCTCGTAAAACTGCAAAATATCGTGGTTCTTTGCGACAGAAGGTCACGACCATCAACGACTTGATACCGATACTAAATAGTTTTAAACAGTAACATACAATACCATCGCCGCTTAGATGGACAGTTTCGAATATACTGCATGTAGGAGTTGTAGCCACGGTATTAACCCTATTGCGCAACTCGTGTTCAACCTGTGATTGCTGCTGCGATGGAGGGGAATGCGTAGATGTCATAGTCTGTGAAAAGAATTTTATTTCGTGACGATGTTAGTGACACAATTCAACTACATCCAGATAACACAGTATTGATAGCAGATACCGAAAGAATAACTTCTACAAAAGGTACTGAAAAACAAAAAACGAGAAGAAAAGATGACGTAAATACGGAATGTGTGCTTGTCACCAAAAGGAACGGTCCAACATGCAAATTAGAAATTGGAGATAGAAAATCAAACAAGTAAAATATGAATAGCTGAGAAGTGATTTTAATAAAGGAAGAAAATGTGACAACCAAATTCTAACTCTCATTCAGATAACTTAAGAAGCATTCCAAAATTTATGCCGAGTATGAGCAAACAGAAAATAGTTCGTTAAAGAGAAAGAAAAGATTACTGCATTGATACGTAACATCGGTCCACCTATATGGCAGTGAATGATGGACAATCACCTCACAGATTAAGATACTTGAAACAGCAAAAACAAAGAAAAGGGTACTAAAATGTTACGTAATATCAGTCCTCCTATATGGAAGCTAATGCTGGACAATCTCCTCACAGATGAAGAAGAAACTTGAAACAGCAAAAACAAAGAAAAGGGTACTGAACTGTTACGTAATATCAGTCCTCCTATATGGCAGTGAATGCTGGACAATCTCCTCACAGATGAAGAAGAGACTTGAAACAGCAAAAGCAAAGAAAAGGTTACTGAAATGTTACGTAATATCAGTCCTCCTATATGGCAGTGAATGCTGGACAATCTCCTCACAGATGAAGAATAGACTTGAAACAGCAAAAACAAAGAAAAGGGTACTGAACTGTTACGTAATATTAGTCCTCGTATATGGAATCTAATGCTGGACAATCTCGTCACAGATGTAGAAGATACTTGAAACAGCAAGAACAAAGAAAAGGCTATTGAACTGTTACGTAATATCAGTCCTCCTATATGGCAGTGAATACTGGACAATCTCCTCAGAGATGAAGAAGACGACTTGAAACAGCAAAAACAAAGAAAAGGGTACTGAACTGTTACGTAATATCAGTCCTCCTATATGTCAGTGAATGCTGGGCAATCTCCTCACAGATGAAGAAGACGACTTGAAACAGCAAAAACAAAGAAAAGGTTACTGAAGTGTTACGTAGTATCAGTCCTCCTATATGGCAGTGAATGCTGGACAATCTCCTCTCAGATGAAGAATGATTTAAAATGACAGAAATGTGGTTCTACAGACGAATGCTGATGATAGCATGGACCAAGCAGGTGAGCAACGTTTTAGCGAAAGCAAAACTAAAGGGAAACTTATACTTAAAATCAGGAAGAAACTGTTGATATTTCTAAAGTAGATAATGATGAAAAACGGCTTCGGACATCTGATACTGACAGGTAAGATCGAAGAGGAAAACAACGCATTAGTTACTTAGTGAAATTGAGTAAATGGATGTGGTGGAAAAGGTTTAGGAGAGATAACAAAATGACAAAATCTATGAAGCAATACAAAGGACATGAAATTCTGGAGAGCTATGATCGCCTACGTCCTGAATGGACACTGCATATAGAATAAGATTAGTAGCAGTATTTTAGTTTTTATTCGTTTATTAAACGAAGAATCATTGTCAACTGTAATCATTCATTTTGATCCATTAGTTTCATTTTAACCCGGTATTAATAACTTTAAAAAGAATCTGGTATTAATTAATTGCAAAAATCTGGTATTACTTATTAAAACAAATCCAGTATTAATTATTTTCAAAAAATCCAGTCTTAACTATTAAAAAATCTGGTATTAATTATTAACTAAATCAGGTATTTTTTTTAATCAGATATTAATTATTAAAAATATTCAGTATAAATTATTTTTAAAAATTCAGTATAAATTATTTTTAAAAATTCAATATTATTTATTTTTTAAAATTCAGTATTAATTATTTTTTTTAAATTCAGTATAACTTATTTCTAAAAATTCAGTACTAATTATTTTTTTAAAATTCTGTATTATTTATTTTTAAAAATTCAGTATTAATTATTTTTAAAAAATCAGTATTAATTATTTTTAAAAATTCAGTATTATTTATTTAAAAATCCTAGTGTTATTTCTTAAAAGAAAAATATAATAATTATGAAAACAATGACAGGATAAAGAACAAACGCTTATCAATCACATATGTTTCACTTTTATTAAAGATCCATCCTAAAGCGCTATCGTTGGACCTACTCTCCTCTTAATTTTAATCACAGAGTTTCCTGGTGACATTACTTCTCAACTAGGTATCTATACTAATGACACAATCATTTACTCTTGTCCCGATAATAATTCTGATCAGTTCGATAAGGTAAAATTAAAAGGTGATCTAAAAAATGATCTATAGTTTGTTGTTAAAGGTGGAAAGGATTAGCATATTAATTTTAATGCCTGCAAAAGGAAACTTGACTCTACTAATCATCTAAGATAGCCATTTCTATCTCCCATCTCCATGAAAGAGACTCGTTGCGTCTTCTCGATCTAAAAGCCTCATCAGGTATGAAGTGGAAAGACTATATTGAATCCATTGCTAAATCTGCTGCTAAGAAAGCCGTGTCATTGTGTCGTGCTAAACAATTTTGATCTTCAGAATCTATCTTGCATATTTATATGTCTACGATTCGTTCATGCTTTGAATATTTCTGCCATATCTGGTCAAGTGCTCACGCTCTTTATTTAGAGATTCTTCCTAAAATCCAAATGAGAATCTGCAATATTATTGGTCCTGACCTAGCGTCTCAGCTTCAGTCAATTTCCACTGCCGTAATATAGCTTTGATGTGCATTTTCTATGAATACTTTCATGGTAATTGATCAGATGAAATCTTCGCTTTACATTCTTGGTTACGAGATAATACCGACGACGAGATTGGCAACATGGTCTCACCAAATTACAGTGGAATTGATTTGATGTAACTAAACACCCTTTTGCAAATTAATTGAAACAAAACGAATAATTCCGTTATTATGTACTTTTTTCGTATTTTCCAATGAAACATGGTCCAGTGCACATGTTAGTACTTTGTATGTCCATTCCACGAAGTCGTTCCTTGCATATTGACCACAGATTCTCGATTCGATTTAAATCAAGAGAGTGTCCGTTCCAATCTATAGTATTTGATTTGCTTACTGGTAAGGCTTGCAGTTGTGTTTGTGCAGTGTTTTCATACGCCTCCTTTGAGTAATGTTTATTGCAGACAATGACTGAAGGATAACTAATCGACAGTCGAGACAATAGTGTCTGGGCGTGATAAAAATCTGATTCAATCACGGATGACGCAATATTTTTAAGTCCAAGCAACTTTCATCGTACAAAACGAAACTAGATTCATATTACTGCAGACCACTGCAAATGACCTAATCTGAGGAAAAAATAGAAATCGATTACACACTGTCACTCTAGTGGTCGAAAACTGACCGTATGGTGAAAGAAGGAAAACTAAGGCGCTTGTTTCAATTAATTTGTACGAGGCTGTGAGTTATATGCTGTTTATTTTCTCGCACATTTCTTCCAGCTCCATGATTTCCAGTCAACTTTGATGTTTCAAAATATAAATCAAATGTCAATCGCTTTCTACTGTCTTGATCAGACTTCTTCTTTTCTCGCACGCTAATGTCTCTCTTCTTTGTTTTGTTC
Source organism: Acanthosepion esculentum (assembly GCA_964036315.1). Lineage (NCBI taxonomy): Eukaryota > Metazoa > Mollusca > Cephalopoda > Sepiida > Sepiidae > Acanthosepion > Acanthosepion esculentum. The sequence continues at coordinate 87,335,472 of OZ038497.1, read as the reverse complement.
TTCCACACTCAGTAACCCTTTGTGTCTTCACTGTTTCGCATGAAGTGATATGATTAAAAGAAATATTCAATGATCAACCATGGATGTTTGTCAACAGAATTTTCTCATGCATTTAAAATGCTTACAAGAAAATTGAATAGACTGGATGCACGGCTAAGATTAATGGCTAGTGGCACAAAATCTTTATTTGTCAGTGTTAAATTAATTATGGTGTTCATAGTGAGCACAGACTGAGGATCTTCATGTGCCAAGTTGCCAGAAATTAAAAGTAAAAAGAGCCGAGAAAAACAAAGTCACCTGATTTTTTCCATTTTCCACGCAGGTTTACAGAGGAAAACATGTGAAATTAGGACGCTGATATAAAATCAATAGATAGAAATTAAATTAATATATTTACTAATAATATCCTTTGATAAAATTTCATTGTGATGTCAAAAGTTGTATATGATCCAACCATGATAATAACCATGTGCAAAAACTGAACTCGATATAATAAGCCGATGAAAGGAATTCGATAGGTAAAGAAAAACCCAACAAAAACAATATTGATAAGCCTATAATAATATTTATCGTGTAGCCGTCCCTCTTTTGACCAAATGGAAACATGATGAGAAAAGATGTTAAAATGAGAATTTTCTTCGGAATTGAAATAAAAAATCAAAGTATTTTTTCCGGGGGGATATTTTTCCGCATGGTATACTAGTGAAGTGATCTCGTAGATATAGGCTAGTTGTTTGAAGGTCTGTAGAAGGCTTTTTGTGGAAAGTATACTCATATTATATTATATTATATATATATATATATATATATATATATATATATATATATATATATATATATATATATATATATATATATAGCTAATATTAGTGGTCAATATATATATACACACACACACACACACACACACACACACACACACACATATATATATATATATATATATATGTATATATGTATATATATATATATATTACGAAAAACTAGGTAATCCGTATGTGTAGACCCAAGGAGGATCCAGAGAGCTCAATGTAAATCAGATTAAATCTTGTTCAAAGGGCTCTCTCTCTGTTTCTCTCTCTCTCTCTCTCTCTATATATATATATATATATATATATATATATATATATATAAATATAAAAGTGAACATAGAAGTCAATATTTAGAGACGACAGTCTGTTTCATGCTAGTGCAATCGTTTACACACGCTCTATCTCTGATATTGAGCACTTTATCCCATAAATATAGCACACCTTAAGACTATATTTCTTCATATATATATATATATATATATATATATATATATATATATATATATATATATTCCCAAGAGGATAGAATCAATCTCCAGGACAGACTAAGAATATAATATAAAAAGCAGACTGAAAATTTTCATGTATACATCGGCAGTATGAATTGGCTGGATTTTAAGTTTAGATCATATCGTTTTTTATTGTGCGTAGTGTCACCACAGATGTATCCACACGTTTCCGGTGTTTCTTTTTTCATTTTCATTTTAGTTCAGCGAATCGGTAGTGATTTATGCATCTGAAAATAATTCATATTTATCTGTATCTCACTCATTTAAACCATTGTTTGACTCCTCTCTTTAAAACTTCTCTCTGTTAAATTTTAATCCACACCTTCACCATAACAGCTTTTCCTGTTCTTCTTTCGTCTGTTACACTTCTCTCTAGAGCTTTCATACATTTCCCTCTCGCACTTGTTTCCCACTCCCACATATACACTCTCACTAATTTGTTTTTTTTATTAGTTATATTTTCCGATTTCTTTTTGAATTTTTAGGCCTGATGAATTGGATCGTGATTACGTGTTTGTGCCTTATATATATAAATATATATATATATATAATTTATTTCACCAAAGAGTTTCTTTTTCTCTGGATCATCAGTCCTCACTTCCAAGGATGAAAAAATGAATTTAAACTTACACATTTGAAGGGCAGTATTAAACTTATGTACGGTGATATATATATATATATATATATATATATATATATATATATATATATATATATATATATATATATATATATATATATATATATATATATATATATTGTAACGGTCAGTTCATACTCGGTACCTGAAGATTGCGTCGTGCATAATAAGCTGATTTTATAAATAAAGTAATAAAAAATGAAAAATAAAATTACGTTTACGTGATTATATATATATATATGTATATATATATATATAATCACATAAACGTAAATTGTAGTTGATACCATTATTAGAGTAGACGCTCAGTTTCCTTATTAAAAGTATATTGATTTATCTTCGTCTATCGGTCTGAATTTTCGTGAATCTTTATTCAAGAATAGATACCTCTTCGGGCAGGATGCGAACCTGCGTTCCTCTCCCAGGAGAAACCGTCGTTATATACGACTTGCTTTAAACCAACTCGGTTACGAAAGGTCTCGCCGATCGAGCAACGCCAATAGTGCCTTCAAGCAAATTTCTAAAGAAGTGATGCATACTTTATTTATGAATCTGACGGGTTTTTCATGAATTCAAACGTTATTTTTAGTGAATACCGATATTTCAGTAGACGCTCCGTTTATTTATTAAACGTAATATTTATTTATTTTAGTCTAGAAGCCTGAAAATTTTAGAAACCTTATCAAATAAAAAAATGTGCCCTCCGATCTTGTGGCTTAAGTTGGTCTAGACTAGAGCAAGCAGGTTCTAATGACTGTTTCTCCTGCTAGGGACCGCAGGTTCGAATACCTTTCTCGCCCGATCAGACTGTCTTTTATTAATTTAAAATTGTGGTCAGTTGTATTATGATGAAGTATCGGTGCGTTTCAAGTGTTCTTATGCAACATTTTTTTCTCCGATGCTCATATTCTGAGTTTTATGCATGCTTTGTCGATGTACTCCTTTGAACAATTTCAGAAACCTTATCAGCCTTAGCACGTCGTATCTAACGACGGTTTCTCCTTGTAGAGGAACCCAGTTTCGATCCTGCTCGAAGAGACATCTATTTTTTGAATAAAAATTCACGGAAATCCAGACCGATAGTCGGAGATAAATCAATATCGTGTTTAATAAGTAATCTGACCGTCTACTCTAATATTGGTGTCAACTCAAATTTACGTTTTTGTGATTATATATACATATATATATATATATATATATATATATATATATATATATAATCACGTTAACGTAATTTTATTTTTCATTTTTTATTACTTTATTTATAAAATCAGTTTACCATGCCCGATGCAATCTTCAGGTGCCGAGTATGAACTGATCGTTACAATAAACCCTGCCTCTACCCTGTTGCTGTTGCTATGTCATTTTGTACTATCTATGTCTCTTCTTGTTTAGAGTCGCTCTTGATGAATTCTTGGTTAAGATAGGATACATTATTTTCGATGGTGGCTCTTATGGTGTTGGTCGATATGATTATCTGATTACTTTCGTGATCGTTATTGGAATTATTATTATTATTAGATTTTTTTTTTTTTCCCCCTTCAGTGGATTTTGTAATTATACGTCTGTCATTGTGCAGGAATAATTTGGGTATTGCAGGAAATGGAAACTATTTTCAATATATTTCCTTTCCTTTCTTCGGGTGCCACAGAATCTAAGGGCTCTTACATAAAAGCCTTGATTACTCTGAATTTGATTTTATTGTTGTAATGGAAGTAGAAGTATATCAAATCTTTTAGTTGCATATCCTTATTTGTTCGTATAGGAGTCGAGATATGTTTCATAGGTCATATCGGTTCTATACAGTTTAATCTATTTTCAAGTGATTGACGTTATGTAAAGTGTGGGTGTATTAATAGGGCATCGTCGGTGTATCGAAAATATGTTGCGTCTTTTGGGAAAATACGCTGACATGTGAGGATTCTAAAGATTCTAGGAAGAAGCAGGCTAGTACTCTGTTGAGGGGCGAGCCCATCGGTAGACCAAATTTATGCCTGTGAAAAGTTCCATTGAAAATTAAATAAAGTTGCTTTTAATGAGAAGATATAATTTTAGAATGTTATCAATTAGTTGTTGTTGGTTAAATGTTTGCCTTTTCTAAATGTCTTTGTAAAAATCTTAGGAAATTATCAAGTAGATAATAAATTAATATTAAGTTAAAACAAATAATTCCCGTTCTTGGTTATCAATTCTATTTTCCAGAAAATACAGCTTACTCACACTTTATTCAATTATATATTCACCATTATTTTCAATGACATGTTCACACTTATTGAGCGACACTTCTATACCTTTTGAGTAAAATTCACCAGGTATTTCCATGTGAAAACGTTTCAACAAATTCTTGAAAGAAAGCTTTCCCCATCAAAGCATTTTGCAGCGAACGAAATATATGATAATCACTTGCTGCAAAGTCAGGTGAAAATGCCGGGTTGTGTAGAATTGACCAATCGAATTCTAAAATGGTCTTCTTTTATTATTATTGCTGGATGCGGCGTTTCTAAAAATGTACAATACATATAACAGGAGGCACGGTGGAGTAATGGATAGCGGCTCGGATTGAGGAACCGGATAGTCGAGTTCGAATTCCAGTCGAATCAATTTACGTGCTAATACCCTTGGGAAATGTATGAATCCTCTTGTCCCCCAACCAGCTATGGGTAAATTAAATAGCAGGACAGACCGAGTTCTATAGGCTTGGATGGCAACTCAGAAAGAAATGGTAACCTACTGCGAGAAAAAGATCTGCCTCGTCAGTCATGTATCGAAAAGATACATGATTGACTAAGCGTGTATCACGTATGCCACATAATTGACTGACATATAACTAGAAGAGTAAATAGCATAATCAAGATGCTAACTTTCCTTACTAATATAAACAAAGGGTAAAGACCTTACCATTTGTACTAGAAGGAGCGATAACAGTAGATTGAAAAAAAAATAACTTTTTTATAGATTTTACCCGATGTTAACAGTGACTTCTCGGGCAACAAATGTCGAATGTTTCCTTGTATGCGAGCTGTTACACTCACCATTACTCATCTCGCATGTCCAAAATGGGATACAACATATAAAAGATGGCTGGTCGGAAATGTTTTAAACGCTATAATATTTATAGATAAATGCTTCCAATGTATATAGTACATTTAGTTCAGTCCTCTGGCAAGTTCCATAATTACCAATCCATATCGATTTCACCATGTGATCACCTTGAATATCAAACCGCCCTTTCGATGTCAGATAGCTTCCTTTTGTAGTTTCCGGTTGTTGGTTCCAGTCTGTTAGACTTGTTTTGAGGATCCGCTTGAATTACAGTGTCCTGAAGAAATTTAATTCTCAGTTTCTTTGGGATTCGTCCATAATCGCCATTCCTTCTGCCGGTGTCATTTCTATATTTGTAATCATGCTGAGTTCATCTCGCTTATTTTATTTTTGACGTCTTCATCTCTTCCTCCTCAAGATGATATTCACTATTCCGTTTTCATGTTTATTTAAATATAGTTTGTTTTCATACAATTATTCTTGATCGTAGTTATTACAGGTCCTGGTTATCTCTTTCATGTGTCGTCTACATTGGAAAGTCCCTGAATGTCGACATTACATTTTACCTTCTAAAGTCTACGAGTTTTTACTCTTCCAAATACTAGTTTATTTCCTCTGGACATTTCTAACGTAAAAGATTTAATCATATTTTTTTTTTTTTTGGTTTTGTTTCCTTGCTGTTTCTAACTTTGGCGATAATTCTTTCCATATTCTTGCACGCTGAATCATCAAATCATTTTTTACAGTTGTAGCAAAAAATTATTGACTATTAATTGAATTAAGCCTACCTCGAAGCCAAAAGTCTGCTAACGTCATCTTCATATATCCTTAATATGTCTTCTACGAAAATATGGCAATGCATGTTATGCGATTCCATTTCTTTGAAGCTCGAAATATCCTTCCAAGTTCTTATTTCAAGCATACCATTCTGCAGCTTTCTTATGCCGACTCAGTTAAATTAATAGTTCTTCATCACCAGTGTTTCATCAGTCTGCTTTTAATTTTTAAATACCACCCCTTCAGGACATAGTCGATCATAATTCGCCGCGGATTCTTTTTATTTACACTATTTACATTATTCGGAATATTGTCCTCATCTTTGTCACCATATTTATTACAACGTTTCGGCCGTTGTACGCTCCGGCCTTCATCAGGTGGTTGGAATGTCGAACTGAACCCTTTATTTCGCTCACTGGGGTAGACTGTTCTGGTTCCACGTGCCATGATTACTGGACGTCAGTTGTCAGTTATCTCTTGTTAATTCTCCTCTCCAAGTTCTCCACTGCCTTAATCGGGTATTGAACTCACAGTCCTTGGGTCTTGTCACTGGATCTAACTAACATCTTTATCCACTGCACCATGTGTCCTTGACGTTGTAATAAATATGGCGACAAAGATTAAATCAATAGTCCGAATAATGTAAATAGTGTACATAATACCTCATCTCAGAAATATAGACAAATACTGAAGGGCCGAAACGTTGTAATAAATATGGCGGCAAAGATGAGGACAATAGTCCGAATAATGTAAATAGTCTACATAATACCTCATCTCAGAAATATAGACAGTTACTGAGAGGCCGAAACGTTGTAATAAATATGGCGACAAAGATGAGGACAGTAGTCCGAATAATGTAAATAGTGTACATAATACCTCATGTCAGAAATATAGACAAATACTGAAGAGCTGAAACGTTGTAATAAATATGGCGACATAGATGAGATCAATAGTCCGAATAATGTAAATAGTGTACATAATATCTCATCTCAGAAATATAGACAGATTCTTTTTATTTGTTAATATTTCTGAATTCTATGAAACTGTAATGCTGTGCTTCTTACTTTCCACAAGCTTTTGTGTACAGAGTTGTCATTTTTCTACACCCTTGTGTAAATGAATTGAAACAACCTCTTAAGTTTCATTTATTTCAAAATACGGTCAATATTAACTCACTGGAGTGGCAGAAGGTAATCGCTTTCTCTTTTTCCTCAGATTAGGTCATTTGCAGTGGGGTCTGCAGTAATATGAATCTATTTTCGAGTTGCATGATGAAATTTGTTTGGCATTGCAAAATATTGCGTCATCCTTGAGTGAATCAGAACTTCATCATGCCCGGACACTATTGTCTCGACGGTCGATTAGTTGCCCTACGGCAATTGTCTGCGATGGACTTTACCCCAAGGAAGCGTACGAAAAATTTTAGCGCTGTAGGAACATATTGGCAAGACTTACCAGGGAGCAAATCAAAGGTCGGAACGGAAACTCTCTTGGTTTAAATCCAATCGAGAATCTGTGATCAATCTGCAAGGAATGACTTCGTGGAGTGAACATACGAAGTACTTATAATGGGCACAGGGTAATGTTTCATTGGAAAAATATGAAAGAAATGTAAATAATAACGGAATTATTCGTATTGTTTCATTTAATTTGCAGAAAGGCCCGAGAGTTCATTCAGTCCAATTTAAACCATAGCTGTATGGAAGAAGAGGCGAATTAAATCTTTGCTCACGGGGCATTCAGTAGGAAGGTGTTAGTGAAACAATCAATCGGAATTTGAACTCGACTCACCGATTCAACTCTGTATGAGTCCTACAATTTCAGAAATATATCTATTCCACCCGGCAATCATTATCGTGCCCCAATCGAATTCTGATAGCACGCGTTCCCTTGCTGTGAGCAGCTTAGCGGGAACTTACGCTGGCCCATCAAATATCAGAACACAACTGATATAAGTTTGCATATTCCAATGACTTATGGATAAGATGCGGATGTGCGGGTGGTGTAATAGATCGCGGCTAGGAATGAAATACCTGAGAGACGAAATCGGATTTCAGTCGAATTCGTTACATTCACTTACACGCAAACACACCTGGGAAATGGTTGAATTAATTCCTTCTCTCCCCCAGCTATAAATTAAATACCAAGACAGACAGGTTTCTATAGCCTTGGTTGGTAACCATTCTAGAGAGCGTGATTGGATAAAAAGACGTTCTCCCAGAGAATTAGATTACTCGTGTGGATGCATCGGCATCTTAAATACCCATGCTGACTGAAATTCTTCAGACGCGTGAGTTGAGAAATCATTTCTCGTTATTAGGTATGGTGCGCCACCGTTCGCCACTTTTACATACGTGTGTATATTGGTATCTGAGTATACATTATTCCGTTATATGCAATTGCAAATATAGATGACTCGATACAGAGAGAAATACCTTCAGATACCTTTTTCTTTTTATGTGCCATGTCCTTTCAGGACGTAGACGATCATGGCTCTCCACATCCATCTATCCCTTGCATCTCTCAACAAGTTCCTTCCCTCTGCTATCTACCCAGACTGCTCAAGCCCGCCAGGAAAGTCATGCGTTGTTTTCCCTTGACTCTCTTTCCCTCTATTCGATCCGTGAGTATCATATTCTCCAGGACCTCCTTCCTCATTATCTGTCCCAGCTGCCTCTTCCTGATGTTAAGCATAAATCTCCTATTTGTCTGCATCTTCTCCAAGACCTCATCGCTGCTCACACGGTTGTTCCACGAAATCCTTAGAATTCTTCCGTAGAACCACATCTCCGTTGCCTCGAGTCTCTTATTCATCGTTGAGGAAATCGTCCAGCATTCGCTGCCGTAAAGAAGGACAGATGTCACGTAACAGCTCAGTATCCTTTCCTTTGTTACCAAAGACACATCCCGGAAATGCATTCCACACATCGAGAAGGTATCTCATAGAATTATGTGGGTAGTATTTTTGGAGGGTATATGTGTGAGATATTTCTGCTGCACCCTGCAGTAAACGATCACATGTCAAATACTGCTTTTACATAGACTGTGTTAACGTAATCAGTGAAAAAACTTCTATCATTAATACTAGCAGCCATACCCAGCTGATCGATCAGAAAAGGCGTTCAATCAGAATGGAGCAAAATCAGCATCATGTTTAGATGTAACAGAATTTATCTTCTTCAATTACTTTAAAGTACTTTCATTAAAAAAAAAAACATTTTGAATTAATGCAGTTACTGATATAACAGAAGTAGTTTGAATTTTTTCAATCGAATTTAGCCGCGAACATGAAGGGGTAAAACAGGCAACATGAAGACCCACTTCAGTCCACAATTATTTTTGAGTTTTTGAAATCCAATTTGTCAGTGTGCTACCAGGGATGTAAAAGAGGATACATTTATAAAGCAATTGTTAAGTTTGGTGGAAATTGGTTGAAAGAGCAACGAAAAATAAGAAAGAAACGAGTAAAAATCGCCATTTTTCACTATTTGCGCGGGTTTTTACTATATAGGTGGACTCAATTATAAAGTAAAATGATTGTTAAACAACTTATTGCTGGCTAAAATTGAGTGAAATTTGTATTAGATTTGTTGAAGACTGAGGAAGATTTAGTTTAAAATTTGTGTTGAAATCGAGTTTTCGCTTTTCGCGGTTTTTCGCTAAACGCATTGGCGTAGAAATAAAATGATGTAAGTAACCTACATACCGAGTTTGAACAAAATCGGAGGGAAATTTGAATTCATCGATTTTTGATTGGCTTTATCGATTATTGATTTTTTTAAAATATATCAAGTTCTTACGCTAAGGACCTATCTCTTAAATTGTACAATGTATGTGCCAGGTTTGGTCAAAATCGGCTGGATGCATCTCGAGAAAAAGGTATCACACAGACAGACACACATACATCCTCTGTTTTAGATAGATAGATAGATAGATAGATAGATAGATAGATAGATAGATAGATAGATAGATAGATAGATAGATATTGTTATTACGCTGTCCGGAAAATAATGTCCGAGTTTAAAATCTTCTCTCATTGTTGAATTAATTTAAACAGTATTTAAACAATAATTAAAGAAGTTCAAATAGGAATCCAGAATGCCTAAATGTTACTGTCATCGAGTTACAAGTTTATTTCTAACTTGACGATAAAGCTCTAATGAGTTTGGGCGCCAAGAAAGATTTAAATACAATTTCTACATTTCCCTTGCAACGGAATGTGTTTTGTTTTTTAAAAATATCAAGATTCTTGAAAAAGTGGTAGTCAGAGGGTGAGAGATCAGGAGAATATTGTTGATGTGGTAAAGTCCAATATCACAGGTCGGTGAACGTTTGCAGTATCATCTTGGTAACATGTGGCCGAGTATTGTCATGAAACAGAATTGGACCTCGTCGATTAACCAATACCGGTCACATTTTGTTTGACTGAATACGCACTTCATCCAGTTTCTGAGAGTAAATCCGTTACTGATGATCTGGGTAGATTCCAGAAGTCTGTAACAGATCACGCCAATGGATGACCTGTCATGATCAAACCAATTGAGCTAATCGTTTACGATTTACATAAATATCCATTTCTCAACAGAAGTCACTATTCGAACAAGAATTTGATCATTCGAATTTCGCAGATACAGCATAGAACATACTTCAAAACGTCGAAGTCTTTGACTTTCTTTGAGTTTATGTCGAGCCAATTTATTTAGTTTTTCTCCTAGCAAGTTTCCTTGAGTGGGATCAATATTATTGAAATGCTGTCACCAATTATGAGACATTTCTCTCACATTTCAACACTTGTTTTCCTACTGCAGAACTACAGAACTACCAGTGCTGTACTTTCAGATCATTGTTAATATTGGCAGCAGTTTTGGAAGCATTATGACCAAGCGTGAACTCAAGAGAAAAAAAGGAAACGCATCTTTTCTTTATTCATGTTCAAGATGCGGAGTATATAAGCTTTTCAGTTCAACTATAAAAAGAGTGTATAGAATTAACAAAGGGGACACTTTAATCATTATGATTTAGCTATTATAATAATATATTGGAATATAATTAAGAGGTTTATTCTAAAATCTGTCATTATTTTCCGAACATTATTTTCCAAACAACCAGTTATTATTATTATTATTATTATTATTATTATTATTATTATTATTATTATTATTTCCTTTGATATGTGGCGTTTACACATTTCTTTCCGGGTCCCGGCCAGGGACCTAAGGTTAGAAATGGTAGCATGACACTTTCCACTGCAAAAAAAAAATACATAGATAAAGCCCTTCGTAAAGTGTGGGCTGTACTTGTCAGAACAATTTTTGTATCTCTTTGAAGCATAGACTTCCAGGGATCCCTTCACTTAGTCTACTGGAATCTTTTCCAACCAATCCTAGGGCTCCAACTACAACAGGAATTGTTGATGTTCCCATGTGCCACATTTTTTAGATTTCTATTTCAAGGTCCTTGTATTTTGACAGCTTTTCGAATATCTTCAAAGATACATTGCAGTCTGTAGGGACTGCCATATCAATAAGGAAGCCCCTATTTTGGTTGTGGTCTTTAATGGTCATATTGGCAGGGTGAGGGTTAGGGTTAGGAGTTAGGGTAGTGTATTATTATTATTATTATTTTCCTTTGGCGTTTACACATTTCTTTCCGGGTCCCGCCCAGGGACCTAAGGTTAGAAATGGTATCATGACACTTTCCATTGCAATAAAAAAAAATTATATAGATAAAGACCTTCGTAAAGTATGGGATGTACTTGTGAGAACAACTTTTTGTATTTCTTTGAGACATGGGCTTCCAGGGATCCCTTCAATCAGCCTACTGGAATCTTTTCCAACCAATCCTATGGCTTCAACTACAACAGGAATTGTTGATGTTCCCATGTGCCACATTTTTGAGGTTTCTATCTCAAGTTCCTTGTATTTTGACAGCTTTTTGAATATCTTCAAAGATAAATTGCAGTCTGTAGGGTCTGTTTTATCAATAAGGAGGCACTTTTTTGTTTGTAGTCTTTAATAACAATATCTGGGCGGTCGGATTTGCTTGTTCTGTCATTGTATATTGTGTAGTCCCATAGAATTGTAACAGGTCCTATCTCCGTAACCGGGTCTGGGTGGTGTTCGTACCAATTTCTTTCAGTTTCCTTCCCGTAGAAGTTGCATATTTTCCAGTGCAGATATTGGCCCACTCTGTCATGCCGGGTTTTATATTCAGTGGGTGCCATTATCGTGCAACCTGATACAAGATGATCAATGGTTTCTAGATATTTGTCAGAGAATCTGCATTTTGGACTAACACAGTACTTTAGTATATGTGCTTGATAATTTCTAGTTAACAATTTATTATTATTATTGTTGTTATTATTATTATTATTATTTCCTTTGATTTCCGGTGTATACTCATTTCTTTCCGGGTCTCGACCAGAGACATAATGTCAGAAATGGCGTCATACCATTTTCACAGCTGGAGACGAATCTCCAACTGTAGGATATCTACCAACCGCCCCACACGGACAGTTGTTATTCTCAGCATCGTTCTGTAGAACCGTATTTCTTTCGCCTGTTTGTAAGGAGATTTTCCAGCATTCACTGGTAATAGAGTAGGACTGATATTACATGACAGTTTTGCACTATTGTATATCTTTTCATGTTTCTATTGTTTTTAATGAAAGTTTTCCGTTTCTTAATAATTTGCTGATCTTTTCAAAGGCATCTTTTGCTATTCCAATGAACCTAGCTAAAATAAATGGAATCATTTACAGATTTTAGATTTGTTAAATTTGAATTTATATCGCATTCTTCAGTGCAGATCGTAAATGGAATCATTAGCCTACGAAATCAACACAGGCAACAGATTAAAGGAGACGGGTACGCACGCAACGACAACAAAAAAAAAATAATACAAATATTTTTAAAACTGATGCTCTCATTTGACGTTGTTAATATCCTTTTTATATTAATATTTCCCCTTTTATTTGAAAAATAATGCCAGCTTCTTTTTTTTTATCCCATGAGCGAAAAGAAGGCAGAACGAAGAAATATTCCCGCTGAACTTTGAACATTCGGTATCTCGATTCCATTAGCAAGAACATGATAACGTCAATTAGCCGTCTGTTTTCTTTGCAAAGAGACACAAAATGTGTGAGTAGAATCTACATGAGCTGATGCTGACAAGAAGAAATGTTGAAAGAAAGACAACGGAAACATTAACAGTGGCCGACTGGGCTTTGTCTTCATAATATTCAGCTGTTTCTTCTTTTCGTTTTCCTTGTTGCTTACAGGCAGGTTCAGAAAATAAACTCTTTACGAAACATAGAGAAAAAAAGATTTTATATTGTGTATATTAAATATGCAGATGGTTGTCGGTACGAAAAGTCAAAGTTCATCTTTGGCTTACTGTCGTCTGGAGGAAACAATGAGGAATTATGGGAAAGCATAACTTGGAACTTCGATTGAAAGTGAGAAATAACGGCAAAATAGGAAAGAAAAAGAAACGAATAAAAATATAACAACATAAATATTATTTCTTAAAGCAAGGTATATTTTAGAGCAGGTGTAAACTTTCAAACACCCACACTTATCGCTATCTCGCACTCAATTTATATATATATATATATATATATATATATATATATATATATATATATATATATATGGGGGGTGCCTGTGTATATATATGTGTGTTTTTGTGTATGTGTATATATAAATATATATGTGTGCGTGTGTATGTGTGTATATGCGTGTGTAAATATATATATATGTGTGTATATATATATGTATATATATATGTGTGTGTGCATATATATATATAAGTATGTGTATGTGTGTGTCTCTGTATATATATAGATATCTATATATATATATAACATATATTTAACATATATGTATACCTATATTTAGAATTAATATTATGCTCTACTCTGTATTGAGCACTTTTAAAAAATGTAATGCCAGAGATCTGTCAACTCAAATATGTTTGTTCTTGCTCTTCATTTGCATATATCTATCTATCTATCTATCTATCTATCTATCTATCTATATATAATACCCCCATATATATATATATATATATATATATATATATATATATATATATATATATATATATATATGGGGGTATTATCGCTCTCTCTCTCTCTCTCTCTCTCTCTCTCTCTCTCTACACACACACATATATATATATATATATATATATATATATATATATATGGGGGTGTATGTGTATGTGTGTGTGTGTGTGTGTCTCAGTAATTAATTTAGACAAGTTTTATCTACTTATATTTAATAGGATCTTCTCTTAGTTACGGACAAGTTTCTTAGTATGCTTATTAAAGGGAGAAAGAAAATTACCATCTTGAAGCATATTCTATTTATTCCCAGTACTTTCGACATGATCACAATGTTATCATCAGGGTCTTGTTTTTTCTAAGACAAAATTGTTGTGCTCATCTGAAAATTAAATTTATACTGAAACCAACCCGTTAAAAAATTAATTATGTATATTGCACAAATATTTTAAAATGTATAGAGTTGATGGTTTAAAATATCTAGTTTTTTAACTAATAGTTTTAAATAGTTTTTAAAAATATTTAGGCATTTCAATAACTTCGTTACCCACCACCTTGACGTTTGTCATATGTTTCCATCATTAAATTTAAAATTTGTACAGTACATAATCTTAGCGCTTTTCATTTTACAAGTATAAAAATAATTATTCCGGTGAACACAACAAAAACTAAGTAGACAAAACATGTCTAAAATATTTAAGACAAATCTTAATATATATATATATATATATATATATATATATATATATATATATATATATATATATGTGTGTGTGTGTGTGTGTGTGTGTGTGACGAAGAAGATGAATTACTATATGATTAACATAATTCCCCCAAATAATCACTTGTATATCTTTGCTAGATAATTATCGGGGCACTGTTCCAAGGATATCGGAATACTTGGATGAGTATCGTTGCGGAACTGACTGACTTTGTGGCGTCTTCGCCACCGAGGACCGTGGTACAGTTGGTATGACGTTCGTGTTGTACGGAAACAGTCCGAGTTCAATTCTCGGTAGTGGATGCGCACTGCTGAGGTTTCCCAGACAGGGCGAAACAACCATCTGATTCTTTCTGCGTTCTGTTGAGGATTATTCTAGGCTATTCCCAAAATAATCACTGACATATATATGCACACACACACACATATATGACTCTGTGTCATAGCCCATTTCAAAAAGCAGATTTATATCATTAACTTCACAATCTGCTTTTTGTATGAATGATTCCTGTTATATATATATATATATATATATATATATATATATATATATATATATATATATATATATATATATATATATATATATATATATATATATATATATAATATTGGTTGATTAGGGTAAAGCCCTCAAGCCTTATAACCCCTTTTTTTAAAAAAGTGTGTGTATCTTGCTATGAAACCAAATTAATCGTTCACTCGCTAGTAATATACAATCGCTTGAGGAGACGCATTGGTATTCATCGGAACACGACTGTAATTGTGCAGCGATTTTTAGATGTTTTAATATTGTAAAATACACACAAAAGCACACAGATACACACACACGCACATACACACACACGGACACACACACACACACACACACACACACACACACATATATATATATATATATATATATATATATATATATATATATATATATATGAAGAAGATAAATATTTGTCTTACGTTAAGCCCTGACGGATTATAATATGAAATTCTTCCAGCTACAATATCATGAAGGAAAATTCGTATTTTGCAAAACATATTAAATACGTTGATTCGCAAAATGGATATCAGAGACTTTCACAAATGGAGCAAGGCTACGGGGATTCAGGTGGAATATCACACGCTAAATCTTAAGTTGTAAATTATCTTGATGAGGAGGCAATCTTTTTCACGGTATCTTTCCATATGTGCTGAACTTGATGGCTCTTGGTTTTACACTTTTAAATTTTCGCATAATTAAGATCATTTTGATTTAGATTATATTACATACCGTGTACAAAATAAAATATCATCACTCGTCTTGAGAAAGTCAGCGTGACGAAACGCGTCGGCAAATACTGTTTGCTGTTTTTTGGGTTCTCTACTTAAATCATATATATATATATATATATATATATATATATATATATATATATATATATATCATGTTATTTACCCACGGATATATAAATCTTTTGCTATATTTCTTAATATTCTACACTTAATGTAAAGGATTACGTTAGAAACACTTCTGTTAAAAGCTGCAGGAAAAAAATTGCTTACATACAGCAATCCATCGCATGCTTAATTAGAAAAATGTAATTTAAATGTGTGTAGGAATAAATAAAATATCTGTTTACTTAAACAGTTTTGCATCTCATATCAATGAATACTTATTTCAGCGTTATTCTTATATATATATATATATATATATATATATATATATATGATTATGAAGGAAATTGTTTTTCAGTATTACACGGTGCTCACTCGGTATACCATCTCCGAGTCTTGGAAGCTGTATTTATAAAGTGTCATCAGTCGAGCATGTGTAGACAATCGGAATATTTTTTACGTTCCTTGCATTGGTTGGAGGGTTTCTGAGTGTTCTCTTTTTAATCAAGTTTCACCTTCCCACCTCATTTATTTTATTCAGTGTGTCATCATTTGTGTCCCCAATTGCTAACGAATACCCTTGAAAAACTGTAGGCCGAAATTTACCTTAGGTATGACATCCGTGTTGTTTAAATATATATATATCTTTATAATATGTATATATATTTATATACATATGTATATACATATATATATATATATATATATCATGTTGGACTCTCACGTTGTCAAACGACCCACCGCAGGTTTTGAATTCAGTGTTGCACTTCTCCTGGACAATTCTACCGAGAATTGAAACCCTGACCGATAGGTTGTCAAGCAAACACCATACCAACTGTTCCAACACTCACTCCAGAGCATTAGAAGCCGGTTCAAGCAATGATATACATTTGAAATTATTAGGAGAATTTGATAATTATATTTAAGTGATTCATCGAGTCTGAAACCTCAACAGAGTGCAGAAAGCACTGGTCGACCGTTTGGTGATAGTAGTCGTGGCTCCAGCGGACACAGTTATGGTTAAAGTGAATCTCAGTAGAGTTCCAACACGGAATATGTGAGTGAGCGGCGCTATATTGAGTCTGATTTGCTACCTCTTCGTCACCGAGACCCGTTGGAACGGCAAAGAAAGGGTTGTAAACAAGCAAAATTATTTAAGTCTTCAAAGAGAGAAGGTTACCGTGAGCCATGTTCGCTAACGCCCTGAAAGGTCATGGCTCAAAGAGTGGGGGACTAAAGATAAAGAGAGAGGGAGGGAGGGAGGGAGAGATAAATAGCGATAGAGAGAGAGAGTAGTACCCATTGCTTCTGTATGTGTTTAGATATTCAAATTTTATCTTCCTGATTGTTACCAGCGGTTTCGATATAGTTCCTCCTCTCCACGAGAATCGAAGAATGGATGAAGTAACGAACCATTGAAAGGATGAATAAAGGTGAATAGAAATAATTAAAAAAAATGGAGGAAGGAAAAACAAAACAAACGGACGAAGGCATCGAATTGTAAAAGGGATTTTGCATATCGGAATTTTAATCCAATTAAAAGGAGCAAAAATATTATTATTATTATTGTATTTATTAATTTATTTATTAGTTTAATTTCATTCTCCAACAATATTTAGCAAAAAGTATTTAAAAGAAAGGCTTCTTCCCAAATATACATTAATCATTTATATATATATATATTAGTTTTGCAGCGTTATAGTAATTTCTGTATTAAGGATTCGTTTACATTTTCCCAATTCATTCGGAATTGTGATGCCACTGATGGATTTATGTGTTCGTTTGACATCTGCAGCCTCTTCACTTGTGTTCCTTTGCCGGAGATTATTAATATTTGCAGCGATATGTTATATCGCAGTAATTTAACTCCTCCGACTATACCTGAAGATGTTTTCGTTGAACTCATGAAATTTGCCACTATGTCTGTGGATTTCAGTTTTGACAATATTATGTATCGTCAGACTGACGGCGTGGCGATGGGTTCTCCTTTGGGTCCTGTTTTTGCAAACATTTTTGTGGGTTTTTATGAAGAAAGCCTTCTGTCAGGTTCTTCCCGACCCAAAGTTTACTTTCGTTATGTTGATGACACTTTTTGTGTGTTTTCCCATGAATCGGAAGTTGATCACTTTTTCTCCCTACTCAACGGTGTTCATCCCGCCCTTAAATTTACGGTAGATAGGGAGGTCAATGGTTCATTGCCCTTCCTAGACGTTTTGGTTCACAGAACTCCTTCCGTGTTTATTACTTCCGTTTATAGGAAGCCTACTTTTACAGGTCTTTATACCCGATGGGACTCTTTTTGGTTCGCTTTAAAAATCATCAGCAAAATATTTGTAAATTATTATATAGCGTCAAACGTGGCTATCTAAAATTATCTTCTATCAAAAACTTATAAATATATAACCGTATATATTATTCAGAGAGTTGTTTTGTCGCTTTGACTCTTCTTTTTGCTATACACCAATATCAAATTTGTCAATGAAATTTAAAAAAATCCGGCAACAATGTCTATGATCGGTAGGATTTGAGAAGCGTGCAACCACCACTTACTTGCTGTTGTTCGCACGTCCACCTTCACTCGTGGTGGTAACACCTGTTAAGGTCCCAGATATGGGCAAATAGTTTAGCCAGAAACTGGTGTCAAAACTCTGAAAGTATAAAAATAGATTTTTATGGTATAAATGCAAGCTATATATCTTTGAAAAAAATATTAACAGAAATATATTTTTAAAGCAAATGAAAAGATATTATGAGCAATATATTTTTTGTAAAGAAAAAATTACCAGTAATAGTTTAAGGAAAAAATATTACAAGCAATGCATTTTTACAGAAGAAAAAGATATTACCAAAATAAATTTTTAAAGAAGCAATAAAACATATTACCAAGAATACATTTTTGGGGAAGAAAAACAATATTATCAGCAATATATAAGACTAGCAGCATGGCCCGGCGTTGCCCGTGCTTGATTCAAAATCGTACGACACATACAGCAATCGCTATCACTTGACTTAAAATATTTTTGCCCTTCCTTGCCATTAAAGGAGTGCTCTTTTCCATGCTGATGTTGCTACATGCTTTACTTCTTGCCTATCTCACACTGGGATTTTGTTCTAAGCTCTAAACTAAACATTAAATCTGTTACGAAAAAAGAACTAAACAAAATGAACACAAAACGATCGGCTTTAAAAAAGGACTCGTAACTGGAAAAACCGAATTAAAAATACATGTTAATAACAAATACTTTTTTGCACCCAACCAAGTTCTGCGGAATCAGAATCAACGTTGAGTTTAAGCAAGCGAATGAGCCAATTGGAGTAAAGTGCCATGAAGTTTTACATTTTTCCCATATTGTGACGAATGCAGCTATCGATTTTTTTTGCATGCTAGCATGCTAGTTAATATTCGCGTCAGTCAGCTGTTGGCTCTCACGCTGGCCAATAGAATCTTCCTGCCTATTCGTGGCAGCCAACTATAGGCTCTCACTCTGACCAGTAGAAAATGGCCGCAAACTACATGAAAACTGTCGTAGAAGCATGAAAAAAATCGATTATTTCCACTATCGATGGGAGTTGGGAAATGCAAAGTCGGTCTTGGCCTCTTACTAACTTGGAGCATCGGCATGTAAATTTTGGTGCAAATCCATCGAAAATTGCGGCTGGGCATTCGTTACACACACACACACACACACACACACACACACATCCTGCCTTTTATAGATAGAAATCAGCGTAGGAGGAATTAGAAGCGATCGGGCTAGTTTTCCTGTCGTGACGATAGCAAAAGAGAAACAAAACAATGGCGTTAATAAAGGGAGCAGATCTCTCATACCTTTTAATTGAAACATTTCTTTGGATTCTTCGATATTTACGTCCCTTCTCATATTCTTTTGCTCTTCGACACGACCCAAAGAAGAAAAAAGAAAGAAAGACAGTAGAACGCTGCTACAGCAAGCATCTGTTTGTCGTCCAGCTGACTGTCAGGGAAGGGGGAAAACGAGTCGGAGCAAAGATCTTTTGAGTAAACCACGAATCTGAAATTGTTTTAAATGTTTGCGCTTCGTTAAATGCAACAGAAGAATTTTTATATGACATTAAAAAAAAGAAATTCAAAGATCAAAGTCTGTAAAAGAAGATAAATATGGGATAAAAAGTAAAAAAAATATTTTATGAAAAATGATTTTTTTTTTAAATTTCTGAAAACATATTTATGTGTAGAATTCCGTGTTTGATACGTGATTATCAATCACGCGTATAAAAACGTTAGGCCACAGGATATCCCTACATAAACTGAACAAGAGAGATGAAAGAAATATATAGAAAGTGAGGGATAAATGAATAAGAAAAAAATATAAATAAATAGATAGATACATAGAAAAAATATATATGTATAAATACAGTATTTCAATATATGTGCATATTCCTAAAATATTAGCAGAGTCTGCGTATGAATTTGTATGAAGTTCTCATCGTCACAAAAACAAAAACAGGTTTTAAATATGGAGACTTGCGAAAAGAAGAATGAGATTTAGAATTTTATCTCAGTTAAGAATTTAAATTTTTGGTTGATTCGTATTCTACGATTTTTAAATCCTTTTGCAGGTTATTTAAAGCCAGGAAATATATTTAGATTCTAAGATTTTTTTACGGGGTGGTATAATGGTTTAGTGATACAAGTCTTACGAATTAACCCATAGCTGAAGGGGGGAAGAGCTGGATTCATACCTTTGCAGTTCCATTGATATGTTTTCTACAGTTTAACAACGCATTTGTTGGTTATTTAAAGCCAGCAAATATTTCTAGACTGTAAGAATTTGGGGTGGTTATAATAATGACCCAGTGATAGAAGTCTTAGTAATTAACCCATAGCTGACGGAAGAAGAGGTGGATTCATAGCTTTCCCAAAATAAATATAACGAAACCAACTGGAATTGGAACTCGTCTCTCCGATTAACAATTCCTAATCTTTATCTATTACACCACCCAAACACCTCACCTTGCAGCATCTGATATTCCTAAGAAGTAACTTATCTAGGTACTGGCCAGGCTCAACGTTGCTTAACTTTGGTGATCGTACATGAATAGTTTTTCGACGAGATGTTTCCGTAAGTGTAAGTATATTCATGTTTTTTTTTGCAAAATAACTCAGTGTATTTCCAGTATATATATATATATATATATATATATATATATATATATATATATAAGAATTATTAATAATAATAATACATATACAATATATATATATATATATTATTTTTATTTTCTCTTTGTGTGCTAAAACTTTTTTATTTTAGTATTGAACAGTTGTCAACTTCAGAGTAGACTGTTACCAGTTATTAATTTAAGAGATTGAAAATTATATATATATATATATATATATATATATATATATATATATATATACGCGGGTGTGTAGGTGGGTGCGTGTGTGGGGGAGAGTAGGTTTGTGTGCTGGGGAAATAAATTCAGTTAGATTATATCTGTAAAAGGACAATATGAATACAAAAGGAAAATGTTTTGTATTTTTTTGTCAAATTCGGAGAAGACTGTTACCAGTTAGTCATTTAAGAGATTGAAAATTTTATATATATATATATATATATATAGAGAGAGAGAGAGAGAGACATATATATATATGCATATATATACATATACATACATATATATATATATATATATATATATATATATATATATATAGATAGATAGATAGATAGATAGATAGATAGATACACAGATACACACACGTAGGTGGTGGTGCGTTTGTGCGTGTTGTGGAAAAATATCAGTTAGATAATATCTGTAAAAGGACAATATGACTACAAAGCAAAACTTAGCAGCCGCGATTCGTCTTTCTTGGGACTTTATCAAGGATATATGTAAGGATATTATTTTGTAACAAGTAATTTATATATAACACCAAAAAAAATTTTTCCATATTTTTGTGTTTAGGGAATCTCATGAATATTTATTTGGTTATCTGAAACGTCAGGCAATATATGGCGGCGCGAAGTGATACAATTCAATATCAAATAAACGAAAGGCAGTATTACTATTTACATTATTCGGACTTTTCTCTCCATCTTTGTCACCATGTTTATCACAATGTTTCGGCCGTTGTACGCTCCGGCCTTTTTCAGGTGGTTGGAATGTGGAACGGAACCCTCTATCTCGCCCACTAGGGTAAAACTGTTCTAGTTCCACGTGCCATAGAAATGAATACAATATGGGAACCAGTAATAAGGAGTGCTAGAGAAAAGCGATAATAACAACAAAAATTGCAATATGAGCTCTGGTAAAAATATGAAATGATAACATCAACAATTGCAATATGAGCACTGGTAAAAAATGGTTGCTGAAGACATTAGGTTTATAATTCCCAGAAATTAATACACAAGAGTTCTCCAGCACACATGGCACAGTAGATAAAGACGTTAGTTACATCCAGTGACAGTACTCATTAGACATGGCAGTACTAGTCTACCCCAGTGAGGGAAATAAAGGGTTCAGTTCGACATTCCAACCACCTGAAGAAGGCCGGAGCGTACAACGGCCAAAACGTTGTGATAAACAGGGCGACAAAAATGCGGACAATAGTGAAAATAATGTAAGTAGTGTACATAATACCTCACCTCAGAAATATAGACAGATACTGATAGGTCGAAACGTTGTAATAAATATGGCGACAAAGATGAGGACAATAGTCCGAATAATGAAAATAGTGTACACAATACCTCATCTCAGAAATATAGACTGATACTGATAGGCCGAAACGTTGTAATAAACATGGCAACAAAGATGAGGACAATAGTCCGAATAATGAAAATAGTGTACACAATACCTCACCTCAGAAATATAGACAGATACTGAAAGGCCGAAATGTTGTAATAAATATGGCGACAATAGTCCGAATAGTGTAAATAGTGTACATAATACCTCATCTCAGAAATATAGACTGATACTGAAAGGCCGAAATGTTGTAATAAATATGGCGACAAAGATGAGGACAATAGTCCGAATTATGTAAATAGTGTACCTCATCTCAAAAATATAGACAGATTCTGAAGGGCCGAAATGTTGTAATAAACATGGCAACAAAGTTGAGGACAATAGTCCGAATAATGTACATAGAGTACATAATACCTCATCTCAAACATATAGAATGATACTGTGGTTTTAGAAGTTCTTTTGTGCAACCAATTTAAGTTAATTTATGTTGGTATTAATTTATGTCATATCTATTTTGAATAGAATGAGGTCATCAGTTTAACCGTTTTCTTTAACATTGCTGCAGTCATGTATCTTGGCTTAGGAAAGTAGTAATTTTTTTCAGTAATGCAGATAAAAGAAACAATGTGGGTCGTAGATTTATATTTTGATAAAACTCGATAGCGACACTCTCGAGAATTTTTCTTCTAAGAAAGTTACTTTCTCTTTTGATAAGTTTGGCATTCTTGAGATCAAAAGTATGGTTTGAAAAATCAATAACATTTTTACTCTTCTATGCAAATACTTGTTAAAAATGATATCCTTGCAATTGCCTTGATAAAGCCTTACAGATGACGAAACGCGTCTGCTAAATTTTCCTTTTGTTTTTACAAATACACACACACACACACGCATATATATATATATATATATATATATATATATATATATATATATATATATATATATATATATATATATATTGAACAATAAAAAATATTAAAAACTTAAAAAATTAAAATCTTCAGACACACTGGGTTGTAAGTTCATATTCCTTCGTTTTTATCTTTATTTCATTTAGATTCCTCGATTAGTTTCGGCCAACATGGCCATCATCAAGAGAAAAATAATTTTCTGCTTGCTTGTAGCAGTGAACTACAGAAATGAACATATATATATATATATATGTATATATATATATATACAACCGTGTGCAAATTAATTGAAACAAAACGAATAATTCCATTATTATTTGCTTCTTTTCGTATTTTTCCAATGAAACATGACCCAGTGCACATGTTAGTACTTCGTATTTCCATTCTACGAAGTCGTTTCTAGCAGATTGATCACAGGTACTCGATTGAATTTAAATCTGGAGAGTTTCTAGGCAAGTCTATAATACTTTGATTTGCTCACTGGTAAGGCTTGCCAATATCTTCGCACAGCGTTACAATTTTCGTACGCTTCCTTGGAGTAACGTCCATTGCGGACAATGATAAGTAATCGACTGTTGAGACAATAGTGCCTGGGCGTGATAAAAATCTAATGCAATCACGTATGACGCAACATTTTTCAAGGCCAAATAAATGCTATCATGCACAACGAAAATAGATAAATATAACTGCACACTACAGCAAGTGACCTAATCTGAGGAAAAAATAGAAATTGATTACACCCTGTCATTCTAGTGGGTCTAAAACTGACCGTATAGTGAAAGTAAACTACGCTTCTTTAGAGTAACGTCCATCGCAAACAATGAATATAGGACAAGTAATCGACAGTTGAGACATTAGTGTCTTGGCGCGATAAATTAAGATGCAATCACGGATGACGCAACATTTTTCAAGGCCAAACAAATGCCATCGTACACAGCGAAAATAGATTCATATTACTGCAAATGACCTAATCTGAGGACAAAATATAAATAGATTACACCCTGTCATTCTAGTGGGTCTAAAACTGACCGTATGATCAAAGAAAATAAAATAAATCGGTTGTTTCAAGTAATTTGCACAAGGGTATATATATATATATATATATATATATATATATATATATATATATATATATATATCCAAGTATAGGATTGGTGTATACGGAATAAATAATCAATCAATACTATTTCTTAAAAGAGTGCTCAATACAGCGTAGAGCAAATATAATCAATTATTCAAAAATTATGACATAAAAATGTTATAAAATCACTACAAAAATACCCATTTTGTTTCAACACTTCTGGTGTCTTCGCAAGTGATGGTGTTGAATATATATATATATATATATATATATATATATATATATATATATATATATATATATATATTAAATTGCTGAATATCGGGGATAGTGCGTATGTAGATATAAAATTAGACATTGAGGTCAACGCTAAACGGTAAGAGCCCGTTTCATGCTAAAAGGCAGTTTTCAGGCTATGAAGATTGCGTTTAAGCATGAAACAGACAGCCTCCGTTGCGTGTTGATGCCAATGTTAACTTTTGAAATGTGCTATATTTTAGCGGAAGACGGTTGAATATCGAGGATAAAGCGTTTATAAATATAAACAGGGGAAATTAGATTCACACTCTATGCTTATTGTCAGTTTCACGAGACAATTCGACCACTAGACCACTGAGGCATGAAACAGACCCCATGCAGTTTTGAAGCCTATATCCCCACAGTCTATACAGCTATCTGCCTATATATATATATATATATATTAGCACTGTCTGTCTATATTTCTGAGATGAGGTATTGTAATTATTAACATTATTGTAGTTACATTGTTCGAACTGATGCCGTGTTTATTGTCATATTCACGACGTTTCCGCCGTTCTACACTCTTTCGGCCTTCTTCAGGTGATTGCATTTTCGAACTGACTGAACCCTTAATCCGTCCACCGGGCTAGGTTGTTCTAGTTCGACGTACCATGCCTCACTGCGTGCAATCAATACTTTTAAAAACTTGGTTATATCTAGTCACTTAACCTAAAGAGTTGTGAATTCAATACCTGGCCAATGCAGTAGTGAGCGAGTTCATTTAAAGGGAGATAACTGAGACATCCGAAAGACGCATGTTGCAAAATAAGCAAAGAGTCTGATGAGATTTGGGGGGTGGAAACGCATAACCGATTGCTCTCGCAACAACTACAGGCATGGGGTGAGATATAAAGAGACGGGAGGTAACACAAAATGACACTGCCTCGGAAACTACAGCAACTTGAGGAAAAATACCCACGGGCGCGACTTCACAAGAAACCGTGTCTTGCCAACTTCCGACTGCTCTTTTCCCCACATATTTTATTAGCAGGAGGCTTCCTACAAAGACCCGTCTCTTGATCAGTTGCCGAGAGGCCCGTATCTAGCTAGACATGCCAAACTGTCACGCTGCTAACGGCAAAACCCGGGATGCAACTGGTGTTGATAAAGATGTCCGCAGACGATCCGAGGCACTTTTTGCGTCTGGACTGGCGCGCATTCGCCACAAGAAAGTTGCTTCATGTCAGCGGAAATGCGGTGATTTAGGACAAATAAGAAAATTTGGCGAAATCTCTTGCATCAACTCTGAAGAGGTGAGAGGAACTAATTAAACAATTCTACAAGCTGCTTGTTTTAATTCCACTTTGTGCTGCAGGCTTTTAACTCCTGTACTATCAGTCCAACTTCAATAGATTCCGTCCCAGACATACAGAGCGAATTATTTCAAAAGACCGTTATTGGAATCTTTAAATCAAGGAACTTCAAAGAATTCACGTAACACTTACTTTTACTTTGAAATCAAAGGCACGCTATCACACAATCCTTTATATTTCCTTAGGTTTGGTTCCTGAGATCTTCTTCAGACTTTATCGAATTTACGTCTTATTGTATTGATTAACGGTAGATCAATAGCTTTTATCATTGATTAGGTATACTGTTTAATATGAATTTAATGGCAATGCTAATATTAGTCGTTTTCGTATAAGGAAACATTTGGCAAAAATTAAAGCCGTATCTTGTTTTAGTGGAAGAAAGTTTTCGACTTCGTATTCTATGTAAGAGAACCAGTTGGGGGATAAAGATATGTTACAGTTTAAAACGTTACGTTTTATTTCAGGAGCCATGTATACGCTTTTATTAAACTGCGCTCTCAGCTTAAAATAAAAGAAGCTAGAGGTGGATAACTCTATCTCACATTTTTATTTTTTTTAACTGTCAGTAAGATTTAAATACCAGTAAACATTAGTCTGACGAGAAGGAAATTTTCAACACTTAGTTAAGGCTGTCGGAATTCCAACTCTTTAACTCAAGTTTCAACATTCACAGCTCACATGAAAAAAAAAATCAGACTGTAATTTCGTTCGAATCTGCGCATCCACTTCCGGAAACCGGCCAAAACTACCAGAGTCGTAAAAATATCTTTTGTGATCAATCAAAAAATCTCCCGCTTTGGAGTCAAAACACTAGGGAAGTTAGAAATACATTTTTATAGCAAACCTGTACTCCTTTCGATTGAAATCTTTCTACTAAAACAATTATTCAGGAAAATCAATTTCTCATGTCCAGTAGCTATTATCGACCTTTCTAGTATTGTTGCGGGCTATATTCCAAATCACGTAATCGAAATGTGGAATACCAACACATTGATTATATCGTTTTCTCTTCGCATTACATGTGATATCCATTATATCAGATACTGAAAGTCCTCAAGTGATGTGGTTTCTGTTATTTCGTACTGTTCTACGTTTGTGATTATGCAACGACTGTACACGCGGTTCAAAGATGATGGGCTTCGCCAAAACCTACAGATAAAATTCGCACAGATCCGCTTTTAACACTTTGAGCCCTGCGTTCCTGAACATTTTTATTCCTTCTGCCTGATCTTCTGAGTCAAAATTCGCAAATAAGTGGTATTTAATGTTTCATAATAGATATAAAAATAGTTACAAGTTTTTACCCAGCGTTCAACCGGTGTCTGGGCATTACGTCGTTTTTCTCTACCACCGGTAAAGCGGTGGTCAGGACGCACAGGGTTAATCATAGATCTGATAGTGTATACAGTTGACAGTGTATATATTTCCAAAAGTGTTTGGCGCATGCATGACATACATAGGAAATTCTTGATCTAAGATGATTAATTAATAACTTGGCGATGCCCCATCTTAACGGTTTAGCTTTGTTGCAATTTACAATGTTTAGATAAACTACACATAACGCAAACTATTCTATCACATTGTTTATTGAAAAGAACTTAACTAAACTCAACCTAAAATTTATGACTACTACATCTAAAACAATAAAAGAAAAACATGGTCAATACTAAACAAAGCAATAAGCTAAAACTTGAAGTAGGAATTTACTTGATCGTCCGTAATAATTGTCACAAAAAATACATAGTAGAAACCTCACGAAATCTGAACAAAAGATTATATGAACACAACAGGGATATTTTACAAAACGATGCATCAAATGCGTTGGTTGCCCACTGTAATGAGACCGACCATAATTTTAACTACTCTGATAAAAAATAAATAAAAGATTCACTACGACAAAAATGTTAAGGATTCGGAAAGATTTGGATTAGTCTAATTACGAATGTGTTTGGAGTGATCAGTATATGATGGCAATGTTATGGCTCCAGTCATCTTCCCACAGGGTCAGAGACTCAATCTGATGGCCTACATTGTGTGACCTGAGGAGGTAGTGTTGCTTTGTGTCAAGAGGGTGGTTGCTGAAAGACATTGTGTCAAACAAGCAGGAGCACTGAGTCATGTCTGTCAGTCAGACAATTTCTGCGAGCTCATCATTCCTTACATCTGGCCACCTAACTTCCCAGACTGTATCCCACTTGATTATTATATATACTAAAATGAAATGTCAGTTTTTTTTTTTGGTGGGGGGTTCATATCGTGGGCGTAATTTAATATAATTTAATATCATTTGGGTAATTTAGACGGCAATATATCCCTCGCAGCCTGTATAGCGCTCACTTGAAGAAAAAAATGTTAGGTTTTTACTACAGTTCATCCGGTACAAGGCTCGTGATTCACTCATGGTAGATCGTTATTGAATGGAATGTACGTAACTATTGACTCTTGTTTGAAGAAGTTAACATTGTAGCGTTCGGGAAAACATCCACGCAGAAGTGTGTTCCTTTTTTAGTCGGGGTAACGTTTTCTGGGTGAACATTTCTCTTTACAGTTGGGACATGGAAAGTTGTTCATATCCGTTGACATAGCATGGGGATTTTAGCTGCCAAAATTTGAACTCTTCGGATAGAGTTCGACCAAACATTAACCAAGGAAATCGGGACAGAGTAGCGGATGGGCTTTTGATGTTGCGTCTATCCGAAAGAAACTGCAGGAATATATTTGCGAAAACGTTTCCTTTCACTTATTTTACGCCAAAGCTAAGATCTGCCTAATAACTGGCAACTATTCACTAGAGGAAAATGGTGAATATATAACTGAATAGAATGTAATTGTACTTTTTTTTTTTTTTTTTTTAAGAAAAAACGATAAAGAAATGAGGAAATTATTTATCACTTAATATAATATTTAAATGTTTTAGAATATGCTTTAATTATAAATTAGTCTTAGTAAACAAAAGGAAAACACAGTTATCAGAGGCTGATTCTCAAATAATAAACTGTTTATGCAATAATGATATCATAATTAGGATTTCTAAAGTAAATAATTTAAACGTATCATTAACTCTAATAATACATAACGTAAACAGAAACGCTAGAATGTGCCGGTAGTGCAATAGAGTCTGAAATAAGAAATTGGATCAGTGTTCAAATGCTAGCCTGTTCTTGTTCATTCACTTCGAGCTAATACCCTCAGAAAAGGACTGAACCCGTCTTCCTTCATCTATGTGTAAAATAGCGGAACAGATTAGGATCTCTTGATTTAGATAATAGCCAGACTAGTTGAAGGAAATTTGTGATATGTCCCGGAAAGGGATATATCTGTTCGCGGTAGCTAAGTGGTTTTGGCTACTGTAACCGAGTAGTACAAGGTAGCAGTGATGACTGGTACTCGTCGTAGGCAATAGGCGTAGACCAATAGGATAGCCAATGGCGTAGTCCAATGGGCGCCGTCATAGACTTCTACTATACCTACACATCCATCTTTATTTATGACTGACGCCAGCCAATCATATTACAGTGAAGGAAGACACAGGTGTATGTATATTCCATTACATCAGTTTGGGAACTGAAAATCCCGTGAGAATAATAAAGCAAGCCGGAACATTTAGACTTGACTGATCAAACAGTCTAAGAGGAAGACAGCTTCTAATTCAAAAGCGGCTGGTTTGGATCTGAGCTCTATCAAGCCATCTTGTCTTAGACTCATCCAGTGATACCACGGTTGCAGTATATTTTGACCACCAGCGAATCTAATAATTTAGGAGACATTCGAGATCGCGTGAGAAGTTCATCGTTAGACGCGTTAGATCTGATCCGTTAAATAATATTTCATTATCTCCACTTCGATCGATTAACTAATTTGTTTCGAACGGTTTATCGATCGTTCGTAGGTCACCTAATGCCGATATATATTTTTGGATTTTAAA
This sequence comes from Acanthosepion esculentum, assembly GCA_964036315.1. Lineage (NCBI taxonomy): Eukaryota > Metazoa > Mollusca > Cephalopoda > Sepiida > Sepiidae > Acanthosepion > Acanthosepion esculentum. The sequence continues at coordinate 87,305,273 of OZ038497.1, read as the reverse complement.
AATGAATATTTCTTCTTTTTTGTTTTTACGTGTTAATACTGTATTCGCTTTTCTTTGGAGGTAATAATGATTTTCAGATAAACGTTTTCCTATTTAATCCATAGATAGGGAGAAGACGTAGACTCGTTTTCCTCTTTAAGCCATAGATGTTGAGAAGAGGCAGATTCGTGCCTTTCTGAATATCATTTGCGCGTAAGTGAATATGACGAACTCATCTGGAATTCGAACACGACTCCTCGATTTCTTATTCCGTGTCGTTATCTGTTACACCACCCGCATATATAAACCGGTATTCCGAAATTCTCAGCCATCTGGGTACTGACCAAGCTCTAAGTTGCTTAACTTCCGTCATCGCATGAGAACTGGTGTCTCAACGTGATATGGCTGTAAGACTTGTCCACTAGCTGTTTTATTTTATTATTATTTTTACATTTGAGGACGCTATATACATACTTTTCGGCTTGTAAATCGACTCTAAATAGAGGAGATATAAATGAAACAGTTTTAGTCGAGAAGGCGAAGAAAAAAGGTTTGGTGTATTTAAGGTTTATAGTTCAACTACGAGTATTAAAACATTCATAAAATAATTTACATTATTTACATTGTTCGGACTGTTGTCATCATCTTTATTGTCAGATTCCAGACGTTTTGGCTGTTGTATGCTTCGGCCTTCTTCAAGTGATTGAAATTTCGTGAGTTCACTACTTGTCTCCGGCAGCGGTGAACAAAAAACTTGGAGAGTTGAGTTAAAGGGAGACAAATGAGACATGACACGTGAAATTAAAAAAAATCTGCCCTGGTGGACGAAATAAAGGGTTCAGTTCGAAAGTTCGACACCTGAAAAAGACCGGAGCGTACAACGGCCGAAACATCATGAATATCACAATAAAGTTGAGGTCAGCATTCCGAACAATGGACATAATTTAAATAATTACCTCATCTCAGAAATATAGACAGATATACCCAGAATAGAATCAATCTTTTTATGGAGTCGAGTAGCTGTGTTTCTCGAGACGAGAGACTGTCCTTCGACAGAGTCTCGTCTGGGGATCCTCTCTACCCTGAGGCAGAGAGTTTGACCAGCACAGCTGGAGACGAATTTATAACTGCAGACCAACATGCAGTATTTACTACTGTATTTATGTGAATGAGGACATACCCATTTTCGCCCGTAGTTATGCTACAACAATCTCTTTACCAAACTCTCTCGGGGCTTTTCTCTGTTTACTGTCATCTTCGTAATTTAGTCTGGGGAATTGTTTCTATTTTAAATATGAATGTAACATAAAAATAAATAATCTTTCCTGATGAACCATCGTATAGTCATTGCTTTCTTTGCAAAAACTTCTGACATGTTCGTCTCCAGTCTAAATCGTTGAGTCAAAAATGAAAAGCCAAAATTGGAGACATTATCAATGGCATAATCCTAGCGTATGACAATGTCTATAAACTAAAAATATTTTTTTAGTTTCACCCAAAGAAAAGCAATAAAGCCACTAACACTCAAAGGATTACTGAGAGTCAAAAAATATTACAACAAAAACATACATTATCAAGAAGAGAGAACGATAAGAGAATGCCATTAAATATGATCAAAGTTAACGGGAAAGCAAGAAACAGAAAGCGAGCTCCACAAACAAGAAGTTCGATAGAAGAAACTGTCATCATAGAACTTACGGTGACATCTAGCCATTTCAACTGCAAAATCATGAGACCTTGAAGCCAATCTAAATCTACGTGCCAAAGAGGAAAATTAACATGAATATATTTATAGAAAAAGCACAAAAAGAAACTAGGTGACTGAAGCCGAACAGCCAAGTCAGTGACGATAACATTTCAAATTCTTCGTTATATTTTATCTGGAAATCTCTAAATACATAGCAGAAGCACCAGGTCAGATGTCGCAGTAAAATTCAAATGCATGAATGAATGGTAGTCTTATAAACATACATGATAGATTCTAGCGAGAAAGATTGTCTAAGGCGACGCAGTGAAAAAGATTTTGTAATAGATGTACCTGCAACTGATTCAATATATTCTTTCTACTACATGGCAAAGGAAAACGTTACCTGAGAAAACGCAATGAGTCTGTCTCCATGGCTGATGCTAACTTCCAGAAGAATGGATGGGACACATAAATGAATGAACATAAAGGCATGGGACACAAAAACTGAGAATAATGTAAACTCTTTTTTGAAATGTGTATATTAAAAACATAGAAAAAGAAGAAAAGCTTAACATTTACAAAAATAACAATTAAAATCAAGTCGAAAGAACAGAAACTTATTTTATTTTAGCGGCTTATTTAAAAGGAAAAGAAGATTAATCCGCACTTGCTGTTCTGGCATATCTTTCTTGTATAACCCTCTTCTAATTCCTACACTTTAACAACGTCCAACGAAATTCTAAGCATTTCTAAGATATTTCTCTTCATATAACATATTCTATTGTCTTCTGCATATGGGCCGTTGAAGTATCAAAACGATGTTAAATTAACAACCCTTTTTGTAACACCTTTCTTGTTGTGGAAAAAATGTGTGTGTGTATATATATATATATATATATATATTTGAATTGGACAAAGTCCGACAATTTATTTAAAGACATTTATGATATGTTTAACGTTCTTTTTATAGATACAAGTATTTAAGCAAACGCTCTGTTTGATAATAAACAGTATTAAATAACATTTACGGGCCTGAATGTCGGAGAACGAAAATTTTCTATGAAAATTTCTCGGACATTCAGGCCGGTAAATGTTATTTAATACTGTTTATTATCAAACAGAGCATTTGCTTAAATACTTGTATCTATAAAAAGAACGTTAAACATATCATAAATGTCTTTAAATATATATATATATATATATATATATATATATATATATATATATATATATATATATATATATATATATATGACCGTGTTTTGAAAATAAAACATCCCTATAATTCTAGATACGCACATAAAACAATCCATACATTCAATTAAACATAAAAAATAAAATCATTCTTGATAATGGCTAAAATTATAGCCGAAAGCGTCCGACTGAACATACAGAAAAAAATAATAACATTTTCTAGAAAAATTAAATGCATGGAAACTATAAGCAGGTATGAATTTTCCCTTAGAAAAATTATAAGGAAATATACAACTTCATTCAACAATAGCAAGAATATTAAATTAATTTTCTACTATAAGAAATTTCAAATAGCAAACATCAGCGTCAAGTTCCAATAACTCAGTTGCAAGATTCAAATTACAAAGTATCAATTTTAAGATCTTAAGATCTTATGTTTTGCTCTATTTCCTGTATTGAGCACTTTACGTAGTTGCCTTTTACTTGTCTTGGAGTTTGTTTGTTTTTTGGTTGGACTTGGAACTTGAACTCTGGACGATTGTTTTCGCCTTAGTTTAATGTTCTTGGTTCTTTCTTTTTTTATTCGTCATTTTTCCTTGGGTACCGATTTGTTCTACTACAAATCGAACCACCAAGGTTTTTCCAAGCGAGTACCCCAATTTATATATATATATATATATATATATATATATATATATATATAGATAGATAGATAGATAGATAGATAGATAGAGAGAGAGAGAGAGAGAGAGATGTATATCTATGTGTGTGAGAGCGTGCGGATGCGTATATGTGTGTATAATGGATGTGCGGATGGTGTAATGTATAGCTGAATGAGAAAATATCGAGCCGAGTTCGAATTTTAGTCGAGTACGCTGCATTCAATTACGAACAAAATAATCTTAGGAGAGTTATGAATAAAAATTTTCCCCCGCCAGCTATGGGTTAGATAGTAGAACAGATTAGGCCATATGGCCTTTGTTGGTAACCAGTCTAGGAGAAGGACAGCTCTGAATTCTAAACTTTAGGAGGGCTGTTTGGGAACCTCGTGGCACACTATGTGCACTGGTCCTCTGTATTCGGTTATTCAGAAAAAAAACAAACATCGGATGTTTCTTCAGAAGGCTTTTCCAGAATTGTCACACCGTATGTGCATGTGTAGCCTGACTGTTTCCTTTTTAGGAGCTCAATCGCTGGTACCTCTGTGCGCCGAACACGACAGGAGAGTCCATCATATGCGTGAATGTATATGGACTCTCATCTTTTAGACGGTGTAAAAATTTGCTTGTCTGGTGAAATATATAGAATTATACAGGGTATCCATAAAGTTCGTGTACACTTTAAAAAATTTATAACTTCATTTGTATTTGCCCCCTGCAATATTTAATTCTTACATATTCAAACTTTTACTGCAGTTCACCTGAAGAAAGCTTAAAATGCCATTAACTTGGTCTCTAACCAAGCCTCCAAAGACCATGGCGTCCATGAAAGAGAAATATTTAAAACAAAACAAAACAAAATGACAGTTAAATACAGGGTGTCCATAAAGTTCGTGTGCACTTTAAAAATTTATAACTTTATTTGTATTTGCGATAGAAATAATCTGTAAAAAATGTTATAAAGTTTAATGTACCTAGTTTTAAGTATAGCTAAAATAACTAATGTGATTTCAGGCATTACTGTAAATTAGCTGGCAAATATTTTCCGTGAACTGCAAAATCGTATTACCCTTTGTATTGCTAATGATGGAGGACATGTGGAAACTTAAATAAAATTTCAATAAAACCTTAAAAAATATAGATTTACTTCTTTCTAATCCGTTTTTTTTTTAATTATTTCGATCGCAAATACAAATAAAGTTATAAATTTTTTAAAGTGCACACGAACTTTATGGACACCCTGTATATGAAAAGTTTACGTTTTTCTCAACATCACAAGTCTGAGTCACCCAATGAGGATCGAATATAATAGCAACGATCTGCAAGAAGGGCCTTTTAATCTGTACATCACGAACAAACACCGCAAATGTCTGAACATTTACTGAAAGTTCTAACGTTCGCATCATTAATTTTCTGATGTAATCTATACCATTGTCTGTAAAGTCTTGTGTTGAATTTTATAAAAAAAACAACCGAAGCAGACAAAATATATTTCCACCGCAGAAAACTCTTATTGTATATAAAATTACCTATTGTTTGAAAACTCTAGATCCAAATGTCTTCAGGTTCTTACCTGAAGTTAACTGGCTAATCCCATCGAGAAAACAAAAATGAACGTAGTTATTTTTCTGTTTGGAAACTTTTTTTCATGACTGTTTCCTCTCATTGTTCTCAAACTCCCCGATGAATGAGCACACAAAGGAGAATAAAAGAAAAACAAAGAAAATAGATGTTTTTAGAAATAATGCAAGGATTGTTGCAATGAGACTTGAAATACGACGAATAGTTCACTTCTGTGCCATAATCGTTGTTACACTTGCATCCTATTCTTTTTATTATTGGTAACTTTATATAGCTGTTATCTTTCTGTGTCCAAGAGACAACTAATCTAATGTTACGTTTAACCGTGACAATAGGGTTATTTACGAAATTGTGCTTAATTTATGAACAAGTCTGCAAGTATGTGGGACAAACTCGCTACTAATAGACAACAAAACTAGTTGAAGAACGTTCAACATAGCATGATGTGCCTGATAATAGTAATTTCTGTAAAAGGTCAAATCTCTTAAAGAGATCTAACCAAACGTACAGAAAAATAAAGTATTAAAATACCAACTGATATGTTTAAATTCTTTTTTTAAATCCTGGGTAGAAACTGAATAATATGTAATTTACAATCTAAAATAATATACGATACGTGATGCAAAATAAACCCACTAGCTCAGAAAACTCTGTAGAATCTAATAACCCAATATAAATATCACTGACCATCAGAGTTTTTTTATTTATCCTGTATAGTCTTAGCGATTATGATGATGTTAATGCTGATAATATAGGGTTATACAGGGATGGTGGCCTTATCGTAGTAACAAATTCTACTAAAATTAAGATTGACAAAGTAAGGAAAATGATCCATAGAGTTTTAAAAAGCTTAAACATTAAGGTTAAGATATCAACTAATGTTCAACGAGTAGATTTTCTTGATGTTATGTTAGATCTTGTTAATGATATATTCCAACCTTATATGAAAAATAATGCTCACCCCAATTCTAACTAGCCTCCAACAGTAATCAAATCCTCATCTATAGAATGTAGTATTAGCAACAAATCATCTGACAAGGATGTGTTTAAAAAAATATAGCGGTGTTTATAATACTGCTTTAAAAACAGTGGTTACAAGTATGTTGAAATCAAGTATAGCGATGATAGCGATCTAAGGAAACGAAATAGGAATAGGAAAATTCTTTGGTACACCCCCACCCCATTTAATTAATTGGTCAATATTAAGTTAGGTCAGAAGTTCCTCCGTTTAATTGATAAACATTTCGAAAAAGTGATCCTCTTAGTAAATTATTTAACAGAAACACTAAAACTTAATTATAGCTGCACCGATTATCTTGAGAAGATTATAAAGAAACACAATAATAAAATTTTAAACTCATTTAAAAATGTTGATAAGAATGCACATTCCAACATAAATACTGTTAATAATATTAATCAATGTAATTGCAAGAACTCTGACGATTGCCCATTACGAAACAAATGTTTGACAACCTCTCTTGTTTATCTAAGTACGATTTCTACAATAGAACGCCCTACTTTTGAAAAATTCTATATTGGTAGTGCTAAGAATTCATTTAAGACTAGCTGGTACCAACGGATCTTATCCTTCACTACTAGTACTTATAAAAATAGTACATATCTTTCTAAATATTTTTGGAATTTAAAAGAAGATAATAAAACTCAAACAGTAAAAGGAAATTTTTTAAAAATTATGCTAGAACACGTAGATCTATAAATGAACCTTGCTCTTTATGTTTACATGAGAAACTGGAAATTATCGGATTTTCTAATAAATTTTTTTTATCAAACCAAAGAAGTGAATTAACTATAAATTGTAGACATAGTGTACATTTTATCTTACAATATGGTTAAACTTTAAATTTGATAATACTTTTTATCGTAATAATTAGTAGATGACATACTATTATATTTGTTAGATTCATTTAGATTTAATATAGCCCTGTATTGATGTCTAATTAGTATTATTAACATCTTATATGGATGTACAGGTGTTTAGTTTGTATCATTGACATCTTACATTGATTAGTTACTATTATTAACATCTTATATGGTTGCTCTATACTTAATGGTTGCATATTAACTTGCCAAAGTAGTTTTGTATTTATGATGTGATTTCCTTTTTAAAGGATTAAGATATTTACCAGTTTCTTAAAGAGGTCTTTTAATTATCAAATAAAAATGTTATATAGGATGCTGATCGAGCATATGGCTAATTAACATTATGCTAAATGAACTCTTTAGCTCTTTCCCTTTAAATTCTTGTGAAAATTGAACGTCATAATTCTATATATATTTACGTAATAATGTAACAAACTGTATCTGTCCCGAATGAAATTGTCTAGGATTTATATGCAGACAACTTCATATCATGTCATGACATATGTAATTTTTTTTCGGTTAGTTTGAATTTAGCGCTGGTCACATTTGATTGGTTATTCACGGTGAAACCTACAAGCCTCATTTTAATTCTGTTTCTTTAAAAAAAAAAAGAGTAAGTATTCTAATTTCGAAATTAAATTAATCATGCACTTGCCAGTAATTTACCATGGAGACACATTTGTAGTGTTGAAACACGATTGCTATTATGTAGCGATTTTTAACAGGTTTTTGTTTTAATCTCCTTTAATATAATAATATAATAGCTGGTCACTCTTATTCGAGGATACCTCTCTACTAGGGCAGCTAGCCAATCTCTATTGCACAGGCACAACTGTGTTTGTTCAACACCCACAGAGCCAACCTGTGGTTTATACTGCAACTACGCTGAGCAGACCTTAGTTACAGTTTCTGGGAGGGAGGGTGTTATCTAGAATGTTCAACAATCTGAACAACACCTGCACACTCAAACATTCGGTCACGATGACTTGTGACTTCGTGCTAGCCCATGTTTTCCGTCTACGAAGATTTGGATTCAACCGGTGGTATAGTTTTCAGGTACTTTTCAAAGATGCTGCACGCTAGGATCGTCCCCGCTCCTGACCGATAAAATCAGGAAGTCTCCGTCCTGACAAATCGACCAGGGTAAGATTCGAAATCGGGTCTCATCGTCAGAAAGCGACAACGCAACCCTATATTCAACACCATCACTTGATAAAACACCAGAAGTGTTGAAACAAAATGGCTATTTTTGTAGTGATTTTATAACATATTTATGTTATAATTTTCGAATAAATAATTATATATATATATATATATATATATATATATATATATATATATATATATATATATATATATATGAATATATATATATATATATACATATATATATATATATATATATAAAGAATAAATATAAATAATTCTGCATGAAAGTGTTCACTTACAAATATATATATAGGGATCCTTTGGTATAAGTAAAAACCTGCTCAGTGCAAAATAAAATATCTTTTTTTTTTAAATAAATCTCTTTTTAATTTCAAATATTAATACATTAATGACGAAATGCATACATAGAAATAGATACCTAATAAATTACGTTGACTCAGAATAGTAGTGCTTTCTCTCTTTCGGGCAACACAGATACAGATTTCAATGTTTCTATTATAACTATAATATTAATCTTACTATTTTTTAATTATGTTACTTTATTATTATTATTATTAGTAGTGTGACCTAGCATTATTATTATTACAATATTAGTATTATTATTACATTTAATATTATTAACATTATTATTACTTATTATTTTACTATATTATCATTACTTTTATTATTATTATTATTATTATTATTATTATTATTATTATTATTACTGTGGCCTAGCATTATTATTATTAAAATATTAGTATTATTATTACTTTTAATATTATTAACATTATATTGACAGCCTTTTGAAGATCTTCAAAGATACATTGCAGTCTACAGGGACTGCCATATATGAATAAGGAGGGACTTTTTTGTTTGTGGTCTTTAATAGCAATGTCGGCAGGGTTAGAGTTAGGGTTAGGGGTTAGGGTAGGGTATTATTATTATTATTATTATTATTATTATTATTATTATTATTATTTTACTAATGAATACCTGTTTTGTTTTTTTCCTATGATAATTTTATCATTATTATATTTAAAGTATTAAAAAATGTTACTCTCTTTATTTTTTACCAACAGCGTCCGGAGACGTCATTTTTTTAAACTGAAATTTTTAATTTTCTAATTTTTAATTTTAAGGGTAAGTTTGAACCTAAATTAAAATTAAAATTAAAATTTAGATATTATTACAAGTAAATATTTAATCGCAGTAAAAACTTATCCAAATAATACCACGAAACTACGAGACCCAGAAATATTAACCACACTGTGATCAACTTCCAGTACCTGACGATTATGTATTTGGTTTATTTCTTAATATATATATATATATATATATATATATATATATATATATATAGATAGATAGATAGATAGATAGATATAGATATATATATATGAAGAAATATACTCTTAAGGTGGGCTATATTTATGGGATAAAGTGCTCAATATCAGAGATAGAGCTTGTATAAATATAAAAGTGGACATTGAGGCTTCTAAGTGTTGACTTCAATATTCAGATTTATATATATATATATATATATATATATATATATATATATATATATATATATATGCTAGTGTGTGTGTGTCTTTGTCTCTGTGTGTGTGTGTTTGTATGTGTGTGTGTATATATATATATATATATATATATATATATATATATATATATATACGTACATATATATATATACGTACATATATATATATATATATATATATATATATATATATATATATATATATATATTCCATCGGTATATAGTCCGAGTGAATTCTAATAATATAAAATATTAAAACTGATTCACAAGAGCTCAATGTATTTATTATAACAGAGCGTATAAATTATTAGTTTCTTCTTCACGCCTCTGAGTTTACAAAGCCAACAGATTCCTGTTGGCAGAAATAGCTATTTGAATGAGGTAAATTTGTATTTATATAACATATATATATATATATATATATATATATATGTATGTGTGTGTACGTGTGTGTGTGTGTGTGTGTGTGTGTGTGTGTGTGTGTGCGCGCATGTGGGCGTTGGATAAAAATCTATATAAATGCACAGATTCTTGCAGGTACCTATGAATATATTTCTTCCTCAGGTGTTATAAATACAGTTCCTAATGTTATGTAACAGAGCGATAAGTATATATTTATGAATATATATATCTGGATTGCATAAACTGCATGAAACTCTGAGTTGTACTATCTACGTTGGATATTATGTATATTCACTAATATATATATATATATATATATATATATATATATATATAAATACTATGAACCTAAAGAACTAGGTAAACCTACATAGGTTTCACCTACGCGGATCGTCAGGGTCATGGTTGATTTTTTAAAGGACTGCGGATCATCAGATTTTACTTCCAAAGGTTGAAACGAAAAATGAAAAGAAATTTACACATTTTTGACGGGCAGTATTAAGCATATGTAAATTAACGAAGTGAGGAAGTGAGGGGGAGAGACATGATTGAGTTAGATGTAATTTAATATTTCTATTCTTTCATACATAATATTACTTGAGGAGGTCCAGACATTGACACATTTAATCGGTTAACTTAACTTAGATATAGAAGGAGGAGAAGAGAAAAAAGACGTAAAAAGAAAAAGAGAGAAGGAAGTCATGAGAGAAGGTGTCACTGACTTTCTTTGGAATGAACGAAATAGACGCTGTCGTTTTGCTTTACTTTGAAAGTGTTATTTTGGGGGTTTATAAATATTATAATGTTTGATATAAGTTTGAATGTTTAAACAGTCTACAATATATGACAGAGCAAGTTCTCTAATATTACCTTAAAAAATCACTCCATATTAACTTAAAAACTAAACTTTAAGTAAACGAAATTAACCATATAAAAACAGTCACGAATTATTTCACCTTAATAATCAATTACAACTAGAAGTAAACTTATATTTTATAATAAAATTTTATTCTTTTAATGTACATTCTATGAATATTTTTTCTAATCGACTATTCCATATTAAATCCCCCCAAAAATTTATGTTATAAAGTTTTTAAAAAACATAAATCGCTAACAAACATCAAATTAAATTCCTTCTATATCAATATATAACTTCCGTTAAGTTAACCGATTAAATGTGTCAATGTCTGAACCTCCTCAAGTAATATTAAGTATGAAAGAATAGAAATATTAAATTACATCTAACTCAATCATGTATCTCCTCTCTCACTTCCTCACTTCGTTAATTTACATATGCTTAATACTGCCCGTCAAAAATGTGTAAATTTCTTTTCATTTTTCGTTTCAACATTTGGAAGTAAAGTCTGATGATCCGCAGTCCTTTAAAATGGCTGTGGTGAAATAATTTTATTACATGGAACCTTAAAGTGGTCTGTTTTTATTTAAATTATTAGCTCTGATTCACATTGAGCTCTCTGGATTTTATCCTCCTTGGGTCTACCCATACGGATTACCTAGTTTTTCATAAACTATATATATATATATATATATATATATATATACTAAACTAAGATAATCCTAATGAGCCAGGCAAACCTACCTAGGTTTCACCTAAACGGATATTCAGAGTAAAGCTGGCTTCAGAGTAAAGCTAGCTTTACCCTGAAGATCCGTTTAGGTGAAACCTAGGTAGGTTTGCCTGGCTGCTTAGGATTTATTCTAGTTTATCGCTCTACTTAGCGTATTGAACACTTCACGGTTTTGTCTTCTTACTCGTTTGGATTTTTTTTTGGGGGGGGGGACTTGGAACTTAAGCACTTGGCGATTGGTTTCGTCTTGTTTTAATGTTCTTGGTTCTTTCGTTATCTATTTTCATTTTTTTTCCTCAGATACCGAATTGTTCTACTTCAAGTTGAGCTATCCGAGGTTTTCCAAACGAGTACTACCATTTATATATATATATATATATATATATATATATATATATATATATATATATATATATATATATAAAGACATTTTTATGTTTAACATTCTTTTTATAGATACAAGTATTTAAGTAAATGATCTGTTTATAATAAACAGTATTAAATAACATTTACCGACCTGAATGTCCGAGACATTTTCAGAGAAAATATTCGTCCTCAGACATAATTCGAATCTGTATCCTATACGGAACCATCACATAGCCTGATGTGCCTTAACCGATTCGGCCACCGAGGATCGTTCGGTTGGCAAGGTCAAATTTACTGCTTATAAACTTCAATTCCATGAATCTTTCACGTACATTCATATCTGCTCATGGCGTATCAAATGTAAACAAATGACGTCACACATATTTGTATCTATAAAAAGAACGTTAAACATAAATATGTCTTTAAATAATTGTCGCACTTTGTCCATTTCATTATATATTTCATTATATATATGTGTGTGTGTGTGTGTGTGTGTGTGTGTGTGTGTGCGTGTGTGCTAACGATATATATTTTTATATATCAAGAACAATATTATGGGAATTGTATGACAAAATCGATAAATTTTTTCATGTCACGCATTTCGTCCTTCAGGACTTCAGCGGACTAAATTTAGCCGAAACGCGACACAATTAAAGCTTGTACACTTTGCCATACCAATTTCCCAATATATATATTATTAATGAAAAATAGAATAACCAAAACCGTTGATGGAGCCAATGGACGAAATGCCAAAAGACCTAAATACTCTTGAACAAGATAAAAATTTCGAACAAGAACAACAATAACAAATAAGAAAAAGAAAAAGAAAATAACATCCGGGCAAATAGCTATCTAATCAATAAAATAAAGTGCTCAATACCTGGATTACCTAGACATTGCTAAAACGCTTAAAAACTATTAATTTCAATAATAATAATAATAATAATAATAGTAATGAATATGGAAACTTAAAACTACGATTATCCCTGTTGTGATAGTGGCTTTGGGTATGATATAGAAGGCGACTTATCGAGTGAAATATCTGAACACATCAACATCTCAGATATACATAAGTTTACTTTGTACGCAACATTACATATCAACCGCTAAACTCTTACATCTAAAGGAAACACCCCAAATGTATAGATATAACTCTCCTACAGCAACTTTTTCACTCACGGAATCCATATTAATTACAACGTTTCGGCCGTTGTACGCTCCGGTCTTCTTCGGGTGGTTGAAATGTCGAACTGAACCCTTTATTTCGCTCACTGGGGTAGACTGTTTTAGTTCCACGTCTCATGTTTTTAATGGATGTCAGTTATCGGTTATGTCCTGTTAATTTCCCTCTGAAAGTTCTCCACTGCCTTAACCGGGTATTGAACTCTTTGGGTCCTGTCACTGGATCTAACTAACGCCTTTATCCACTGTGCCATGTGTCCTTGAGGACATCTGTCTATGAAATTCTGGGTATTATAAACCTAATGTCTTCAGCAACCATTTTTACATAATATCTCATCTCAGAAATATAAACTGTGTCTAGAGATTATATGCAAAAGAGGTATTGATAAATATTTTATGTAAAATTCATAGATATGTGTTATCCAATGAAATAATTTGTACTATTATGTATAGCGAGTAAGCATGAAAGCAATTAAGTCCCAATTTTCAATTTCAGATTGATATTTAGTATTTTTTTCAGTAATTATAGCAATTTGCAGTGTCAAGAGATTATTTGAAAGAACTAGAATTTAGTATTATGGCTTGTAAAAAAGAACGAACAATGAATGAAAAGAACTATATAATCAAAGAAATTAGCAAAGGAAAGTCTTCGCTTCAAATTTCTAAGAATTTGAAAAGGGATCATCGAACAATCAAGAAAATATGTCAAATGGGAATTCAACCAAGGAAAAAAAAGTCTCAGGCTGAATTCAGGAATTTAACAAAGCGAGATCTATCACATATCCGAAGAGAATTAATAAGAAACCCAAATGCGTCAAGTGCGTTCATATTTGAGTCGGCTGGAGGTCCTATGGTGTCAAGGGAAACAAGGTGTAAAGCATTAAGGAAGTTTGCTGATGTAAAAATCAAATAAAGAAACCCATTTTAACAAAAAAAAACATGAGTAAAGAAGATTGCAGTGGGAAAAAATACATGAAAACTGATTTCAGTAAAGTGCTTTTTTCAGACGAATCAAGGATCACCCTCGATGGGCCCGATGGATGGGCTCGAGGATGGGTTTGCAAGCAACATGACTCAAGAAAAACTTTTAAACGCCAACAAGTCGGCGATGGGATCATGATACCGGCTGGGATTATTGGTATTGAGCTCGTGGGTCCATTTAAACTGAAAGACGGGGTTAAAATGAATTCCAAAAGTTACTGTAATTTTCTAGAGCAATATTTCTTTGAATGGCTTGATAACCAGTCTTTAACCAAGCGTAGATCTATGATCTTTATGCAAGACAACGCACCAAGTCATGCATCAAAGTTTACTAAATCCTGGTTGAAAGAAAATGGATTTGTTAAAGATTCTCTTATGGACTGGTCTTCAAATAGCTGTGACTTGAATCCCATTGAGAACCTGTGGAGCATCCTCAAGAGAGATATTTATTCTAATGGAAGGCAATTCAACAGCAAGTGTGGCCTCTGGAAGGCAGTTAAAGTTGCTGCAAACAACTTACCAGCCGCTAAAATTGCAAATCTAACATCAGATGTTGACAATAGGCTGCTAAGAGTTATTGAAAAGAAAGGAGCATTTGTGCGATAGATTTTAGGAGGTTCTTATTATTTTTTGTTAATATATCTTTTATTTTTAAAATAAAATGTTTTTTTTAATGTTTTTCCTTTAAGAAATTGACGAATTTGTTCTAAAATCTTTTCATATTATTTTTTTACATTTGCTTTACAAGGTATAATAATGTAAAAGTATCAAAATAAATAGTTGCAAATAAACTACTGACAGTCAAATTAGTCTGTTTTGTTAACTTAGTAACAATTTTTCCGACCAAAAACAATAGTTTTCTCTATCACTATATATCTAAGTTAATAATATAGAGTAGAATCTAAACAACGTCATAATATGACTTTTAACATAAAAGACGCAACTCTTTATACCAATTCATAACTTGCATATAATCTCTAGACGCAGATTAGACAAACAACAATAGTGATGCTAATAATAATATCTCATTATATTGAGCATTAATTACACAGAAGTTTTGTCTTCATCCAGAATTCGCCTGGTATTGCGGCAAAATACATTTTTCATTAGGAATTCATCAATTTTGTTTTTAAATCGGACAATATGTCTTCTTAATGTAAATGTTATTTTGTGGTAGACTTCCTTTAATAAATTCATTAAATTCAGTAATTTATTAGGTTAATTTGTTTACATTTCAATTTGTTTACATATGTGTTTCTTGATAGGCACTGAAATGATCCAGTAGAAAGTTGTACGTTTCTTTAAAAGAGTAATTTACAGTGGTCCAGCACTTGTGACATTATCGGGATGAGAAAGAGAAATAGAGAGAGAAAGAGAGCGATACGGAGAGAGATATTTAATGATCTACGTATTTGTCTACCTCTCCTTCCATTTTTCACGTATATCCCGTTATCTATATATTTTAAATTTATTTTTAGACCCGTTTTTATTCCTCTTTTAATTTTAAATACATTTTTCATTCTTCATATAATTCCAAATTAATGTCATAATGTTAACATCCGGGTTTTATTTTATAAAACTTATCCCTTTTAAGACAAATACATTCCAGCATCTCCCGACCCCTGTCTTTCGTCTAACTAAAACATTGAAATGGATACATTTTGTATTAGTTTTTCGACAGGTAGATTTTTTTAGCTTTGAGAGTTAATTTTTATTTCCACCTACCCACCTAACGGTATAGACACGAACTCAGTCCACCTCGGGGTTGATAAGACAGACGAACGATATCTTCGTTTGGCGAAATAGGCTATTCCCCATATGAGGTGATTTTGGATTTTATTGTCTATTAATTATATTGCTCTGTATTAATAAATACATTGAGCTCTTTTTTGTGGATCAGTTTTAATATTTTATATTACTAGGATCCGCTTGGCTTATATACCAACGGATTTGTTACCTTTACGAAATGGATGGTTAACTTTAACGCCTCTAAAACAAAACTGCTCTCTATCAACCACCATAAGGATCCATCCCTGCATCCCATTGGAATGTCTGATGACCAACTTCTCTAGAGCTTCTCCCTGCGGCTGCTCGGTCTCACGCTGTCTGCTGATCTGAGATGGAACAAATACATCGAGTCAGTTGCATCATCCACCGCAAAGAAAGTTGGTTCTCTGTGCCGAGCCAGGAGATTTTTCTCCCCGGAATCGATCCTTCAAGTCTATAAATCGACCATTCGCCCTTGCATGGAGTATTGCTGCCATATATGGTCTGGGGCCCCTGCTGTTTGCCTCGGGGTTCTTGATAAGATCCAGAGGCGGATAGGCAACGTGATTGGCCCTGTTCTGTCATCTCGTCTGCAGTCGCTCTCTCACAGACGCGATGTTGCCTCGCTCTGCCTTTTTTACAAGTACTTCCACGGTAATTGCTCTGAGGAGTTGCGTTCGCTTGTCCCTAGGCCTCGTGAATTTAAACGCCCCACCAGGCTGGCTTCCCGCTCCCACCCCTACACCGTGGAAACTGTTAGATGTAGACGTCTTTTCTACTCCAATAGCTTCATGTCTCGCACATCTCGCCGATGGAACTCCCTTCCCTATTACTGTTTCCCTGACAAATACCATCTCCAACGGTTTAAGTGTAGCGTCAATCGACATCTCCCGTTGCCTTGATCTATCCACTTCCCTTCTCCACATCCTTTCATCTTTCATTCCTATCTGCTCTCGCTCCGGATCTTTTGTAGCCCCCTTGCCTTGATCGACCCACTGTCTTTCTCTTTCTCCACATCCCCTCCCTTGCCACTCCTACCTGTCCTGCTCCAACCCTTCTTTAACCCCTTGCGTTATAGTGGCCTCCGGCCTTGCTTGGGGTGATATGATTAAAATATATATATATATATATACATACATATATATATATATATATATATATATATATATATATATATATATATATATATATATATATATATACTCGACTCTCCCGTCGAATTCGATGTATGAGGGTCAAGCAAATCAATTGCTAGGAAACTGACAGCCCGACGCCAGCACATGACATTTGATTATAGGGATGAAGATTTTGTGCAGAACCATCCACACTTTTTGAAGGACCAAATACAGAGAATTAGTTCACTACGTGCCACAGGGTCCCCAAACGACCCTTCGTAGGTTTTGAATTCAGAGTTGTCCTTCTCCTAGACCAGTTGCCATCCTAGGCTATAGAACCCAGTCTGTCCTGCTATTTGCCCATAGTTGGAGGGAGAAGAGGATTCACACCTTTCCCAAATGTATTATCACGTAAGTGAATGTAATGGATTCGACGGGAATTCGAACTCGGCTCTCCGATTCCTCAATGCAAGTCTCTATCCCTTTCTCCACCCTGCCTTCTTCATTTGTGTCTTGATTCCAAAATCTCCTGTCGGTCCGGATCGGTAAACGCCATCATTTTTAATACCGAATTTCACGCACTAACCAGTTGAATATTGGCAAGAACAATATTTCTCTTTTCATCTTTCTTTATGTTATGGTCCAGGTTAGGACCAAGGAAGAACAACACGAACACAAGAGTAGAAATAACAAAGATATATTACACGGAATAATGATACAATATGTGGAAGGTGTTAGTATGACTGTCAGTCTGGTTTGGAATGAACTACTATCGGCTCGACTCGATTCGTCTCTCTCTCTCTCTCTCTCTCTCTCTCTCTCTCTCTTGAGAGAGACGTAGTATACATAGTTTTAGGAAGAGTTCATTCTGTAGTTATAGGTAAGCACCCATAACACTTTATATATCTGTCTCTGCAATATTACGTTCTTTGTATATTTCAGTCTGACTATACACATGCCAATTGTTCTCCAGTGACGATGAACGATCCCATTCTCTGTGTTCCTCCATGTCTTGATTGTCTCTTAGATCCTCAGTATACTCCCTACCTCAAATGAAACTCATATATTCAATATAATCCAAGAGATGCTGGGGAAATAGTTCATTCTATTCCATCAGGGTAGTTCTTTTAACCTTTATTAAAACAGTTTTACCCTTCGGTTCGTGTTTCTCATTATGTCAAGAATTTGATCATCCTTTCGCCATGTCTTTGAGTGCATAAAAAACTGTTAGTGGGTGTCATGCTGATGACACAACAATTTACTCCTGTCTTAATAGGAAATCTAAGCGCGTCAATAGGGTTAAATTAGCAGTGGCCTAAAATCTGCTATTAACTGGGACAAGGAATGGCTTGTTTCCTACAACGGATCCACACCAAATATGCTTTCGTTTAATCATCATAATTCTTCTTTCTTCAGCATGGCTGATGGTAATCTCCGGGTGAGTGATTCGTTGCGATTTCTGTGATTAACCTTCTATGCTGACATGAAGTAGAAATATTATATTGAATCAATTGCTAAGACTGCAGCTGTTTATTATGTTGTACTAAACAATTTTTCTCAATGGAATCTATCTTGGATATTTATAAGTCAACCATTCGTCCAAACATCGAATATTAATGTCACATCTGGTTTGATGCTCCGGTTATATATTTAGAGATTGCTGATAAAATCCAAAGAAGAATCTGCAATGTTATTGGTCCTGACATGGCATCCCAGGTTCAGTCATTTCCCCATCGCAGTAATTGTATCTTGCCTGTGGTTTTTCTATAAATACTTAGTAATGACGAATTTTCTTTTACGTACCTGGATTTTATAAATTTAAGCGCTGATCTAAAGATGGCAACAAGGTCTCACCATTTTACGGTTGAATTAGTTAAATGTATCCGTAAGTTCTTTGCTAACAGTTTCTTTATTCGCCTGTAAAAATCTTTCCCGCCTTCTTGCACTCTAACAAACTTTGATCTTCAAAAGTATAACTGAAATATAAATCGTTATCTACTGTCTTCTTGATACCTCTTCTTTTATTGTTCCGGCTCATTTATAATGTTTTTATTTTTCTTATTATTTTCTCTCAGTTCAGTAACCCTTTGTGTCATGGTGGCTTTACTGCCTTGCTTAAGGGAAAGGTTTACAGACCGCCTCTTCTTCACTCGTCAGTTTGTGTCGTCATGTGTACATGCCTGTTTTTCGACTTGTATGTATGCATGCGTGCGTGTGTGTGCGTTCATAAATAGTATAATCTCAAAGTGACATTAATAATACTTTCAGTTTTATATCTTCGATCACACATACTATTCTTGACTCAAAATCTAATGAGTTGATATGCGCTTTCAGCTTAAAATGAAGCAACCATGTTTATTTCTTTTAGATGCGCATGCGTCTGTCTTCATTAATACCTTGAGAAAGTTAATCCTGCCTGAGCCAATTAAATGTTGTGCTTGATCCGAATACACGATCTCGAGAAATATTACTTTTTAGGAAAGCGCGAATCAGCCGAAATTAATTACTGCTACGTGCTTCGGTTTTAAAGTAGCATGTCTTAATATCGTTATTATGTCAGTTTTCAATTTTATCCGTTTTTATCTTTCGCTTTGGATCTTGAAAACTGCCTTTTGATAGTAAACTGTTGCAGTGAATTTTGAGTATATTTTTAAAGTTTTAATTAGGTTCCAAAAAAGAATTTCCTTTTCTTAACAATGATTTTAGTAGAGTGTCAGTGCTTGTATATCTCTCAGGCTATAACGACTATTTAGTACCCACCCGGCGAGAAGAAAGCCTGCATTGTACTATTTCCGTTTCTTTGCAGTTTTCTTGTAGTTTCTGTCTTCTTTCAAAATCTGGATTAAAATATGAAATATGGCGTTTAGCATACTAAACATATCAAAATACATAGGCTAAAATGTTTGTGTTCAGGGCTATTTGGTGTGACAGGAAATATCTTGGATATGCTACTCTGTGACATTTGGAATTGTGAAGTAAGGAAAAGATTTTAAAACATTTTTATGTTTATACATTCTTTTTTTACTGATACAAATATTTAAGTAAATGCTCTGTTTGTAATAAACAGTATTAACAACATTTACCAGCCTGAATGTCCGAGAAATTGTCATAAAAATATGCGACCTCCGACAGGAATCGAACCTGTATCCTATACGGAACCGTCATATAGCCTGACGTGCTTTTACCGATGTCGATACAGGTTTGATTTCTATCGGAGGGCGCATATTTTCTATGACAATTTCTCGGACATTCAGGCCGGTAAATGTTGTTAATACTGTTTATTATTAAAAAAAAAAACAGATCATTTACTTAAATATATGTATCTATAAAAAAGAATGTATAAACATAAAAATGTCTTTAAGTAATTGTCGGACCTTGTCCATTTCATAATAAGGAAAATATATTTTTACGCAAGGTTTATTATTCATTTTCAGTACAGATATTCCAGAAGAGATGAGAATAGATCTGTTGAATTCTAAACATGAAATAATATCAACTTTTTAAAATCTCAGGACAAAATCTACTAAATTGAATAAACTCTAAGAATTTATGTCGTCGCTAATTTAAACGTCTTAATTTTTCTTCTTTCTTTGTCAGAATATCTAATGGCGAAAAATTGTAAATATAGATGGGCAAAAAGTAAGTTTACGTAAGTGAATTTATCGAGGACTATGAGCATCTGTTTAAAGACAATCGCCTCCACTTCTATACCGTCCTAGAAACTACAAGCTACTTGAAAACTGATTTTTGGATATTTCTCTCAGTCGAAAGTCTTCCATAGACGTCTTCAATGGTCTACTTTATTGTAAACGTATCTATTTGTGGATCTCTTCAAATATACATGGTGCTGGGTAAATTGTCGCCATTTTATATTTTTAGTTTCGCGCATGCGTGTTGTTTGTTTTTGATTTTGTCGAAGGATTATTTGGGCACCGTTTGTGAGAAAAAGAGCATCATGATGCAATTCATTCGGCCAGAATTTGGGAAACGGTGTGCTGTAATACCTGGCATTCTCACCGGAAGCTCCAATACGAACACTTTAGAGTGTTTGGTTGTTGAGAATGTTTGACAGTGCAAAAGATTCGGAAAGAGTTAGATTAGTTTAATCTTCATTACGAAAGTGTTGGCGACGTTATGGCTCCATTCATCTTGCCACAGGGCCTCAGACTCAACACGGAGGTCTATATTAAGCGCCTTGATGAGGTTTTGTTGCCCTGGATCAAGAGGGTGGCTGCTGGAAGACTCTGCACCATGCCACACCAGTAGGAGAATCGAGTCATAATGGTCAGACAATTCCTGCGAGCACATCAGCCTTTACATCTGTCCACCTAACTTCCCAGACTGTACACAACTTGATTATTATGTGGGGGGCGCAGTTGAGCAAGTGACCAATAAAACTCCTAGTAACATCAAAGATTACCTGAAGGCAAGGATTATAGATGCATCAAGGAGACCGCTCAGAAGGGATGCAGGAGGTTCAGAAGCTGTCTGGACACCGTGGTTGAACCCAATGGCGATTTTATTGAATATATTTATTCTTTAGTAATTCAAGATAATTTTGTGTAATGCCGGTAAATATATATGCTAAAATCAGGTGTTAATATTATTTTCATTTTTCGTAATTTATCCATCGCAACCTATATATATATATATATATATATATATATATATATATATATATATATATATATATATATATATATACAGGTGTGCAGTAAAATAGGAAAGAACACGTTAGGTAGATAATCCGGTGTTCCTTAGTATTTAGCTTTATTTTCAAAAAGACAGTGCTCCATACAGAAGTAGAGCTTATATTATAATAATATTTTTATTTCTCGCTTGACAAGGAAGCGGGTCCAGACACCTTAACCCTACATAACTTAAAAAATTATGTCAGGGGTCTCGGCTCTCGCTTTTGAAACATGAGAACTCTTATGTAGCGAAGGAATCATATTTTTAAAAACTAAAAATATTATTATATTTATAGATATATATATATATAGAGAGAGAGAGAGAGAGAGAGAGAGAGGCAGACAAACAGACAGACAGACAGACAGAGAGAGTGAGAGAGCCATAGTTTAGACATTTCTGAACAAATTGGACGTCATTCGTGACAACAATTTTTTACAATAATTTTCACCCTGTACAAAGGGCCACTCGAGGTAGAGTGTTACAGAGTAAGAGGTGCAGTTTAGGCGGACATGTGTAGTGAAGTTAAGATTGTAATGATCGAGGAAGCAATCACTTGGGAGTCGGTTCCACAAGGCAGTTTTCGTGGAAGAACCTGCTTATATGAAAACTTACAATTCACCAAACGCGTAGGAATGGAATGAGGCTGGTTCGCTACAACCGCGTAGCAAGGCGGGTCTTAGCATTTAAGACTCGAACTGGTGCAACTAAGGAGTGTAATTCATCTGAACATTCGCCATGGAAATAGCGATCGAGCAGCGAAATGCTTGCGACGACTCGTCTGTGAGAAAAGGGGTTGTAGAGTGGAAAATAATTCGACTACTACAACGACGCGATGAGAGTCTAAATGTGCCAATTCGCTGGATTAAGAATTCGGGCATTTGAATATAATTAGTGATATTGAACCAATTCTTAAGCGAGCCGTGTTTGTGAACATACTTAATACACGCAAAGCAGATAAAAATACTCTTAGACAATGATTCCCAACGTGGTGCGCATTCCCCACCGGGGCGTCATGGCAATATTTTAGTGGGGCATAGGTAGGATGTTCACCCGCTGACTATACCGACAAAGGGGGCAATTCGAGAATTAATTATTAATAGTGAATTGTTTTCTAGTGAGTCTGAGTGAGAGTGTTAATGTTAATGAATTTTAATGCATATGATGCACAGACAGTATGCATACGTAAAAATACAGGTATTTACCGTCTACCCACACACGTGTGTTTCGATCAACAAAGGAGAGGGCGTAATGCGTGTCGCTGGAAGAGCCAATGTTTTGTCGGTTAAGCAGCATGTGTGAGCATTCAATTTTGAAACTATATATACAGGGTGTCCATACAATAAGGTTCTGTGCACTTTAAAATAATTATAATTTTATTTTTATTTGTGATAGAAATAATTTGTAAAAAGGATTAGAAAAAAAGTAAATCTATATTTTTTAAGGCTTTATTGAAATTTTATTTCAGTTTCCACATGTCCTCTATCATTAGCAATACAAAGGATAATACGATTTTGCAGTTCACGGAAAACATTTGCCAACTGATTTACAGTAATGCCTGAAATCACATTAGTTATTTTAACTATACTAAGGTACATTAAACTTTATAACATTTTTTACAGATTATTTCTATCGCAAATACAAATAAAGTTATAAATTTTTTAAAGTGCACACGAACTTTATGGGCGCCCTGTATTTAATTTTTGTTTTGTTTTGTTTTAAATATTTCTCTTTCATGGGCGCCATGGTCTTTGGGGGCTTGGTTAGAGACCAAGTTAATGGCCTTTTAAGCTTTCTTCAGGTGAATTGCAGTAAAAGTTTGAATATGTAAGAATTGCAGGGGCATCATAATTTTAGAAATTCCAAAGTGGGGCATGGCCCAAAATTGGTTGGGAACCACTGCCTAAACCTCACTCTCCTGCCTCGATAGAGTCCAAAAGCGTCTCCGATTTCTTGTGGGTGACGAATTATTTCCACCCTCCAATCTCTGTCACACAGGCGGGACGTAGTGGTCTTCTCGCTTCTCTATCGCTACTTCCATTGCAGATGCTCGGACGAGCTACATTCCTGGGTTCCTCCAGTTCTAAACTAAATGGTTAGGAGTCGCCATAACTTCCGGTTCAGCGGCAATTTGCACTCTTCCATAAAAAAAGGAAGCAAACGCACACACAATTTCTATCTTGTCAGAAACATGGTGTTTCTGTATAGCGGGTGCTATCCTCCAGGAAAACGAAACGTTGCGCCTTCTCGACCTAACGTTCTCAGCTGAGATGAATTGGAAAGACTATATTGAATCGATTGCTAGGTCAGCTGCTAAGAATATCCGTTCACTGTACCGGGCGAGATATTTTTTTATCTCCGGAATCTATCTTTAAATCTACCATACGTCCATGCTTATAATATTGCTGCCATATATGGTCCGGTGCCCCTTAGATTTACCTGGAGCTCCTTCATATGATCAAAAGAAGAAACAGCAATATTAGAGATCCTGATCTGGCTGCTAGGCTTCACTCACTTGCCTACTGCCGTAAGATTGCCCCTCTGTGGTTTTTTTTAAATAAATAAGTTCATGGTAATTGTTTGAATGAGCTTTTCAGTGTGGTACCTAGACAGTATGAATTTAACCGCAAAATTAGACAGCGGGTGTTTTATTATCAATTTGCAGTTTCGATATAACTGTAACTTTTATGCTGACAGCTTCTTTTCTCGCACTTCTAGTTTTTGGAGCTCCCTTCCGGCTCCATGTTTTAAAGCCAACTTTAATCTGCAAAAGTTTAATGCAATACCAATCGCTATCTTCTGTCCTCCGGATTACTCTTGTCTCTTTCTACACTTTACTAATCTTTCTGTTTCTAATTCGTCCACACAATCTAACACATTGCGTGTTAGTGACGCTACTGCCTTGCTTAGCGTGATACCGATTATAATTTAAAAAAAAAGAAACATTCCATCCGTATTCCATCGGTTTGAAGTCAGCTTCTCCCCACGAACCAATGCTCTGCGTAACCGGCTCCGAAGGGGACACTTCCGCGATCGCTAAATCTTAAACTGTTCAAATCTAGGGTTAACCGTTATCTCCCCGATCTATCCATACAGATTTCCCCTTTATGTAACCCTCTACCTTGAGTGGACTCCGGGTCTTGTACAGAGTCTGCCTTGCTGAATAATATATATATATATATATATATATATATATATATATATATATATATATATATATATATATATATATATATAGGTCCCTGTATTCATCCCTCCAAAAAGTGTGGATGGCCCTGCACAAAGCTTTCACCACTATAATCAAATCCTGTGTCGGGCTTTCAGTTTCTGGGAACTGATCTGTCATACGTCGAGTTCGACGGGAGAGTCCATCATATATATAGATATATATTATGAAATGGACAAAGTCCGAGAATTATTTCGAAGACATTTTTTATGTTTGTACATTCTTTTTTATAGATACAAATATTTGAGTAAATGTTCTGCTTTTATAATAAACAGTAGTAATAACATTTACCGGCCGAATGTCACGAAAAACTTTCATAGAAAAAATTCGTCCTCCGGCAGAAATCGTATCGTAAGAAAATTGGTCATAGAAGAAAGAGAGGGAGAGAGGTAGAGGCAATATCTTTCATAAGTTTCAGCGGGAAAAAAGATTCTTCTCGCACAAGTTATTGCCTCTTAAACATGGGCTTTCCTCTCATTTTCTCTCCCTTTTTCTCTCTTTCTCTCTCCCCTCACTCTGTCTCTTTTTTCTCTCTCTCTCTCTTTTACATTCTCACTTTATCTAATGCGCCGCTAACGATTGGTTGCTTACAATGCGTGTTTATTTCGTTATTTTTACTCTACGTGCCACCTTTGTTCATTTTCAGTATCCCATGGGGTCTTCCTCTGGTGAATGTCAATCAAAAAGGACTTTAGAGAATAAATCAAATAAAAATCAAGTTAATTACAGCCACCTTGAAATTTCCATACTACTAACAGATTCCGCAAATCCGAGATTCATTAGGCAGGTACGAATTCTCTCAACATTCAGTAATGGTTATTTGGATAAAAAAAAACATAAAGGATAGAGTTCCATGCTAAAGAGTACCAAAGATATGAAAATGAAGCGGTTAAAAATGTATATTAATTTCTTTAACTGCATATATATATATATATATATATATATATATATATTCAAACATGTTTCATTAAATAATATAGATAAGTGTTGTCTATATATTTTATGTAAGTTCTTTTCATATCGTCTGATAAGCTTAATAACATTATCATTAAACAATGAAAGAAAATCACAATATTGATACATATTTTTTAATCCAATCTAAGCTTTCGGCTTACATAAGCCATTATCGAAGATGACAATTACACAATATATTAAGCAATACACGAACAAGAAATTGATGATAGTCTGTTTTTGTTTACATGGATGATTTCCAAGCAACGATAAACACGTGCATATAAGACGCTGAAAGCGAAAATCGCACCACCGCTCATGACGTCACACATGACCACGCGAGAGTGAATTCGATGAGTATTGAGTATGGAAAGCCGTTGGTATAAACCAATGGCTTCTGTTACTAATTATAGGCATTTAAGGATATTTGTGGAGATTTCATAGTTTTTTTGTTCATTGTGTATATATATATATATATATATATATATATATATATATATATATATATATATACATAAATTCCCAAGAGAACTCAATGTCCAGGACAGAGTAAGAATATAATATAAAAAGATCAAACACTAATATTCCATGGTTATAATTTATTACATTGGAACCGTAATCACGATCCAATTTATCAGACCTACAATTTAAATTTTTTTGAATTTGTAGGTCTGATGAATTGAATCGTGATTACGATTCTAATGTAATAAATTATAACCATGCAATATTAGTGTTTGAGCTTTTCACATTATATATATATATATATATATATATATATATATATATATATATATATATATATATATATATATATTAAACAAATCACCCGAATCACGAAAGGGTTTACAGAGAGTGAGAGTAAAGGGGAGTGTTTGAGAAAAGGATAAAGTGGAGGACACGGATGAAAGGTCAAGGCATCAGAAGATGTCGATTGATATTACATTTGAATATTTGAAGACTATAGCTATCAGTGAAGCAAATGATGGGAATGGAGTCCCACTGACGGGATGAGCGAGATAAAAAGCTGTTGGAGTAGAAGAGAAATGCTACATTTATTCGTTTAGACATTGGAATGGTGGAACCGAGATGCCAACCAAGTAACACGCTTAAATTCATGCAGTTTGGGAACCAGTGAAAGTAGCTCGTCGGGGATACATACGTATATATATATATACATATATGTGTGTGTGTGCGCGCGCGCGTGTGCGTGTGTGTGTACACACACAGAGATAGATAGATAGATAGATAGATAGATAGATAGATAGATAGATAGATAGATAGATGTAGAAATTAAATAAATAAAGTCATATGATCAACCATATATGTGAGGCATTTGAAAAGAAAGTGGTGGATTTTTATTTATTAATCCATTTCCTCAAATATATATATATATATATATATATATATAAATATATAAAGACAAACCTTGGATATATATATATATATATATATATATATATATATATATATATATATATATATATATATATATATATATAAGGACAGACCTCGTATATATATATATATATATATATATATATATATATATATATATATATCCGAGGTCTGTCTTTATTTATTTGAATTTCACACAACATATTGTCCGGCTTCCCCTTCAAAGTAATACCCTTTTTCCATCCTTTTCTATCACGCATCTATGCACTGCTGGAAGGATTCTTCTTGGATGAACCTCTGCTCCGTCATTACTGACCTTATGATGGCCTCCACAGCTTCAAAACCACTATCATTAATGATTTCCCCTTAATTTCGGGGAAAAGAAAAAAAGTCACACGGTGCAAGATCAGGTAAATAGCGAGGTTGTTCCAGTGCGGCGATGTTCCTCTCGCTCCGGAACTGCCCCATGCTTAGGACGTTGTAAACAGTGCATTGTTGTGGTGAAGCTGCCAAGATTTGTTCTGCCACAACTCTCATCATTCTCGTGCACTGAGCGAAGCGAACGCTACAGGATCTCTCGCCACACTTGCCGATTGATCGTCTGGCTCTGTGGCAGAAATTTACACAGCACATGCAGTCCCGTTACATTTCAGACTGACCCTCCTATAGATTTCGACGATTGTGGTAGCAATAGCGTAGAATATAAGTGAAACACTATACATTTGGCTATGATGACGTCTGAAGAGACACGGTACACATAAAAAGTAGTTTAAGGCTTGTATAAAACCACACAAATGTTTTGGAAGAGCTGATGACAAAGATATGTCACAGAGTGTGCTACAAAGCTCCAAACAGCACTGCTCACTTCAGAATTCTAAAACATATTATCTAAGATTTTATTATTTCCTACAGGTATCTGATATCTCTTTTGCTGTCGGTGGATCCTCATAATGTGTTGTGCTCCGAAAGAAATTGCATACGTAACCTAAGATGCATTGGAATTCTGACAGCGTTTTGAAAAGCGACAGGCACCACGCCGAAAGGTGATCCTGCGTGCTGCTTACAAACTTCCGTGAAACAGGCAATACCTGTCTGTTTGAAATGAGAGATTGAGCACGTGAATATTCTCTTCGTGATGGGGATGTAATATTCAAATTTTAGATAAGATTTTGAACTCTTGCACATCGGAAATGTAATAAATATATTTAATACTGTTATGGGTCCTTACGTATAACTACAGAATGAACTCTTCCTAACACTATGTATACTACGCCTCGCAAGAGAGAGAGAGAGTGACGAATCGAGTCGAGCAGATAGTAGTTCACTCCAAACCAGACTGACAGTCATACTAACACCTTCCACATCTCGTATTATTATTCCGTGTGATATATCTTCGTTAATTCTACTCTTGTGTTCGTGTTGTTCTTCCTTGGTCCTAACCTGGACAATAAC
The DNA here is from genome assembly GCA_964036315.1 of Acanthosepion esculentum. Taxonomy (NCBI): domain Eukaryota; kingdom Metazoa; phylum Mollusca; class Cephalopoda; order Sepiida; family Sepiidae; genus Acanthosepion; species Acanthosepion esculentum. The sequence goes on along the minus strand of OZ038497.1, from coordinate 87,276,485 downwards.
AAATACACTATGTCATTTTTATAATCCAAGATGCATTTAAAATATATTCCAACAACATGAGACATCCTATATATATATATATATATATATATATATATATATATATATATATATGTGTGTGTGTGTGTGTGTGTGTGTGTGTGTGTGTGTGTGTAAGTGAACAAAATTAGGAGGATTTCAGATAACTATAATTAAATAATTCGTCGAGTTTTAGAAGAAACCTCAACAGAATGCAGAAAGCACTGGACGGCCGTATCGTCCTACATTTGGGACTCATCAGCAGTGCGCATCCACTACCGAGAACTGAAACACAGACTGGTAACATAACTGTCTAGGTTTCAATTCCTGGTAGTGGATGCGCACTGCTGACGAGTCCCAGATGTAGGACGAAATTACATCGGTTACACAACTACATGCTTATCCAGACGTCTCACGTTACACCTTTCTGATCACAGCTCCATTAGAACCCATTTAAACACACATACAAACTTACAAGATTCCATTAGGAACATACTAGTAGAAAACACAAATATAATAACTTCATCCACTTGCAAAAATAATTAATTGATTAAAAGTAATGGAAGCTTTAATAATAAAAAAGAAAAAGCCAATTCTTAACAATATTAACTACGAACAAGGCCACAATGTGCTAACCGTATTTGGAAATTAAAAACATTTCTATAACATACACATAATGCACACAAACAATTAAGCTGAAAAATCGAATCATCCTTGATAATGGCTAAATGTATAGACGAAAGCGCTCGGAACTATAAAATATTTGGACAGTTTTTACACACTGCTTTGTCCAGATGACAAAGCTCTTGTTCGAACACAAGAAAAATTAAATAAAAAACCTTAACTGTAGTACCTTTTCTGTCGTTTTTAATGAAGCACACACACAAACACATATATATGTATATATAATACTAATAATATATATATATATATATATATATATATACATATATATATATATATACATATACATATATATATATATATATATATTATATATATATATACATATATATATATATATATTATTAGTATATATATATACATATATATATATATACATATATATATATATACATATATATATATATATTATATATATATATACATATATATATATATATATTATTAGTATATATACATATATATGTGTTTGTGTGTGTGCTTCATTAAAAACGACAGAAAAGGTACTACAGTTAAGGTTTTTTATTTAATTTTTCCTTAATAAACATATAATAAATATATTGATTCCTTTATTAGTTAAATGCTATTTAAGCCGGTGTATAATGTAAGTAAATGATAATTGTTTTCTGCACAGTAGTTGACGTTGATGACTTTCTCACAGATCTTGAAATATATCGTCATTGCCATGCTGAGATTGTTGAATAAAAATAAGTGAATAGATACCTGGTCAAAGCACACCTGTACAATTATTTTAGCTCCACTGGAAGTAGCAACATTAACTTCATTTTCATCTTAACTGAATTCAATCTATTTTTTGTTTTGTTCCTTTAGCTGCTTTTCGTCTTAAAATTCTAATCTGTTTAAAATAATACTTTTGTTGCTTCAATTCTTGTATATGGCGTCACAGAATACTTGGCTTCAGGCAACACTTATTTATGTTTTTAAACCATTTTCAGTAGATACTTAAAACAGATTGTATTTTACATTGCGTTAAAAGTTTGACTACTTCGGAAATAACGAAGCTGTCTGCTGTATACAATCGCTTTCTCAAATCAATGCTTAGAAATGGCTTTGAGTGACGGAAACCTGCGGGTTTTTGCGAAAACCAGCCTTCTTCGAATATTGGGGTCTGGCGCTACAGAATCACAAACAAAGTATGACAAAAACCATATCAATTGACAATTTTCCCCAGAAGCAGTAACTGAAAGGGATATCACATGTAACTCGAAACTCCTATGATTACTGGAAAGAGCGATAACATTTACATTTACGTGACACATTTTGTTTCTTCTATCAGACTAATGCAATGAATTTGGTTGTATTGTAAAGAAAGAAAACAAAATATTTATGTGTTTCGCAACGACCTTTCAGTCTGAATGAAAACAATTACTCAATAATAAAATTCATTTCAATTTGTAGACCTGTTTTTGAAGATTGCTTATTTTCTTCGATTTTTGTACGCTAATTCCCCTACAAATGTAATGACCACTATCTTATTCTCAAACATATAAATGCATATTTTGGGCAGCTCGAGGCGGTGAAATGGTTAGCGGGCTTGTTTCGCTAGAACAATTACGACTAAGTAGAGAGTTCGGTCTTCGCTGGGTGCCCCATACTTTAGGCCTTTTGTCACATCTAAGCTACGCTTGGAAAATCACTATATATTGGGCACCTCGAGGCGATGTAAGTTGTTAGCAAGTTTGTCTCGCTAGAACAATTACGACTGAGTAGTGAGTTCGAGCCTCACTGGGTGTCCTATACTTTCGGCCTTTCGCCACATCTAAGCTACGCTTGGAAAATCACTACTAATGCATATTGCAGTAACGAAAAGTATGCATATGTCACACTTTTTGTCACAGTTGTAGGGCTTTTCGACGTGATGTAATAGCAAGCTTGTCTTGCGAGATAAATTACGACTGAATAGTGAGTTCGATCCTCATTGGGTGCCCCATACTTTCAGCCTTGTGTCACATATAAAGTAAGCTTAGAAAATCACTACATGTCACAGTAGTTCTATGACTGGGAGGTTATATGACATAACTTCAATTAGGTGTAAACATTGTTTATTTTCAATATGCCGTCGTCCCCAGATAACCCTGTAAACTAGAACTCTTTTAACACAGAAGATGAATCATGTCTACATGCGAAAACATATTCTAGATTAACGAATTTTTTAACGCCTATTAGAATTTTGAATTATTCTACTTATGACTATTGGTGCCTATTTTAAAAAATAAACTGGGTTTAATTTAATTTATGAAGGAACGATAATCAATGTTTATAGCATCTGATTTTCAAATGCATAACCAGTTCGCTATTAGTAAGCTTAATACTGTAAATCTGGACAAATACTTATATATTCTGGTTCAGGGCCAATGGTAAGAAAATTATGGTGTTGAGGAAAACCAGTATTTAAATCCTTGATTTTACAGGGGTATAATTGAAGATCTCTATTATGACGGGAGAAATAAAATTACCTCGAAAAACTTTGCAGTCCGATACGACAAAAGCCTTTTATCAAATACCGAATCTAAGATTAAAATGTTAAATTAAGCGTCTATTTAAATAATGTCTTTGTCGTACAAAACTTTAGTATAGCATGAAACGTTAAAAATACACAAGAAAAATAATCAGGGACTTGAAAATTATTATCGTAAAAGTGGTGTTAATCCTTTTTTTTTTCCCTATCAGCCGGACATATCCACATAAGTTTTACCTCTTTCCCTGTAACCCTCTACCTAGAGTGGCTCTCTGGCATTTTACAGGGTGAACATCACTGCAAAAAAAAAATAATCTTGAATATTCTTGTATAGGTTTTCATTTCTAGACGACGTCTGTGACTTTTTAACAAAATATTATTTTTTTAATCCTTTCACCTGGCATAAGGCACTAAAGCGACTTGGGCTCGAGGGCTTACTGAGAATATGAGAAAACTACTACTAATGAGAAAGGACAAGAATAAATAAGTCTTAAGATAACGATTGACATTATATCTAAATTTTTGGAGATCAAAGTTGACTGGGAAGCAAGAAGCCCGAAGAGGGTTCCACAAACGAGAAGTGCGAGAGAAGAAACTGTTAGCATAGAACTTACGGTTATATATAGCCATTTCAACTGTAAAATGAAGAGACATCGACGAATGATGAAACAGCTTAAATTCATAAAGTCAAGGGATCATAACGCAAGGTACATCAAGTATTTATACAAAAGGCACAGGGAAGCTACATGACGGTGGTTGGAAAGTGACTGAAACCGAGATGCCAAGTCAGAACCAATAACATTGCAGATTCTTCTTTGGATATTCAAAGCAAGGAGGAATGGTAGACTTATGAGAGAAAAATTGTTTAGTCACAGTGAACTTGTTTTTGTTTTCGTCAAAGAAATAAAAACACCCTATTCAATCCGTCATCACCTTAATATTTCCCTATAAAGGCGTCACTTCTTCTTCTTCTTCTTCAGGGTGTGAATGATCATGGCTCTCCACAACTTCTTTTTACTACGAAAATGCGGAATCATTTAAAGAAGCTCGCTACGTAACCTATGCACTGTTTTCCTCCTTCTCCTGTGAGTCTCAAATTTTCGAAGCCCCCTTACCTTATTATGTTCCTAAAAATATCAACTCACTTTTTATCATGCTGCATATAAGTTTCCATCTTGTTTCAAGTCCATGATATTCCCGACACCCTTCCTTAGAACCACTTTTCTTTTGCCTCAATTCTCTTCTTCATCCGTGATGAGATGGCCTGCCATAGAGTAGTACCGATATTACATAATTATTCTGCCTCTTCATTGTTTCCAATGAATTTTCCTGTTTCTTGTTATTTGTCTTAGCTTTTGGAAGCCATCTTTCCCTATCCCAAGGCTCCTTCGGATTTCGGTGCAGCATTTTCGGTTACAATCGGCTTCCCTGATCATTATTGGCGGCCGTCGCCATCAAAGTACTACACTTTTGAAGCTATGCACTTGAGAAGATTATGGTGCCGCTGCTGGAACTATTCATGGAACATGTTTTCTGGGATAACTTATTTTATTTTTTTTAACTATGACCTCTAGTGATTTGCTTCCGGTCATATTGAAAATGGCGCATTTCAACGTGGCAATAACTTCGTCAAACGTCTCTGAATTATGTAAAAGATCGGATTAATTGTTTATAAACGATTATACTCTCAGTGAAGCTCCTTTCGTTGAGTGTCTCGTGAGTTACAAGTTCACTCAAAACCTCGAGATATACAATAAAATTCTAAAGAAAATAGAAAAATGCTCGGTTCACTCTCTCACTCCATCAGTCTATAACTCCTTTTCTTGTAGAGGTTAATTCAACGGGAAATGATGAAGAATGTCAAAAAATAAAATGGCGACAATGAATGTATTTTCGTGATGTACAGTGGAATGTTCAGCTTTAAATGTCTTTGTTTCGAGTCATTGAAATAAGGAAATCTCCACTTAGTAGAAAAAAAGATGCGCATGCGTGACGAAAAATTCACTTAATATTAGAAATTTCCCAAGCGTAGGTTAGATGTGGCACAAGGCCGAAAGTATGGGTCACCCAGTGAGGATCGAACTCATTACTCAGTCGTAATTGTTCTAGCGAGACAAGCTTGATAACCATTACATCACCTCGAGGTTTCCAAATATGGTGATTTTCCAAGAGTAGCTTAGACGTGGCACAAGGCCGAAAGTATAGGGTACCTTGTGAGGATCGAACTCACTACTCAGTCGTAATTGTTCTAGCGAGACAAGCTTGCTAACCATTACACCGCCTCGAGGTGTCCAAATTCACTTAATATTATGTGTGCATTTATATATGGCGTGTGAGGAAGAGAATAATATAAAATTTCAGCGTGCTCGAAATGATTCTTTGAGCCTGTCAGTTCAGCAACCAGTCATTCGAAAAAACGATGGAGTCCAGTAAGTTGATCATTGCATAACTTGCTGTCAACTTGAAAGGTTTCTAAGAACACATTGGCATTGTCTAATGCCATTTATTAGAAGTGCTATTGAAATTATATAAAAAACAACAGTTGCAAACATAACTAAATTAGTGGTTATTGCATACGACGCATCTTCGATAATAAATCAATCGACAACCAACATTACTGACATTTACTGTGACTATAAAAAATTCTCCTGATCAAAAGCTGAAACTGAGAGAGAATGATTTGTTAATCAGTTAAATTGGTTAAAAAATATTAATGTATTTGTTACGCGAGTTTTCATTGGGCAGAAAATCTCCTCGACATTTGCGGATATTTCGTTTCGCTTGTAATTCATATAGTGGCATTATGCGCGGACTAAAATTTAGCGTTCGTTTTAGAGTTTCGTTTGGATTAGTTTGATTTGTTTTACGGCATATCAACACCTCAATGGGTTATTTAATGCCGACAAGATTTTTATTGCTAGTAATATTTTTTTTTCAAAAATGTATTGCTGCTAATGTTTTTTTTTTTGTTTTTTTTCCAAAAACGTATTGAAGGTAATATTTTTTTCTTTAAAAATGTATTTTTGGTAGTATTTCTTTCCAAAAATATATCGCTGGTAGTATTTCTTTCCAAAGATTTATTACTTGTAATATACTTTTAAATGTATTGCTGGTAATAATTTTTCCTTCAAAATGTATTGCTGGTAATAATTTTTTTTCTTCAAAAATTAATTTATGGTAATATTTTTACAAAAATATACTGCTGGTATTAAAACCTATTTTTACTTTCATAGTGATTTGACCCCAGTTTAGGGGTTAATAATTTGCCCATAGCTGCTACCCTAACAAGTGCTACCACCCCGAGTCAGGGTGGACCTGGAGACACCAGCAATTAGGAGGTGGTTCCACGCTCCTCAAAACCTCCTGATCAGAGGCCTTGCTGTTGGATGTAGTTTATCGTCTTACCCAGGACACGGAAGTACTATATCGATATCGTCTTACCCAGGACGCGGAAGTACTATATCGATATCGTCTTACCCATGACGCGGAAGTACTATATCGTTTACCCAGGACGACAATTTCTATTGCTCAGAATATATAAATCATATAATTTCAAATCTTAGTCAGACTTTGAAACGATTTGTACAAAAATATTCCAGCTAAAATTATCTTTGTTAAACAAAATTCCACGATTTACCTATTTGAATATTTGATGAAACATAATTCTTACGTTAGTGATTGAATAAGCTCCTTATCAGTTCCACGGCTATAAAAACCTGCGCACATTGCCTTTTTGCATCGTCAAATAATTGAACTTAAGAAATATTGTGATAAAAAAATATAAGTATGAATGCGGATGATTATCAAAAGAAGTAAGAGGGTACAAATGAAAAGATTTTCCATTTCACTGAAGCGCATGATAAATGCATAAGAGCTTTATCGCCTTCTCTACTTTAACATTTCTTTCATTTTTTATCATGTATGCTTTCTTTTTCTCGATATAGCCAATATCTCATATTCTTCTGTCTTTCCTCGCGATCAAATTTGAATGGTTCATTAATTATTTGAGGTAATGTCTAACTCACAAACTAAGTGAGAAGCAAGAAAAAATTATAATGTTATGTTATCTGTTAGACTTGAATCTATTGCTGGTAATATTTTTTTTTAAATATGTATTGCTGGTACAAATTTTTTCCTAAAAAATTCACTGATAGTAATAATTTTTTACAAAAATGTATTGTTAGTATTAAACCCTATTTTTAAACTTCCATAGAGTTTCGACCCCAGTTTGGGGTTAACTAGTTCCCCATAGCTGCTACCCTAACAAGTGCTACCACCCCGAGTCAGGGTGGACCTGGAAACACCAGCAATTAAGAGGTGGTTCCACGCTCCTCAAAACCTCCTGATCAGAGGCCTTGCTGTCACATGTAGTTTAGCGTCTTACCCAGGACGCGGATGTAGTTTAGCGTCTTACCCAGGATGCGGATGTAGTTTAGCGTCTTACCCAGGATGCGGATGTAGTTTATCGTCTTACCAAGGACGCGGATATAGTTTATCGTCTTACCCAGGATGCGGATGTAGTATATCGTCTTACCCAGGACGCGGATGTAGTCTATCGTCTTACCCAGGACGCGGATGTAGTTTAGCGTCTTACTCAGGATGCGGATATAGTTTATCGTCTTACTCAGGACGCAGATGTAGTTTATCGTCTTACCCAGGACGCAGATGTAGTTTATCGTCTTACCAAGGACGCGGATGTAGTTTAGCGTCTTACCCAGGACGCGGATGTAGTTTAGCGTCTTACCCAGGACGCCGATGTAGTTTAGCGTCTTACCCAGGACGCGGATATAGTTTATCGTCTTACCCAGGACGCGGATGTAGTTTATCGTCTTACCCAGGACGCGGATGTAGTCTATCGTCTTACCCAGGACGCGGATGTAATTTATCATCTTACCCAAGACGTGGATATAGTTTATCGTCTTACCCAAGATGCGGATGTAGTTTATCGTCTTACCCAGGACGTGGATGTAGTTTATCGTCTTACCCAGGACGCGGATGTAGTTTATCGTCTTACCCAAGACGTGGATGTAGTTTATCGTCTTAGCCAAGACGTGGATATAGTTTATCGTCTTACCCAAGACGTGGATGTAGTTTATCGTCTTACCCAAGACCTGGATGTAGTTTATCGTCTTACCCAAGACGTGGATGTAGTTTATCGTCTTACCCAGGACACGGATGTAGTGTATCGTCTTACCCAAGACGTGGATATAGTTTATCGTCTTACCCAGGACACGGATGTAGTTTATCGTCTTACCCAAGACGTGGATATAGTTTATCGTCTTACCCAGGACGTGGATATAGTTTATCGTCTTACCAAGGACCTGGATGTAGTTTATCGTCTTACCCAAGACGTGGATGTAGTTTATCGTCTTATCCAAGACGTGGATGTAGTTTATCGTCTTACCCAGGACGCGGATGTACTTTATCGTCTTACCCAGGACGCGGATGTAGTTTAAATTCTTACCCAAGACGTAGATGTAGTTTATCGTCTTACCCAAGACGTGGATGTAGTTTATCGTCTTACCCAAGACGTGGATGTAGTTTATCGTCTTACCCAGGACGCGGATGTAGTTTATCATCTTACCCAAGACGTGGATGTAGTTTATCGTCTTACACAGGATGCGGATGTAGTTTATCATCTTACCCAGGATGTGGATGTAGTTTATCGTCTTACCCAAGACGCGGATGTAGTTTATCATCTTACTCAGAACGAGGTGAAAAAGGTTTGGTGTATTTAAGGTTTATATTTCCTCGCCAAACATTAGAACCTACATTAAATAGAATCAATCTTTTTTTTCCTTTTTTTATTACCGTTCATCCAATGAAAATTGATTGATCAATTCGTCTTTGCGTCCTATCAAAGCTTTGAAGGTTGGTTAAATCCAGAAAATATTTTTAGATTGTAATTTATTTTGGATTATAATGGTTTTTTGTGATAGAAGTCTTAATGATTAGCCAATATTTGGGGCAGAAGAGGTGAATTTATACCTTCCCCATGGGTATTTGCGCGTAAGTGAATATAACGAACCCAACTGGAATTGGAACTCGGCTCTCCGACTAACAATTCCGAACTATTATCCATTACACCACCCGCACATCTAAGCTTACAACACCTTGTATTTCTAAGCGGTCACACAAACCCAGTTTCTCCTGCTATTCAACCTTAACAAATTATGTTATGCCTTAGTTAGTAGACAACGACCCAAAATAATCTTTGTTTTTTTTTGGTGGGGGGGGTAATTTTTTTTGTTTTTGCATATTG
>OZ038497.1:87069542-87262042 GCA_964036315.1 Acanthosepion esculentum | reverse complement strand
AAACTGTTGTCAGTTGTTTCCAGTTTCTATTTTTTTTAAATGCTAGTACTTTCGAATAATCCTTTATTCATCCTCAGGCATATGTTTTCTATTAAAATTAAAACTTGGAGACGAAATAATTGTTTGTAGACCGAAAGATGTTTTTTGTTTAAGAATGTGCTATTATTGACGGTTGTATAGAATATCGGAACGTGCAAAGTCGCAATGCTAGGTTTTTCAAATTTTAAGTGAGAATTTTTTATTTGAATTTATCTGTTATGTGGTAAATCCACGTATTCTATTTTACAAGAGTTTTCAGTTAATATGTCATGAACTAAGTATATAGTTCAATTAATTTAGTGTAATGTCTCAGTAGTTTTTTAGGAATTTTTTGTACTGCGGATCAATAGTTATTTATAAACATAAAACATTAGGCAGCATGTATTTTATATACAAAGAAATAATCACGCATAGAAATATATATATATATATATATATATATATATATATATATATATATATATATATATATATATATATATTATAGAAGATTAAATCAGAAACATGTTAAAAATCGCTACATAATAGCAATAGTCTTTCAACATTACAAATGAGTCTTCTCGGGCGATGGTAAATTACAAGCGAGTGAACGTTTATTTTAATTTCAGATAAAGAAAACTTCCTCTTTTTTCGAAAAGAAACAGAATTTAAAGTAGGTTTGTAGGTTTTACCGTGATTAACCAGTCAAATGTGACCAGCGCGAAAAAAAACTTTTTATATAGGTCATGACATGAAGTTGTCTGCATATAAATCCTAAACAATTTCATTCGGGACAGATACCAATCGTTACATTATTACGTAAAATACATAGAAGTATGACGTTCAAATTTCACAAGAATTTAAAGGGAAAGAGGTAATTTAACATAATGTTCGCATATTTATATGCTCGGTCACCTTCCTAAGGGATTTTTTTTATTTGATAATGAAAAGGCCTCTTTAAGAAACTGGTAAATAACTTAACCATTTAAAAGAGGAAATCAGATCAAAAATACAAAACTACTTTGGCCAATTAATATGCAACCGCTTAGAGAGCATCCATAAAAGATGTTAATAACACTAACTAATCAATATAAGATATTAATAATACTATCTAGACATCTATACTTCCATATAAGATGTTAATATTACTAACTAGACGCCAATACAGAGCTATATTAAATCTAAATGAATTTTACACAGTAGAATAGTAAACCGTATAAGAGGCACCGTAAACCGTGAGGGACATGGTCGAATTTAGACCATGTCTCTCACACTATCCCTCACCACCCTCTATATCACCTGATATAAGATTAATACTGCACTTCAAAAGGGTAAGTTTTAAATTCATTTTTCACCCTTGAAAGTGAAGTCTGAAGATCCAGAGAAAAATAAAATCTCTGGTAAAATAAGTTATAACTAATGGAAACTTAAACTTGTCTGTATTTTCGTTAAATTAAATTATTCGGCCTGACTTAAGCTTGAGCTCTTCGGATTTCATCCTCCTTGGGATTATCCATACGGATTACCAAGATTTTCGTTAATTAATTATATATATATATATATATATATATATATATATATATATATATATATATATATATATATATATATATAATAACGAATGCGTAGGTGGTAGGGATTATTCCAAGGAGGTCTTTTTAATATGAAAATATTAAAACGTTAAAGCCATGATGAGAAATCAATATATAAATTTATATACAAAGCAATATGAATAAATAATAAGGAAAATACTTAAATATTCACCATTTAATCAGTTTGTTTCAACATATATACATATATACACCTGCCACATCAGACCGACTACATTTTATTGATTAATATCAATTCAGCCAATCTAATAATAAAACAAACATTTAAAAAAAAATTAAATAAATAAAAATAAATAATGAAGTAGCGAAATTAAACTGACCTTATTTTATTTTGTGGGAGGGGGCTTACACTATTGAAGAGAGAGGAGTAGCGAATAAAAAAGACGTTTGTATATTAGAGTAAGGGAAGGTAATGGAATCTGTCATTATTCATTTAAGCATTATCATTATTATCATCATCGTCGTCGCCATCACGACATCATCATCATCATCATCATCTTACTCTAATGTACACACATCTTCTTTCTTCCCATTCTGGCTTCACCAACGTTTATGTCACTCAGACAGTCGGGAGTCGCAAATATTAGGAATCAGTTTTTTTGAATTTTAACTTAGATTTTTCATGTCAGGTTTTCCTTATATCTTAAAAATAAGGTAATAATTGGATTTCTCATCATCAAATTAGTTGGAAAAGTGATATTACACAGGTTTGTGAAGATTAAAGTGAACAACCATAGGCGACAGGCTGTTTCATGCTAGACGCAACTGTCAGGGCGCGAATCTTTTACATTTATATTTACATACGATCTATCTCTGATATTGAGCACTTTATCCCATAAACATAGCACACCTTAAAACTATATTTCTTTATATATATATATATATTTTGGAATTGGACATAGTCCGACAATTTATTTAAAGACATTTATATTATGTTTAACGTTCTTTTTATAGATACAAGTATTTAAGCAAATGCTGTTTTTTTTATAATAAACAGTATTAAATAACATAAACCGGCCTGAATATCCGAGAAATTTTCATTGAAAATTTTCGTTCTCCGACAGGAATTGAACCTGTATCCTATACGGAACCATTATTTCGCGTGATGTGCCTTAACCGTTCGGCCACAGATGAGCGTCTGGTTAGCAAGGTCGATTTTACTATCTTTAAACTTAAATCTTCTATGAATCTCTTCTATTCATATCTGCTCTAGCGTATCAAATGTAAACAATTGACGTCATATATTTTAGAATTGGACATAGTCCGACAATTTATTTAAAGACATTTAAAAAGAACGTTAAACATAATATAAATGTCTTTAAATATATATATATATATATATATATATATATATATATATATATATATATATATATATATATAAGACATTTTTATGTTTATACATTCTTTTTATAGATGGAAATATGTAAGTAAAGGCTCTGTTTATAATAAACAGTATTAAACACATTTACCGGCCTGAATGTCCGAGAAATTTTCATAGAAAATATTCGTCCTCCGATTATTCAGGCCGGTAAATGTTGTTTAATATTGTTTATTATAAACAGAGCCTTTACTTACATATTTCCATCTATAAAAAGAATGTATAAACATAAAAATTGTCTTAAAAATAATTGTCGGAATTTGCCCATTTCATAATATATATATATATATATATATATATATATATATATATATATATATAGTTGGGGATTTGGGTAGCAATCCATGCTTTATACGCGTTTCATTAATGATGTCTGTCAAGGTAATGCATTTAAGTTTATTTTATTTAATTTTTAACACTCAGAAAAAAATTGTTCGTGTTTTCAATCAGGGTATCGCCAAAATCCGCTTTTGATAATTAATAATGTTTTCCCTTGAATATGGTTGAGGTGATTGAAAATAGTAGTAGGCAAAAGATGTAAACTATATTTATAATCTGAATTCAATAATTCAGCATTTTTTATGACTCATTATTGGCGATGCAGATTATACGCACTGACCAGTAAGTCCGATCCACATTTGGTACCGCATACCAATTTCTAAATTAAATGACCTAATTGTTGACATGTGATGAAATGAATAAGACTAATACAGACTAAATATATATATATGTTTGTGTGTGCGTGTGTGATGTGATGTGTGTGCGTGAGAGTATTATTATTATTATTATTATTATTATTATTATCATGATTATTATTACTGTTATCATTATTATTATTATTATAAAGTTTTTATTTATTGAATTTATGCTTGAGAAGAAACCCACCATTTTGTTGTAGCTGTTGTAAAGAATAAAAATATTTAGCATTTAGCTGCTTAGAGATCGACAATATAATATATATGCGTGTGTATATATATATATATATATATATAATATAGTTTGCGGATTCAGGCTAATCATTAGCTACTGGATCCACTAGCGAGAATTGAACCCGGAGCGTTTCGATACAACACAAGCGTCATAACAGCTTTGCCACGGGCTTCGATACGAAGAGGACACAGCCTAGATTCGTTATAGCGCCGCTACTCACTCAGTTCCGCAGCGATACTCACCCAAGTATACGGATATCCTTGGAACAGTGCCTCAAGAGGCACGACTGCTCGTGTGCGCACGCGCGCTCGCGCACACACACACACACACACAAACACACATCAGTAATGTTTCACGATATATATAAAAATAGTGTTTACCCACCGTTCAACCAGTAGTTGGACATTGTCATTTTTCTCTACCACCGTTCAACCGGTCGCTGTGCATTAAGTCATTTTCCTCTACCACCGGTAAAACGGTGGTCAGGGTTCAAAGGGTTAAGAATGCTAAGAATACCATGGACTGAGCAACGACGAAAGTTTATAGAAAATGTTCAAAGAAGGACACTTATAATTAGCATAAAAAGAAAACGTCGAAATGGGACTGAGGAAAGTGGGCTTAGAAAATCTGACACTCAAAGGACATATTGAAGGCAAAAAGGTTATATGGAAAGAGAGCATAACTTACCCAAACAGTTTGTGTAAATTGTTGGCAGAACAGGGTTTAGGAAATATAACAAAAAAAAATTAAAATTAGTGCTAAAAAGGATAGGAAATTGTGGAGAGCCATGATCGCCAACATCCTGGAGTTCCATGACGCATAGAAGAAGAAGAAGAAGAAGAAGAAGAAGAAGAAGAAGAAGAAGATTATACCAATCTTCCAAGAGCATAATTTGTATCTATTTTTCCAAATGAAAAATTTAATCATTAATCACATATTGTGATGCAATTAATCCTATTCAAAATATTGATTATTATTTTTTTTAATTATTACCAAAGAAAACATTCCTGAAGGCGGCGAGAAATATTTTCCAAGCCATGTGAATTCAAATACATTCAATGAAAGAAAACATTATATAAAAAGACCATCCCTTCAAAAATTGCATTGCTGAAAAAAATGCATCTTTTTTTCACGCCGAATGTTTGAATAAATTTTATTCAACCTTCTCTTCTGTCCATACTTCTTTCCGTGTCAGTATTTCCTTGTCTCCAAGCATCGAAAGAAGATTAACGCCTGATATATTTCAGCTCCGTAGAGCGAATTCAACCGCTACGTGCTTCCTGGACAAAGGCGATCATTTATGCGCCCACAAAATCAATCGATTGGAAAATGTCCTATTCCGTTTTTTCGATCGTTAAACATGTACCGTTTGGGGAGGAATCACTAAGTGTTGCGTGTCATGCCTCAAAAGTATTGCATTTAGTAGCCATGATAAATACCTGCTCAGTTGCGAAGTGTACTTTTGGGCTCAAAGAAGGATTTAGATTAAAAATAGGTAGCCTTTAGACGAGATCTCTAACAGTCTGTGAACTTCACATAGCATAAAATATATTTGGTACGAACAGATGCCAGTTGCTTCGTTTATTTATTTATTGACGTTTCCTTTCAGGCATTGGATGATCGATTGCTTTTATTAATTTCGATCGTCTAATTGTTGTCTCCTTGAAAAAGTTCTTTCATTCTAAGTTGCGAGAAGCGATAAAATTCCTCATTTCATGTTTGTAAATTTATCATGCATTATTATTCGAACAGATGCTGAAAAGTTCTCGGTCAGACCTTCATTCCAGTATCAGAGCAAAATTATGAACCTTCAGAATTTTGAATTTTATCTTTTGAAACGGGAGTCTTGGAGGAATTAAAAGACGTAACCGTTTCTGTTTCATATTTGCTCACATATCAGATGGAATTTATTTCTTAGACTGGTGCTTGCGACAAAGAATATAGTGACACATTTAGTTATAGACGGGACATTTTAACATTCATCTATATTGACCTCATTAATCAATATAATAAAATAGAATGTATTTATATCTGGGCCCCAAAACATTCTCGGTTTAATGAGTCCTAAAATCTGATCAAATGACCAAAAAACATTTTTTTTCTTTCTTTCGGTCTGAATTTCTGTGACGAGGAGTTAATATTATTTACACTATTTATATTCGGTCAGTTATCCTCATTTTTTTATTTCTTTTATTTAATTTTTATATTTTTTTGTGGGTGAAGATTTTGAAAGTTTTGTGTGACACAGTAACATCTTCTCGCCACTGTCAAACGGAGACAAATGGCGTGGTTTGAACACATTACAAGGCACGACAACCTATGCAAGACCATCATGACGTAGGAGAGAACGCCAACGCAAAAAAAAAGCTGATTGGACAATGTCAAAAAATAAACAGGTGTGACTGTACCAGAACTTCTGATGGCTGCCTTTGATAGACCGTTGTGGAAAAGAATTAATGTGGCTTCTGCATTCGGATCCGCCCTACGATTATGAAAGTCAAGGAGATGATAATGATGATGATAATGAGTTATCCTCATCTTTGTTGTTATCATAACGTTTCGGCCGTTCCGAGTCAGCCGTAGAACTGATCAGCACTACCTTGTATAAATAGCAATAAACGTAGCATAGATTAGGTACAAGGCCGAAAATATTGAACATCCAGTGAGGATCGAACTCACTACTTAGTCGTAATAGATCTAGCGCGACAACTGCACAACGTCGAGGTACCACTAACCATTACACCACGTTGAGGTACCATTCCCTTGAACATATAGATGAAGAAATATTTGTTTAAATTCACTCAAGATAAACCGTACAGATATATAACTGGATGAGAGTATATGATCACATACACCTATGAATCATCTGCTATGCATGGTATACTCTTCAGGATATGAACGATCACGGCTCTCCACAACTTCTAGTTCTTTATGGCTCTTAGTAAAATTTGTCTTTTTGTTATCTTCCCTGCCCCCTGCCCTGCTTACAAATTACATATTTTTTTTATGTCGGCTATTCGCTGTTCCATCTGTCTTTCTTGCTTTCAGTATGTCATGTGAGTGTCGAATTCTCTAATCCTTCTTTTCACATTATGAGACCTACAATTTCCAAACTCTCTCGTTCTGATTCTTTGATGCAAGTGACATTTTTCTTTCCGTTTTCTCCTTAAAACTTCGCCGTTAATCTTACGTTCAATCTATGGTATTCTCAGCATCCTTCTGTAGAAACAGATTTCTGTTGCTTCGAATTTCTTCTAACATCTCTGAAGAGATTTTCCAACTTTCACTGTCATATTGCAGGAATTATATTACTTAATCATTTCAATGCTCTTTGTTTCTAACAATCTTTTCCTGTGTCTTAATACTTTGCTTAGCTTTTGGAAAGCATCTTTCGCTATCCAAAATGCGCCTTCAGAGTTCGATGTCACTTTTTTTGCGAAAATACTTCCAGATATTTACATTTTTGTTCTTAATTGAGTTTGATATTTCTCACAAGGGATCTCCTGTGGGCATCTTGGGCTTTTTCCTTTGCTAACAAACATGTATTTTATCTTCTTACAATTGATATTTGTTCCTTTTTATCGCTTTCTTTTACTATCTTCAGTAGAAGTTCCAGTAGGTTAATTTCTGTGTCTGCTCTTATCACTGTATCCTCTCTATATCTAATGTTGATAAGATTGTATCTAACAATAATAAATCCTGGCATGACATCTTAGATTCTCAGGATTGTCTCACTGTAAAAGTTGAATGAGACACATCCTTTTTAGGACGTTACTATAAATCATAAAACCTATAGTTAACACGACCCTCACCTTCTAGACTTAAAGCCTAATGTGTAGCGAGACAGTTCGATGTTGAACAGTAACAGGGTTTTTGTTCTATTTTTGCTGCCATAGAGGTTGCCCTGAACAATGATAGCTCTAGATTTTTGTAAGTTTATAGTTAATGACTCCGTGTTGTTTATTAAATATAGTCTCGTTCTCATACAATTACGATGGAAGAAACAAGCAGTTATCTTAAGAAAGCAATAATTGAACGGTAAACGCGTGTTGGGACACTTAGATATGATCTGCACTTTCATATCATTTTCGACCCCAAAGATTATCATATTTGACAGTGGAAAATATTCCCAGACCAACACTTTCTTCAGGCCTGATTATATAATTATAGTGATTTTCTAAGCGTGGCTTAGATGTGGCACAAGGCCGAAAGTGTGGGGCACCCAGTGAGGATCGAACTCACTACTCAGTCGTAGCTAATCTAGCAAGACAAGCTTTCTAACCATTAGACCACGTCGAGGTGCCCTGATTGTATAATTATATCTTGAGTGCAAATTCTGTTTTTGTTCACAGGATGTTTAAGACATTGACCGTTACGTGGTGTCAGGACCTTATTTATTTACTTACCAATAGACATTGGTGTAGTACATAATATATTCCCATCTCTAATTCCAGTCGATTTAACTATGCTACCACTGACACTCACAGATTAATTATGTATAGGTACCTTTACAAAAATCGCGATACCTAAGGTTTAAAATTATTTAAAAAATGAAAAAGCCCACTTGAAGTTTTCAGTTTATGTTTAATTGAAAGCTAAACGATTATATTTACTATTTCCAGTAAGTAAAATACTCTGGTGTATTTCAAACAGAAATTATATCGATTCGAATCGACTTTAATTTTTTTTTTTTTTGCTAAAATAGCGGATTAGCGACATTTTGAGTCGTCTTTCATCGCAAAGTAATTCTCTTTATTGAAAAAATCTGCCCCCAAAATCTGAGACTTTATTTGAGGATTATTAGCTGATTTAAATCATAATTAATCTGATTTGAAACAAATATTATTTACTTTAAGTTTAAAATATCTCAGAAATGAATTTTTAAGCAAACAGTGTTTTAACCGACAATAGCCATGTTTACGTTTTTGAAGAGGTGAGGACATATTGATAGTTGTTTTACAGAGACTTTATATATAAACCATAATTTAAAAAATAAAGAGAACATCTTTTTTTATACGATTTTTAAGTATTCAGTAATCTTTAAAATTCTGGGAAATATTCTCCGTAATTTAACTTCAGGAATAATGACTTTAAATTTACTATAGTCATTGCTTTTGTTTTCTGGTAATATCGTGTATGGTCACCCGTACTTTAAAAAATGGACGCCTTTATATACATAACAAAATTTAAAATTCTTTTTAAAAAACTTGATGTTTGAAGACTGGTATTAAGCCTTACTATTTATGGTTAGTAAATATAATTTTCATTTAATAATAATATAATCTAAAAGGCTGACATCAATACAGAATTTTAAGTGATTTGAAAATTAATATTTTTTTCTATTTAAATTTTTTTTTTAAAATGAAAAGATTCTTGTAAAAATTCATTATTCATCGAATTTTTTTCTTAAGACAATTGTGTTTTTAATATATCTTATTTATAAAAGTAATTAAAAGCGTTCGTAATAAAATAATGTCATAGTTTTATTCCATTTTTTATTACGGTAGAAGCACGGTAGAGTAATGTATAGCGGCTCTAATTGAGGAATCGAAGAGCCGAGTTCGAATTCCAGTCGAATACATTACATTTGCTTACATACTATACACTTTGGAAAGATATGAATCCGCCTATTCTCCCACCAGTTATGGGTAAATAGTAGGACACACCGGGTTCTGTAGCCTTGGATGGCAACTTGTCTACCATAGAAAGAAATGGCAACCTACTGCTGGGAAAAATCTGTCTCGTCAGTCATGTATTGAAATGATTGCTAAGTGTGTATCTCGCGTGGCACATAACTGACTGATACTCCTTTTTTAGTGGAGGTAATTCTCTCACTCTCACTCTCTCTCTCTCTCTCTCTCACTCTCTCTCTCTCTCTCTCTCTCTCTCTATATATATATATATATATATATATATATATATATATATATATATTATTCGTAGTATAATCATAGTATTGAAAAATGAAATCTTTTGTGTAGTGAGTTAAAATGTTTTTATTATAATCTCTTATAATAAAAATATTAAAATAATATTTTGCTGTACTTTGTATTAAGAACTTTTAAAAAAGTAAATGCTACGAATTGTGGATTTTTACGCCATTTTTTCTTTCTCTCATATATATATATATATATATATATATATATATATATATATATATATATATATATATATATATATACAGGAGTTGAACAAAATAATTGAAACACTTGTTAAATTCAAAGAAAATTTATTTAATATTGAGTTGGTACTTCTTTAGCCTCACATACGGCTTTAATACGTCTAGCAATGGAATCATACAGCTTCCTGTCTTCATCCAGAGGAATTTGCAGTCATTCTTCCATTAACACCTGCTCCAGCTCTTTAAGACACGACAGTGGAGGATTTAGTAAAATTAAGCTAAATGCGTGACCTCTCCGGGTTCGAAAAAGGGCAAAATGTTGGTCACTAAGGTTGGTGAATTATTTGGTTTTTCAAGAGCTACCATATAAAAAAATATGACACAATTCGAGAAACAGGGCAAAACCTCTAGCAACCGTAGCAATTCCGGCCGGACTTTCAAACTTACTGACGTACATTGAAACGCAATGTGGCAAAGAATCATCAGCCTACTGCGGCCAAAGTGACCGCTGAGTTGAATAATCATCTGAATAGTCCAGTTTCTACTAAAACTGTTCGTCTGAAGCTCCATAAGGCTGGATACCATGAAAGGGCTACTGTAAGGAAACCTCTTCTCTCCACTCGCAACATTCAGAAGAGGTTGAAGTGGTGCCGAGATCACAATGTCTAGTCTGCAGACCAATGGAAGCAAGTCATATTCTCAGACGATTTCAGTTGTTCTCTTTTCCCAACTTCAGAGCTAGTTTATGTGTGGAGGCAGCCCAAAGAAGCTTACAACCCTGACTGCCTTCTTCCAACAGTGAAGCATGGAGGTGGATCAATGATAGTTTGGACTGTCATATCATAGAAATGTCTCAGTCCAATAGTTGCCCTGCATGGTAGAAACAACAGCAAAGATTACCTGAACATTTTGGGTGATCATGTTCATCCAATGGACCAGACTTTATTCCCTGATGGTGAATGTATCTTCCAAGAAGATAATGATGTATTCCATACCGCTCAAGTGGTTAAGAATTGGTATGAAGAGCATGAAAGTAAGCTAGAACATATGGAGTGGCCTCGCCAATCTCCAGATATCAATTGAACATTCGTGGTGCATTTTGGAGGGAAAAATTTAGGATCCACTATCCTCGACCGTCGTGTTTTAAAGAGCTGGAGCAGGTGTTAATGGAAGAATGGCTGAAAATTCCTCTCGATGAAGTCAGGAAGGTGTATGATTCCATTCATAGATAGATAGATAGATAGATAGATAGATAGATAGATAGATAGATAGATAATGAACCGTCTGACAAAGATAGATAGATAGATAGATAGATAGATAGATAGATAGATAGATAGATAGATAGATAGATAGATAATGAACCGTCTGACATAGATAGATAGATAGATAGATAGATAGATAGATAGATAGATAGATAGATAGAAAGATAGATAGATAGATAGATAATGAACCGCCTGACAGGGATAGATAGATAGATAGATAGATAGATAGATAGATAGATAGATAGATAGATAGATAGATAGATAGATAGATAATGAACCGTCTGACAGAGATAGATAGATAGATAGATAGATAATGAACCGTCTGACAGAGATAGATAAATAGATAAATAGATAGATAGATAAATAGATAGATAGATAGATAGATAGATAGATAGATAGATAGATAGATAGATACAGAATCAAAAGAGATTTAGTATCTCCTTGATGTTTATTAAAAGTCACTCCAATAAAATTTCCCGAACATAAAACCTCCCTCTATATAAGTTTGATGAAATGAAAATTTTACAGATACAGAACCGACGATGAGATGTAAAAGTGAAATGAATTGAATAATTGATGTGATTCATGCACAGCCATTACGCCTTGATTACAACATTACACTATAAAAGACCGGCACGCAAAATGACCACTTTCAAAGCTCTTCCTATTAATTAAAACATATAAATCAGACACACTTACTTAATATTTGCATTAATATCTTTCTCTCTCTCTCTCTCTCTCTCTCTCTCTCACTCACACACACACACACACACACACACACACACACACACACACATATATATATATATATATATATATATATATATATATATATATATATATATATATATATATATATATGTATATATATGTATGTCTAAAAAATTACGAGATCAGCCGGTTCCGCTACTTTGGTTTCAACCTTTCGGTATCTTTAGGCGATTTTGGTCAATTGGCTTCCTAACGCTTTTTTTTAAATTTATGAACGTTATATTTCTTAAAAAATAAATAAAATATAATAACGAAAGAAGCGGGCGACGTGGGGTGAGGAGGAGGAGGAGGAGGGGAAAAGCAAGTGTATTTGAAATATATCGGTGGCGGATTAAATTAAATATACATACTTTCTATTCATCCTACTTCATATGAACTGAAAAGGAACATTTTAGTATGTATATACAAGAAGACATAATTTCCGATCTCTCATTCAAAATTTTTTTTTGGGGGGGGGGGTCTTGGAATGTTATTACAGCTAATTTTTCTTGTTGACAAAGGTTGCAGATATTACTATGATTGTTGTAAGTTTTTGCTTTCTTTTTAAATTTTCCGGTTTACAATTGGATCTTTTTATTTTATTTTTGTTCCTTTAATTTTCACATATGGTTGGCTAGTTGAGTAGAATTCTTAAGAAGGTGAACACAATAAGATAGTCTCGACGAGAATTCGAAATCAGCTCGCCGATAACCGCTACTGTACCTGAACAAGCGAAAATATAAGTAACTTTGTAATTACGATTAATTGTGTTCTTTTTTTGCTTTACACTGAAGAAGCAAATTAATTACATGTATTTTTTGTCCATTTTCCATTTTTCGTTTGGATGAGTGTGAATGTTGGTGTCAGCTCTAAGTTTATGGCGTATGACTTAATTTCTTATAACCAAAACGAATCTGTTCTTTATTAGTCGTCTGCAAGAACCCTTTCTGCTTTCCATCAGAATAGCTCATGCTAACCCCCAGGAAAGTGACACGTTACACCTTCCAGGGAACAGGTTTTCCACTGACATGAATTACAAATTTTATATTTAATCAAGTGTTTGGTTTGCTGCTAGGAAAGTTAGATCACTAAGACAATTTTTTCTCCAGAGTGCACCTTACTTACACTGCTGTTCAATAAAAGTGACTAACCTGATATTTTTACTAAATGTTCTCTTTTCCGATGAAACGAAAGTTGACCTAAATTCAAAGGATAAGCGATCTAAAATCCGAAGAAGCTTTGAAAGATCTTTGTCAAGCATCCGTTCAGTATAATGTTCTGGGGATGCTTTTCTTTTCATGGAACTGGTTTCTTAAAACCTATTGAAAAGACCCTCAGGAGCGAACTGTACAAGATAATTTTAGAGTCTTGTCTGCTCCCTTCTGCTGAAAGGGTGCACATCGCCCCCACCAAACTCATTTTTATGCAGGATAATGCTCCCTGTTACAAATCAAAATTGACGAAGGAATACTTTGATGAGAAGCAGGTGAGTGTTATGACATGGCCGCCCCAATCTCCTAACCTCAACCCCATAGAAATCTTATAGAACATTATAAAGTACAAGAAAGCAGTTGATCAACCAAGAGGGTTTGATTGTGAATTTCATATCCGAATAGAATTCAATGCTTGGATGGGAGATTTGTCAGAACCTAATCAAGTCAATGCCTAAAAGGGTTGAAAAGCTTATTCAAAATAAAGGAGGACCTATAGATTATTAAATATTTCGAACTATATTACCTATTATAAATAAATTATACCTCTATTATTCTTTATTTAAAGCTGTTCGGTTATGTTTCTATTGATTACTAGTTGCAGGAAATAAGTGGATTTTGCTATTCCACTGCGCTTCGGATTTCGGTGTCATATTTTCCATTCTCTGTTCAAACATTTCCCATATTTCGTCGCTCACACAATCAAATACCACAAACAATCAAAACACCCTTGATCCCAACCGTATTAAAAAGTCATCGATGTAAAACATGTTCACTGTAGTCTGAATGTAGAAATGCAACGTAGTAAGTAATTTGTTCAATGAAACAACACCAATATCTAGTAGCAGCTGTTCGGTAATTCTTAAGGTCTTCCATATCAGAGGTTGGCAGTGAATATTCGGAGAGAGTAGGAAAGCGTAGTTCTTCAGGTCTTTCATTCGACAGGTTAGCAGTAGATATTCCGAGAAAACAAAATGGCCGCCTTTATACCCATCGGATTAAATATTCCAAGTCTTCTGATTGGTTATCCTTCTATGGGTGGACTATAAAATGAGTCAGCTCATTTTGGTTGGCTTACTATTTACATAGAGTATCCAAAAAACTGTAACACTCGAGTCACATGCCACATGCCACTTGCGTGGGTGGATTGGTAAACGCAAGCAATTCCTGATGATTATAACCAAACTGGTGAGCAGATAAAGTGAAAATTAATAATAAAAAAGAATTGCATTTGTGAGCGGTATCTCTCAAGAATGTCGGGGATAATGGTTCTCCACCACATCCTATCCTTTGTAGCTTTAAGCAGTGTTTGTCTCCTGACTATCCCCGTTCCATCCTGTGTTGTCTGACTGGTGTAATGGATAACGTCTTGGAATGGAAAAACGGAGAACAGTGTTCTAATTCCAGTTGGGTTGGTTTCATTCACTTACGTGCAAATAATATTGGGACGGTTTGGAATTTTCCCCCTTCAGCTATAGGTTAAATAAATAGTAAGGCTTATATCTGGAAAAATTATTATAAAAATGTTAATGCAGTATTTATTCGTAAGAAAAAGAATAATTCTTACAATGAAAATATGTTTCGACTTAAAATATCCCATAAATTGTTGACAAGCCATTAAATACAAACCAACAGTTCAGTCAACTCACAGTCCGTGTTCTGCCATTCATTAACAGAAGACTGATAGGAAAGAGCGCGTATAATTGAACTTTAATAATTGTAGCCGATGATAACAATATACCGAAAAGACCCGAAGGCACAGTGGTCGAAAATTTATGATGGCAACAAAACAATTAGTCTGACTGCAAAATATGTAAATAATAATAATCGAAACAGTAATTATTTTAAAATTTAATTTTATAGGACTTCATGGTAAACAATATTTATTTTTGCCTTTTTAACAGCGAAGAACAAATTAATAGGATTTCTTACTTTTGAGCATGCAACATAAAACTGACAATGCGTAAATATTCCTTTATGGAGTCAAATTCCTACTTTATGAAGCGTTTAACCTTGGGATTTGTTTATAGTTCTCGCAAACGATGTGCGTACTGGAAACTCCATTCTTGTATATAAAAACTTCATAAAAAGGTAAACAATATTGCAGTTTTATTAAATAAGTATTTGTTATTTTAATCAGTAAAATGTTTTTAAAATAGTGAGAGTATTTTGTATGGTAAAATAAGTAATAAATCTTTTAATTTTTCCAAAAAAAGGAACATTTATTGTACGCACTCTAGTAAAATCAACTGTATTTTATCCCCACTTACATGTTTCCACTTCTTCACAAAATTTGGTTTCGATCGGTCAATGTATGGCTGATTTAAGGGTTGTGACGGACGGATGGACGGACTAACAGAAGTCACAGAACTTTATATATAGATTATTTTGACCACGTTTCAACTTATTCATTTCGACCTTTCTTCAGATATCGAATCAGTCACCAAAGGAAAAGCTTTTCAATTAGTCCGAATCAAAATGATATAAATGAGATTATTTATTATTACAGGAAATCTCATGGCCGAGGATGCATTCCAAAAGCTGGGCAGAGTATTACTAGACAGGGGGATTTCTTTGGTAACAAAGAAAAGAACACTGAGCTGTTACGTGACATCTGTCCTTCTTTACGGCAGCGAATGTTGGACGGTCTCGTCAAAGATGAAGAAGAGACTCGAGGCGTAAAAGATATGGTTCCAGAGAAGGATGCTAAGGATATCATGGACCGAGCGCGTGAGAAACAATGAGGTCTTAGAGAGGATGCCAACAAGGAAGAGGCTTATACTTAAGACCAGGAAGAGGCAGCTGATGTTTCTGGGAGACAGAACGAGAAAGGAGGTCTTGGAGAATCTGATATTCACAGCTCGATTAGAGGGAAAGAGAGACAATGGAAAACAACGCATGACATACCAAGCGAACTTAAGCAAGTGGATGACAGAACGTGGTCTGGGGGAGGTAGCAGAGGGAAAGGAACTTGTTGAGAGCTGCAAGGGATAGAGGGATGTGGAGAGCCATGATCACCTATGTCCTGAAAGGACATGGCACATAAAAAGAAAATAATTTAGATGGACATAGAATTGAGTCTTATTCTTTTATGTGCCTTGTCCCGTTATGATATTGGCTATCAAGGCTCTTCACATTTCCCCATCCTATGTAGCACTTAATACATTTAATTTCTATACTCTCTCTCGTAAACCCTGATCTGCAACCCATTTACTCAAGCTATATAAGGGTGCACTTCTAAAACGTTTGATCAGATATTGACAGCTGATCTGTCGTCCGATCTAGCTCTAAATTCTCAGTGGTCGAAAAATGTCGGGTTACCGTGAATGCCTCTAAAATCAAAACTAGTTACATTACATCATCGCCGCTGATCGGACCCCGAACTACTACAAATAACAATGAATAGATTCATTATCAGTAAGGCCCCCAAGCTTGCTCTAACATTTCAGTGGGTGGAAAAACTGGCTGATTAAATTCAATGCGTCGAAAAGCAAACTAGTTGCATTCCATCTCCGCTGATCGGACCCCAAACTACCCCAAGTGACAATGAACGGATTCTTTATCAGGATGGCCCTGATCTTGCTTTAACATCTCAGTGGGTGGAAAAAAATGGATGATTACATTCAATGCCTCGAAAAGCAAACTAATTGCATTCCATCTCCGCTGATCGGACCCTGAACTACCACAAGGAACGATGAATGGATTCTTTATCAGGAAGGCCCCAATCTTGCTCTAAAATCTCAGTAGGTAAAAAAACTGGTTGATTACATTGAATGCCTCGAAAACCAAATTTACATTCCATCATCACTGATCGGATCCCGAATTACCGCCAGTCACGATGAACGGATGTCTTCTCGAGGAAGCTCTGTTCTTTGAGTGAATATTAGATCTTAAACTCAACCCTGACCGTTTATAGATCCCTTACATACGAAACATCGCCAAAGATGCAGGAGAAATGGTCGGCTCCCTGTACCGATCCAGTAAGTACCTGACTCCTCATGTTATCCTTTTCCTTTACAAGAGCCAGATATGTTCTAAAATGGAGTATTTTTGTCATATCTGAGCGGGAGATGCACAGTCCTCACTCCAGTCACGATAGCGTTCAAAAGCTTCTCCAAGTCTTTTTGAGTGACGAATTATTTTCCACCCTCCGACCTCTCTCTCTCACAGATGGTCTAGCATGAAACAGCCGGTCGCATCTAAGCGTTGACTTCAATGTTCACTTTTATGTTCAGTTTATATATATATATATATATATATATATATATATATATATATATATATATATATATATATACAGTGTGACCCCAAAAAACGGGAATTTTTGAAGTGCGTATTGCCAGACATGAGCAAGTGGCAACACTGCGAGACAGTGACCTTGAGCAAGTAAACATTTCGGCATTTTAGTAACGAGAATGAAATTCACAGTATCCCAGCTGAGATGTTGCAGCAGTCAATGAGGAATCTCAACAACAGATTTCAAGAATGCATTCGTACAGGAGGACGCCATCTAGAAGACGTAATTTTAAAAAAATTGTTTCTTAAATGGCATGTTTGAAGGTTTCAATTACTATGAATTAAATATTTTTCTTCCATCACTCTTGGTTTTATTGGATTGTTAAAAAGTTCCCGTATTTTGGGGTCAACCCATGTATACATATATATATATATATATATATATATATATATATATATATATGTGTGTGTGTGTGTGTGTGTGTGTGTGTGTGTGTGTGTGTGTGTTAAAAACTGTTCAGGCGTTCACATATCTTTGATCAACAGTCCCTTTTGATAGAAAAATCCAGAATAGCCAAAGCCAGCACACCATTCGATAATCTTAAAAATAGGTCATGGAACACGAAAGACTTGTTTCTCAGAGTAAAGATAGATTATACAGATCAGTCGTTTTCTCAGCCGTTCTCTACGGAGCTGAAACTTGGATCCTTTACCGCAAGCACATAAATCAACTTGACGCCTTTCGTGCCATATGTCATATAGATTGGGATGACAGGGTCGAGAATTGTGCAAAAATGAAGAAACGTAACAACATGACAGGCGTTGAAATCATTCTAGCAAAGATACAACTTGTCTTGTAAGGTGGTGAGAATGGATGAGCATAGGCTTCCAAAAAAGGTGCTGTATGGACAACTACCAAACTCCAAGCGTTCAGTTGGACGTCCACTCTTAAGCTACAAAGTCAAATTGAAAGACAACTTGAAACGTCTCAACATTGATCTCAGAACTTGGGAAGGCGAAGCATCAAATCAAAATGAGTGGTATAATACATGTTTCAGTAAGTTAAAGAGTTTTGATGACATAGACTGACACACCGTGAATCAGAGACACCATCAAAATCCTGCTTTAACAAATTTCATCCGCCGTTGTGGATTTGTCTCCCATAGCAAGGATGGGCTAGTATCGCACCTAAGAAAACATAAATGAAATTTCTTTGCCTTACCTGTTTTTTTTTTTTTTTTCACAATAGCCCCTGCTAACAAGAATAAGTGTAAAACGAAAGACACGATCCACTGCTGACCCTCATTAATCGTTCTCGATAGGAGGGTCAACTATATATATATATATATATAGAGAGAGAGAGAGAGAGAGATATCGAGAGAGAGAGAGAGAGAGAGAGAGAGAGAGATATCGAGAGAGAGAGAGA
Source organism: Acanthosepion esculentum (assembly GCA_964036315.1). Taxonomy (NCBI): domain Eukaryota; kingdom Metazoa; phylum Mollusca; class Cephalopoda; order Sepiida; family Sepiidae; genus Acanthosepion; species Acanthosepion esculentum. The sequence goes on along the minus strand of OZ038497.1, from coordinate 87,243,097 downwards.
AATATAAAGATATTTTTAGTGGTACCAAATTTTATCACTGCCATAAACAGACAAAAATGAGTTTATTATTACCACTCAAGATAATAAAAAGTTAAAATGAAAAACGGGCTAACCTAACCGGTTATATATATATATAGAATTGGACATAGTCCGACAATTTATTTTATTAAATAAATTGTCGGACTATGTCCAATTATAAAACATAATATATATAAATGTCTTTAAATAAATTGTCGGACTATGTCCAATTCTAAAACATAATATATATAAATGTCTTTAAATAAATTGTCGGACTATGTCCAATTCTAAAACATAATATATATAAATGTCTTTAAATAAATTGTCGGACTATGTCCAATTCTAAAACATAATATATATAAATGTCTTTAAATAAATTGTCGGACTATGTCCAATTCTAAAACATAATATATATAAATGTCTTTAAATAAATTGTCGGACTATGTCCAATTCTAAAACATAATATATATAAATGTCTTTAAATAAATTGTCGGACTATGTCCAATTCTAAAACATAATATATATAAATGTCTTTAAATAAATTGTCGGACTATGTCCAATTCTAAAACATAATATATATAAATGTCTTTAAATAAATTGTCGGACTATGTCCAATTCTAAAACATAATATATATAAATGTCTTTAAATAAATTGTCGGACTATGTCCAATTCTAAAATATATGAAGCCATTTGTTTACATTTGATACGCTAGAGCAGATATGAATAGAAGAGATTCATGGAAGATTTAAGTTTAAAGATAGTAAAATCGACCTTGCTAACCAGACTCTGCTCTGTGGCCGAAAGGTTAAGGCACATCACGCGTATAGGATACAGGTTCGATTCCTGTCGGAGAGCGAAAATTTTCTATGAAAATTTCTCGGACATTCAGGCCGGTAAATGTTATTAATACTGTTTATTATAAAACAGAGCATTTGCTTAAATACTTGTATCTATAAAAAGAACGTTAAACATAATATATATAAATGTCTTTAAATATATATATATATATGGTGAGAGATATAATTTCAGGAAATCTTCTTAACGAAAAATTTACGAACTATCTTTAAATCGGATATGATTGTCCACTAAATATAACGATAAAAAGATCGTGTCAGATTAATAAAAACTCCATTAATTCCTCTAGAAAATGTAGTTTGTTTAATTTTGGATATGAAACTGTAGATATGAAAACTTTCAGCCTTGCCTGAACGATTGGTTCGTTGTGGCTGAATTTGTTATAGCGTACCGGATCTAAAGTTAGCCCTCTCTGTCCAGACGGACGCCGATTGCAATCCTAACAGAGAGCGTAAATATCAAAGTGGATGCTGAGGTCAGCACGAAGCACCGACAGTGTGGAGATTGCGATCAACCCTGAAACAGATTGTCGATATATTTTTTTTATTTCGAACACTATTTCCAGTGGATACCCGTATTTGAATAGACGCTGTGTCTATTTTTAACAGTATTTATTTCGTCTACCGGGCGGCGGAATCGAGAAAACTCAATGAAGAAAGAATTGACCTTCCGGTAAGATACGAAACTGCGTTCGCACTTACAAGGGGGAACCAACGTCCTTCGCTTTGATCTATGGGCGACGTTTTCTTTATTGATTTGTTTGGAGTGTTCAGGTCCATCGTCGAAGTAAATACGAAGCGTTTACTCAAGTAAGGATGTCCACTGGAAATAATGTTCGAAATAAAAAAAATATATCGGGTTAAATATAATTTAGCTCTTGATAATATATTTCAATTGAGCACTGTTGAAAGATAGGCAAAGTCTATAAACAACAGCCACCTGAGCAAATGCAAAGCCCTTCAATAAAATTAACATTGTTCCAAATTAATTGGATTGGCGTCTGTTTACATTCGTAAAAACAATACGCTAGAATTAGCTGTTTCTCTCTGCTGAGTAATGATTACTTAGTGGTAGAAACTCAGTCTGACACCAAATCGGTCGGGTTTCGGTCCTGGGTTGACACATTCGAATGTCTAGTCGCACTGAGGAGCTGTGATACAGTGAAACAATAATGTCTACGAATTATATATATATATATATATATATATAGCCATTCATACACAAGCCTGTTTCGCTGTATCACAGCTCAGCAGTGTAGCTAGGTGGGATCGAAATTCGACCAATCTGGCATCTAATCAGAGATTCTACGCCTAAGCTCTCGGCGCATGACAGAGAAAGGGAAATTTTTAACGTGTTATATACGAGATGTATACAAACACCAGTATCCAAGAGCAATCAATTCGTAATTGAAGAAAGATGCAGGAGCCACTGTTTTTAAAATTACACTTTCTCTATAGTGCTCAATCGTCTAATGAGAGCATAAATAATCATCCACATACAAGCCTGTTTCGCTGTATCACACGTCATCAGTATGACTAGACGCCCGATTGCTTCAAGCAGGGATCGAAACTCGACCGATCTGGTATCAGTCAGAGATTCTATCCCCAAGCTGTCGTATTATATACGAGATGTATACAAACGCCAGTGGCCAAGAGCGCCCAATTCCTAATTTAAGAACCATGGATTAATCGCAGTAGCAGCAGCAGCAGTCACTAGAAAGACATGGATATGGCGGAAGAGATGCAGAGATGTGGAGGAATAGTGCTAAAGATATGAAGAAAGACGGGAAGATATATATAAGGAGAGAGGCGACGATATGAAGAAAGAAAAGCCATTTATATGTAGGGAGATAGAATCAAAGATATGAAGAAAGATATATATAGAGTGAAAACGAGAGAGAGAGGGGGGAGAAATAGAAAGATATCAAGAAAGTGATGATGAGAGATGGACGATGAAAGGCAAAGCTATGAAGAAAGAGAGAGAAAGAGATGTGGAGGAAGAGAGGAAAAGATATGAAGAAAGACGGGAAGATATATATAAGGAGAGAGGCGACGATATGAAGAAAGAAAAGCCATTTATATGTAGGGAGATAGAATCAAAGATATGAAGAAAGATATATATAGAGTGAAAACGAGAGAGAGAGAGGGGGGAGAAATAGAAAGATATCACGAAAGTGATGATGAGAGATGGACGATGAAAGGCAAAGCTATGACGAAAGAGAGAGAAAGAGATGTGGAGGAAGAGAGGAAAAGATATGAAGAAAGGGAGAAACAAATATGACGAAGAAGAGTTATGAAGACACAGATGGTAGTCAGATAATTATCTTTTTATCAGATATCTTTCAGATAATGTCTGTCTCAATACAACACATCTACTTATCGATGTTTGTCAATTATTCTTAACATCGTGCAACATCAACAGCCTCTCGACTGAATTTTTAACTCGACAATATCTAATTTCAAGCTTTCAAATTATTATTTCTGAAGTTGATAGTTCTTAAGTGGCTTATTGTATATTGCTGACTCATTTCTCTCGGATGTAGATACTTTTTTTTTCTCGTGAGTAAATATATTTAAAGATAAAAAATAAAATAAATATTGCTAGGATGAGTTTATTACATTGTTAAATGAATCTGATAAGATATTCATGATTGCGTATTGCTGATGTTTTCAATAAGAAATAAGAAATCTTTAACAATGATCGAAGGACAATAATTATTAATGTTATTTTACCAAAATTCATATCGACCAATCTGGAAAATATTGAATAATCCGTATGAAGACGTACCTTTTATCTGTTGCTAACGTTATGGAAATAACAACGGTTAAAGTAAGTGATCTAGAAAATATCATACGGGCAGCTTCATAGAATATCCACAAACGATAAACAAAAACGATTCATTTATCTTTTACTAGGAGTCATAGCCAGCTGGTCGATCAGGTTTGGTTTGGTTTGTTTTACGGCATCTCAACCTCAATGGGTCATTTAATGCCGACAACTTTCTTATCCTGATAATATTTTTATTTTGTCAAAAATATATTTCTGTTAATATTTTTTTCCTCAAAAATGTATAGCTGGTAATATTATGTTTCTCAAAACGCACATCTGTCAATGTTATTTTTTCGAAAACGTATAACTGGTAATATTTTTTTCAAAAACGTATAGCTGAGCTGGTAACAGTTTTTCTTTTCAAAAACGTATTGCTGGTAATATATTTTTTCTTCAAAAACTTATTTCTGGTAATAATTTTTTACAAAGTCGGTGGAACAGTAGTTAGGATGTCTGTATTGTATTCAATTCGAGCTTATCCCCAGGTGTTTCATAATTGTCCCCTTAACTAGGCTACATTTCTTCGTCGAATGTCTTCTCCCGTGTCACTTCAGGACGTTGACGATAATGGATCTCGAAAATTACTGATCCTTTGTAGCTCTTAATAAATTTTGTTCTCTTCTCATCTCTCCTAAATCCTGTTCTTCAATCGATTTACAAGTTAGTTAGGTCAGTTACTGTTTTCCCCTGTCCCTCTTGCCTTCAGTACGTCCTGAGAGTATCAATTTTTCCAAGCGCATAGGTATCATTTTGCTTCCATTTTCTCTAAAACTTCGTCGTTGTTCACATGCTCTCTGGAACAACATTTATGATGCTTCAAGTCTCTTCTTCATTTTTGAAGAGATTATCTAACATTCACTGCTATGTAAAAGGACTGATGCTACGTAACAGTTCAGTACTCTTTTCTTTGCTTCTAACGACATTTTCTTTTCTTAATACTTTGCTTAGCTTTTTGAAGGTATCTTTCGTTATCCGATACGCCTTCGGATTTCAGTGTCGCACTTTCCGTGTCCTCTGTCAGCATATTTGAATTTTTGTGCTTGTTTGATTTTCCGACCTAAAATTTGTAGTTTTCACGTCGCGCTGTTCTTTTTGCTGGCAAACACGCATTCTGTATTCTTGAAATTTATATTTGGCACTCTCATCTCTCTTCCCTCCCACTCTACTGTAGCAGTTCTTGTGGGTTCCTTCGTGTGTCTGCTATCAACACGGTGTCATCTGAATATCTTATATTGCCAAGAGTGTTCCCACCAGTAATGAATCCTCGTAGGACTTCTAATGGTCTCAGGATTGCTGCTTACTTGTATAAGGAGTTTGATCCTGATTGGCTGCTTTCTAGTTGTGATGATTTTCCACACGGAAATTCACAATGTCTGAATTATTTTCTCGCTTGACTTCTTAATAGCTATTGCGAATTTCTAAATTTTCTTCGGGCTCTTTCTTTTGTAATAGTCAACTTTTCATGAGATTATTAGATCCTCCGAAGCATTTGAATGTTGAGATAATCATCTTATCAGTGTTTGTTATTTTCTCCCGTCTTACGAAAATATATATACCATGTGAAATAATTGAGAACGTATTTTTCCTGTTTTCCATTTTGTATTTTCTAATATTTCTTTTATATTATCATTTCACCCCGAGCAAGGCGATAAAGCCACTAAGAGACAAGAGAGAGAAGGAAACTGAGAAAACATTACTGAAGAGAAAAGACAATAAATATAACACGATTCCGAGATACAAAAGATGATTGATGTTGCAATTAAATCTATGTAGATTGAATTGACAGGAAACCCAGAAGCTGGAAGAAGGTTACAAAGGCGAGAAAAGAAACTACAAGAACAGAATTTATGATTGCATACAGTATTTTCAGCGTTAAAATGATGGAAGTTGGCTGTCAATCTGGTACTCCGCTTAAACTCAATAAAGTCTATGTACCAAAGAGGAAAGTTTAGAACAATTGCCATAAAAATATTTGCGGAAAATATCTCTGAAATTGCAGGTGTTGATTCTATTACCTTTTCAGCTTCAAAATGATAATAATCAACTTCAAAATGGACTAATTTTTAGGTAAAAAAATTAATCAACTCCAAAATGGATTAATCCACTCCAAAATGGATTAATCAACTTCAAAATGGATCAATCAACTCCAAAATGGATTATTCAACTCCAAAATGGATTAATCAACTTCAAAATGGAACAATCAACTTCAAAATGAATTAATCAACTTCAAATTGAGAAAATGTCAAAAACCTAAAAACAATCAACTTCAAAATAAAAATAAACAACTTCAAATTGGAATAAACAACTTCAAATTGAGAAATTTTTTTTTTTTTTTTGTAAATTGAAAGTTATTTTTTCAATTAATTTACCCCATGAGTAAGGAAATTGACTGTTCGTCTTCATTATATAGATGAATGTCTAATTTCTTCCCCTTTTCATTTAAACTTAAGAACATAGGTGATTATGGCTCTCCTCAGCCTCCAGTACTTCGTGATTTTAACCAATATTTGTCTCCTTCCTATTCAACCCAAGTCTCTCTCATCCATAGAATACGTTTAGTTTGTCTTTGTCTTTTCTACTATCAGTAGTTCCTGTGAGTGGGAAATTCCCTAAACCCTATTTCAACATTATATCTATTTAGAATATGTATTTTTGTGTCATTCAACGTTTCATAAGCTATTGAATCATGCAAGGCATTTGATAACTGAAACAATTGTCATTTTCTCTTCCTAACTAGTTTTTCTTTCTTCTCATTCATGTAAACACACGACAAAGAGGTTCAACAAAGACAAAGTGGTTCGACAAAGAGAAAAGTGGTTCGATAAAAAGGTTCAACAAAGTGGTTCGATACAGAGGTTCGACAAAGAGGTTCGACAATGACAAAGAGATACGACAAAGGGGTTCGACAAAAACAAGACGGTTCGACAAAGACAAAGTGGTTCGATAAAGAGGTTCAACAAGGAGGTTCGACAATGACCAAGAGGTTCGACAAAGGGGTTCAACAAAGACAAATAAGTCACAGTGGTTCGACAAAGAGGTTCAGCAAGGTGGTTCGACAATGAGAAAAAAAGTTCGACAAAGACAAAGAAGTTCAACAAAAACGTTCGACAGAGAGGTTCAACAAAGACAAAAATATTCGACAAAGAGATTGGACAAAGGAAAAGTGGTTCGATAAAGAGATTCCACAAATATCTTCGGCAGAGACAAACATGTTCGACAGAGATGAACTCTTACTTCAAACAGGACAGTGCAGTCAGAGAAAAATTATTCCTATTACAAAAACAGTACTTGCTTCAAAGGGATAACAACATAATGAAGATGAGTTGGTCGATGCCCACCTTATTTCAGGAATTTTTAAAGTAATTCTGCTGTTCTGCTTTTTCTGTTGATGTTAAGTATATAGTAATGACGACACAAGAAATATTTCACCAAGGACAGCAGTTTCCTCATGAAAACACCACACCGCCTGCATAGAGATAGAAAACGAATTGAATAAATGAAATTTAGAAAGGGACGTGAGAGATAAAGATACATCTTGCCACCAGGTATATTTAGCCTTTAAATCGAAGCAATCCGAAAATATCTTGAAGTCTTCCGGAGATTTATTGGTTGCCACAATCGTAACAAAATAAGATACGGAGATAACATCGTGTTGATTGTTGCGAGAGAAAGTAAAAATGAATGAACTCCTTTTAAACGGGAAAGAAAAGACTAAATACCAATTATAGGAAGATGAATAAATGATCGTTAGCAAGAAAGACAACTCAAAAAGGAAGTTAGGACATTAACTTTAAGAAAAATTATAGAAAGAAACGACGGAAAACTTTACACAGGGATATATATGTGCCTTGGAATGAAAATAAAATCAAAGGTTTGATTTGGTCTATTTTTATTTAGGGTATATCAACCTCAAAGGGTTATTTAATGTCAACAACATTTTTAGGATAGATTCGTATGAATAGAATGTGTATTCTTTGGTTTAGATTGGTTTGGTTTATTTTGTTTTACGGCATATCAACCTCAATGGGTTATTTAATGCCGACAACATTTTTATTGCTGGTAATATTTTGTTTTGTCAAAAATCTGTTTCTTGTATTATATTTCCTTAAAAATTATATTGCTGGTAATTTTTTTAAAAAAAGTATTGCTGGTTATAGTTAACTATTTGCCCATAGCTGGGACCCTAACAGGTGCTACCACCCCGTCTCAGGCTGGACCAGGGAACACCAGCTATTAAGAGGTGGTTCCACGCTCCTCAAAACCTCCTGATCAGAGGCCTTGCTGCTGGACGTAGTTTAACGTCTTACCCAGGACGCGAATGTAGTTTAACGTCTTAACCAGGACGATATAATCCTAGGTATTAAGAAAGAGCAAACTAAGCAAAGGCTGATTAAATGTCAATTGAGACACGGTGGAATAATGGATAGCGGCTTGGATCGAGAACTCGAAGAGCCGAGTTCGAAATCCAGTTGAGTCAATGAATTAACATTCACTTTCGTACTAATAACCTTGAGAAAATTATGAATCCATCTATTCCCTCACTTTATGGACAGATTTGATCCTCTAGCCTTCGGTGGTAGACAGACTATGAGAAGGAAAACTGTGAATTCAAACCAGCCTGGAGAGAGTTTTGCTACATCAGGTTGTCATGAAACTCTACTGCTGCTAAGTTTACAGTAGATGCAGTGCTCCTACGATCCTGAAAGCTGATGAAGAAATCCGGGTAACAGAAGGAATCTTATAATCACAACAAGGAAGCAAGAAAGAGATTTTAAGGAAACTGCGTAAAAAAAGAACATTTCTGTTAAGAACAAGAAAGTGACAGTTGAAATATATGGAACATGTAATGCGTTGTAGATGGCTTGTGAATTTTGAAAATCCATGAATATACTAAAGGCAAGAGGGGCATTTGGAATCGCCGTGTAGCCTACATAACATGCTATTGTAAATAGATTACAGAACAGATACTGGGAAGGATACTCAAGGTACGTATATTGCTTAGCATTAGAAATGATAGGAAGTTTTGAAGAACAATGATCACAAGTATGCTGAAGGTTGATAGCATTTAAAAGAGAAAAAAAATTATCGATTTCTTATAAAATTCATTAATTTTAGCATTTATAAAATCGTTACATTTTTCTCGTTTGATATTAGCCAGCAAAGATCAAAACAAACAAAGAAAAACTTCTTCAGATTTGCATTTTATTTTTCGCAAAGAGAAGCTGATCCATTGTAATACATGCAGTTATTAATTAAAGAAATGTTAAGCGACCTCATGACTCGGTCGGATTTGCACAAAGTCACAGATGGTGTCTATGAAAAAGTTTCTTTCAACAGCAAAAAAATCTATATTGAGTTTTTCGTCTGACTTCATAAACATCTGTCCAGTCAGCACATATTTTTGACTACACACACAAAGTTATGCGCACACAAACACAATTTATACTCGCACGCATACACACATATACACATGCATATTATGAATAGGATTTTAAAACATAATTAGAACAGTATATTTTCGACATTTAGCCGAAATATGTATGCATGTTATGCATGTATGTATCTATCTAGCTAAGCGAATTTTGCCAACCCCACAGACACTACACGGTTCTTGAAAATGACTAAAGTACTTCGACAAAACAATCATGAATTTCGAACAGGTTATCCCAAAATTCGGGACTCGCTATATATATATATATATCCCAAACCAGTCTGTTTTGCTGTATAAGACCTCATCGACTGCCTCAAGCCAGGATCGAAACTAGACAGATTTGGCATCAGTCAGAAAATCTACCCATAAGCTATCGGTGCACGGTATAGAAAAAAAGGATGTTTTAACGTATTATATACGTAATGTATCTTAACGCCATAATATATATATATATATATATATATATATATATATATATATATATATATATATATATATATATCCTAGCGTTTATATACATCACGTATATAATACGTTAAAAGAAAACTGAAGTCTTAAATCCTTGCTTACACATTAGTAATTTCCTCTTAAGCACATATGAGGCTGGATATAAAAAGTAACGTATATTTCAATTAACCTTCCACCTATACATTTACAATAGCCTGGCTTTTCTTCTCTTCACACTCCTTCTTCTTCTTTTTCTTTTTCTTCTTCTTCTTCTTCTTCTTCTTCTTCTTCTTCTTCTTCTTCTTCTTCTTCTTCTTCACATCCTCCTCCCCCTATCTATTACACCCATCTTCGTGCGTTTGTTTATTTATTTTTGAAAATAATAATACAGCTTTCATTATTTTAAGACAATAATAAAGCCGTATTTGATAAAAAAAAAACGCCTGAGTATACGATGTTGAAACAAAGTTTGCGGATTAAACTTAACACCTGATTATATATATATATATATATATATATATATATATATATATATATATATATATATATATATATATATATATAACAGGGGGAAGGCAATACAAGTTAAAAACACGCACCATAAAGTGGTGGAGCAAAGATATAACTTCAGAGAAAGAAACCACAAAACAGAGCTTACCGTTCCTCGCTCTTCAGAGTCAATCGAGGGCAAAAACATTTAGGTGCACAACGACTAAAAGGGGTGGGGGACAAAATTACTACCAGAGAATCACCAATATAAGTCCCAACCAGATGATATTTCGACGCAACAATCATTCTTGCTGCCTATAAAGGGCAGGCTGACTAGGCTTAGCATCAATGGTCTCAACTCATCTCTTTCTCTTTCTCTCTCTCTTTCTATCTATCTATCTATCTATCTCTTTCTCTTTCTCTCTCTCTCTCTATCTCTTTCTCTCTCTATCTATCTCTTTCTCCCCCTCTCTCTCTCTCTCTCTCTCTATCTATCTATCTATCTATCTATCTAATAAATACATGAAGTAATAAACAAATTAAAAACTGTTCCCGTCAAAATAATAGTTAGAATAAACTACAACAATCAACCCCAAAATTGAATAAATACCTTTAATTATCTCTCCAAACCAAAACAAAACTATTAAATAAGCGATATAAACAAATTTTACTACGTTAATAAAAACACCGATTAAAATTAAAATAAAATAAAAAATAAATATATAAGATAAGAAAAAATACAAAATAAAAATAAAAAACAAAAATAAAATAAAAACAAGCAAAATAATTTAACCCAAATAAATAAACAAATAAACGACTTCCGGTAAAATAACCGCCAAAATAGAGTACCCACAATGCACCACTGACCCGTATATATAAATAACCGAGAAAAATAACAGCACTCGTGGCCTGACGATTGCATCTATCATGAAACAGACTGTCGCGTCTATATATATATGTATATATATAAATATATATATAGAGAGAGAGAGAAAGAATGAGACAGAGACAAAGACAGACCAACAGCGATAGATAGATAGAGAGAGAGAGAAAAAGAGAAAGAGATAGATAGATTGATAGATAGAGAAAGAGATAGAGAGAAAGAGAGAGAGATAGATAGATAGATAGAGAAAGAGATAGATAGATAGAGAGAGAGAGAGAAAGAATGAGACAGAGACAAAGACAGACCAACAGTGATAGATAGCGAGAGAGAGAAAGAGAAAGAGATAGATAGATAGATAGATAGATAGATAGATAGAGAGAGAGAGAGAGAGAGAGAAAGTGAAAGAGATAGATAGATAGAGATAGAGAGAGAGGGAGAGAAAGAAAGAAAGAGAAAGAGATAGATAGATATAAATGTATGTTTTTGATGCATGGGTGCCTGTGTGCTTTTATATTTTCGTATTCATGTGTGTTCCAATGCAATCTTTTTTTTTTTAAAGGAGAGCTAATGTGAATGGAGGTAGCTTATCTTACGCTAATCAATCTATGGAATGCCTTTAAAAAATATTGCCCAGCTATTTCTAACGGGGGAGTTGAATTGTCAAGTCATACACTACAGTAATGGTCGAATGGAGGGCAGCCAAAAGCATGACAAATTGCTAAGAGCTTTTTTTTTTTTTTTGCAGAACCACTCCTTATTTTTTTAATTCATTTCTTGTGTATTTTTATTGGTTTTATTCCTTCTTTCTTTTTTCTTTTCTTCGTACTTTTCATTCGTCGCGTGTTTGCCTGCAGCTTTCTTCTATCTCTTTTTCTTTACTTCAACCCTATTTTTTTTCTTTCTTTTATTCAGCTTGACAGCTTCAATTGTCTTTAGGCCCATGTAATGGGATTGCAACTTCCGACGTAATATTCTTTCACCATTATCATCTCTTTTGCTGTTGGAAAATTCGTGTTCCTTTTAAGTCACAAGAGATTTTCTACTTTGATTCAGAAAAGCCAGTATATACGGCGCTCTAATTGTTTCAACATCATAGAAATGAAATTTAAGAAAATGTTGGAGGTTTCTCTGAAAACTTGCACGTTTTGTGTTCCGCTGTAGTCGTCAAATGAAAAAAAAATGAATTTAATCGATTAAAAAAAAAACGCTTTTAGTGTTGGACTGATTTTCTCGGTCTTATACAATTTTCGATACAGACATTACAGAGGTTACTCTACTTCGTTCTGTAATGATATACAATTTTTATACAGGTTCCTAGAAAAGTATTATACAGTATTAAGACAGGTTTCAATGGAAGCATTATAATCCTTTCTGTACAATAATTATTCAATTTTATATAGGTATATATGCAAACATTATTCAGGTTTTATACAGCTTCTCGGATAGCTTTCTCTGCAATTTTTTTTACAGATTTCTAACCAGTTTTTATGCAGCTTTTATACAAATTTATATACGGATTTAATTCAGTTTCCTATTCAGGTTTTAAACGGATTACTTTCCAATTCTTATACAGATTTCTCTCCACGATTTATACAGGGTGCGATGCGTAAATTCTGCCATATAATATTTTGAATTTCACGCATGTGCGTTGTTTGTTTTTGATTTTGTCGACGGCGCAGTATGGTACGATAAGGTGGGCACCGTCTGTAAATAGCGCCATGACATAGTTTATTCCGCCGGGAATTTAGAAACGGCACGCTCTACTGCTAGGCCTTCGCGCCTGACCTCCAAGACGAATAATACCGAGTGTTTGGGTGTCAATCTGAGGGTGGTGCAAAGGATTCGTAAAGAGTTGGATGAGTCTAATGGTGATTACGAAGGTGTTTGGAGTGATCACTAGTGATGGCAACGTAATATCTCCCTTCGTCATCCCACGGGGCTTCGGACTCAACACGAAGGCCTATATCAAGTGCTATGGGGAGGTAGCGCTGCCCTGGGTGAAGAGGGTGGCTGCTGGAAGACCCTATGTCTGGCAACAGGACTCTTCACCATTCTACATACCCAGTCATGGCTGTCAGACAATTTCTACTACCACATCACCCCTTGCATCTGGCTACCTAACTTCCCTACCTGTAACCCATTTGTTATTGTGTGGGGGGTGCAGTTGAACGAGAGACGAACAAAACACATTGTAATACCAAAGACAAATATTATGGCAGCATTCCCCAATTTAAACAAAGAGACCGCCCAGAAGAGATGCAAGAGATTCTGAAGTCATCTGGAGGCCGAGATTAAAGACAATGGTGATTTTATTGAATATATTTACTCTTTAGTATTTCAAGATATTTTTTATGTAATCTTGGTAAATATATCTGTTCAAATGAGATGTCAGTGTTATTTTCATTTTTGCGTCAATTAGATGACAATTTATCCATCGCATTCTAATAACTTTATATACAGTTTTCGTTCAGTTCTCTCTCCAGCCTTTATACAGCTATCTCTTCAGGCTTTATATAGCTTTCTAAGCAGGTTTTATACAGATTTTATACAACTTTATATACAGGTTTTATTCAGGTTTCTCTACGAGTTTTATACAGCTTTCTCTCCAGGATTTATACAACTCTCTCTTCAGGTTTTATACAGCTTTCTAACCAGGTTTTATGCAGTTTTTATACAACTTCATATACAGGTTTCATACAGTTTTATATAGCTTACTATACAGAAATAGAAAACGTTTATAGGTTTCTCTATAAGCATTATACTGTTTTCTATATAGAAAATATCCAGTTGTATCCAAGTTTCTATTAACGTATTATTCAAAGTTTATTCAACGTTCTATGAGAAAATATAATGTATAAACGGCTATAAAACAGAACAATTTTTGGCAGTGGAATACAAAGTGGATATACTCTGTCATACGTTTCGTGCTCTAAGGTTTTATTAGACTAAAGTAACGTTTTTATTGATATTTAAGTCGGATGAAGTCTTTTGAGAGCCGGAACGCGTTAAAAAGAATTCTTTTTCATTTTTCCATTTAATTGTCTAACAGCTTTCTGTACGGGTGCTGAAGCGTCTTTGAACCCTTGTGGGTTACGAATTATTTTCCATCCTCCAACCACCCTCTTACGGGCGGGATGTGGCAGGCCTCTCACTGCTCAATCGCTACTTCCACGGAAAGTGCTCGGACGAACGACATTCCCTGGTCCCGCCAGTTCAAATCTTCAGGTTAAGGACCCGTTATACCACTTACACAGAAGCCAAACACCGACATTTTCCCGTAATACATCGGTGAGAACTAATTTCCACTCGAACAGCTTCTTTCCGCGAACTACTGTTCGAAGGTACCGACCCCGAAGAGGATATTTACCCGATCAATACAATCTTAACCTGCTAAAGGCTAGTGCTAACTGTTATCTTACCCTCCAATCTGCACAAATGATCTCTTAACGTAACCCTCGACGACGAGTTCCCCCTGGCCTTGTATAGAGAGAATCGTATTGCAAAAAAATGTATAGTTTTTATACAGGTTCATATAGAGATAATTTACAGGTCTTATACTGTCTCTATATAGGCATTAGACAGTTTTTATACAGTTTTCTAAACTGGTTTCATGTGTGTTCTCATGCGGACATTATGTTGCTTTTTATATAGGACTAGCTGAAGCACCCGGTGTTGTCCGGGTGTATATAGCTGCAATATAACCGCACCCAACTGTATACTCGCACCCCTTGTCTAGAAATGTCTACCTGCGTACCCCCTTGTATGCATCATCTGTTGGAATACTAAGCTACTTCCCAATTCATCTTTTTTAGGGTTTGTCCTTCGAAACTGTTTGCTTGTTCTTCATAAATGAATTCCACCAATAAAACTTTCTTGTGTGGTCGTTGTTTGGAGTTAAATTGTTTCAATGTTTTAGATATTCAGTAAATTTCCTATGACAGTAATAACTTTCAAATATTATGGCATTGTCCACAAATCTTATAATGAAACAAAAACAGGGATGAAATGTCAGATTTTGATTCAACTGCAAGTGCAAACACATGAACACCCTCTTCCTTCTGCGCATGTTTACTGTAAAGCTGGGGTTAATAAGAGGTTCTTCGGAAATTTTTCCCTTTTTAATGCTTCATTAATCCTTCTTAAACAATCTTTGCATCAAAGGTTGTTCGAATGCCAATTTAGGAAGGAATCATATGAAGAAACTATTGGCTAAATGGCAAAAGCCGATTTTGTCCATTTAACTGAAATAATCTAAACCAAACATTCACGCAAGAAAATGTGTGAGGCATATGTAATTTACATGTCAAATGTGGACAGCATAGAATGAAAAAAACAGGGAGTTATGGTCGAAAAAAGGGTTTTTGAACAGTTTTTGTGGTTTTTCATTATACGAGGGGAAACAAACAGGACTAAAAATTATTTCTTGCGCAATGGCAAATATTCTGCGACATGTTTGAAGAAAATTGGGTAAAAAATGAAGAATTTATTCAAGTTTTTATTTTAAGTAGTACGAAATACCCGATTCTTTCCAGAGTTTTTTTTAATTTTTTGTGTAAAGCCAATGTAGCATGAAAAGCTATCAATCACTCTACATAAACCTCGTAACATGAGCTATGTTTTGCATTAAGTGCAAACAACATCAGCTCATCCAGTAAAAAATTGTTCGTGTGTAATTGGCTTTTGCTAAAAGTCGTACGCACCTTCATTTTTATCGATTTCCCTGCCAAACCCGGGGTGTCTGGAGATTTGAAAAGTTCATCGTGACCTATTTTAGTAAATTTGTAACATAGCATACATACACCAAATTACACACAGACAGACAGACACACATATAGTTCTTCTTTTTAATTGATATAGATTATACACAGGAATTATATAGGTTATCAATCTAAAGATATTAAGTTGTTCAAAAGATAATGTACAAATTTGGGATCAATTTTTATTCCTGAATTGATGTATTTAAACGATGTTTAAATCAGTCAAAATCGAATCTGGAGTATTTACACATTTCTGCCATCGAGTTACAAGGTTATTTATGATTTTATGATAAAAATGCTAGAACTTTGGACTCCAAGTAATCTTCGATTGCAGTTTTCGCTTCCTCTTTGCAACGGAATGTCTTTTGGTTTAAATTATTGTCATGATACTTGCAAAAGAGGTAATCAGTAAGTGAAAGATCAGGTGAGGTTCTGTAGCGTCATCCTGGCAACATGTGGCCGAACATTTTTCAAAAAGCAGAATTGGATCTTGTCTATTAGCCAGTGCCGGTTGCAATTTGCTTAACTGGATGTGCATTTAATCTAGTTGCTGAGAGTAAAATTCAGCAGTGACGCTCTCGTTAGATTCCAGGAAGCCGTAATAGAAAATGCTAATGGCTGACCACCAGACATACACCACAATCTTCTTTTAGAATATTTTAAGTTTTGGAAATTGCTGGGCTACTGCGTCATGATGAAGCCATTGAGCCGAACAATAAATAAAGTGACAATTTCGGATGACAAGATACTATTCAATCGAGAACGTTATCTTTGGAATTTCGCAGATGCAACATCGAACAAACTTTTAAACGTCATTTTGAGCAATTTAACCAGTTTATTCAACTTTCCGATTTTCTTGAGATGATCCGATATTACTAAAATGCTGATATCCATTATCTGAGACATATCTATGACACGTTGGCATGGATTTTTTTTTATTTGTGTATTCGGATGTTGATTGTCATTAGAAGATGGGCACCCTTTACCACATAACATTTTGAAGACACGTATCCCCACTGCGCAAATTCAGAAACCATTGCCGTACTATCCGATCAAAAGTGTATCCATCACCCCACTCTCAGTTAATTTGGGTAGCAGTTTAAAAAGTATAATGACTAAGCTTGTATTCAGGCAAAGTACGTAAACGCATCTTTTTAATGCCGATGATGGGAATAGTTTTAAATTTAAATTCTGAAAGAGATTGATATAAAATTAACAAAGCCGATTCATTACTCTTTATGAATGGGTAATTGTGGAACTATTATAATAATACAGTTTAACAATTAGAATTTTCTGATTAATTTTAATTCTTCAGTTGACGATTGAATAAGCTCACGGCGAGTTCTAAGATTATAAAATAACCATAGAAATTCCCCTATCGCATCGTTAAATATTTGAGCTTAACAACTTTAACAAAATATAGCAATAATAATCATAAATATGAATGCTGGTCGTTATATTAAGAAGTAAGGGGGTACAAATAAAAAGACTTGAAATTGACAATTCTTTTTCTTTTTTTAAAAGACGTTAAACACATATATCTTCGCTTTTTTCATTCTTTCTTTTTCTCTCAGACACTAAGTAGCGTCTCTGAAAATTCTTTTCCTTTTTTCCAGAAAGCCTATTATTTATGAACTATCGGCTGGGTTATTTACATTATTCAGACTATTGTCCTCATCTTTGTTGCCATATATATTACAACGTTTCGGCCGTTGTACGCCCCGGCTTTCTTCAGATGGTTGGAATATCGAACTGAACCCTTTATTTCGCTCACTGGGGAAGACTGTTCTACTTCCACGTGCCATGTTTTTAATGGATGTCAGTTATCAGTTATCTCCTGTTAACCCCCCTCTCCAATTTCTCCACTGCCTTAACCGGGTATTGAACATCACACACTTTGGGTCCTATCACTGGATCTAACCAACGCCGTTATCCACTGTGCCATGTGTCCTTGAGGACATCTGTGTATGAATTTCTGGATATTATTAACTTAATGTTTTTCAGTTAATTTTTACCAGTGTTCATATTGCAACTTTTGCTGTTATCATTCTCATATTGCAACTTTTTAGACAGATAGTATAGGCAGGAGGCGTTAAAAATTTATATCTTCCCTTTTTTCATTCATTTTCTCACTGAAATCAAACAGCGTTTCTGATATGCCTTTTTTGTATTTCCTTGCGATCAAAACGGAACACTTCATAATTCAAGAGGTATTGGTAAAACGTAACGATCGTGCTAACTAAGGAACTAAGGGTGGGACTAGAAGGATTATAATAAGTTATTAGAACACAAGTCTAATTCTAAAATATGACATTCTTTCCCGAACAACCTAATAATTTACAATAAAGAAAAGTCAATAGTTTCAAAGTGCGAGAGAAATGACATACATTAATGTTTAAAATGTTTTTTTTTATATATTTAGGTTTTATTAGTTTATCTCGGCTCCTGAGAATTATTTGAATGCGAAATTTGCGTCTTTGTTGAGTTTATTTCAATATTGGAATTTCTTTTGTAATATCATTTAAAAGCGTTTAAGAAGCAAATTCCGATAAGTCTTATTCGTTTGATGAACTCGTCACGTGGTAAATGTAATCAAAATTCAGTGAAATTCAATAATCGATTGAAATAACAATAATATTTGGAAAAGAATATCAAAATTTATTTGTAGAAAAGCCAGAGCTTGACATCAAAGGGATATTTGGCAGCATTATAATACTACACACTTCTCATTTTGTTTAATGTGAGACGCATATCGAAAACTTTATAACAGTAATTCAAAAAACACGTTGGATACAGCAAATAATTCCCAAATAATGTCTCGACATACGAAATATTACGTTATAGCTCTTGCGATCTAATAGAAAAAAATATTCGTAGGCATCAGAAGAGTTACGGATCACGGGAACGGAGTGTATTTGAACATTTAAATCCAAAGACAGATATGCAATGTGATAGGTCCGGATCTGGCATCTCTTCTGCAGTCACTTTCTCACATATGTACTGCGGCTTCCCTCTGTCTTTTCTACAAATATTTTCATGGCAACAGCGCTAACGAGCTACTTTCACTGGTACCCTAACTTGATGAATTTAAGCGTGCTACTAGGTTAGCATCTCGGTCCCACCCTTTCACTGTCGAGACGGTTAAATATAACCGTCTATTTTACCCCAACAGCTTCTCCCCTCGCACGCCCCGACAGCGGAACTCCCTTCCTCCTGCTTGATCCGCTGATGGATATAATCTTCAAATATTTAAATGTAATGTCAATCGACATCTTCGGATGCGTTGGTCCTGATTCCTGTCCTTCTCTATATCCTTTCCTCTTTACTTTTGATTTCATCCCCCCACCCGCCCTATAACTCCTTGCGTGCTCTCCCGCCTTGCTTTGGGGTAAAATGCTTCAATCAAAAAATCCCCATATCATTAAAGGGTCTTTGCAGCTCAATGCCACAAATCTGATCTGTTAGATTCTGCTATTGACTAATAGCAACATCATGCTGTCCGATACCTTTACCGTGACTCTGGCATAGGTGGCCTCCCGGTACTACATCTTCGAAAGGGTTAACTGAGGATTTTGTCCATATCACATAAGATTTTGAATTCGGAGTTGTTATTTTACTAGATCGCTTGCCAAACTTCTATCTAACCAACAGTATAGTTAATATAAAGTCTATCCTTCACAAAGGTATTTGTGTCTAAGTGACTATAACAAACTTGAATTTGGTTATTTGAGTTCTCATTTATATCTACGATCTATTATACTCTCTGCACTTTTTGAAATAAGTATATTCTATGATCTGCTAAAAATGTGTTTTGAAATATATATTTTTTTAATCCATGTGCCGTAATTCCCGACGATCTCATCAGTGGTGAGATTAACCTAAAGACGGTAAGCAAAGATGGAAATTTAAATCTACGCCTAATGTTGTACTATTAACAGTATATACAGGTCGGTGATGACACAGCATCGTTGGACAGAGGTTTTCTCTGACTGAAATCGACGCCTATGGCGTTGTGTTCCTCTTATGGTCTCAGCGGTCATATATCCGTAATCGAGATGAATCGTAGGATATCGGCGGTGGTTTGGCCTGTAGAGGGATAGGTCATACCAGGGTTAGTTACCCAAGACACGCTATGCGTGGCTGGATACCTGTTTAACTTTCAAGTCACGCACTGGAAAGGCTTACGGCCACATAACGTTGAAACACCGGTTCCCGGATGATCACTGAAGTTAAGCAACGTCGAACTTGGTAAGTACTCAGAGGGATAACTGATTGCGAATTACAGGCGCTGTAAGCTTGAATGTGCGCGTGGGGTAGTGGATAATGGTTCGGATCTGTTAATCGGCGAGCCCTGTTCCAATTCCATTGGGTTCATTATACTCACTGTACTCATTATACTCACTTACATGCAAATACGCTTGGTGACTGTATAAGTCCCCCTAAAAAAATATTATTAATAACACATTTCTTAAAAACATCGTTCGGATTAAACCTATTCTTTCGTTGTCCTGTTATTACCTGGATGTAAAAAACAAATGTATTTTCATACCTGATGATGTCTGTATGCACAGGTGAAAGCTTGCAAAAAAATAAAAAAAGACCTTATGCAACTGGAATTTATAAACAGGGATCATAACATTCATCTACAGGTTCGGGGTTAATGTCATTTATTAAATTTGTTTGCGAAGATGTATTCTTCCCATTTATATCATTAACTTCAATATCTGTTTTTTGTATGACTGATTCATGTAATGTAAATTGAACTGCACCACATACTTGATATATATATATATATATATATATATATATATATATATATATATATATATATATATATATAAGTGAAGTAACAGGACAAAAGATGTGAGCATCAAAAGGGTGCATGGAAACAAAAGAGGGAAAGTCGATAATAGAGAAAGAAAAATACTTCAAGAATGTAATAGATCGGAAGAGGAGTAGCCGCAATGCACAAAAATAAGGAAGGACCAAAAATATTAAAGCCTGAAGTGAAACTAGCATTGACCAAATTAATCAGGAACAAAGCAATAAGACGAGGTGGAATTGTAATAAAAAGGCTGGCAGTCATAGATTATTTCAGTATTGAAAAACATACAGATAAAATAAGTATAATATACGGCAGTAGTAACATATCAGACAACCTCAGAAGATACATTTTCATAGCAATGCCTAAGAAGTCAAATGCAAACGAATGTAAACACCGTCGGACAATCAGCCTAATGAGCTACATAACGTAACTTAGCATCCAAATTTTGATGAATAGAGCGCCGAGTAGAATTAGACCAGAAATAGGACAAGAACATTGCGGTTTTATAAAGAGATCGGAATAAAGAATGCTATATTTATGCTCAGAATGATACCAGAAAGAGAAATATAAAGTCTAATACGAAAATATAGGTAGAGAAAAATCCATCATTTTCACATTTTCATGTATTTGGTTCCAAACTAGTCCCATTTATTTCGGCTCGTTTCAGACTCATATAGTAGGGTCTGAAATTACATTCACTATAAATCTAATTTTATTTTGTCAAACCTACATGTTCTGTAACATTAATTGAGTTTTGACCAATCTCTAACTTTCATAGCCGCAATAAAACGGTGTGTCAAATAGACGCTTTTGCCGCTATTATTTTAAATACAGTGCTGTTCGATAAAAGTGACTCACCTGATTTTTTTTACTTAAAAATATTTTCTTCTATTGTTTTTGGGGTCAAACTAATTTTTAATCTTACTAATATAAAGACCCCTTTTCGACCACCTGCTAAAAACGTTTACTCACTCTAAGGTATTCTATTGATAATTATAATTTTGGATATAAATGAGATTTAGGGAAAAACGGTGTGCCAAAAAAGTGACTCACTTATTTCCTGGAACTTGTAATCAATAGAAACATAACCGAACAGCTTTAAATAAAGAATAATAAAGGTATAATTTATTTATAATAGGTAATATAGTTCGAAATATTTAATAATCTATAGGTCCTCTTTTATTTGGAATAACCTTTTCAACCCTTTTTGGCATTGACTTGATAAGGTTCTGGCAAATCTCATCTCCAAGCATTGAATTCCATTCGTATATGAAATTCACAATCAAATCCACTTTGTTGCTGAACTGCTTTCTCGAGAGCCTGTATTTATAATGCTCCATAAGTTTTATATGGGGTCGAGGTTAGAGGATTGGGGCGGCCATGTCATAACACTCACCTGCTTCTCATGAAAGTATTCCGTCATCAATTTTGATTTGTAACAGGCAGAATTATCCTGCATAAAAATGAGCTTGGTGGGGTTGATTTGCACCCTTTCAGCAGAAGGGAGCAGACAAGACTCTAAAATTCTCTTGTACTGCTCGCTCTTGATGGTCTTTTCAATAGGTTTTAAGAAACCAGTTCCGTGAAAAGAAAAAGCACCCCCAGAACATTATACTGAACGGATGCTTGACAGTACTTACTGGTAAATTCAAAGAGCTTTCAAAGCTTCTTCTTCGGATTTTAGATCGCTTATACTTTGAAATTAGTTCAACTTTTGTTTCTGAGTCACTTTTATCGAACAGCACGATACTTTCACTCCCACGGCAATGTTTGTGGTTTTAAAAAGCGATCATTAAAATTTTAATTAAACCGAAAAAGTATGAGAGTAAATTTATACATTTTATTTTTTCTTTGAGAATTTATAACAGATATATTAAATACTAATTATTTTTACATTGTTTATTTACGAGAATAATGTTAAATTTACCTTATAAAAAAACTAATTAAAACTAATGCAATGCAATATTTAACACTTCCTACTTTTTTAAGAAATACATATGAAAACAATTTTTATTCATTTATCTATTAGATTGTTTATTTACAAGGATAATTTTATATTGAAAACATTCTCAAAATGCGAACCAGCTAATGCAATGTAATGCAAATCATTTGTCAATAAAGATGTAAAATACGAAAATGATTTGTATTCATAAATTTATTAAATTGTTTGTGAAGAAGAAAATTTAAATAAACAGATAACGAAGAATAACTAAAATTATACATTTTAAAAAATGCATTTTCCGTGAATTTCTTTCATGCA
This sequence comes from Acanthosepion esculentum, assembly GCA_964036315.1. NCBI lineage: Eukaryota > Metazoa > Mollusca > Cephalopoda > Sepiida > Sepiidae > Acanthosepion > Acanthosepion esculentum. The sequence goes on along the minus strand of OZ038497.1, from coordinate 87,220,302 downwards.
ATTCATTGATATTTTTATAAATTTATAAATAAAAAAAATTGTTTTCATTTTTATATATAAAATGGCTAATAAAAATGTAGGTGGTTTACTTATTTTGATAAATTTGTAATTTAAAAAAAATGAATAAAAATATTTCGGGTGGCATTTAAGCTAGGTCCTACGGAGGGTTGTGCATTGGGCCTTCGGTTTAGTCCTTGTATATCCTAAGCATTGGAAGCTCTGCTGGCTGCCGTTTGATGTTGTTTTCCTTTTTTTTTTCTTTTTTTTTAAGCTTTTCCCCCCAAGAGGTTACAGAAGGTTTGGAGGAAGGGCAGATAGGAGTAGTAAAGGAGAGGATGTGGAGAAAGATAGTGGATCGATCAAGGCAAGGGGGTTACAAAAGATTTGGTGCGAGAGCAGATAGGAATGAAAGGGGAAATGATGTGGAGAAGGGAAGTGGATACATCAAGGCAACTGGAGATGTCGATTGACGTTACACTTAAATAGTTGGAGATTATATTTGTCAGGGAAACAGGAATAAGGAAGGGAGTGCCACAGGCGAGATGTGCGAGACATGAAGCTATTGGAGTAGAAGAGACGTCTACATCTAACAGTTTCAACGGTGAAGGGGTGGGAACGGGATGACAGCCTCCTATGACGCTTAAATCCATGAGGCCTGGGAACCAGCGAAAGCAGCTCATCGAGCAATTACCGTGAAAGTATTTGTAAAAAAGACAGAGCGAGGCAACGGCGCGTCTGTGAGAGAGCGACTTCAGACGAGATGACAGATCAGGGCCAATTACATTGCATATCCGTCTCTGGATCTTATCAAGAACCCTGAGGCAAACAGCAGGGGCTCCAGACCATATATGGCAGCAATACTCCATGCAAGGGCGAATGGTTGATTTCAGGCTTGACTCTTTAGATTGCAATCTGGTCCTCAGTTGACAGAAATTTCTTTTTACGAGGCACAATGCTGTCGTATGCGATAAGCAACAATAAACTTCAAAACTCAAAATTGATCGCTGTATTTAAGTATCGCATTAATATTTAAGCTTGTCTTTTAAACGCTCAACGAAAATTCTTCTGCCGCCACTTAATTTAAAGATAATTTAATGTGTACGTAGGTCCTTACTTTCTGTTGTAACCAAGAAAAGATTACTGGATGAGGAATAACCAAAACAAAGAATGGAAATGAAATGATAATTTTTATAATATCAACAAAATACAATACTCGCCAGCGGCGTCAAGTAGGTAAGCCACTGCTAGTGGTTGACTACTTAGACAGCAGATTACAATAGTGTCTAACGTATTTATGAGGATTGGGATATACCCATTAGTGTTCATAGGTACGGTATATAACACTTTCTGTACAAACAATTATTTTTATTTCATGGGTGACTTTCGCTGGATTTCGCAACTAATTTCGATTATTCCTAAATTTATTTCCAATTTATAAAAATTGTTATCGCACAAAAAAATTGTCGCAAAAATTCATTTAAAAATCGTCGCAGACAATCGCAGTAATGGAAATTTCAGAATCACTATTCAAGATCAGGTCCGGAATGTTTTTAGTTTGCTCACGGAGTCGGCCTGATTCCAAAATGGTATGATATGTTGGGCTACGACCTCTAGGAGTAAAATTGAAAAAGTGTGACACACTGACATTCGCACTTACTGTATAGATGAAATGATGAATAATAAATCTTTATAAAAGGTAGATAATAAATATCACATTGTACTTAGTTTCCATATTTTATTTTCTTGTAATTAAACATCAGCGAGGGAGGTAAATGTGTATACAGTAAAAGAGGTGTCAAGGAAATAACCGTACTTTTGACACCGTATTATGTTTTGTTGGCAGGAAGGTTAAAGTTTTCCGAGTTTTGAAGCTCAGGTGACAGAATAAATATTTAAAAGCCAAATTTCGAATTCTTTCTAATGATATACACTAACTCATACAGCTTGAATTTCATATAATTTATTTTATGTTTGATAATCACAGAAACTACGAAATCAAATAACCATCATAACATATAATTAAGACCTTCAAGACAAAGATACGGATAATAAGTTGCCGACATGTGAAACTTAGTAAAATACAATAGATGAAAATTGTCTGTTATCTTTAACAAAAACTGTGGGAATAATTAATTACTGCAAAGATACTCCCGAAAAATACAGCAACCTACAATATAAACGATAGAAAATTTCTCTTTCGTTAGTTCAAAGAAATACCGTTATTGATGTTTCGGTTACGAAACTAAAGACAGAGAGTGCTTTTAATGTGCGAAATAGTACCTTGCTTTATTGTGAAGCTCTTCGTAGCCGAATGGTTAAACCTGGCTGGATAAGACAGTGGTTCCAACAGCAAAGTGGTGCGCAGGATCGAATCCTACCTGGGGTACATTTTATTTATCAAATTTTCTCGAGTACAAAAGATGGTAGACGAAACAAATACAGTGGGGAATAAAAGGAGGGTTTACTCAAATACGGTTATCCACTAAAAATAACATAGGCAGTAATAAAAAAAAAATATGTATTCTGTATAATTTTCAGTATATATAGAGAAAGAGTATTCAATGTTGGGGAGGCTTTAATTTTTACCGGCAGTATGGTCATAGGAATCAAAACTGCATGGTGACTGTCAGTTTCCTACTTCAACGCTATTTTCAGACAAAGTACCATTACGCCTTTTCGGGACTATACGCATAGCGAGCTATGTTCTTATTTACACTGTTTACATGCGGATTATTGTCCTCATGTTTGTTGTTGATACTACAACGTTTCAGCCATTGTGTGCTCCGGCCTTCATCAGGTGTATGTCGATCCCGTAACGAGACCATTTATTTAATCTACCGAGGAGAGCTTATCCTCGTTTCACTACCAATTTCTCCTCTAGTTCTTTTTTTTTTTTTTTTTTACATACCCTTTACAAGGCCCGGTGGTCTCTCTATGTAGAGAGTTACGATTGGTGTGGGGGAATGTGCGTCTATAGGAGTGGAAGATATCGGTTAACCCTGGCCTTAAACTAGGCTAAAATTGTAATGATCGGGGAAACATCCTGTTGGGAGTCGGTTCTACAGGGCAGTGGTTCGCGGGGATAAACTTCGCGAGTAGAACTTATCACCGACGGAATACGGAGAGAATGTGGGTGATTTGCTACTGTAAATGGCATTCTGTGTTCTTGCTGTGAAGGTTCTGACTCGACGGGACCAGGGGTGTAGTTCTTCCGAGCACCTTATGTTTAGTACTACTCAAAGATCGAACTCACAAATACTATGTCACCAAATTCACGAAACAACACTCTAATTCACTAGACTATTGCCTATTGGCAATCAATAGTGCAGTCAAGTATAAAATGGGGCAGCAACACTAATCAGTGGTCAGGCTAGGTTTAAGGCTCCAAGTTCTCCACGCAGAATCGCCTTACGGGACAATAGTGGATTAAAGCATCGGTTCGTGATTAGGGTGACTAATATTTTAGCTAAATCTCTGCGACTGACTGCTTACTTGTATTTAACATTAATCCCCTAATAACTTAAATACGCAGACTGCCATGCACCATGCTGTGCAATATCAACCAGATCATTGACCAGAGATCCTTGGAGAACGGCAGAGGTTAAAGCAGCATTCACCTGGGATTACTGTACTAGGCGTTTACTTACTCTTGCAGTTATTTTTGGCGGATGGTCACTTCTTGATTACGATATTGTCATACCAAAGGCTTTCCATTTAAATTAATTTCTCTTACGATGGAATTTTTTTTCCAGATAATCAACAAGTCTTAATTAAACAATATATTCATTAAGGAAAAAAACGTTATAAACGAATTTCAACCACTTTCCACATTTTTATCAATCTGGAATTAAAAATATTAAAAATTAAAAACCAATTGAAAGTTTACATTTTTTTATTTGCTGACCTTTTGAGATCACAATGTCGACCAGTCCTTTCTATAATTTTTAAGAAATTTCTGACAGTAGCTGTCCATTCTTCTTGGCAGAACTTTCACAATTGCTCTATATTTCCTGAATTTCAAGCATGTACTGCCTTCCGTAACTTGAACTACAGATTTTCAATTGGTTGAGATCAGGACCTTGACTAAGCCATTCCAAGAATTGAAATTTCTTTTTTGAACCAATTTCTTTATGGGTGTATTTTGAACATTCGGATAATTGCTCCAATCTTAACCCAACTATCAAACTGAGGGCAAGACATTTTCGTTCAAAATTGCTTGGCATCTTGCAGCGTCTATTGCGCCGTCAATGCGTACCATTTTGACTGTTGCCGTTGCAGCAAAGCACCAACTAATCTTAATGCTGTCAGCGCCATGTTTAACTGTTGTCACCAAATTATTCTCTTCAAATGCCGTATTAGGAGCTCCTTTTCCCAGTACATTTCTAGCTTATTAATATGAGATTCAGCATAGTTCAGTCGACCATGTGTTTTCGTAAACAGTGGATTTTTTTCTAGGGATTTTGACAACAGAATCTAGTCGCACTGTAGACTTATGCATATTGATTACGACACTGACCCAAGAGCCTTGGAGAACCGCATAGGTTAGAGCAGGATTCGCTTGGGCTTACCGAACAAGGCGTTTACTTAATCTTGCAGTTATTTTTGCAGACGGCCAATTCTTGATTGCGATACTGTCATTTTCAATAATTTCTCTAACGGTGGAAACATGCACTCCAAATCGTTTTGATAGCCTTTTCTATACTTCTTCATTATTATAGGCTTCAATTATACGATTTTTAAAGCTTTAGAAAATTCTTTTGATCTTTGCATATTTAGTCTCTAGCTGCACCCTATTGTATACACAAGGAGCTGACTGCAGTATACACAGCTTACCAAAAATAACCACGTGTCATTTTGATTTTGTTGTGGTGCCCTCCCTCTAAAGAGTCGATGTTAGACTCTTCCGCCTAATATAAGTTTAGTAGGAGAGAAGGTTCGGGGATCAGTGAACAGTGAACAGTGAATAGATTGAGCGCCAGTTTATTCGATACACTCTCACTAGTCGTATAATACTCTTCTGGTGTACTTACTGTTTAATATACAATATATCTACAAACCTGGTTTTTGTTATTACTTAATAATTTTCTTGGTCACAACAATATATATATATATATATATATATATATATATATAGCTTCTATCTATAACTCATAACCTATATATGTTGTGGTGTCTTCCATCTAAGAGTTTATGTTAGACTCCTCCGCCTACTATAAGATTAGTAGGAGAAAAGGTTGTGGGGGACAGTGAACAGTGAATAGATTGAGCGTTAGTTCATTCGATTCTCTCTCACTAGTCGTGTAATACTTTTCTGGTGTACTTACTGTTTAATATACAATATATCTACAAACCTGGTTTGTGTTATTACTTAACCATTTGCTTGGTTACAACAATATATATATATATACACACAGCTTTCTATCTATAACTCATAACCTATATATGTTGTGGTGTATTCCATCTAAGATTTTATGTTAGACTCATCCGCCTACTATAAGATTAGTAGGAGAGAAGGTTTGGGGGGACAGTGAACAGTGAATAGATTGAGCGCTGGTTCATTCGATTCTCTCTCACTAGTCGTGTAATACTTTTCTGGTGTATTTACTGTTTAATATACTGTTTATATCTGCAAACCAGTTTTTTGTTATTACTTAACCATTTACTTCATCACAACAGATTTTAAGAAGTGCACAAAATAACATTTTGATGAATAGGAATAAAGTGTCACTGCCGACAATTGAGTTTGAACATAAATCCCCAGAGTGCAAACACGGGCGATCCCAATATTGAATTAAGATGACGTGACTGTAAAGGAAACGCATAAGTAGAGAGTAGTGGGACGTCTAAGCGATAGCTATTTCTAGTCTATCCCCTATTACTGTAAAGATCGCTATTCTACTCTATCCTCTATTACTATACGGACCGCTATTCTCTTCTCTATTCACTATACTATCTCTCTATTCAGATAACGTATTACTATTCGAGCGAGTATTATCGAGCAAGTACTATTAGTGTGAGTGATATTCAAAGGCGTCTGACACCAGCATTGTTCAACGGCGATTACAAAGCCTCTGCTATAACGAGCATTACGAATCTGACAACAAGTATTCGTTAACATTACAAAAGTAGCAACGAGTGTTTGTTGACATCACAAAACATTTGCACTAACAACCATGTAAAATAAATACAGATTGGAAATATAATGATCCACTTATATTTGCACATTTTCCTTTTTATTTAATATATGTGTTTCTGGAAAGGTCGCCAGATATCTTTGCCCTTTGTGAAACCAACTTGAATTCTTCCATTGATTCCAATGAATTCTTGTTTCCAGGGCATATTTTCCTTTGCCGAAATGATTCCAGTATTCACATGTATGGCATTGGTATATACATCCTGGATAATCATTCGATGGCCCGAGAACTGACTCTCGAGACAGCCGACTACTCTTTTATGTACTTTCGCCTTTCCATACTAAACAATGTCAGCCGATCTCTTTTGCCTTGATCGCCCCACTTTCCCAAAGACTGCAGTATATTAGACGCAATAGCTGTCAGTATAGAAAAGCGCTTTCTCTCCATCCCTCTGCCTACATCTTTGTCTTCAGTGACTTCAATGCTCACCACAACACGTGGCTGTAACATTCCAAATGTACTGTTGTTGCCAGTATACAGATATTAAATTTTCCCTTGCCCAACCGTTCACAAATCGTAAACCTTCCTAATGGTTTCCCTAGCCAAACCGAGGAACAGGCTTTTCTGCTGGATATATTTCTAACTTCCTCTCCTCGCTCGTGCTGAGCTTCGCAACACTGCCCTCTTGACACCTCAGACCACTCTATGGTAGCTATTGATATCTCCTTCCAAACATCCATTAAACAGGAACCTTCTATTCATAAGACCTCGTTACCAGTACGCTGATTGGGACTCATTCCGGGATCTTTTTCGTGACGCCCCTTATACTGATATCTTCAACCTCCCAATTGATAATTGCACCACTGAGTTTTCTTCCTGGCTCAAAACCGGGATAACAACTATTTCCGGCTATACCAGCGTGACAGCTCTCGTCATAACAAGTGCCTATTAGCTACTGCTTGTAACAAATGTAAGCGAGTTCTCTAACTCTACTCTTGACTCATCTGGAGTATCCCTGTCGAACTTCCCACTTATAACTGATTCTCTTTTAAGTGACATGCATGTAAGCCCTTCCATGGTTGGTCTCTGCTATCATCTCTAACATTGGTCCCCACAAAACATGTGGACTCGATGGAAACCCTAAGGTGTGTGATCCCGCACTGACACCTGTTATCTCTAAACAGTATAATAAATGCTTCGCATTCTCCGGCTTTCCTGCCATCGTATGCTGTTCCAGTTTTTAAGAACTGTTGAACAGTACGACGCATCTATGAGCCTGTTAACCTACTACCCCTTTTTGAGAAACTCCTAGAAATCCTAATCAATGCTGATTTGGTTCATCTCTCATCGCAGAGCCTTTTCTCAGATAAGCAATACGGTTTTCGTTTCCCCATGTCAACTGCTGATGTACTAACGATAATTGCGGAAAGAGTCTATCATGCTCTACATAAAAACGGTGAAGCCCGGGATACAGCTATGGACATCTCGAAAGCCTTTGACAGGGGCTGGTATTCTCCACAAGCTGATAAGTTAAGGTGTCTGCTGACACATTTTCGAGCTAAATCCAGTCGTTCCTGTCCTGAACTTTCACTCTTCTACATACTTTCGTACTAGCGCGGATGTTCCCCAGGGTTCCATCCTAGGTCCTACGCTCTTTTAACCTTCATTAACGACCTTCCCGATAACATCAAGTCCCAAATTGGCATCTACGCTTATGACGCTACCATTTATTCCTGCCTCGATAGTAAAGCTGATCAGTACGACATGGTTAAAATGGTAACGGATGCACAAAACGGCCTCAAGACCGTTTTTAACTGGTGCAAATGATGGCTTGTCAAGTCTAAGGCCCCAAAACTAAACTTCTCTCCATTAATAATTTGAGAGACCTTCCATCATCAGGAAACTGAATCAATGCACATTCTCGGGCTAACGATCTCACTTGATATGAAATCGAAAGACTATATTGAATCTATTGCTAGGTCAGCTGCTAAGAAAGTCGGTTCACTGCGACGGTCGAGTCAATTCTTCTCTTCAGAATCTATATTGAATATCTATATGTCTACTATTCGTCTCTGCTTACAATTTGCTGCCATATATGTTCCACTGCCCCAGCGATTTACCTGGAACTCCTTGATAAGATCCAAAGTAGAATCAGCAATATTATTGGTCCTGGTGTGGTGGCTAGGCTTCAGTCACTTGCCCACCACCGTAAAGTTGCCTCTGTGCCTTTTTTTAAATAAATACTTACATGGTAACTGTTCGGGTGAGCTCTTTGCTATGGCACCTAGACTGTATGAATTTCAGCGCAATACATGAGGTAAAAAACAGCATTTCAAAGTCGTCAGTGATTATGAGGGGGGCGCAGATTTCCAATTTTCCATGATGCAAATCTAGAGTCCACCTTACCTCTAGAAATACCCACTGTATATTCATAAAGGAGTCTTTGGTCACAAGTAAGGGTATCTGCATTTTCAATTTTAAACATAGAATCCAGGGACTACTAACAGCTGAAAATGATATTTGGGGTAAATTATGATAATCATTTGCACGTAATGTACCCAGTGGACCATTGAATGTGGCAGGGCTTTTTTGTGGTACCATCTACATGTTTAAAAAGAGCTCTAAACGGAAGTTTATTTTGGTGCAAGGAGCAACCAATAGTGTGCAGATTTCTGTTAAGTTTTCTTTCTAGAGGTGCAGGAAATCCACCTTCATAGCCTGAGTTGGCATTAGTATTTGTCAACAAGGATAGCCTTGATAGTGCTCACACTGTTGAATTCATGCAAAACATCAGCCACTTGCTCGGCAAGAACCGCTTAAGTTGCACCAATATTAGAAAAAAACCCTATGTGTCAGATATTCGCTTTCATATGTCATCTTTGTGACAGGCAAGTGGCGTTCTGGTCTCTTGGTTTTTTTCAGTCTTCTCTCCATTTTCCTCCACTATTTCCTTGTACATTAGTGTGCCTTTGTCAGTTCTCCCATCAACTCAAATACAAAGATTTTCCACCTTTTTATCATGCTGTTGATGAGCATTTTTCACTTTAGCCTTTGCTCTATCAATTTTACATTTATCTATATAAATATCTTATTATATTAATATTGGGGATAAGAAGGCCCATAGCCCTCAAATCCAAGAGCAATGCATTGGCAAGGCTGGCTCCAAGATTGAAAGATACATCACCCCTGATCAACTCAACAGCATTCCGTGGAATTTTGATAAGGCTACAAGATAGCCTTATCAAAATTCCACGTTTTGCTAGGCCCTTTGGGATGTTTTTTCCCGCCATTTTTATTAAAATATCTGACAAAGAAAATATATGTATTATCAGAAATTACACAAAAATATTTTTCAAAATAAATTGGAAAATAAATTATGAAATGCATTATTAAATGAAAAGTAATATGTATTTACATAAAAGTAGAGTTAGTTCCGGGATTAGCTTGTAAACAGGCTTTTTAATAAAACACTAATTTTGAAAATATAAACAAATTACAATAATTATAAAAGTTGTATTTTTTTAGATAGTTAAGTTTATTTTGATGAAAAATGAAATAGATATTTGTGCTAGTAAAAAGCGTAACCAGTAAACAAAAATAAAACGAACTTACAAGGGGAGGTAATTACTACCGGCAAATACCGAAATAATATCCAGTAAAAAAGACGCCGTTCTTAAGTAGTTATTTATATTTTAAACTAAATATTTTAGTGAGATTTATTTTTTATTTTTAGTAATTTCATTTAATTTATTAAGAGAATAGATAATAAACTCAAAAATATCCATTATTAAGCCTTATTTTCTTCTTTTCTTTTCGTTAAGACACGGATTTAATTTAACCTACACATGTTTCCGATGACACCGATATCATGATAAAAATCGCAATTTATTTCGTCTTTAAGTTCGATTCCTCAAATAAATACGACTCTTTGAAGAAAAATATTTTTGTGTTTATTTTTTACGTTATTTTGCAACTTTCCTCGAGTTATTCTTTTTAAAGTTCCAAAATCGACCTACCCTCATATCTATCTATCTATCTACTGGCATTTTTATACATCACGTTTATAATACGTTAGAAATTTTCTCTGTCGTACCCCAATAGATTAGGTGTAGAAACTCTAGTTTCGATACCACCTTGAAGCAATCGAATATCTCGGCTTATATGCAAATGAACACACACACACACACACACACACACACACATATATATATATATATATATATATATATATATATATATATATATATATATATGATTGTGTGTGTGTGTTGAAAAGAAGATCTTGGTCTTCTGTTTTATTCCTTATTCTTCGACAAGCAAACCTAATTAATACCTTCAACACTCGTATATTCCAAATCACAATCAATTATAATTTTGAACAGTTTAAATAACAAGCGGGAGAGTATGAAGCTAATATAAAAGTGTTATCATTTTTGGCTACGAACTGGCAGTCACGAAGCGACTCGTTTGAGAATGAACAAATTCATAAATTAGTTCTAGTTCTTCCTTATTAGAAGGTGAAGACGTTTTAATAAAGTTAATAAAGTTAGTTGCTGATTTCTCAATTAATCTCGATTATTTAGATGCTGACCTTTCGATTTAAGTCGTTTCTGAGGGGCTGACATTTCAATTTATAATGAATTTAAATTGCTTAACGTTCGTTTTAAGCTGTTTCTGAGTGGCTAACATTTCAATTTAACACGAATTAAAATTGCTGACCTTTCGATTTGAGCCATTTCTGAGTGGCTGATATTTCAATTTATCACGAATTCATATTGCTGACCATTCGAATTAAGTCGTTTCAGAGTGGCTAACATTTCAATTTAACAAGAATTCAAATTGCTGATCTTTCGATTTCAGCCGTTTCTGAGTGGCTGACATTTCAATTTATCACGAATTCAAATTGCTGATCTTTCGATTTCAGCCCTTTCTGAGTGGCTGAAATTTCGATTTATCTCTTATTCAATTTACTGATTTTCGATTAATGTCGTTTCTGTGTGGCTGAATTTTCGATGTATCTCGTATTAAAGTTACTGATCTTTCGATTTATGTCGTTTCTGAGCGACTGACTTTTGTATTTATCTCGTATTCAAGTTGCTGACCGTTCCATGTAAGTCCTTTCTTAGGCGGTTGAATTTTCGATTTATCTCGTATTCAAGTTGCTGACTTTTACATGTATGACGTTTCCGTGTGGCTGAATTTACATTTATCACGTATACTAGCCCATGACATTTCTAGATACGTCATTTCTGTGTAGCAGACTTTTCGATTTATCTCAAATTCAAGTCGCAGACGTTTCGATATATGTCGTTTCTGAGTGGCTGAAATTTCGATTTATCTCGTATTCAAGTTGCTGACATTTTGATTTGAGTCTTTCTGAGTGGCTGACTTTTCGTTTCATCTCATTTCATCCAACATCACCTTGTTCAATAACATTGTTGTTGACGCTACAGAAACTGTGGCTGACTGTTGATTGACTGCAAGCGAACTTTCCGATTGATCGAGAGACAGAAGGAGTGATTGACTGCATGAGTGAATCACCGAATTAACAAAACCAACTAGACGTATACTTAAATCTCTTGACCAAATCAAATGTCTTGCGTGGGTTCGTGTTTTGAAACCTTTGCATTAAATCGATAGGCTCCATCATTTAAAACTGAAGTGAAGCTTTTCTGTTGAATATATTACAATGCATATCTTTCGACAGAGTAATTCTTCACATTCGACCGTTAGGATTTTCACACGAGATAATTTATTGCCATACGGAATATATTAAACATTTTAATGATGCTTCATTGAAAGTCTTCTGAAGATTTAAAACCATATATATATATATAATGAAAGCAAAAACAAATACAACGGTAGAATGAACTAAGAAAAAGGAAAGGGAAATATCGATGATAAAAATGAAGAGTTGACTCAAAGGAAAAATAAGTGTCGTATGAATGAAAGCAGTTTGACAAATTCAAAAGCTTCTACGGGATTAGCCAACCTTATTGCGTTCCGCAGAGAAGAAAAGAAAAAGCGGGAATCCAGGAGGAAACTCTTGAGATAACAAACATAAAATGAAAGAGATCAAAGTAAATAAAAATACCTTTTAATCAATACGATTTCTATGCAAAGTCAATATTCTACTTGTCCCTACTTGTCCAGCTCATTCATATAAATCTCTCAGTTGAGGACACTTTTGTAAAATATATATTAATCATTAGTATATCATATGTAGCGCATATGCGGGTTGATATGATCTATCTATCTATCTATCTATCTATCTATCTATATATATATATATATATATATATATATATATATATATATGTGTGTGTGTGTGTGTGTGTGTGTGTTAGTCTATTGATATATATCTATCTTTGTCCATTCATACCCATCTATCTACTTTGGCACATGCATATCTATCTATCTATCTATCTTAATTCATGTATGTATGCATGCGTCTATAGTCTATTCATATCAATCTACTTTGGCCTGTGTATATCTATTTATCTAGGACGATTCATAACTATCTCTCAATCTTGGCCTAGTCATATCTATCTGTCTATCTATCTATCTATCTATCTGTGTTTGTCTATTGATATATATATATATCTTTGTCTATTCATACCCATCTATCTACTTTGGTACATGCATATCTATCTATCTATCTATCTATCTATCTATCTATCTACATGTATGCATGCATGTATATATGAGTGTATGTGTGTATCTATCTTCCTCTATTCATATCTCTTGATCTTAGTCTATTCATATCCATAACTATTTATCTTACCCTATTTTTATCTATCTATCTATCTATCTATCTATCTATCTATCTGACTCACCCTTTATCTATCTATATATCTATCTATCAATCTATCTTTCTATCTATCTATCGATATATCTACGTCAATCTGCCAGTATCTATCTATCTATCTACGTAAATCTGTCAGTATCTATCTATCTATCTATCTATCTATCTATCTATCTATCAATCTATCTTTCTATCTATCTATCTATCGATATATCTGCGTCAATCTGCCAGTATCTATCTATCTATCTACGTAAATCTGTAGGTATCTATCTATCTATCTATCTATCTATATGACTGACTCTTTATCTATCTATCTATCTATCTATCTATCTATCTATCTGACTCACTCTTTATCTATCAATCTATCTATCTATCTATCTATCTATCTATCTGTCTGTCTGTCTATCTGAGGCTGTTTATTATCTAGTTTTATCTAGCTCCGTTTCTTTATATCTATCATCGTGTTTTCTCATCGATCACTCTATCTGGAAACCTCTATCATTATTCGTGTATGCTTATGCTTCTAATCACGTGCAAACTTCATGCCACCTCTTCTGAATCTTACTGCCGAACAATGATCCTTCTAGTTTAGTAACACAAGACCATTCGGCTAAACGAATTACGCTCATAGTCTACAGGTCAACATCATTAGCAAAAAACGAAATTTAATTAGCATAAAATTCCTATCAGGTGGTCTCGTGCGTTCATTTTTGGCACTGTATGCTTTTCGCGCCCTCGGTACTTTTGTTTTTTGGACTTTATTGTATTTCGGTTTTACCAGGTAGCTGTTAGGACATATTTTTCTTACTCTCTTTTTTTCTTCATTTAACGTGTCCGTTTTTATTATGCATACATGTATAAATTATTTACATTATTCGGACTATTTTCCTCATCTTTGTTGCGATATTTATTTCAACGTTTCGGCATGTAAGTAACTGTCTATATTTCTGAGATGAGGTATTATGTACACTATTTACATTATTTGGACTATTGTCCTCTTCTTTGTCGCCATATTTATTACAACGTCTCGACCTTTCAGTATCAGTCTTTATTTATGAGATGAGGTATTATGTACACTATTTACATTATTCGGACTATTTTCCTCATCTTTGTTGCGATATTTATTTCAACGTTTCGGCATGTAAGTAACTGTCTATATTTCTGAGATGAGGTATTATGTACACTATTTGCATTATTTGGACTATTGTGCTCATCTTTGTCGCCATATTTATTACAACGTCTCGACCTTTCAGTATCTGTCTATATTTCTGACATGAGGTCTTATGCACATATATTCTAAGACACATCTCTCTCTCGAGTGTTTACAAGATGTTTGTCTCTTGGTAGCATCCAGTCTGAGAGTAATTTTATTCTGGAGTTAAAGCCATAGAGAAGGTCATGGGAAGCCATTATATTTCCGAGGATGTTTTTGGTACATACAGATAATAATGAAACGGAATTTGATGAGAGTCATGATCGCCTTAGTTGCAAAAAGAAATGATAGATAAATATATCTCCTTTATCTTCAATGAATCTAGGATTCAGTTCACACCAATTTGAGCTAATAGTGAGCATTTACTCGCATTCTCTACCACATTTACTCACATTATTTACATTATTCTGACTGTTATCTTCATCTTCGTTGCTATATTCATAACGTTTCGGCCGTTGTACGCTTCGGCCTTCTTCAGGTGATTGGAATTTCGACCCGAACTCTTTATTTCGTCCACCGGGGGAGATTGTTCTAGTTCTACGTGCCACGCCTCTTCTGGATGTCTCAGATATGACCATTTTAACCTTTTAACTCAACTCTCAAAGTTTTGGTTCACCACTGCTGTAGCCTGGTACTGATCGTACAACACTTTGAGTCTATTCACTGGATCTAACTAAAACCTTTATTCACTGGGTCATGTGTCCTTGAATAATGTAAATAATGTAAGTAATCATAATACCTCATCTCAGTGATACATGAGTAGAGAGAAAAGGAATTTGTGGAGAGTCACGATTACTTACGTTTCTGAAGGTACATGACATCAAAATCTCTTTATATAAAAAGGAGACGACATAGAGCTCACAATCTAAAACAGTTTGTCAATTTCATTTTCAGAAAAATTCTAATGTGAAAGATATGAATCTATCTCTTCTCTCTCCAGATATGGGTTAAATAGCAAGATTTAAGTATTTTTCATAATGAGATATGCCAATTCGCAAATAATAAATGAAAAGGACACGGTAGAGAGTCATGATCGCGTACAGCTGAAAGACGATGGTATTAAACCATTTTTGTTTTAGCTTCAATGAAACTAGAATTTAGCTTTCACTAATTCAGACTCTACTTTCATTTAAATATTTTAATACATTACAGAATGTGAAAGACAGGGCCAGAATTTTCAGGAATTGACCGTAGTGCCTCGTGGTATTCTGGGAGTCATGGATTGTCTGGGTTTTGGATGTGTTAACAAGGCGCGAATCCGACAGATGGCCACAAAAACTCTGAAGCCTCTATACGCCTGCTACACCTCGGTTAGGGAGTGGCTAAGACCACTCGCGCAGAGACGCTGAGCCTATGTGCGAGATGCTTCCCTGTGACGGCATTCCTCCCACTGCCTCTTAGAATCCAAGCTGCCAACACTCTCTCCTAATAAAATGAATAAGGAAAAGGAATGGCCTTTTTCATTGATACTGCTTTATGTAGTAGCGACAACACAGAGACAACACAGAACGCAATATTTAGTTGTTTTTTCTCCCAAATTTACTCGAATCGTTAACTAACAGAATTGCGTAGGAAACGCTTCATCTGAACGAAAATATCAAATCTGATCATACTTAATGAAGAAAAAGAAGCTGTAGAGAGTCACGATCCCTGAAGGGAGATAATATTTGAAAAAGAAATTAATTTAGCTTCAATGAAATTAGAAATCAGTTCCAACCAATGCTGACTAGTATCCCTAATTCTCGGTCTGTGAAGGTCCTTTATTGGGTGTAGGCCCTCCCAAGATTTATGCGAAGGGGCATTACCCTAACTCGTTGGCACATCGGGTATTTCTAGGGGCTTCGGATTTGGGAGATTATGCCTCTTTTCGATCGCCCAAGTGTATTTATTCTTTAAGTGAATGAAACATAACAGATTGGGATTCGAACTCTGTTCTCCGATTTCATATTTCAAGCTGTTATCCATTACACCAACTCACCAGCAAAGCCAAGATTACACCAACTAGTGTTTCTCAGTGGTCACCTATCTAGGCACTGAGCGGGCTCGACGTGTCTAAACTTCGGTGTTTGGTCGAGAACTGGTGTTTCAATGAGCTATGGCCGTCACTTTTATTTATTTTCATATAGTTATTTTATTTATATTATATTTATATTTGATATTATATATTATATTTATATATTTATTATATAGTTATTTTATAATTTTCATATAGTTATTTTATTTGCCTTTGCTAAATAACGTTACACGGATCGTTAATTGAGAGCGGAATGCGCATGAGCGGAAATGAAAGTTATGTTTTAGCCATGCGCTGTGCACAGACAGATGCAGATTGACGGGCTGTGTAAAGTTGCGATAAAAAGCAACCAAAATGTTCCGATGAAAGTGAATACGCGTGAAACTTAATAATGATGATTGATAATGCTACTTCATACATAATAATTTAATTATACTGAAAATGCTTCTTGTTCTTTTTTCACTTCAAAGGAGTTTTATTAAAATGAATACCAAGTCGTGAGAAAGTGGAAAACACAATTAATTTAAAAGTCAACGTTGATTTAATTAACAAATGAATAAACTCTCATTAGTTTTTTACCAAAATAGTTATATTTTTACATCATGCCTTTTATAACCCGATTGATTCACTATTTCTCTCACTGTGATATAGAATTCTCAAATCAATGCTTAAAAATGATTTCAGCAAATGAAGTTTCAAGAAAACAATTATTCAAAAGACCATATAGACTGCACCACAGAATCACAAAGTGAGAAAAAAACAAATCACTTGGCGTTTTGCAACAGCAATAGCAATGGTAGACAAGATTCTGTTGGCTGCATGCTGACATTATATTGTAGAACGTGTATTCAAATTAGTTCAAAATAACGTGATGTGTGAAACTGTTAGCTAAACTGCCCCGAAAATAATACATTCAAAGGTTTCTTCTTGCTTCGAGGGTAATCTTCAGGATTTCAGGATTGCGTTCAAGCATGAAGCAAGCTGTCGCCAATCATTTTTTACCTCAGTCTCCACTCTTTCATATATATATATATATATATATATATATATATATATATATATATATATATATATATATATGAGTAATGCAAATCTTGGTAATCCGTATGGATAATCCCAAGGAGCATGAAATCTGGAGAACCCAATGTTAAATCAGAGTGATTAATTTAATTTAATGAAAACCGACAAATTTAAGGGTCCATGGTTATAATTTATTTCCCCAGGGAATTTCTTTTTCCCTGGCTCATCAGACCACACTTCCAAAACAATTAAATGACTATCAAACGTTAAACGAAAAATATAAAAAAGAATTTTAAAAATCTAAAAAAATATATAAATCTATGTTATTCCAGATTGGCCCCTATATATCCACATACATTAATTCTCTTAATTTTCCTCTCCAAATTTATATTCCTCTTTCTTTCCTTCAAAACCCTAAGTCCATTTCTTATTTCTGACATCTTTTCTTCACTCTTTTTTTATCTCTATATCGTTTTTCAGTGAGTTGACCTATTAGATAGATCAATGTCTGATCCTTATCCCACTTCCTCACTATTAAGTATTGTAATAAAAATAAATTTAAAATCATTTTATCTCTTCCTTCCCTCTGTAATTTCGACCATTTCTGTCACACTCTCTCTCATCACTCTCTGTATCACTTTACATCAATTTAATGCATACTACCCCTCAAAAGTATAAAAAATTTGATGTAAATGTAAACTCATTTTTTCAACAATGCAAGTGAAATTCCCTGGGGAAATAAATTATAACCATGGACACTTAAAGTTGTCTGTTTTCATCAAATTATATATATATATATATATATATATATATATATATATATATATATATATATATATATGTGTGTGTGTGTGTGTGTGTGTGTGTGTATGTGTGTGTGTGTGTGTATTTATATATGTATGCCCTTCCGCGTATACTAAGTGTGTGAGTAAATATATATATAGATATATATATATATACACTTCCGCGTAAACTTAGAGTACATATATGTGTGTGTATGAGTGTGTGTGTATATATATATATATATATATATATATATATATATATATATATATACATATATATATTATAATTATTTTTTAAAATATGATCCCATCCTGACACAGAAATTACTATGTTTCGAAACTTGACTCAGGTCCTAAATTTTAATTTAAATATTAAACTTAAAATTTAAAGTACTGTTTTATTCTCAAGCGATATTTAGAATATCTGAATATCTCTATATATATATAGTCAGTGCTGGTGGTAATATAATAGTATTCGATGTATAAAATCAGTGTTAAAATTCATACTACTAATGAAAGCTATGCATTTTGTTCCTCGGCCCAAAGCACCATTTGAGTTTCATGCCTGATGAAATTGGCAGGTGCAGATTGAAAACTGACCGTTATAAAATTTAAATATTGATATTTATAACCTATTTTATGATAGCAAACCACTCCCTTTATTTACCGAGAAGGAATAAAACCTATAGACACATAGATAGAAATAAATACAAACGTATAAATATGATTTAAATGCAACTATATATCTTATATATATTCTTCATATATAATACACATGTTCGCAATATTTAAATTTTACAATGGTCGGTTTTCAATTCGCACTTGACGATTGCCCAAGAGTGCACTAAAAGGAATACATAAATAGCTTATTCCAATAAACGGAGCCCCTACTCAGAGCCGAATATCCACTAAAAATAACGTTTAAAATGATAATCTCTCAGATTAATAAAAATCCAGTTTCTCTCTGTCAGATTAATAAAAATCCAGTCTCTCTATCTCTCTCTCTCTCTCTCTCTCTCTCTCTCTCTCTCTCTCTCTCTCTCTCTCTCTCTCTCAATATATATATATATATATATATATATATATATATGTGTGTGTGTGTGTGTGTGTGTGTGTGTGTGTGTGTGTGTGTGTGTGATAAAGTTAGATTTTGCGGTATGCAGTATTTGTGGTTTAAAATGATCAATAACAGAGAGAAAGACAGAGAACGTATGTAAATATAAACGTGGCGACAGTCTATTTCATGCTTTTCGACGAATTCTGCCGGAGAGAACATATTTTTTATTTTAATAAGATTTCTCGAACATTTATGGTGGTAGACGAAAAGAATTCAATTTAATGTTTAGTACATAAACTGAGCGTCTATTGAAATACGTGTACCCACTAATATTAAATGATAAAATCTGTCGTGTTAATAAATACAATATCCATTACTTTTTTAGAAAAATTATATAGTTTACGTTTGGATACGAAACTGAGAATATATATATATATATATATATATATATATATATATATATATATTATTCGCACTGATTCCCCCCCCCTGGTTAGCGATTTGAAAAAAAACAACATAGTTTACAAATTCAGGTGCCCTTTGGGAGATTGTACCTCCAACGAACTAAATAATATCTATGTTGGTCACACCACAAACTCGCTTTCACGACGCTTGACACTATATTTGAATGATAACTCTAACATTTTTAGGCAATTAAAACAACATGCCTGGCCGCATACACAATTCCGGAAAATGCTCGTCGAAAACACAACTATACTTAAACATGAAAACAATAAACAAAAACTAAAAATACTTGAAGCTATATACATAAAACAGTTGAAACCTAACCTGAACAAAATAAACTATGAAATCTCCACAAATATCCTGAAATGCCTATAATTAGTAACAGAAGCCATTGGTTCATACCAACGGCTTTCCATACTCAATACTCATCGGATTCACTCTCTCGTGGTCATGTGTGACGTCATGAGCTGTGGTGCGATTTTTGCTTTCAGCGTCTTATATTATGCACGTGTTTATCGTTGCTTGGAAATCATCCATGTAAACAATAACAGACTATCATCAATTTCTTCTTCGTGTATTGCTTAATATATTGTGTAATTGTCATCTTTGATAATGGCTTATGTAAGCCGAAAGCTTAGATTGGATAAAAATATGTATCAATATTGTGATTTTCTTTCATTGTTTAATGATAATGTTATTAAGCTTATCAGACGATATGAAAAGAACTTACAAAAAATATATAGACAACACTTATCTATATTATTTAATGAAACATGTATGAATGAAAAAATGCTGCCTAAATACACACAATATATATATATATATATATATATATATATATATATATATATATATATATATATATATATATATATCTGTGTGTGGGTGGTGTATGTATAGTATCTGTCTATATTTCTGAAATGAGGTATTATGTATATTATTTACATTATTCGGAAAACATTAGGTTTATAATACCCAGAAATTCATACACAGTTGTTCTCAAGGACACATGGCACAGTGGATAAAGCCGTTAGTTAGTGACAAGACCCAAAGAGTGTGAGTTCAATACCCTGCTAAGGCAGAGAGAAATTAACAGGATATAACTGATAACTAAAATCCATTAAACATTGAAATCATTAAACTACCCCACTGAGCGAAATAACCAAACGCCTGAAGAAGGCCGGAGCGTTGTAATAAATATAGCGACAAAGATGAGATAAACAGTCCGAATAATGTAAGTAATGTATATATATATATATATATATATATATATATATATATATATACTGCCTCCGTTCCGAAATAGTTGTACCAAACAAATGTTCATGTTGTTCCAAAATAATTGTTCCAGTAGATTAAAAAAACACCAAAAAGAACAAAAAATATCATTTATTCCCATACTCAACAGTAAATGAGTAATATTAGTGAATTGTCATATAAATAAGTGTGAAATATATCGAAACTGATATACATAAACAGTTAAATTAATAATAAAAATAACTGGGGAAGGTTTACTTTAACAAAAGCAGTTTTTGTTGCACCTCATCAGAAATAGAAATGTATACTTCAAGTTTTCCTTCTCTTTCAAGCTTCTCTTTAGACATGTGCCGGAGTTTATAGTTGTTATCGCCGTCAACTAAAATACCTTGTTCCATTGCTAACTGCAAACTTAGAAAAGTACTGTTAAGCTTCGACTTCTGAAGTTTATTGAAGCTTTCTTCCACTGCTTCAATGAGCTGGTCAACATTATTTGGAGCTTGCTGGTGCTGAATTGATTGAATTGCATTAAAATAACCCAGATCAAGGACATTGAGATGAGGACTATTTGGAGGCTGGCAAACTAATTCAATTTGCAAACCCAGACGTTCTGCAGCTACGCTTAATTCATCTGCACCACGCTTCAGGACACAATCTGTGAATCTTTCCAGCAGTGCTTGCAACACAGCACTACGTTCATTATTTGTCAATTCGTGTTTCTTGCAATTTCGTTTAGCATTTCTGCCAATTGGCTTCTCTTTTCCCATCATAATCTCTTGCCAGTGGGTGGTATGAAAAAAAATACAATTTTAATGTGGTGAAAAAGTGATATAATTTGCGCTTCAAATCATTCTACCTGAATAAGCTAATATAAATACTTGAGGAGCATCAATGCTAACCTGTTAATGTAAACGGCAAACAATTCGACTAAGAATTAGTATATTCCACATGAGATTTCCGGCTATGGAACAACTATTTCGGAACAATGGGAGTATATATATATAATAAAGATATATATATAATAAATATATATGTATAATAAATGCGAATTTTAATGTGTTACTGTGTCACACTGTGTTTTGAACTTTAGTCCTAGAGGTCGTAGCCCAATATATCATACAATTTTGAAATAAGGCCGACTTCGTTAGCAAATTAAAAAACTTCCTGGCCGGATTCAGACCATAAATTTGTATATCTTCATTACTGCAGTTATTCATTACTGAAATTCATATATCTTCATAACTGCAGTTATTATTGGATTCCTCCATCGTGGCTTCTACTGATAAAAACAATTAAGGGACATAACTTTCTAACCTTCAATAGCTCATGTTCAAATGAAAAAAATACTTTTCTCAAATTAGAGTGTTTCAAAATACAATAATGAGAATCTGTTTTTGTTGCATGCAAAGTTTCAAACAGAATATCATTATTGTTTCGTCCATTTATTGTTTAATATATTGAAATGTAATTGTCATCTTTGATAATGGCTTATGTAAGCCGAAAGCTTAGATCGGATTTAAACATATATCAATATGGTGATTCCCTTTCGTCTTTCAATGATAATGTTATTAATCTTATCAGACAATATGAAAGGAACTTACTTAAAATAGACAAAACTTGTCTATATTATTTAATGAAACATGCATCAATGAACAATTGCTGCTTAAATATAAACAATATATATATATATATATATATATATATATATATATATATATATATATATATAGCACCATAATACTGCAGGTCATAAATTATAAGACAAATGTTTTAAAGTTTGCATTGTTTACTGCAAATCACACTAAAACTACTGCACTGTATAACATATTACGTGATAATATAGCTAATTTTTTCAATATAATTTCTATTTGAAGTAAATTAAGGTCTCATTCTTATTTCATAGCACAATGGTTTAGCAATAACGTACTTGTACTATGCATCTTGTCCATATAAAATTTGTAAAAATTCAGTACATTATATATTTTATGAAGTTTTGTTTTAAGGTTTTCACAGATCTCCTGTATTAAATTGCAACGTTACGATTTTGAACCTAAACTTAATCTTTATACTGCTCTCTTTAAAAAACGATATACAGTTGGAAAAAATACTGTCATGATAAACCCTAACTTTCAAACTAAATGCAATACCGCAGTTCCAAAATTGTTCGGTCAATTGTTCAACAGTTAGGTGTGATCACAAATGAAACCAACTCAAGACTATCGTGTCTTTTACACTAAACCGGATGTTGATTGCTCGACGACCCAAGGTAGAATGCGAAAACGAGTCTCTGCGCATCTTGGCTCGACGGATGTTTTCGGTATTAAATGATAAAATGAACTTTATATATTGACCAGTAGAAATAACTGATATTTGGAGCCGATACGACGGATATAAATTCTTTTGATTCAATACCACAGAACACGAGAGTGAGAGAGACCCGGCTGAGATGTCAACATGCAGAGGTTATTCAAGAACGCTGCAGGCAGATTTGAGACTGAAAGAGATACTTTTCAACCTTCATCCGTTCGGCCCCACCCCCATCTTCACAAAACATCAGCCGACCGCCATGACCAACATTCTCTCTCTTTTTTCTTCCTTCCTCACTCTGTCGCCTTTTACAACAGGAACGAGTAGTATGATGGCTTTGTATATATATATATATATATATATATATATATATAGTCAAACCTAATGAGCCAGACAAACCTACCAAGCCAGCCGACCCTGACGATCTGCCTAAGTGAAACCTTGGTAGGTTTGTCTGGCTCATTAGGTTTGACTAGGTTTGCACTGCGTTTGTATTGAGCTGTTTAGTTAGTTGGTTACTCGTATCGGGGTTTTTTCTTTGGGCCTTGAACCTGTATCTGTGCGATTATTTTCGACAGACTTTCATGTTCCTGGCTCTTTCTTTTTTAAAACCCTTTTTTTCACTTCGTGATCGATTTCGCTATTGTTAAATCAAGAATTCGAAGGTTTTTCGACACGAGTATAGTCACCTATATATATATATATATATATATATATATATATATATATATATATATATATATATAACTTAATTATGCATTTATTTACCCGAAATTCAACGTATTCCTTTTTCCTCGAATTAACGTATGCAGAGGCAAAGAAGAAATTAACCTCTTCAGCAGAAACAG
This sequence comes from Acanthosepion esculentum, assembly GCA_964036315.1. Classification (NCBI taxonomy): domain Eukaryota; kingdom Metazoa; phylum Mollusca; class Cephalopoda; order Sepiida; family Sepiidae; genus Acanthosepion; species Acanthosepion esculentum. The sequence continues at coordinate 87,196,397 of OZ038497.1, read as the reverse complement.
TAACAGCGACAAGTTCTGCCTTCCAGGTTACTCTTTCTTCGTTTCCGCAACAAGTTGTAACTCCGACGTTTCGAGCGATAGAAACTTCTTCAGGAAATACGTGGAAACTGCAGCAACATAATCAGTTCACAGGAAGATACTTTGGAACAACCTTTGGAGATTAATTCCTCATTCCTCCACCTACCACCATACAATGTCACCAACACCAAGAATTGGTTCTTCCAACACCAGGCCATTTGCGCTGCCAGAAGGATACGGTCGCAGAAAGTCAAATTTTCCAGTGTTGTCGAATCATTGCCTCCTGAAGTTGTTGACGAAGTTGTCGACCTATTGGAAGATGTTCCTGACACCGACGCCGTCCAGGTTACTCTTCTTTCGTTTACGCAACAAGACTCTATTTCTAAGAAAAGCAATCTTTTATATCCGATTAGTATAGATGGCAAAATAACACCCCCAAATCAACACAAAATGAAAAAAGAATCGATCATCTTAAGATAATTCATTATTTGCTGTTGTACGCACCAGAGTAAAACCAAAAAACAACCAAGCAAAAAAGAAAATGTATATTTTATTATTTTTGGAAAACATTGTTAAAGAAAGAGGTGTACAAAATATTAGAAACCACATCATTTGGGCACATTCACCTGCAGCAACACCTAAAATAAATATCGCATGTAACCTAATGAGGAAATAATGACATAATCAAGATGTTGACATTCCACACTATTTCAAATAAAAGGTTAAGAAGGACCCCCCCCCATCAATCCTGGACAGAAACCTATTTTTCTGAAATTTATTTTAATAGAACAATTTTATAAATTGCATCCGAAATAAGCAATGAATGCCAAATATTTCCTTATAAGGAAACGGTATTTCCTCATAAGGAAACAGCAACTATTATCATTACTACTACTCGAAATTGGCCAAAGGCACCAATAGTCAGAAGAAAAATTAAACAAATCCCGATTTGTCGGAATTCCTATATAGGATTGAATAAAAGGATCTTATTTGCGTAAGCAAATATTATTTACAATTCTCGCAACCATGCGGAAGCTATATCAGAATGATAGTCGAGAAATGATCGCTGGACCCATGCAGGCCCGAAATGTTCCGTCAGGTAATCTGCCATGAAAGTAGCGATAGAAAAGCGAGAGAACCCAGAAGAGATATCACTGAAGAAACATTCTGGTGCGCAATATCTGCATATGAAACGAATATGCTAGGAATTAATGCATTTTGGTTATTCTTTTTACTACTTTTAAACGTTATAATAACGAATAATGTCGGATTATAAATAAATGCCAAGCATTCCTCAAAAATTACTTTGTTTTACGTTTCGGATGAGAAAATAATGTTAGCAGATATGGGCTTCGTATGATCCGAACCAGATGTGCATTTCTCAAATAAGGTAGAATATAACAGATGATTAAGTCATTCATCGAGTTTAGAGGAAACCTCAGCAGTTTCGTCCGATATTTGAGACACATCAGCAGTGCGCATCCACTACCGAGAATTGAGCCCGGACCGTTACGTTACGATACAAACGTCATACCAACGCTCTTCACAAATTCCGTGGTGTTACTCATCTGAGTGGAGGATTCTTCTAGACTCGATGAATTAATTATTGATCATCTCAAATCCTCCTAATAATTTCTATCACTTGTATATCCTTGCTTGAACCAGCTTCTAATGCTCTGGATGGAGCAGCTTGGGGATATAAGTCGAGGCTCGTCGGGGCACAATCCTATGGGTAAGAGAAAAATCGGATGAGTTACACCACGAAATTTGTGAAGATCGGTGTTATATCGAGTCTAATTCGTTAACACTTCGTTAACGCTGCCCGTTAGTACAATTGGTATGACGTTTGCCTAATATCGTAACTGTGCGGGTTTCAATTCTCGGTAATGGATGCGCACTGCTGTTAGTCCCAAATGTAGCATGTAAGGTTTATTCTAGACTCGATGAATTATCTGTTAGTGATATATATATATATTATTAATTATGACCTGGCAAGTGTTGTGAGATCGTAATCACTGATTAGCCAGGTTTTGTATTTTTTTACACACATTTTTCCTTTATCAAATACAAAAAATAATTACATATTGTGTTTGTAATGATCATTAATTAGAATTCTGTCTTGAAATTGGTAAAAGGTATTAATCTAATTTTGGGTGTCAGTACCTATAAATTCTAACTCCATCTTTGGCATCGAGAGTAATGTTGAATTTCTAAAAGAAAAATTGAAAAATTGACCTGTACATCTGTGCATCTAGAGATCCTTGATAAAATTTAAAGAACGGTCTGTAATGTAATCGATCCTGACCAGGCATCTCGACAATCATTTTCCCACCGACGTAACATGGCTTCATATATTTTCATGGCAACTTTTCTAATCAACTTTTTCCCTGGTGTTCCCACTACATGAATTTAAGCCTACTACTAGATTGGCAATTAGGTCTCACAGTTTTACTGTTGAACTAGCTAGATGTAACCCCCACTTCTACTCTAGCAGTTGTTTTCAAGTACTTCATACCTGTGAAACTCCCTTCCGATTTCTTTCTTCTTTGCAATCCTCAGAGATTTAAATGTAACGTCAATCACCCTCTTTTGTCTTCTACTTTCGCAAAAGTAATATTCATGAGGGAAAACAATCACTCGAATATAAACTTAATATCTGTTTCAACAGATATTAACATTTTTGTACTTGTTTGAGGTTGTCTCTATATTTCTGAGATGAGGTATAATGTACACTATTTACATTACTCGAACTATTATCCTCATCTTTGTCGCCATATTTATTACAACGTTTCGGCCGTTGTACGCTCCAGCCTTCTTCAGGTTGTTGGAATGTCGAACTGAACCCTTTATTTCGCTCACTGTTATAGTTCCACGTGCCATGTCTAATGGATGTCATTTATCAGTTATCTCCTGTTAATTCCCCTCTCTAAGTTCTCCACCGCCTTAACCAGGTATTGAACTCACACTCTCTGCGTTCTGTAACTGGATCTAACCAACGTCTTTATCCACTGTGCCATGTGTGCTTGAGGACAGCTATGTATGAATTTCTGGGTATTATAAACCTAATGTCTTCAGCAACAATTTTTTTACCAGAGCTCATATTGCAATTTTTGTTGGTATCATCGCTTTTCTCTGGCACTCCTTATTACTGGTTCCCATATTGTATTCATTTCTATGCTTGGTCGGCTCAGGAGATTTTTATGGCCTTATTTGTGGTTGATATCTCCAATTCAAACCTCGCATCTTGGTTTTCGTTTCTTGCTGACAACCATGAATTCTATGTTTTATTTCTGATCGTTAGTCCTTTTTTCTCGCTTTTCTTTGCCATCTTGTCTACGTCTTATTATGTGTACCACCAACACGGTGTCATCTGTTTTTCTTATATTCTTACGATTGCAACCACTGATAATGAATACTGGTAGGGACGCCAGTTCCCTCAAGGTGGCATCGCTGTAAAAGCTCAATAAATCTGGTGAGATGATATATCCTTGTCTTACATCAATTTCTATTTTTGTATAACTACTGACTCTGCATTCCGTATGCAGGCGGTTTGCAAACGCTATATGTTTAGGATTCTTCTAATTTTTGTCTAATCTATCTAGTTTTTTTTATATAAATGTTCAAATAAATATCTGTAACACGCCTCATCAAACCCTACTATATATAATCTATCTATAAAATATAGGTTTACATCCTTTTAACATTTGAGTTGCTCTCTTTGATATCATCGTCGACATCCGTTCGTCTCGAGAGACGATGGAGTAGCGCGGTGCGCTACGAGCCTGTGCGGGATATATGGAGAACTAGGGCTGCCCAAACGTCTAGTTCCCCCTCTCGGCCTTGCTAGCAGAGTCCAAAGGAGAGGATAAACCAATACAGTTTGGTACCAACGCGGCTGCAGGAGTTGCCGGAAGGTAACACAAAGTGCCGTCCATCCGCCTTCGGGGCTCCACTCCGGATTTGAATTCAGAGTTGTCCTTCTCCTAGACCAGTTGCCATCCAAGGCTATAGAACCCATAGCTAGAGGGAGAAGAAGAGAATTCACACCTTTCCCAGGGGTATTAGCACGTAAGTGAATGTAATGGATTCGACTGGAATTCGAACTCGGCTCTCCGATTCCTCAATCCAAGCCGCTATCCATTCCTCCATCGTGCCTCCTTACTTTGATATTATTACGACTATAAATATATCATTTCTTGTTCAACTTTCGAAGACCAAACTATTTTGTCCTATTTCCGATCTAATCTGCTTCACACACGATTAACCGTCTACTGCTCAGACGATATATTTTTCCCTGGTGCCCTGACTACATGAATTTAGGCGTTCTACAAGGTTCGCATCTAGGCCACACCCTTTTCTTGTTGAAACAGTTAAATGAAACCGCATCCTCTACTTCTTCTTCAAACGTTTCTTCTCTTGCGCTTCCCGACAGTGGAACTCCCTTTCTCTTATTTGTTTCACTGATAACTACAAGCTTAAAAAATTTAAATGCAACGTCAATCGTCATCTTCTGATGCCTTCTTCCCCGTTCTTCTTTTTATCCTTTTCTCAATCCTACCCCCTATACCCAGTCTTTTCTCGTTCTTTCACTCTGTGTAACCCCTGCGTAGTAGTGGCACTCCAGGTTTGCTTGGAGTGAAATGCTAAAAATAAAATATCAAAATCGGATTATTAGTTTGAGTTCGCATACAATGGAGCATACGACAGTGATGTGGCTGTAAGCATTTTCTCGATAATACCGCTTCCTTATCTAAGAATTTAGATTAGCTACTAATTTTATTGGAAACTGTTATGGTGAATGACAACTAGTCTATAGATAATAGACTCTCCCATCTATTATAAGTAGGTTAGTAGGAATGTCGGACCTTTTACTCCAGTGAGTGAAATAAAGGGTTCAGTTCGACATTCCAACCACCTAAAGAAGGCCGGGGCGTACAACGGCAGAAACGTTGTGATAATTATGGCGACAAAGATGATGACAATAGTTCGAATAATGTAAATAGTGTACATAATACCTCATCTCAGAAATATAGACAGATACTGAAGGGCCGACACGTGGTAATAAATATGGCGACAAAGATGAGGACAATAGTTCGAATAATGTAAATCGTGTGCATAATACCTCATCTCAGAAATATAGACAGATACTGAAGGGCCGACACGTTGTGATAAATATGGCGACAAAGATGAGGACAATAGTTCGAATAATGTAAATCGTGTGCATAATACCTCATCTCAGAAATATAGACAGATACTGAAGGGCCGACACGTTGTGATAAATATGGCGACAAAGATGAGGACAATAGTTCGAATAATGTAAATCGTGTGCATAATACCTCATCTCAGAAATATAGACAGATACTGAAGGGCCGACACGTTGTGATAAATATGGCAACAAAGATGTGGACAATAGTCCGAATTATGTAAATAGTGCACATAATACCTCATCTCAGAAATATAGACAGATAATAAAGGGAAATAACTGAGACATCCGGAAGAGACATGAACAATCTACCCCGGTGGAAGAAATAAAGAGTTCGGTTCGAAATTCCAATCACCTGATGAAAACCAGAGCGCACAGCGGCCGAAACGTTGTGAATATGGCTACGAGGATAACAGTCTTAATAATATAAGTGAGAAAAAATTGGTTGTTTGGAAACTTTTTACAGAACCGAACATTAGTTTCTTTCCTTGCGAGATTCTACTCAAAGTTATAAATATTTATGGCCATAAAGACATTTCAGTGAACATGTGCATCACTTTCGTTGTTCTCTGGAATTACTGGCTGCATTTGTCTTTGGTTCCGTCCTCACATATACACAAAGCAGACATAAATCGAAGTATTTGGTGACAAACGACTTCTGCTTTTCATGGCTTTCATATTTTGGGTCACGTCGGACATTAATGCCAAAAGTGCATCAATCAAACTTCACAAAACTCCTTACTTACAGCCATTATATATATATATATATATATATATATATATATATATCATGATGGAAGTGTCATAGGATAACATAATTATTTGCTAGTCGCCGGGAAACAGGAATTTAATCAATATGTATAGTACGAAGCATAATAGCTGGGTGCGTTCTACCAGTTATTTCCCGAAAACTGATTTTGGTCACGAAAGAAGAAAAGCACGGATTATATATATATATATATATATATATATTAATAATCACGATATATATATATATGTGTGTGTGTGTGAGTGTGTATGTATATACAGGCAACATTGCAAATAATCACGATATATATGTATATATATATATTAATAATCACGATATATATATATATATATATATATATATATATATATATATATATATATATGTGTGTGTGTGTGTGTGTGTGTGTGTATGTATATACAGGCAACATTGCAAATAATCACGATATATATATATATATATATATATATATATATATATATATGTATATATCGTGATTATTTGCAATGTTGCCTGTATATATATATATATATATATATATATATATATATATATATATATATATATATATATATATATATATATATATATATACATATATATATATATATCGTGATTATTTGTAATGTTGCCTTTGTTATGCCGGGGCAATTCTAAAAATGTATGTCATACGAATATTTGTTTTAGCCTTATTGATTTCGTCTGATCTCAATCATTTTATTTACATATTTTCAAAAAGAAAGTTTCTTTTAAGCGATCGATAAATCTCCTAGGATTCTTTTTAATTCAATGATTTTTATTTCTTTATTATATAATCTTGCATTTCCAGACAACGTTGTTATTTTCAAAGCTGTGCTCTGTTTTGTCATGAGGCCACAGAAACGTGTTATCCATTGAGAATTGAACGATCTATTCAGTTGTAGCTCGCTAACCATTACCAGTGAGGTGCACGTTTCAAGGTAGTTTGGGTTTGAGAGTGTGCAAAACATGATCCTATTATATGGTGTCTCTTCAGGATGTGACCTATCGTGGCTCTGCGCACCTTGCTCTCCCTTGAAAGCTTTGAGCATCTTTGGACTCTTGTCCAAGTTCGGTGATTCATTCACGGGGACTTGGTACGTAGTTTACTCGCTGATTCACTGAGCTTATCCTATACTCAAGATGTCCTGGGATTTCCCAAGTTCTCTTTCCTCAAAGTGCCTCTTTCTGATTTTTACCTATGTGTTCCTTCTGTTTCGCTTTTTACTTATGTGTCCCTTAGGATTCAGTTTTTACGTATGTGTCCCTTCTGTTTCCCTTTTTACGGATGTGTCCCTTAGTTTCCGTTTGTACGTATGTGTACCCTCTGCTTTCCCTTTAAAGTGTGTCCCTTCTGTTTCCTTTTTTACGTATGTGTTCCTTCAGGTTCCATTTTTACGTATGTGTCTTTTCTGGTTCCCCTTTTTCATTATGGGTTCCTTCTGGCTCCCTTTTTATATACGTATCCCTTCTGTTTCCTTTCTTACGTATGTGTTCCTTAGTTTCTTGTTTGACGTATGTGTCCGCCCCGCTTCCTATTTTACGTGTGTCCCTTCAGGTTCCCTCTTTACATATGTGTCCTTCCGGTTCCCTTTTTATATATATGTCCTTTCTGGCTCTATTTTTACGTATATGTCCCTTCTGTTTCGCTTTTTACGTATGTGTCTCTGAGTTTCCGTTTTCAGGTATGTGTCCCCTCTGCTTTCCCTTTAAAGTTTGTCCCTGCTGTTTCCTTTTTACGTATGTGTTCCTTTAGGATCCCTTTTTATGTATGTGTCCCTTAAGATTCAGTTTTTCCCTTTAAGGTCTCTCCCTTCTGGTTCCATTTTTACGTATGTGTCTTTTCTGGTTTCCCCTTTTACATTATGGGTCTCTTCTGGCTCCCTTTTTACGTACGTATCCCATCTGTTCTGGTTCCCTATTGTATATATGTGTCCCTTCTGATTCACCTTTTACATAGGTGTCCCTTCTGGCTTCCCTTTAAGTATGTGTCCTTCTGTTTCGCTTTTTACGTATGTGTACGCGAAATTAAAATTTATATTATGGCGCCAATTTACCCATCGCGATCTGTAAATGTTTTTTTCTGCAGAATGATGCTGGGTATACCATATACATAATAATTGTTAGCATAGACGACGTTTTAGAGAAAATGGCGACAATAAGGACACTTATACTTAACATCAGATAGAGGAATGACAGAAAGCAGAAGTGACAAAGGAAAACAACGCATAACCTGCCTAAAGAGCTGGAGTAAATTGATCGTGGAACAAAGGAGATATAACAAAATGTCAAAATTTATTAAGAGCTGCAAAAAAGCGGAAAATTGTGGCGGACCATGATCGCCAATATTACGAAGGGACACGACACATAGAAAATGAATAAACTTACCTGGAGAAGAGAACCATGACTGCGTTTTACGAACATTTAAAAAAAAAATCTTAATGTCGCAAAAGTCAAACGTAAAAATGAAAATAATAACAACCTGAAGAAAGCTTTACTGTAAAACGGCAACTATCCCGGTAGACATTTTGTATTTTACTCTTAATCATTCAGGAATTCACCTAATTCAATGTACGGGCGCTTTTCAAGTGTTACTGTTAAGGGAAATGTGGAATAAGTTTTTTTTTTTTTTTACAATGTTCACCCTGTCCAAGGCGCAGGAGCCACTAAAAGCAGAGCATTAGAAATTAAGAGGTACTGTTTCTGGGGAAGATAACCTATTCATCGTAAACTTGAATGGGTCCTGATTGTACATCCTTTGTGCAGGGCTGTAGCGATATAATGTTGTAAGGAGGAAAATAATTCATCATAGCCGCTTATATACTTCTAAACTATATCAAAACCAGCAATTGGAGAGTTGGCAGCTCCAGTTAAAATATTTTAATGTTTACATTCTGTGTTTGATCTGATTTGAGCTCCTGTTGGCTTTCACTTTGAATCCAGATCTCGAAATAAACTCATGTATCCGATCCATTAGGAAACATGCTGAAAAAAATGAACGGATCATGCCATTGTTCCAGAAAGTACCTGGTTACATTTGCCATGCTTTATCGTTACAGGAGCAAAAATTAGACCAAAAATGGAATGTTTCTGTCACATCTGGGCTGAAGGTGGTGTATCCCCTCTTCCCAGCCTTGACAGAGTACAAAATTGTTTCCCCCCTCCCATGCAACCTATTTCCCACAGACGTATCGTTGAAAGATTATCGTGTTACGTTGCAGCTTAGACCAGACAACAGTTTTGTTTATAAGGTGCAGCTTCTTCCGGTGAAACACTTGTGGCTTTAAAATTATCCTTCGCCAAGAAGTGTAATTTTAACCCTTTGACCCCTGACCACCGCTTTACCGGTGGTAGAGAAAAATGACTTAATGCCCAGCCACCGGTTGAACGGTGGGTAAACACTTGTGATTATTTTTTATATCTACAGAGAAACATTACATACCAATTATTTGTGAATTTTGACTCAGGAGCTCAGGTAAAGGAGTTAGAATTGTTCGGGAACGCAGGGTTCAAAGGGTTAAAGCTACAAAAAATTCAATTTTTTTAAAATTTTGTTTCTTTCACTCGTTAACCACGAGTGTAAAAAAGAAACAACAAAAAAAAAAAAACAATTTCCAGCAGTAAACCAGATTTTATTCTTGGGTTGTAATCTACTTCTATAAGCGTGGGAAGTAGAGTTGATGCATCGGTGACGGGAAAGTGCACAGTTCAGCGGCCATCTTCCCTGTCCGTTTTACAAGGTTCCTTCTGCGTGCCCTTTCGTGGAATGGTCACTATTATAGATAACACTTTTCTTTGTCTTGTTATCTTCATCTAAAAAGTAACTGATCTTCCTTCCATGTCTCTCTCTCTCTCTCTCTCTTTCTCTCTCTTTCTCTCTCTCTCTCTTTCTCTCTCTCTCTCTCTCCCTCTCTCTTTCTCTCTGTCTGAGCCTCTTGCTTTGGTGAAGTTGGCTTGACTTACTGATAAGCATCGATCGAAATGTTTCATATCCATCCATAGGTCCCGCTCTTTTCAATTTAACAAGACCTCAGCCGAATCATAATGCTACAATCGCTACTGTATATTTATTTTTACAGAAAAAATTTATACTGTATATATATATATGATTAATAAAATTAAAATATAAGATTAATAAATAAGAAGAATCAAATAATTGGTCGATGCTGAATTGCGTTAATTTTTAATAAATTCATTTCATTTTTGGCTTTGAAAAAGTCCACATTGGACGAAACGCGTCGTTTACTATTGCAGTTTTCCAATTGTCTTTTACATTTATAAATATTGTCTTTTTCTACAGGTTTACACTGGGCAATTTTTCACACACACACACACACACACACACACACACACACACACACACACACACACACACATACATATATATATGTATATATATATGTGTGTGTGTGTGTGTGTATACAGAGTGTCCATAAAGTTCGTGTGCACTTTTTAAAAATTTATAACTTTATTTGTATTTGCGATAGAAATAATTTGTAAAAAGTATTAGAAAGAAGTAAATCTATATTTTTCAGGTTTTATTGAAATTTTATTTAAGTTTCCACATGTCCTCCATCATTAGCAATACAAAGGGTAATACGATTTTGCAGTTCACGGAAAACATTTGGCACCTGATTTACAGTAATGCCTGAAATCACATTAGGTATTTTACCTATACTTAAAACTAGGTACATTAAACTTTATAACATTTTTTACAGATTATTTCTATCGCAAATACAAATAAAGTTAGACATTTTTAAAGTGCACACGAACTTTATGGACACCCTGTAAAAAGCTCTATTTCATAGTTGCACCCGTTCACACCTTTAGAGCTACGATATGTCATACTACTTGAACAATGTCGGATTCCAGTTATTCTCTCCTTGTTCCAAAAATATGGAGAAACATCTACTCAGCCGCCCTTTACCAACAACCGTCACTTTGTGGGAAATAATTCAAGTTGATGCTTGCCTGAACACAACAATCTTAAGTTCTTCTAGTCAAATATCAATCGTTTTATAGGCTCCGTATCTACATAAATATCACTTGCTACCACATCCTCATTCATTCATATCACACGGAGGCTTCCCCGATAACTACACTATTGTGCCAATTAATCATACAGGAAGATGTGGAGAGCCGTGATCACATGCACCCTTGTGCAAATTAATTGAAACAAAACAAATAATTCTGTTATTATTTACCTTTTTGTATTTTTCCAATGAAACATGGTTGAGTGCACGTGTTAGTACTTCGTGTGTTCATTCCAAGAAATCGTTCCTTGCAGATTGACCACAGATTCTCGATTAGATTAAAATCAGGAGAGTTTCCGGGCCAGTGTCTAGTACTTTCATTTGCTCACTGGAAGGGCTTGACATTCTGTTCGCGCAGCGTTATAATATACATATGGTTCCTTGGAGTAACGCCCATCGCAGAAAATGGCCATAGGACAACTAATCGGCAGCTGAGACAATAGTATCTGGGCGTGATGAAAATCTAATGCAATCACGAATGATGCAATATTTTTCCAGGCTAAACAAATTTCATCATACACCCCGAAAATAGTTTCGTATTACTGCACACCACTGCAAATGACTTAATCTGAGGCAAAAAAATAGAAATCGATTACACCCTGTCATTTCAGTGCGTCTAAAACTGATTGTATGGTCAAAGAAAGGGAACTAAAGCAGTTGTTTCAATTAATTTGCACGCGTTCTGACTATCTACTTTCCTTACTCACACCATTACTGACCTTTAAAATTGGGATACGCCACGACACGTACACAAGGGCGAATCATCCTAATTCACTTCGTATTGTTATCGTATGATGTAAGTTCTATTCGGATAGCTTCTTCCCAAGAACTGCTACTTTGTGGAACAGGCTCCCTGCAGGATGTTTTTCAAGCCTAAAGTTAACCGTTATTTAGCTGCATTTAGTTCACTTCTTACCCTTTTCTTAATTCCCTACCTTGAGTGACTCTTGGGCGTTGTATTGGATGACTATTAGTATTAGAAAAACATGGAGTTTAATTGCGATCGGTCTTTGTGAATGGAGAAAACTCACGATGTGAACCTTGATGAAGAAACCAATCTAGTATTCAATATAACGAACCTGTTTTCTTTTCTGCGCTGTTAGAGCAAGATCACATGTCAGTCATTTACTTAAGTGCCATACAGGATACGCTCTGGGGAGAAAATGTCTCTTCTAAATCAAGACTGAGTTGACAGAAGATTTTCCCGAAGTAGACTTGTTACCAATAAAAGCGATAGGAGCCAGTGTGTCCTGCTATTCAACCCATAGCTGGAAGAGGTGAGAGATTGATACTGAATGATACAGATGATAGTTCTTTGGTATTGGAGTGAATTTTGGTCACTTGATTTGCAGTCAGTCACTAGGTACGACTGGCTTGGGAATTAAATGTGTTCAAATAATAGTAGTAGATTCCTCATGCTTAGGAGAGGAGAAAAGTGAGATAGTCATATAAAGAGAAGCATCAGGAAATATCTACAATCAACATGACTGGGATGGAAGAGTAATTCGCCAGGAACTGTGCAAGAAAATATAATGTTAGCATCCTAAGTAATAAAATTAATTAATTAATTGGAAATGTAATATATATACGAATCCCTCAATAATAGTTAGAAACCTAATATTAACCAAACGGAGGAAAGCTGGGGAATTTTTTTTTAAATACTTCATTCGGTTGTTTTATTATACCATAAAGTAAGATTGAAATAATGTTGGTCTTTTTTTTTAACGGCATATCAACATCTCTATGGGTTATTTAAAGCCGAAATCTAACTATTTTGTACGTAAATTTTATTTTATATTTGGAGACAATAATGGTTTTGGCGACAAAAGACTTAGTCATTAACCCATAACTGCTGGTGGGGAAGAAGAAGTGGATACATGCCTTTCTCAAAGGTATTTGCGCGTAAGTAAATATAACATACCCAGCTAGAATTCGAACCCGTTTCTATGATTTCTCACTCCGTGCCGATATCCATTGCATCACAACGCACATGAAGACCGCAATAAAATATTACGAAATGCTTTGGCTCGGAAGCGATTGTAATATACGAATCTGATGCCAGCCACATTTCCCGCTTTACCATCCCATTTTTTCGATTCTGTCATTTATTATTCACGCAAATTTATTTTCAGGGTGAGTTTGTATAGACATTAAAAAGAAATATTGTGACCTTTCTACATCAAAAAGATAGCTGTAAGAATCTTTTTTTTAATACCATATGTTTCCAATGAAACATGGTAGATTGCACGTGCTAGTACTTCGTGTGTTCATTCCAAGAAATCGTTCCTTGCAGATTGACCACAGATTCTCGATTAGATTTAAATCAGGAGAGTTTCCGGGCCAGTGTCTAGTACTTTCATTTGCTCACTGGTAGGGCTTGACATTCTGTTCGCGCAGCGTTACAATTTACATATGGTTCCTTGGAGTAACGCCCATCGCAGAGAATGGCCGTAGGACAACTGATCGGTAGTTGAGACAATAGTATCTGGGCGTGATGAAAATCTAATGCAATCACGAATGACGTAATATTTTTCCAGGCTAAACAAAGTTAGCCCTGAAAGGGCGTAGGCGATTATGGCTTGCCACAGATGCTGCTTGTTTATTATCACTGAATTGCCATCACTTCTTCAGAGAAAGAATGTGAAGGTTTCCTGCAGCATTCTCCACGATTTGGAATTTAGAGTCCTTCTCATCTACTGATTGCCATCCATTATTTAACTTGTTGGGCGAAATGGAAGAAAAGAAAGATCAGAAATTAATATTTTGGAGAATGCTTGTAAAGTGACAGGTTGTAACTTGGTCTCTTGCGATAACTACTTGACATTTTTTAAAATGCTATTTGTCTTCAGGGCGTAGGACATGATGGCATTTCATATACACTTTTTGTTCATAATCTGGGAATTGTCATGAGTTCTTGGAAAATTGGTATTCGTCTTCAACTCAGTTTTGAATGCAGAATATTAATTTTCCTGTAATGGCTAACATCCAGGGCTATAAAAATTAATCTACCCTAATATTTAAACTGTAGCTTGATGGTGAGGTAGAGAAGAGATGGATTATTGCTATTTTCAAGGGCAAAAATTATGGGCGCTGCATATGAGGCTGGAATTTATACAACACTTGTCAATTATCATTATACTAACCTCCCAACCAGATGTAGATTTAAAAACAATTAAATTTTACTTCAGCAGGCCCGAAGAGGCGGATTCCTGTCTTTCCCAAGGTTAGAAAATAGGAAAATATTTTAGAGAGCGTTTTTGATATGAGCTACTGTAACAATGTCCTGTGAGAGATAACAGGACATTAAAAAAAAGTGTCATGCGCATTCAGTACGTAAGCGATCGTCTGAGATTCGCATCTTTTTTTCTTTATTATCTGTAAATTGTCATGGCCATTTTAGAAACTTAGCAGAGTTGTTTCTCTTTGTATTCTCCACAGTTTCGAATTCAGAATCGTTATTCTTCTAGACTGACTGCCATACAAGGCTCCGTATATAAAACTCTTTAAACTATAACTGCGAGTTAACAAAATGCTTTTCCTTCGAACGTCACAGATTAGGGCTCAATTTGGGACTCGGTTCGCCGATTGCATTTTCCCTCTCTTCAGATTATGAACTGTAAACATATAAACTGTAGGAAATTTTTATTTTCATTCCCTCTTAATCTTTCCCTGTGTTGATATAAATCCGTCCATCTTTTTTCTATCGATTTGTTTTAGCGATCACTTCAAAATTTAAGGCGATAAAATGCACCAATATTATTTGAAAATAAAGTCGTGATCGAAGAATACACTCGCTTCTATTCAAAGGAATGTTTTCACTCCTAAATCGAAAACTAAATGATTTATTATCCTTGCGGCTACGTTTGCGCTTCTGACGTATATAGTGACCTGCAATGCGCTGTAAATCAAAAGCGTTACCATAGGACTTCACATTTTTATCAACATTTACATGTCCCTTGTCTTACTGTCTTTGATCTAATGTAAAATAACAAAAATAATTTCTGAAAATTGTATAATTTGATAAAAAAAAAACCAAAAAAAAACGAAAAAATAAAACGTAGATAATTTTACTTACGGACATCAAGTACAATATTAAAGTCGCCGGATTTTCCTACACATACAAAAATGAAAAAGAAAATGAAATAAAATAAAAAATGACATATAATATGATTTCCTACGATAACTAACTTAAAATACCATTTGCCTTCAGGAAATGACACAATTATACCAAAAAGACGTACATAATTTTACTTAGGTATATCAAGTGCAACAGTAACGTCACAGGATTTTACAACACATTCAAAAATGAGAAAAAAAAAGTGTGTACTTAAACGTTAGATTTAATGTTCACAAAAATATTGTTCAGAAAAATCTATTTTATTGACAGAACTTTAAGTGATTCAATAAGAACCTTTAATAACATGGAGGTAGTTTGAAACTGTTAACAACACTACCGGTAAAGATATTTAAACTGTTTACTTAATGACTAAGCAGTTTGTGTAGTTGTTGTCGGCGAGATATTAAATTTCGATTGCCGACCAAAGCCAAGATTTCAAATGCCAATTTCGAAAACAATCTATTACCGCTTAGATGTTGAGAGTAACGTATAACTTACGTTTATTTTTTCTCGTCGCATGTTTCCATTTCTAATATAAATATTTATATTTTCACTTTAATGTTTTCTTATACTGAGAAGTTGGTTGAGAAGTCATTTTTGATTTATTAAAGGAAAGGAAAGGAAACTATTTCACTTGAATGAAATAAATCATTCTATGTGATGACCCTTCCAGACGTGGGCATTTAGCACCTTCTTGATCTCACGCTTTTCACTGACCTGAGATGAAACAACTACACTGAATCAATAGCTTCATTTGCTGCAAGGGTAGTTGTATCTCGCGCCAGAAGGTTTTTCTCGACTGGGTCCATCCTTCAAATCTACAAATCTACCATTCGTCCTTGTATTGAATACTGTTGCCATATACAATACATCGACAAAATCCAGAAAACGGATATGCAATGTGGTAAGTCCTGATCTGGCATCTCGTCTACAGTTACTTTCTCACAAACGTGATGTGGCTTCACTCTGTCTTTCCTACAAATATTTTCATGGCAACTGCTCTAACGAGCTACTTTCACTGGTATCCCAATTTCATGAATTTAAGCGTGCTACTTGGTTTCACTGTCTAAACGGTTAAATGTAGTTGTCTCTTCTACTCGAACAGCTTCATATCTCGCATTTCCCGACAGTGAAAACACTTTTTCTTACTTGCTTCCCATGGCAGCTATAATCTTCAAATATTCAAATGTAATGTCAATCGACATCTTCTGGTGCCTTGATCTTGATCCCCGTCTTTCTCTTTATTCTTTCATCAAATACCCCACTTTACACTTGCTCTCACTCTCTGTAACCCCCTTGCGTTCTAGGGGCACTCCCGCCTTGTTTGGGGTGAAATGCTTAAAAAATGCCCCCCCCTCTTTCAATTTGATCTGATTATTAAAGTAGCCTTTCTTCTATATTGTTCGACCTCTGTTCCATAATGATTGTTCCATTTAGCCTATGAAATGTGTACGTAAATGGAACAATCATTATGGGACAGAGATGGGAACTCCCTTCCTCCTACTTACATCCCTGATAGCTATAATCTTCAAATATTCCAATGTAATGTCAATCGACATCTTCTGATGCCATGATCCTGATCCCCGTCCTTTTCTATATCCTTTCCTCAAACACCTCGCTTTGCGTCCTGCAACCACGACCTGGGTGTGACGGTGAACTGCGTCTAACAGCAGGGCCTCTGATAAAGTTTTTGAAAAAATAATGTTGCCAGCTGCACGTTTTTTAAAAAAATATTACCAGCTATACGTTTTTTTTTTTTAAAGAATAGTGTTGCTGGCTATAAGTTTTTTGAAAAAATAATATTACCAGCTATACGTTTTTAAAGAAATATTATCATCAGTTATACGTTTTGGAAAAATAAATTTACCAGCTGTACATTTTGTAAAAATAGCATTACCAGCTGTACGTTTTGGAAAAATAGCATTACCAGCTATACATTTTTGAAAAAATAGTATTACCAGCCATTTTTTCCTCAACCATTTTTGAGGAAAAAATATTAACAGAAATCGATTTTTGACAAAACAAAAGTATTACCAGGAAAAAAAAAGTTGTCGGCATTAAATGACCCAGTGAGGTTAATGTGCCGTAAAACAAAACAAAAAGCACAAAAAAAAGAAACCAAAATCAACTCTCTTTACACTTACTCTCACTCTGTAATCCCTTGCGTGCTAACAGCACTCCTGTCTTGCTTGAGTTGAAATGCTTAAACAAAACCATTGCATTCTCCAATGCCCTCGACTCTTTAGCTGTTAGTAAAGTTTTTTTTTTAATTTATTATTCCTAATCTCTGTTCTATCATCCTCTTACAGAAGCTCGTTACATAAACTGCGTCTAGAGATTATATGCAAAAGGGGTATTGTCAAATATTTTATGTAAAATTCATAGATATGTGTTATCCAATTAAATAATTTGTACTATTATGTATAGCGAGTAAGCATGAAAGTAATTAAGTCCAAATTTTCATTTTCAGATTGATATTTAGTATTTTTTTCAGTAATTATAGCAATTTGTAGTGTCAAGAGATTATTTGCAAGAACTAGAATTTAGTATTATGGCTCGTAAAAAAGAACTAACAATGAATGAAAAGAACTATATAATCAAAGAAATTAGCGAAGGAAAGTTTTCGCTTAAAATTTCTAAGGATTTGAAAAGGGATCATCGAACAATCAAGAAAATATGCCAAATGGGAATTCAACCAAGGAAAAAAGTCTCAGGCTGAATTCAGGAATTTAACAAAACGAGATCTATCACATATCCGAAGAGAATTAATAAGAAACCCAAATGCGTCAAGTGCGTTCATATCTGAGGCCGCTGGAGATCCTATGGTGTCAAGGGAAACAAGGTGTAAAGCATTAAGGAAGTTTGCTGATGTAAAAAATCAAATAAAGAAACCCTTTTTAACAAAAAAAACATTAGGAAGGAAGATTGCAGTGGGTAAAAAATACATGATTTCAGTAAAGTGCTTTTTACAAACGAATCAAGGATCACCCTCGATGGGCCCGATGGATGGGCTCGAGGATGGGTTTGCAAGTAACATGACTCAAGAAAATTTTTTAAACGCCAACAAGGCGGCGGTGGGATCATCATATGGCCTGGGATTATTGGTAATGAACTCCTAGGTCCATTTAAACTGATAGACGGGGTTAAAATGAATCCCAAAAGTTACTGTGATTTTCTAGAGCAATATTACTTTGAATGGCTTGATAACAAGTCTTTAGCCAAGCGTAGATCTATGATCTTTATGCAAGACAACGCACCAAGTCATGCATCAAAGTTTACTAAATCCTGGTTGAAAGAAAATGGATTTGTTGAAGATTCTCTTAGGGACTGGCCTTCAAATAGCTGCGACTTGAATCCCATTGAGAACCTGTGGAGCTTCCTCAAGAGAGATATTTATTCTAATGGAAGGCAATTCAACAGCAAGTGTGACCTCTGGGAGGCAGTTAAAGTTGCTGCAAACAACTTACCAGCTGCTAACATTGCAAATCTAACATCAGATGTTGAAAATAGTCTGCTAAGAATTATTGAAAAGAAAGGAGCATTTGTGCAATAAATTTTAGGAGGTTCCTATTATTTTTTGTTAATATATCTTTTATTTTTAAAATAAAATGTTTTTTTATGTTTTTCCTTTAAGAAATTGACTAATTTGTTCTAAAATCTTTTCATATTATTTTTTACATTAGTTTTACAAGGTATAATAATGTAAAAGTATCAAAATAAATAGTTGCAAATAAACTACTGACAGTCAAATTAGTCTGTTTTGTTAACTTAGTAAAACTTTTTCCGACCAAAAACAATAGTTTTCTCTATCACTATATATCTAAGTTAATAATATTGAGTAGAATCTAAACATCATAATAGGACTTTTAACATTAAAGACGCAACTCTTTATACCAATTCATAACTTGCATATAATCTCTAGACGCAGTTTAGGTTTTGTGTTGTTTTACTCTGTCCCTCTTGCCTTCACTATTTCCTGTGTGTGTTAGAATTTCTAAGCCCTCATTTCTCATTATGTGGCAAATAAATTTCAACTATTCTTCTTTAATGAGAATATAAGTGTCCATTTTGTTTCAATTTTCTCTGAGACTTCGTCATTTCTCACATGCTTATTAGATGTTATTCTCAACCTCCTTCAGGTGAACCATATTTCTTTTGGCTGAAGTCTCTTCTTCAGCTGCGATGAGGTTGTCCAGAATTCACTACTATAAAGACGGCACCTGGACCTGTCGTAACGATTAACAAACTTATCTCGCTAGACCCGTTTCGTCTGAAATGTGAGTTCGATCTTCAGTTCTTCTAACACATCTAAGCTGCACTTATAAAATCTCCATTATATAGAAAGGGCAATATTGCATAACAGTTTAAAAATTTTTCTTTGTTCAAACGAGATATTTCTGTTTCTTAATACTATACATTACATTTAGAAGACATCTTTCGCTATCCCAATGCGCCTCTGTTATCACACTTCCTAGATATTACAATTTTTGTACTTGCTTGATTTAAGGGTTCAGTATGTAATTCGCATGTTGGGCTGTTCATTTCGCTGACAACCATGCATTCTGCCTTCTTACAGTTGATGGTTAGTCCTTTCTTCTTGCTTTCCTTTGAATTTGTTGCAGTTACCTTTCACTGCTTTCAACACTGTCATCTGCATATCTTGTTAAGATTGTAGCCACTAGTAAAGAATCCTGGTAACAGTTTTTTCTCGCGATTACTTCACTGTAATGGTTCAATAAATCTGGCGAGAAGACACATCCTTGCCTTACGTCCATTTCTATTTTAGTTTATTTATTGAATTTATTTTCTATCTGTACACAAGGACTTTGCTCAAAGTATAAGGTCTGTATTATTCTATTAGGACCTTGAATACGTTCTCGCTGGTTTTTCATGAAAAGTAATGCTTTACTTACAAAAAATAGTAAGAAACATGTCATTAAAAGTATTGTCCATCGCTAGCCACTACATTTCCCCATCTCTCTGGCGGCATTTGAATTCCACGTTGGAAAAAACGACACGTCTTTTGAGGTTAACAATGAGTCGACCCATTTTTTTCCATTTTCATACGAATGAAAGTGCTGCTCAGCTAGGCCATGTGCCAACGATCGGAACAAGTGATTATCGAACGGAGCAATGTCTGATGAATACTGCGGGTGAGGTAGGACTTCCTATTTAGGCGTTTCCAAGTAGGTTTTCACCCGTTTTGCAACATGTGGCCTAGCGTTGTCATATTGCAAAATCTCTTTGTCGTGTTTCTGCTCGTATAGCGACCGTTTTTTCTTTCTTCAATGCTCGATTCAAACTCATCAACTGTAGTCGATAGCGAACTATCCTCAAGACAGTTAGTCACCGATCTGACGGGCTTGTCTGAATGGATGGCGGAACGTGGGGCGGAATCCTTATCAAGTGGAGAATAACTGCAAAGGGGCACTAGGGGTAGGAAGTTCTAGAGAGTGATGATCGACCACCTCCTGAGGGGATGCCAAACGTTAAACCTGGAAATATATCTACTACCTTTTGAGTCAAATATATTAGGGTCTTGAATAAGTTGTCACTGATTTTTCATGAAATGTAATCTTTTATTTACAACAATTTGTAAGAAACATGTCAGTGAAACTATTGTCCATCGCTAGCCACTACTTTTTTCCATCTTTCTGGCAGCATTTGAATTCCACGTCGGGAAAAAAAAACGTCACGTCTTTTGAGACTAACCACGAGTCAACCCATTATCTGGGATCTTCATAAGATTGAAAGTGCTGCTCAGTCAGATTATCTGCCATCGATCGGAACACGTGATAATCGGAGGGGACAATGTCTGGTGAAAATGTCTGGTTGGGTAGAACTTCCAATTTAAGTGTTGCAGTAAAACTACCCGCAAATAAACTTTCTTTGGCACGAAATGTGTCCGACATGTTCAACGCCATGAAAAACACAGTTGCTTACACTTCGGCGAAATGACATACACTGAATGTCAAGTTTGCTTATAGTACTTCCTTATAGATCCGTTACTATCTGAAACTGCACGCAGTTCTTGGAGCGCCATCTGTTGGAAAACAGCAAGAACCAATAGTATCCTTCACAATAAATCAGGCTTGCCGTTCAAACAGTTCTTTGTAACCGACTTTATTAAACGATTTTGCATCATTTATAAAAAGATCTTTTTTCAAAGATCCAACAATTTTAGATAAAAATTATGCTTTTGTCTCTGCTAAAATTTGCTAAATGTGAAATCATTAAAAATTATCCAAGCTGAAGTCGAAATAAAATTTCGAGTTTTCTGCTAGTGCCGTGTCCATTCAGGACCAGGACATTGCCGATCATGGTTTTCTACAACTTCCTATTCATTGTATCTCTTAGTACTTTGGTCACTCATGTCTTGTCATCCATTCACACAAGCTAGTCATTCAGTTGGCTCGTTGTCTCGCCTAATCTGTTTTACCATCGATATGTTCTGTGAGTGTCAAATGTTCTAAGCCCTCCTTTCTCTATTTCATTCGTTCGGCATCCGTCCGTCTCGGAAGACGATGGAGTTGCACTAGTGCGCTACGAGCCTGGGCGGGTTGTATGGAGAACTAGGGCCGCCCAGACGTCTAGTTCCCCCTCTCGGCCTTGCTAGTAGAGTACAAAGAAAAGGATGAACACATACAGTTTAGTACCAGCGCGGCTGCAGGAGTTGCCGGAAGGTAGCACAAAGAGCCGTCCATCCGCCTTAGGGGCTCCACTCCGGATTCGTGTAGGGTTTACTCCTTAGCCTTTTCTTCTCCCGAAGATTTCCACAAGGCAGTGAAGCTATTTAACCCATAGCTGGGGTTTTGTTCATGGGCACCAGGACGTGTCCACACACCGGTGTGCGCGCATGCCGCATGTTAAGAGGTCCAAACTCCTACCCCGTTCCCTGTAATTTAGCTCGAGTCCGCAAAGTGCTCGGTTGCCATGTTTCGCCACGAGTAGGCACTACATAACGCTTGCTGATGGAGAAGCTATATACTTGCTATGTACTATTATGAATCCAAGAAATTACAGCTGTCCAGTTCGGAATCTGAGTATAAGTATTCATTTAGTTTGCATCTTCCTTGAGTCTTCTTCATTGCCCACACGCTACGTCCTTGGTATTTCCAGCATCCTTCGGTAGAAACCCATTTCTGTCACCCCTTATTTTTTTCTTCATCTGTAACCAAATTGTCCAACAATCCCTGTCATATAGGAGGATTGATATTGTTGTGGATTCCGAGATGGAACCCGATATCAATAAATAACAAACGCCAGGAATAGATAAGGAAAATAAATGTATTAACGTAATAATACAAACTGGTAATACGGGTAAGTAGATCCAGGAATGCGGGTTAGTAGCAATTATATATATACCGTCTTAGTATTGAAGTATCGCGGTATGACTCCTTACTGAGTCTAGGTGCTCGTGACGGTGACTCTTGTGCTACCCTCCTCTAATACTACTCTGATACTACTCAACGTACTGACTACTCGACTGTCTTAACGTCCTGCCGGATATTCACTGGTGGTAGTATATGTATACCTCGGCTGAGTCCATTTGTGTGAAAGGGGGAGACCCCTTAACAGATATGATATAGCAGTATATGTGCCTGGAAGCCTTATTATTATCAGTTCTTAGGGTCAGGTCGTTTCGGGGTTAAATCTTCGCGCGGTAAGGGAAGACGTGAGAAACAAGCGTCACCTGATCATCACTCACTGACTGTTCAAATGAGATAACATTACGATTATCTATGAGAAAATACAAAATAAGAAAACGTATTAAACGAAACGAAAATCCGAAATTGAATTAGTTGCAATATACAACTGAAGCAAACAATGTCAATACAAGTATATGTGAAAGAAATAATTTGCATCGACTCATAAAAACAAATTTACAAATCCAATGGTTATATCGTCATTGTTATACAGGAATATAGTGTCGCTCCCGAGTTTGAACATAGATCGCCAGTGAGCAAACAGAGGCGATCCCATTATTGAATTAAGTAGACCACGTGACCATAGAGGAAACGCATATATGTAAGGTAGCGTGACGTCTAACCGACTGCCATTTCTAGTCTATTCTCTATTACAATACGGATCACTATTTCTCTATACTATCTTTATACTATTCCTCTATACTGATCACTATACGGATTACTGTTGGAGCGAGTATTATCGAGCAAGTACTATTAGTGCGAGTGTCATTCGAAGGGGTCAGACACCAGTATTGTTCAACGGCGTACTATAGTTGCATCTGTGATTATAAAGTCTCTACTACAACGAGCATTACAAAAGTGGCAACGAGTATTCGTTGATATCACAAAAGTGGCAGCGAGTGTTCGTTGACATCATTGGAATACATACAGGGGAAATGAGGGTGTTTCGATTTCATGAATGTAAGATGGCGTCTATATTTCTGAGATGAGGTATTATGTACATTATTTACATTATTCGGACTATTGTCCTTTATTACAAGGTTTCGTACACTCCGCCCTTCTTCAGGTGGTTGGAATATCTTACTGAACCCTTTATTTCGCTCACTGGGGTAGACTGTGCCATGTTTAATGGATGTCAATGATCGATTATCTCCTGTTAATTAGGCTCGATATAGCGCCGGTTTTTTTTTTTTTTGTAAAGAGCGGCGCTATATCAAGCCTAATTCGTTGCCTCGGTGATGACGAGGTAACGAATTAGGCTCGACGGTACAGTTGGTATGACGCTTTCTTCATATCGTAACTTTCCGGGTTTCAATTCTCGGTAGTGGATGCGCACTGATGATGAGTCCCAAATATAGGACGAAACGGCCGTCCAGTGCATTCTGTTGACGTTTCTTCTAGACTCGATGAATTACTTAATGATGATTGTCTCAAATCCTCCTAACAATTTCTATCACTTATATATTTTTAAATTTTAAGAAAATCTATCACAAAGTCTTGTGACAATCATTACAGATAATAGAATAAATTCCCTTTTCAGGTTTCAGCTTATTATTACTTTGTGTTGTATTAATTAATTTTGTTTTTCATTATTTTAGAAGTAGTTGTAAGGTCCGGCTAGTATGAAAAATGGAGGCGACCATATACTCTTAAAGTTTTTTTTATTTTTTAAACTAAAGGAAACGAATTACAGAGTTACAAGCTAGGTTAGGATAAATTAGGACAAAAATAAGTATGTTAGGATAGTCAAACAAAGCAAGGATTAAAGAACAAAAAAGAGAGAAAAAATACATACATAGGTAGCAATTACAGAGAAGATATCTTGTCATAAACACACACACACACACACACACACACAGACAGAGAGAGAGAGTGTGTGTGTGTGTGAAAGCACCCTTTGGAAGGGTAGTGTGAATTTATACTCACTTATGAAAGCAAGTCATTCGAGGTCGCCTGAATTCTCAGAGTCGTGCTAGTGGCTTCCAGCCTTTCCTGGGGTGAAAAGCTTAAAGAAAAAAATTTTAAAAAATAAACTCTTTTCAGTTGTAGTTGTGAAATTTGGAATATATTTTGATTCGTTGGGTTTGTTATAATATATGTATATATGTATAACGATTCTCAGCAGAACGTTTATCTGAAGCGGCCTTCTCATTTTATAAGCTGAATAATTCACACTGCCATGATTAATCTAGGTGGCATTTGTGTTTGGTGCAAAAGATTATTCTCCTTAAAGTAGCAACTTCCGAATAAAAGGAACCATATACTACCCCATATCAGTTGTTATCTACATCTAGAAGTTTGTAAAGACAAAAGTCTGTGAAAAGCCAAGAAATATAATCTCCAAACACAGCTCTACAAATTAAACCTTATTTTATTACTATGCATAAAAATAATCGATTTCTTTCAAGTTGAAATAAAAAAGTTATATAGTTCCTCGAAAACAAAGTTCATACGAAAAATGTTTTGTTTTTGCAACGCAAAAGAGATTAATTTCTGTCAGTATAGTGTTCCCCACTGTCACTGGAAAATCCATGATTTACATTATATTATGCGTAAAATTATGTGCAGGCTGCCAGCTGATTAATATTATTACAGATGCAGTTTCGAGGACAACGCTTTGTTTATGTGTCGCTTGAGTATTTTTGTAATGTAAACCGTGCAAACTGGTTCATGAAAATACTTTAAAAGCGAGAAGTAATTTATATAAAGGTACTTTAGTACTCAATAAGTTAATTTGAGTATACGAAAATTTGAGTAATCAATATTATTTACATACTGGTCGAAGGTATAAGGAAAAACAAGTTTATTAATTTACCTTACTCGACTTTTAATTTAAAAAAATGGATCATAGGAAGTAAAAAGTTAGATTTATTAAACTCAGAAGTTTTATTGAATATATAAAGATTTTAAATATTATTTATACGGAGGGAAATATTGTTAATCATTTTTCCGGATATGAGCGTTCATTTTTTAGCATACGACAAGAAATGGTTTTCTATTTTTTCGAAGTTAGAGTTGCGTTTGAGACATTCTCGCTGATTGGTCAATAAATGCTAATATAGGAATTTGAATTTGACTTTCGTGTGAGCGTATTTAAATTAAGGTGATGTCTGTGCGATCCTACTATTGCACAGAATTGAAATCTTAAATTTATTGAGATTTTCTACAATTTTGTTTTGTTCTTTTGATTATTGGTTATACTTATTGGGATTATCAACTCTATCCTACAAAATTGATATAATTCTAACAGAGGACGGAGAATCCGAAGTTGCGGGAAAATACGTGGACGAAAAAGCCTAAGGCACAGTCGGATAGCAAAAGATGGCTTCCAGACGAGAAGCAAAATATTAAGAAAAAGGACAAATTTGTTGTAAACAAAAGAAAAATAGCTCAACTGTTATGCAATATCTGAACTACTACATTGCATTCAATGCTGTTCATGTAAACGGAGAAGACACTTGAGGCGACAGAAATGTGTTTCTACAGGAGGATACTGAGCATACCATAAATTGAACATATGAGAAACGACGAAGTTCTAAGGAAAGTGGAAAAAAAAGATAAGCTTATACTTTGAATCAGAAAGAGAAAGTAAACATTTCCTGGGCACCTAATGAGCAAAGAGGATCTGGGGAATCTGATACTCACAGCACATCTTGACGGCCTGTCGGCTGTGGCTTCACAATACTTCAAAGGGGTAACCATTGCAATGAAGGTTCCTGGGTCTGACGATGAACTACATCCAGCAACATGGCCCCTGATCAGGAGGTCTTGAGGCGCGTGCAAACACCTTATTTTCTATTGTTCTCAGGACCACCTTGATGGGGTGGCAGCACATGCTAGAATTCCAACTATGGGTAAAATGTTAGCCCCACCCAAAATAGGATAAAAAAACTATGAAAGTATAAAAATAGATTCTTATAGTAAAAGTGCTAGCAATAAATTTAATATATATTTAAGACATTTTTATGTTTATACGTTCTTTTTATAGATATAAATATTTAAGTAAATGCTCTGTTTATAATAAATAGTATTAAACAACATTTACCGGCCTGAATGTCCGACAAATTGTCATAGAAATTATGCGTCCTCCGACAGGAATCGAACCTGTATCCTATACGGAACCGTCATTTAGCCCGACGTGCCTTAACTGATTCGGCCACAGAGGAGCGTCTGGTTAGAAAGACCGATTTAAACTTTAATCTTACATGAATCTCTCACGTACATTCATATCTGCTCGATGCGTATCCAAATGTAAACAAATGACGTCACATTATGAAATGCACGAAGTCCGACAATTATTTTAAGACATTTTTATGTTTATACATTCTTTTTATAATGTATAAACATGCAAATCGGTATTAAATAGCCCATTGAAGCTGACATACCGTAAAACAAAATAAACCAAACCAAACAGCATATCTTGAAGTCAAGAGAGTAAAGCTGCAAATAACCCTACATAACAAGGTTTTATAAATGGTCGAAAAAAACAGAAATAACAAAAAGTGACATAATCGCCCACACATTGAAAGGAACACGTTATATACAAGTAGTTAAAAGCTTGTGCTGTTACGTTTAGAACTGGCAATAGCATCTTTTCAGAATGTGAGAATATCTGAAAAAATATGCAGAGACCTCGACAAAATCCAGAGACGATTATGCAATGCGATAGGTCCTGATCTGCTATCTCGTCTACAGTTGCTTACTCACAGACGTACTCTTCTACAAGTATTTTCACGGCAACTATTCCGACGAGCTACTTTCGCTGGTTCCCAGACTGCATGAATTTAAGCGAGCTACTAGGCTGGCATCTCGGCCCCACCCTTTCACTGCCGAAACGGTTCAATGTAACCGTCTCTTCTACTCAAATAGCTTCTTCTCGTTCCCTTCCCGTCTGTGTAACTCCCTTCCTCTTATTGCTTCCCTGATAGCTATAATCTTCAAATATGTAAGTGTAATGTCAATCGACATCTTCTGATATCTTGATCTTATTCCCCGTCCTTCTCTTTATCCTTTCCTCAGACACGCCTCTTTACTCGTGTTCTCAATCCTCTTTAACCCCTTGCGTGATAGTGGCACACCAGCCTTGTTTGGGGTGAATTGCTTAAAAAAAAAAGTAAAAATTAAGCATTACAAAATTTTACTTGCAATGTTTATGTAATCATTGTACAGACGAATGAAAAAACGAAGTAAAAAAACTCATGTATAATATTATTTATTTAACTCCGGATTCTATCAATTAATACGACGAGTGGGTGCGTGTATTTTTATTATTTATTTTTTTAACATGAAGGTGTGGGTGTACATATATCTTTCTGTCATCGGCCGTTCCTCGTGTGCATATCCTGGGCATAATTTCGTTGACCGCCTTTTCAGATATCATAGATAGCCAGTGACAACCAATAAAGGCGTGAATTGTTCACTAATGGCTCATTCAACTCGCTGTTGCACCTGTCTTCTCTGACGCTCTGGTGTAATTGTAACCTAGGAAGGGTTACTGAATGAGGAATAACAAAAGAGGAGGTTGGAAATGAAATGGTAATCTTTATAACATCAACAAAATACAATACTCGCCAGTGGCGTGAAGTAGGTAAACCTCTGCTAGTGGTGTACTACTTAGACAGCATATTACCCCTACTTATAATCGTATCCAGCGTATTTATGAGGATTGGGACATACCAATTAGTATTCATAGGTACGGTATATTACACTATAACAGATAGATAGATAGATAGATAGATAGATAGATAGATAGATAGATAGATAGATAGATAGATAGATAAAAAGTGTTGTAAGCTAGGAAGGGTTACTGAATGAGGAATAACCAAAACGGAGGTTGGAAATGGAATCTTTATAATCTTTATAACATCAACGAAATAAAATACTCGCCAGCGGCGTGAAATAGGTAAACCACTGCTAGTTGTGGACTACTTAGACAGCATATTACCCTCACTTACAATAGCGTCCAACGTATTTATAAGGATTAGGGCCCATTAGTGTTCATATGTACGGTATATAACAGTAATGCTGAGAGTAAAATGTTCCTTATTGACATTGAATTTGATTCAGATCATCTGGAAATTCCTGACGTGAATCACAACCGTTATATATTTTAACAGGGAAATTTCTATCCATAGTAAATGCTAAAAGGAGATGAGGCAACATCAGAAATGACAGATGAAACTCAAAATGCTGTATTATATCTGTTATCATGTTCAATATCAGAGTCTGTATGAAACTGAATTATTCTGAGAACATATTTTAGCATTAATATTCCTAGGATAGATTACCTCTAAATTTGGCAGGTAATGAAATATGAATAGGTCTTGAGTTAATTACATTGGTTTCTGAAATGTTTACTTTTGTTTTTTGTTTTTTTTTTGTAAGTGAACTCGCGTAGAGAATCCACTTATAAATCTTATCTACAGATGTATGACGGTAGCTTTGTTTGGATCCATTTAACCCAGACACTTTTAAAGGATTATGAAAATAAACGTCTACATTTGCCCGAGGACATATCTCTTATGAGAAATACTAATATTATGAAGGCTTAAATATTCTTTTTAATTACTTCAAATGATTTATTTTAAGTGTAGCGAACTAGTTATATATAAAAAGTATTTAAGACTGTCTATTAATGTTATTAATATCAATAAAAACTTTACGAAATTATTTATGGGAGTAAAATAAAATGCTATGTTCGTTCAATTACTTATTATTATTATTATCATTATTATTTCCTTGGATTTTTGTTGTATACACAATACCTTCCGTGTCCCAACCAGAGACCTTCGGAGAAATGGCTTCATGACATTTTCCATTGGTCAATTTTTTGCAAAAAAAAAAAAGAGAGAGAAAAAAAATCAAAAACAAAAGAAAACTAACATCATATACATTTTACTTAGATAAATCTCTTCATAATGTGTGAGCTGTACTTATTATTATTATTATTATTATTATTATTATTATTATTATTATTAATAATAATAATAATA
Source organism: Acanthosepion esculentum (assembly GCA_964036315.1). Taxonomy (NCBI): domain Eukaryota; kingdom Metazoa; phylum Mollusca; class Cephalopoda; order Sepiida; family Sepiidae; genus Acanthosepion; species Acanthosepion esculentum. The sequence continues at coordinate 87,166,841 of OZ038497.1, read as the reverse complement.
ATAATAATAATAATAATAATAATAATAATAAAAATAATAAAAAGTTCAAGTGACTTATCATGATTTTCGCATCAAAACGCTCAACAAAGCCAGATGTTTGATAAATCTATTGAATTTATTACTCGTGTCGGTTAACCACTTAAATCACTTGATATTTTCCTTGTGTAGTTCTTGTCATTTAATGTTTTTAGGAAATGTTTTTGCTTACTTGATAACAAAATCGCGTATAATTCTCTTAATCTTTACGTATTTTTCAGTTATATTATTATGATTTTATTTCCTCTGATTTCTGGTGTATGCTCATTTCTTTCCTGTTCCTGACCAGAGACCCATGATCTGAAATGGCATCATGACATTATTTTCCACTGAGCCATTAAAATTATGTGCCATGGATCTTTAAGGACAGTGTTGGTTAGATCCAGTGACAGGGCCCAAAGAGTGTGAGTTCAATACCCGGTTAAGGCAGTAGAGAACTTGAAGAGGGGAATTAACTGGAGATAACTGATAACTGACATCCATTAAACATGGCACGTGGAACTAGAAAGCTCTACCCCAGTGAGCGAAATAAATGGTTCAGTTCGAAATTCCAACCACCTGAAGAAGGTCGGAGCGTACAACGGCCGAATCGTTGTAATAAATATGACGACAAAGATGAGGACAATAGTCCGAATAATGTAAATAATCTACATAATACCTCATCTCAGAAATATAGAAAAATACTTTCTTTTTTCATTCTTTTATTTCTTTTTATTTTCTGTTTTTTTTATTATTATTATTATTTCTATCTTTTCTTTCTATTTTCTTTCTTTTTTTCATTTCTTTCTTTTTACTTTCCCTCCCTTTTTCTGTTTCTTTTTTTCTTTTCTTTCTTTCCTTGTTTCCTTTTCTGTCTATTTTTCCCTCTTTCTTGATTTAGTTCTTTGCTAGTCATTGCTGAAAACTGAGCAATAGCATTTGCAATATCCTGTCTAATGTAGATGTTCTGACGGGTTCTAAAGGAATGAATACGAAAAAAAAAAGAAACATGGCGTCCAGTATTCAGTATAAGAATCATATCAAAACGTAAATGAAACCCACAAATATACAGATAAAATGTCCAAATCAAAACCTACATCCATTGTATCCATTGTAAGTGGATCAGTAGGAAAGAAAACCTGTGAAGAGCAAAATATTCCATCAAAGTCTTAAATGCTGCTCCGTGAGCCTGGCTTCTCTTGAAATTCGCAGAAACTTTCACAGAACGAATGACATCCTATTCACTGACAAATACAAAAAATCGTTCGATCTTTTCTGATGCAGGGATAAACTTATTTGACTTTGTTTTATTTATAGCTTATTTATTCCCCTTTTTATTTCTCTGTTAAAGAAACTTTACTTGCATAAAGTTGACGTTGGAATATGCCTTGCCAATAAGTCGACAGTGACGCGACTTTTTATTATCTGTCTATATTTCTTAGATGAAATATTATGTACATTATTTACATTATTCGGACTATTGTCCTCATCTTTGTCGCCATATTTATTACAATGTTTCGGGCGTTGTACGCTCGGGCCTTTTTCAGGTAGTTGGATGTCTAACTGAACCCTTTATTTCACTCACTGGGGTGGACTGTTTAGTTCCACGTGCCATGTCTAATGGATGTCAGTTATCAGTTATCTCCTGTTAATTTCCCTCTGAAAATTCTCCACTGCCTTAGCCGGGTTTTGAACTCACACGCTTTGGGTCCTGTCACTGGATCTAACTAAGGACATATGGCACAGTGGATAAAGGCGTTAGTTACATCCAGTGACGGGACCCAAAGATTGTGATTTCAATACCCGGTTAAGGCAGTGGAGAACTTGGAGAGGGGAATTAATCGGAGATAATTGATAAATGACATCCATTAGACACGGCACGTGGAACTAGAACAGTCTACCCTAGTGAGCGAAATGAAGGGTTCAGTTAGACATTCCAACCACCTGAATAAGGCCGGAGCGTACAACGGCCGAAATGTGGTAATAAATATGGCGACAAAGATGAGGACAATAGTTCGAATAATGTAAATAATAAAAAAGAAAATGAAATAAAAAGAGAGAAAGTTAGGAAAGAAAGAAAAAAAAGACAAATCGGAAGAACAATAGAAAGAAAAAGAAAGACAGAAATTAAAAAAGGAAAGAAAAATAATGAAGAAAGAAAAAAGAAAGGAAGACAGAAAAAGAAAGAAAAAAGAAAGTAAAAAGAAGAAAAAAAGGAAGAAAGAAATAAATCAGTTTAATTTTCGCCATTTTAAAAGTAATGTTTCGAATAAAACATTCCTTTAGAATTTAGCATCACATCTCCCTCGAGAGATTTCATTTCTTTATTACCTGTGTGTTAAGCGCCATCTTAGGGAATAAAGCGAAACGATTTCTCGTTTACTTTCGCTATAGTTTTCACTGCAACGTAGTATTTTCCCGAAACTGGCAGCAATTCAAGGTTAGAGTACCAAGTCTACATTGCTACTTAACCCTTAGATGTAAATAGTCAAGATTTCAAACGTATACCCACGAAGCTTGAAAGGAATGGTTTATTCCAGAGATGCCTAAACTTGCTTACTGTAGGAGTCATGTTAACAGACTAAGAACTGCAAATTATAATTAGAATTTACAAACGTTATCATTGTTACATCCCACATTAAGCTTAAAGATAAATATTAAAAATACACCATAGTATTTGTTAATATAGGGATTTATTTTCAAACTAAAGTTTTACTAGTCTTAGTAATGATAGATGGAATAAACATGTGAACAACAGCGAGGTTTTAGAGAAAATGGGAAAGAAAGGAAACTTATACTTAACATCGGGAAGTGGCAATTGAAATTTCTACAGAAGTATGCTGAGAGTAACATGGACCGTACATGTGAGCAACGATGAGGTTTTAGAGAAAATTGAAACAAAATGGAAACTTATACTTAACATCGGGAAGTGACAATTGAAATTTCTACAGAAGTATGCTGAGGGTAACATGGACCGTACATGTGAGCAACGATGAGGTTTTAGAGAAAATGGAAACAAAATGGAAACTTATACTTAACATCGGGAAGTGACAATTGAAATTTCTACAGAAGTATGCTGAGGGTAACATGGACCGTACATGTGAGCAACGATGAGGTTTTAGAGAAAATGGAAACAAAATGGAAACTTATACTTAACATCGGGAAGTGACAATTGAAATTTCTACAGAAGTATGCTGAGGGTAACATGGACCGTACATGTGAGCAACGATGAGGTTTTAGAGAAAATGGAAACAAAATGGAAACTTATACTTAACATCGGGAAGTGACAATTGAAATTTCTACAGAAGTATGCTGAGGGTAACATGGACCGTACATGTGAGCAACGATGAGGTTTTAGAGAAAATGGAAACAAAATGGAAACTTATACTTAACATCGGGAAGTGGCAATTGAAATTTCTACAGAAGTATGCTGAGGGTAACATGGACCGTGCATGTGAGCAACGATGAGGTTTTAGAGAAAATGGAAACAAAATGGAAACTTATACTTAACATCGGGAAGTGACAATTGAAATTTCTACAGAAGTATGCTGAGGGTAACATGGACCGTACATGTGAGCAACGATGAGGTTTTAGAGAAAATGGAAACAAAATGGAAACTTATACTTAACATCGGGAAGTGACAATTGAAATTTCTACAGAAGTATGCTGAGGGTAACATGGACCGTACATGTGAGCAACGATGAGGTTTTAGAGAAAATGGAAACAAAATGGAAACTTATACTTAACATCGGGAAGTGACAATTGAAATTTCTACAGAAGTATGCTGAGGGTAACATGGACCGAACATGTGAGCTACGAAGAGGTTTTAGAGAAACAGAAAGGAAACTTATACTTAACATCAGGAAGAGGCAGTACACCCTTGAATGGAGTATTGCTTCCATATATGGTCCGGTGCCCCTTCTGTTTGTCTCAAGTTTCTTGATAAGATCCAGAGACGGATATGCAAAGTAATTGGGCCTGATCTGGCATCTCGTCTGCAGTCGCTCTCTCACAGACGTACCGTCGCCTACCTCTGCCTTTTTTACAAATACCTTCATGGTAACTACTCCGATGAGCTGCTTTCACTGGTTTCCAGACTTCATGAATTTAAGCGTTCAACTAGGCTGGCATCTCGCTCTCACCCTTTTACTATCGAAACTGTTAAATGTAACCGTTTCTTCTACACCAATAGCTTCATGTCTCGCACCTCTCGCCTGTGGAACTTCATGCCCTTTTCCTGTTTCCCTGATAGCTATAATTTCCAACTATTCAAATGCAATGTCAATCGACGTTTCCAGATACTCTGATCTATCCCCTATCCTTCTCTTCATCCTTTCCTCTATCTCTCCTATTTGGATTCACTCTAGTAGCTTCCCGCCTTGCTTGGGGTGAAACGCTTAAAAATAAAAAAAAACTAACAAACTTAAAATTATCTTGGCTCTCCATTGATTCCTTTCCTTTCATTTCGGTGAGTTAATATGACTGTGAAAATAGTGGACTTGTTACCCGTTGACTTCTCTAGTAATTTGAATTCAAATTTTTCCTTGCCGCCAGAGAGCTATGTAGATCCTGTTATTAATAGCAAGCCCTTAGCTTGGGTGAAAAAGACACATGGCACAGTGGATAAATGCGTTAGTTCGATCCAGTGACAGGACACAAAGAGTGTGAGTTCAATACCTGGTTAACGCGGTGGAGAACTTGGAGAGGTGAATTAACAGGAGATAACTAATAACTGGCATCCATTAGACACGGAACGTGGAACTAGAACAGTCTACCCCAGTGAGCGAAATAAAGGTTTCAGTTCGACATTCCAACAACCCGAAGAAGGCCGGAACGTTACGATATGTGAAATATGTCAACAAAGAAGGACGATAGTCAGAACAATGTAAATAGTGTACATAATATCTCACCTCAGAAATATGGACAGATAAAGAAGAAATTGATTCATATATTTTTCCAAAGTGCATTAGTGCGAAATGTGAATACGACGAAATTCGAACTGGGTTCGCTGATTTCATTTTTCGTACAGAAAACAATTACGCGACACTTTTTTTCTGTTTATCTTCCTTTTTTATTTCGATTATCACAAAAAATGTGATAAAATGAGGGTAATAATAAAATGTGATAAAATGAGGGGAATGCTAAAATGTGATAAAATTGGGAGAATGATAAAATGTGATAAAATGAGGGTAATGATAAAATATGATAAAATGAGGGTAATGACAAAATGTGACAAAATCTGATTAAAATGAGGGTAATGATAAAACGTGAAAAATTGACTGTGTTGATAAAATGTGATAAAATGAGGGTAATGATAAAAAGTGATAAAATAAGGAGAAGGATAAAATGTTATAATATGAGGGGAATGCTAAAATGTTATAAAATGGGGGTAATGATAAAATATGATAAAATGAGGGTAATTATATAATGTGATGAAATGAGGGGAATGATAAAATGTGATAAAATGAGGAAAAAGATAAAATGTGATAAAATGAGGGTAATGATAAAATGTGATGAAATGAGGGTAATGATAAAATGTGATAAAATGAGGAGAATGAAAAAATGTGATAATATGAGGTGAATGCTAAAATGTGATAAAATGTGGGTAATGATAAAATGTGATAAAATGAAGGTAATTATATAATGGGATGAAATGAGGGGAATGATAACATGTGTTAAAATAAGGTAATGATAAAATGCGATAAAATGAGGGTCATTATATAATGTGAGGAAATCAGGGGAATGATAAAATGTGATAAAATGAGGGGAATGATAAAATGTGATAAAATGAGGAGAATGCTCATATGTGATAAAATGAGGGGAATGCTAAAATGTGATAAAATGAGGGTAATGATAAAATGTGATAAAATGATATTTATGATAAAATAGTGATAAATGATGGGAATGATAAAATGTGATAAAATGAGCGGAATGATATAATGTGATTAAATCAGGGTAATGATAAAATGTGATAAAAGTATGGTAATGATAAAATGTTATAAAATGAGGGTAATGATTAAATTTGATAAAATGAGGGTAATACTAAAATATGATGAAATGATGGTAATGATAAAATGTGATAAAATGATGGTAATGATTAAACATGATAAAATTAAGGTAATGATAAAATGTGATAAAATCAGTGTAATGATAAAATGTGATAAAATGAGGGTAATGATAAAATATGATAAAAGGAGGGTAATGATAAAATGTGATAAAATGAGGAGAATGAAAAAGTGGGATAATATGAGGTGAATGCTAAAATGTGATAAAATGTGGGTAATGATGAAATGTGATAAAATGAGGGTAATTATATAATGGGATGAAATGAGGGGAATGATAACATGTGATAAAATAAGAGGAATGATAAAACGTGATAAAATGAGGGCAATGCTCATATGCGATAAAATGAGAGTGATGCTAAAATAAGATAAAATGAGGGTAATGATAAAATGTGATAAAATGAGGGTAATGCTAAAATGTGTTAAAATAAGGTAATGATAAAATGCGATAAAATGAGGGTCATTATATAATGTGAGGAAATCAGGGGAATGATAAAATGTGATAAAATGAGGGGAATGATAAAATGTGATAAAATGAGGAGAATGCTAAAATGTGATAAAATGAGGGTAATGCTAAAATGTGATAAAATGAGGTTAATGACAAAATGTGAATAAATGAATGATAAAATGTTATAAAATGAGGAGAATGATTAAACATGATAAAATTAAGGTAATGATAAAATGTGATAAAATCAGTGTAATGATAAAATGTGATAAAATGAGGGCAATGATAAAATGTGATAAAAGGAGGCTAATGATAATATGTGATAAAATGAGGGGATTGATACAATGTGATAAAAGGAGGTGAATGAGAAAATGTGATAAAATGAGGGGAATGATAAAATGTGGGTAATACTAAAATATGATAAAATGTGTGTAATGATAAAATGTGAAAAAATGAGGAATGATAAAATGTTAACAACACGAATTCGTATTTCTTGTGTCTATGAAGGTGACGGAAGTAATATTTTCGGCCAAAAACCTAATCGAAATTTAGCAAAATATTAGCAAAGAATAAGTACGAAATTTTCTTTTTTCTTTTAATAATTCCGCAACAAGCAAGTCGATATTTCCCCTGTGGTTAATGAGAATGAAAGAGAATGAGAAGACTTTAAATAGGAGAAAGAACAATAAAAGAACACAGGTCGGGAAGACAGAAGATGGCGATTGACTTTGCATTTAAATTATTAAAAAATATTGGAGGTAGAGTAAAAACGTAAAAGAGTGGCTAAAGCGAGAAATGCGCGAAAAGAAACCATAAAATCAACAGTAAAACGATGAGACCTAATTGCCAAACTAGTATTGCACTTCAATTCATTGGAACACCTGCCATGAAAATATTAATAGAAACGAGAGGAGGAAGCAGCGTCACGGCGGTAGGAAAGCAACTAAAGAGGAGATTACAGGCCAGGATACTACTACTATCAATAATAATACTAGTACTACTACTGCTACTACTACAACTAATACCCCATTACTGCTACAACTACTACTAATAATAATAATACTAGTAATACTACTACTACTAATAATAATAATACTAGTACTACTACTACTACTAATAATAATCATTCTTTATCAATATATAGAAAGAAAAGATTTTGAATTTGTTGTGTGTCAGTTATGAAGTTTAGACTCGCCTTTTTCCAGACAAAATTTGATTACCCCGAGAAACTTTGATTTTGCACTAGTCACGTCACAGTATATCATATTTTTCGACTGTTGGTGTATACCAGTGTGTTGTTTGAAAGACTTTATTTAGTTTGTTCTGGAAATGACAAGATACACAAAATTGTGCAAAGGACACGAAACAAGCGCTCGGCAGAACAAAGTAATAGATAAAGCAGAAAATGGCGGTAAATAAAAAAAAAATGTTACTGTAAAAAAAACATCCGGAGGAAAAGAAAATCTGATATGTTCAAGCAGTAAAATATGCAGAAATCAAAAACTGAATTTCTAGTCTCTTCATTCGAAAATAAATATAGTGGAACCAATTGCGTGATGTCATTTTCGATATAATACGGGAAAACCGAAGATGCTGTTTGTGTAAAAAAAGACGATACTTCAAATCATGCTATATGTAGAATGGAGGAAGTTGGCTTAAAATGAATGCACTGGAAATTGGGCAATGCCAAAAGTTATGTCACTACAGAAATAATCAATTGAAAAAAAAAAAGATATGATTCTTCATCGAAAGAAATATCTAAATCTCACCCAAGATGTGAGGATGCTGAAAACTGAGACTTGTGTCCATAACAGCTTTGGAATCGAGACTCCAAAAAATCCTTAAAAATAAAAGGATTTCAGTTTCAGTCCCTTTTTCTGTGTCTTTTCTATAAATATTTTTATGTTCTAATGAGATTTCCTCATTGTTACATAGTTTATTTTTTTTATTTAAACGCAGAACTAGATTGGCTGCTAGGTCTCATCATTTTACCATCGAAATGGCTTGATGTAACCGTAAGCATTTCTCGCATGTGGAACTCTCTTCCGCCGTATTGCTTTCAAGTTAGGTTTGATATTCAAAAATTCCAATGACTTGTCTTCTTAATTCATGTACTTTTAGTGTTTTCTCTCCTTAAAAGTGTTTTTATCTAATTCTCTTACACTCAGTACTCGTCTCTTGCATCAGAGTGGCTTTATTGCTTTGCCTGGGGTGAAATGATTACTAACATTCATTGTTTCTGTATTAATTTAGTAAGAACAACTTTTATCTTCAAAAAATAAAGAAATCTCTATCGTTATCTCTTAATTCTTGTTCATTTATTGTTCCATCTCCTTAATAATGTTCTCTTTTTTCTCCTATTTTACACACTAAATGACACACTTGTGACTTAGTGGCATTATTGCCTTGCGTGAGTGAAATGTTTAAAAAATGAAACTGGATTTTCGAGGAAAGGTTGTCAGTATAAAAAAACAATCACAGTACGTATTTGATCAGTAAGCGAGCTGGAGAGGTTAGGGGAGTGGTTTTAATTAACTCAAACACGCAGAAAGAAGCCTTATTCTATATCAAAAGAAGCCCATAAATATGCAAGACGATTGGGTTTGCAATTTGAAAATGTCGGTGAAGTAGATGCAACTTCCAAAAAATATGCAAGGAAACTGAAGCAAGTAACGAAAAGGCAAGACCAAAAGCATATTGAAGACAGCTGCAACCGAAAGCCGACATCACAAGTTCCTTCTCCGAAGCAAACATGCTGATGTAGATCAATTGGCAGCCCACCAGTGTTTAAGGCTTTCAGGTATTAAGAGCTTATGCTTTCTGCACATGGCCAGAGCCTGGTTACATGCAATTACCAAGCTAATATCTTGCATAATAGTCAATCATTCATTTATTCACTTAGTGCATTTCTCCTCCGCTATAATCACCAATCCCCTCGATCTCACAATTGTAGTTCATGGCGACATTCAAGGCAGAATAGTGCAATGTCTTCCCGGTTCTTTTTGTACTGGGATATTGAAGTTACCCTGTCCCTCCTCTCAGAGATTAGAGAGGTAGACCTACAAGGCAGCAGGTGGTTTGAATTTAGAGTTTTCCTTCTCCTATACTAGTATCTAACCAAGGCTATAATGTCCCTATTTTACCCATATCTGAGGGAAGAGATGGATTCATACGTCTCCCAAGGGTATTAGCACTTAATGCAATGAACTCTCTTATTCCTCAATCCGAGCCTCCACACGGCAAATAATTCAGATTTCAAAGTGAGCAGTTTTGAAAATGTCGGTGAAGTAGATGCAACTTCCGAAAAATATGCGAGGAAACTGAAGCAAGTAACGAAAAGGCAAGACCAAAAGCATATTGAAGACAGCTGCAACCGGAAGCCGACATCACAAGTTCCTTCTCCGAAGCAAACATGCTGATGTAGATCAATTGGCAGCCCACGAGTGTTTAAGGCTTTCAGGTATTAAGAGCTTATGCTTTCTGCACAAGGCCAGAGCCTGGTTACATGCAATTACCAAGCTAATATCTTGCTTAATAGTCATTCATTCATTTATTCACTTAGTGCATTTTCCGCCGCTATAATCACCACCCCCCTTCATCTCACAATTGCGGTTCATGGTGACATTCAAGGCAGAATAGTTCAATGGCTTGCCGGTTCCTTTTGCAACGGAGATGTTGAGGTTACCCCGTCCCTCCTTTCAGAAGTTAAAGGTGGTTTGAATTCAGAGTTTTCCCTCTTCTAGACTGATTGCCAACCAAGGCTATAGAGCCGAGTTTGTCCTGCTATTTTACCCATAGCTGGGGGAAGAGATGTATGTATATATTTCCGAAGTGTTAGCACGTAAATGAATGCAATGAACTCGACTGGAATTCGAATCCGGCTCTCCGATTCCTCAATACGAGCCGCTATCCACCGTACCTCGAAGACAGAGAATTAATTTACCCTATCCTTACTCTCAGAAGTTAAAGTGGCAAGACCTACAAGGCATCCGGTGGTTTAGATTCAGAGTTTTTCTTCTCCTAGACCGGCGATGGTATATGGAGTTCGTGCGCTACCTAGATTGCATGGCTACCCTCGGCCGTATCGACAAGATTCAAAGGAATACAAGAGATTAAATTTGGGAGGGCTTGGTTGCAGCAATTGCCGAAAATTTGTCAGTACTGACAGCCAACCGTTCTCGCGTCTCCACTCTGTCCTTGTGATATTATTGTGACATTGGTAATATGAAATTAGGATTAAACGGGGTCATGTGAAAACCCCCTATAGGTATTGAAGAATTGAAAGGGTTAAAAACGTTAAAAAGGTTTAGGTGAAAATATGATTTGAAATATGAAGCGAGAAGTAAAACAGATAGTTTTTTTTCTTTCTGATAATCAGTTACGGAAGATGGAATAAGAATATAAAATAAGTAGTCCACAACTAGCAGTGGCTTACCTACTTCAAGCCGCTGGCGAGTATTGTATTTTGTTGATGTTATAAAGATTACCGTTTCATTTCCAACCTCCGTTTTGGTTATTCCTCATTCAGTAACCTTTTCTACTATCGTCCATCTTTCTTTTTTTCTCATTCCTTCCGCTTTTTCGTTGTTCCTTCTTCCTTTCTTTTTTATTTCTACTTATAACATTTTTTCACACTTATCTTTCCTTCTCACCTTTCTTTTCTTCTTCTATAACTTCCTTTCTTCCTTGTTTTCTTTCTGTCTTCCATTCTCAGTTCCAACCTCCATTTTGGTTATTCCCCATCCAGTAACCTTCTCTAGGTTACAACAGATAGATAGATAGAACCTGAACTGAGATAGTGTTATATACCGTACCTATGAACACTAATGGTTATGTCCCAATCCTCATAAATACGTTAGACACCATTGTAAGTGGGGGTAATATGCTAAGTAGTCCACAACTAGCAGTGGTTTACCTACCTCACGCCGCTGGCGAGTATTGTATTTTGTTGATGTTATAAAGATTACCGCTTCATTTCCAACCTCCGTTTTGGTTATTCCTCATTCAGTAACTCTTTCTTGGTTACAAAAATGTCAAATGGAAGAATCTTAAGCAAATAATTTGGGATACTGATTCTCAACGGAATTTCCGTTGTAAGAGGCTGAGTACAAAAAAAAACAGAATTAGAATAGTAATTTATTATGAGTAACTTAGTACAGGCCCTCACTACTCAGTCATAACTGATCTAGCAAGACAAGTTTTCTAACCATTACCCTACGTTGAAGTACCCTAAGCATAATTCAGAATAGAAAGTATGGAAAAAGTCAATTAAAAATATTATTAAGAGGTATCAGAGAGAAGAGAAAATGTGTTGTCACTTGTTCTCCAAAGGAAAAACCTTAGTTATTGCATTTCCAATGATGTTACAACGAAAATGATAAATCTTAGTAATAATAGTTGCTTTGTGATATTATTTTTGGAGTTGAAAACTTATTTCTTTGCTTACTTCATTACTTTTTTTCTATTTTTACGATTTCTTTTCTGTGTGGAAATTACTTAGTATTATATTTCAACGCAGAAGTATGTCCTCCACCGCCGGAGAGAATACGAAGATTTAAATCCATTCAATATTTAGAGAACGGTCGGGAAAATTGATATGGACTGAAAACTGTCCGCTATTTTTATCGGCTTTTAAAATACGAGAAGTTGGCGACTAAGTTATGCGCAAACTTTGTAAAAAAAAAAAAAAAAATACTGACAATTTTGAAAATAGAACTATTCCTATGGGTAAGTGTTTATTTCTTTGAGTTGATGTAAGATTAATGAATTATTTTCAAAGTGAGAGGTCACTGAAATTGTTGAAAAGGCTGGTTATAAATAAAATTAATAGAGATAAAAGAGGAGGCACTCTTGAGACGGCATTGGGAGGAAGAGATGAGAGTAGGAAATGAAATAAGGAAAAAAAGAATATTTAAAGGATTTGTTAAAAGAACGAAGGAATAACAGCATTACAAAAGAGGACAAAGAAAAATGAAACGGTAAAAAAATGTTATAGGAACGAAAACTCGAAAGAGAAAAATCTTAAATGCAACACATAACAACAACATCAAAAGTAACTTTAGCTTCTTGTAGTTTTCAAGATAAAAGACGGAAAAAACAAGTAGCCCAAAACAACTAAATATTTCAATGTTTCATGAGACTGCGCGCACACACACACACACACACTATATATATATATATATATATATATATATATATATATATATATATATATATATATAAAGAAAGAAAGAACAGTAAGATATATAATCCGGTGTTATTGTTATTGATATTTTTTATTTTGATTTTTTTCATTTTTTCAAATATATATATATTAATAAATATATATATATATATTAATAAATATACATAATTTCCTGCAAAGGTAGCACGACTGAGAGTTTCATGCCCAACGCAATCCACAGGTGCTGAGTATAGATGGAATTTTACATAAATTAAATTTTTATAAAAAATATATTGCTACCGCAATGTTGAAGGAGCCAGGTATTATACCGGGATTTTATTTTTTTTTTTTTTTTAATATATTTGGTATTTAAAATAAACTATATATATATATATATATATATATATATATATATATATATATATATATATATATATATGCACATTTCATTAAAAACGACCGACAATGCACTTTTATTTATTTTTTTTATACAATTTCTCATGCGAATTAATAATTTTTTTTTCTTATGATAAATTATATAAAAACTGTCCGAATGTTCTTTTTATCCAAGCGCTTTCGGCTATACATTTTCAAGGATTATATTTTAATTGGTTATTGAGGGAGCTCCACTTTTTACATAAATGGACTCACTCAAGGTATACATATACTACTGCCAATGACTACCCGGAGTACCTTAGGTCAAGTCAAGTAGTAGTACGTTGAGTTAGAATCAAGTCGGACAGTAGTAGTAATAGAACGTTGAGTCGGTCGGTAGAATAACGTAGCGGCAAGAGTCACAGTAACGAGCACTAGACTTAGTAAGAAGTCATGTAACGATACGTCGATATCAAAGACTATCTATATATTTGTCTACTAACCCCGCATTCCTGGAACTACTAACCTGTATTACCAGTTTGTATTATTACGTTAATACATTTATTTCCTATATTCATTCTTGGCGTTTATTATTATTGTATACCGGATTTCATTTCGGAATCCACAACACTGGTAAAATTAGAAATAGTTTGTTTTATGTATGTTTTATCAAATGTTTTCATTTTTTGTTTCAAAACACGGTCAAGATATTATGTCCATGTTTAAAGTTAATATTATTAAGTATTGGTTTGTTTGTTTTTATTAATAAGGCTTCCATTATTTTTAGCCTTTTTTTGCATGTGGATGATTCTATTATATTAGTGTTGTCGACAAGTATGTACCGAATAGTTTCCGGTAGGTCTACATTAATATTTAAATGAGATCTATTTGAGTTTGTCAGAAAGGTGTAGAAGAAGAAGGATTGCTGCCTAAATACACAAATATATATATATATTTACAAATGTAAAATATTATATATATATATATATATATATATATATATATATATAATATTTTACATTTGTAAAATGCAAACATTAAAGATAAAGTGAGATTGCAGGTTCTTTTTTTTTAAATAACAACTAACCCCAATTTCTAGTAAAAATTAATCTGGATCAATCTATTTGAACAGCTATTTATTTTTAAATCTACATGTAACCATCAATTAATTTATCTTCTTTAATAAATTCTGGTTATTTAAGCGTTTTAAGATAACTTATTTTTCAACAAGACATAAATTACAACTGTTGCGTTTTCTATTGTAAGAATTGGCTTTAGTTGCAATATCCCAGGTAATTATTGGTTTATTGCCACAATCTTCATTTATTGGTTTATTGCCACTATCCTTCAATTGCCATTAACTTTTTGAGAGCGGTACTGTTTGTGCATTTTATATTGCCTAAACACTTACGCTGATGGTGGAAGCGAAATTTCCAAGGGTTTTCACTGGAACCAAAATAAATGTTGACATCGTTACCGGAATGTATGCTAGCTCGGTATACAATATTTTCAGTCATACATTGACCATTTAAGGGACAGATCATATTTTTCGGCAGTTTCATTTATTTAAAAAAAATTACTCTGTTTTCTACGATTGACATGTATCGCTTTAATATAATGTTTTTTTTTATGTTGGGATATAGATTTATCGATGTTATAGCCGATCTTAATATTATCTTTGTTAAAAATATTTTAGTGTGGTGAATGATTAAAGTGTTTAGGAATTAGATTTAGGAAAATTATTCCGATATTCGTTTGAACATTACGATTATAAAGTGCATTAAACCAAATAATGTTATGCTTACGGTGTTTATTTTTATTTTTAACTAAATAAGGCACAGGGAAGCTATATTACAGCGGTGAGAAAGTGACTGAAGGCGAGATGTTACGTCAGAACCTATAAAATTGCAGATACTTTGTTTGGTTTTATCATGAATCTCTAAATATAAAGCAGGAACACCCGACGGGATGTAGTAGCAGTATTCAAAGCAAGAACGATTAGATAGCATTTGATATGAAAATAATGTGGTAAGTAAAAATTGTTTGTGTGTGCATGTGTGTGCGTGCGTGCATGTGTGTATTTTATCGTTTCATTTGAGTTCCTATATTTTCAAATATAACTTAATATATCTAAAGTGCTAAATTAGGATAGTAAGATTGATATCTAATCATTTCCCGAAGTAGGTTTTGTAATGTTCCCGTTTGATTCGAGAATTGGGTAAGAAATTATCTGTTGATTTTTTTATGGCGTTTATTTTTTTTTTTTTTTACTAAATCCATCGCTCGTCGTGTAAAATGCCGTAGGTCATACAGTCATGGTATAATGGACGGAAGTCCCGAGACCACGGCGCTGCGCTGAGTCCCAATCTTGTGTTTGGTCGAAGCCGTGCACTATGTCTATGGAGTTCATTATTTTCTGTCTCCACTCGAAATAGGGGGCGGGTTCCTTTCTTCGAGACGACATGCGAGATTACCTTCTTCTAGCGGTTGTCTAAAGCAATCCTTCTTCTTCTACCAAAAAAAAGAAGTTAACAACCAAAATACTCTCAGCATCTTTAGAAATCGTCGCAGTAACCGTTTCCTCCGGTCACATTAGACTTTCGCATTGACCGCAACATTTTCGCTTTTAGCTAACGATTACTTTGCCTGTTGTTTTTCTTCCTGCTCTCTTTCGTAATGCCAAATTGCAGTTTTAGTGACCATTCGTTACAAAAGCATTCAGGTTTTTAGTTTATTTGTTTAATACAATGCATTGGAAGCTCAAATTTTGAGTTTTCTTATGTGGGCGCAAACGTTTTGACAATCAGTTAGCAGAAAGTTTACTTAACTTTAATTATTTAGTGAAAATTGTACCGGCTAAACCCATTGAGACTGAAATGTCTAACATTTTAGCTAGTATTTATATTGTTAATGGTCATTCGCCGTAGAAAAACATTGTTGTTTTACCACAGATATCAATGGTCTATCTGTTCGCTCGTCATCTACAACTCAATCTTATCGTTCTTTGAAACGAGATAACCGTTTGTAAATTGCTGTTTTTAAGGGTATTACCTCTATAAACGTTTATCAAAACTGCAATACGAGTTTTCCAAACAAGTTTTACCATAATTTTGGCATTTGTTCTTGCTTCATTTTTGCCAGGAGACATTCTCCTCTAAAGAGGGATATGTTCACACGGGCATTGACTTGAATCTATAGACTTGAAATGCATTCAAGCTGGAATAAAATGTATTCAGCAATTTTTCATTATTTACATTATTCATACTATTGTCCTCATCTTTGTCGCCGCATTTATTACAAAGTTTCGGCCTTTGTACGCTCCGGCCTTCTTCAGGTGGTTGGAATGTCGAACTGAACCCTTTCTTTCGCTCTGGGGTAGAATGTTCTATTTCCACGTGCCATGTTTAATGGATGTCGGTTATCAGTTATCATCTGTTAATTCCCATTTCCAAATCTCCACTGCCTTAACGAATACGCCACAAAAACCAACACCCATCAGGATTGTAGAACAAAGTTAGAATGTTAGAATGTCCACGGAATGGTGATTGCCTACAAAAAATTAATATATGAAGCTACATTAAGATCCATATATAAAAGAATATCCATGGAAGTGGAAAAGGCACTTATTCTAAAATGGTCTCACAACATAAATTATTTACATTATTCGGAATATTGTCCTCATCTTTGTCGCCATATTTCTTACAACGTTTCGACCGTTGTACGCTCCGGCCTTCTTCAGGTGGTTGGAATGTCGAACTGAACAATTTATTTCGCTCACTGGGGTAGACTGTTCTAGTTCCACGTGCCATATTTAATGGATGTCAGTTATCAGTTATCAAACATGGTACGTGGAAATAGAAGAGACTACCCCAGGGAGCGAAATAAATGGTTCAGTTCGACATTCCAACCACCTGAAGAAGGCCGGAGCGTACAACGGTCGAAACGTTGTAAGACATATGGCGACAAAGATGAGGACAATAATCTGAATAATGTAAATAGTGTACATAATACCTCATCTCAGAAATATAGACAGATACTGAAAGGCCAAAACGTTGTAATAAATATGGCGACATGGATGAGGACAATAGTCCGAATAATGTAAATAGTGTACATAATGCCTCATCTCAGAAATATAGACAGATACTGAAAAGCCGAAACGTTGTAATAAATATGGCGACAAAGATGAGGAGAATAGTCTGAATAATGTAAATAGAGTACATAATACCTCATCTCAGAAATATAGACAGTTATCTTTCAGTTGTTGCTTCAATATCGAAAACTTAACCTGTTGAATAATGGGGAAGCAGATTTAAATTCTCTCAATAAATTACAGCCAGGATTTGCAATGCCACTTCCACAAAGTTGAATAATCCGCGGTATTCTTAATGTAGGAAGAAATTTAGAATCGGATATTTTCCAAAGAACATTCCTGTACCTTGCAGTTTTTACCACTTCCAATCAAAACATGAATCCTCTATATCTTCATAATTTCACTTTTTACCACATCCTCTTTCATTACTAGAGTAAAACTCATTCATCATTATCAATTTAACAGTAGCACTATATCTTGAATAGCTCACACGCTTAGTTTTCCTTAATGATTCCACCCCATGCAAGGCAGCAAGCAAGCCACTAAGACGCGAGGTAAAGAAAATATCAGAGAAAGAAAACATTATTAAGGAGCAAGAACAATGAAATTAAGAAAAAAGAAAATAAAGATTGACATTGCATTTGATTTTTTGAAGATCAAAATTGACTAGAAAGTAAGATGCTGGAACAAAGTACTAAAAGCGAATAGATGCCAGGTCAAGCCCAGTGACATTGCAGATTTTTCTTTGGATTTTATCATGGTTCTCTAACTGCATAGCAGGAATACTAGATTATATGTGGCAGAAATACTCTAAGCATGGAAGAACATCAGATTTATAAAAACAGTGCTGTTCGATAAAAGTGACTCACCTGATTTTTTTTACTTAAATTTTTTTTCGCCCATTGTTTTTGGGGTCAAACTAATTTTTAATCTTACTAATATAAAGACCCCTTCCCGACCAACTAGTAAAAAAGTTTACTCACCCTAAGGTATTCTATTGATAATTATAATTTTGGATATAAATGAGATTTAGGGAAAAACGGTGTGCCAAAAAAGTGACTCACTTATTTCCTGCAACTAGTAATCAATAGAAACATAACCGAACAGCTTTAAATAAAGAATAATAGAGGTATAATTTATTTATAATAGGTAATATAGTTCGAAATATTTAATAATCTATGAGTCCTCCTTTATTTTGAATAAGCTTTTCAACCCTTTTTGGCATTGACTTGATTAGGTTCTGGCAAATCTCATCTGCAAGCATTGAATTCCATTCGGATATGAAATTCACAATCAAATCCTCTTTGTTGCTCAACTGCTTTCTCGAGAGCCTGTACTTTATAATGCTCCATAAGTTTTCTATGGGGTTGAGGTCAGGAGATTGGGGCGGCCATGTCGTAATACTCACCTGCTTCTCATCAAAGTATTCCTTCATTAATTTTGATTTGTAACATGGAGCATTATTCTGCATAAAAATGAGCTTGGTGGGGGCGATTTGCACGCTTTCAGCAGAAGGGAGCAGACAAGACTCTAAAATTCTCTTGTACTGCTCGCTCCTGAGGGTCTTTTCAATAGGTTTTAAGAAACCAGTTCCATGAAAAGAAAAGCATCCCCAGAACATTATACTGAAAGGATGCTAGACAGTACTTACTGCTAAATTCAAAGAACTTTCAAAGCTTCTTCTTCGGATTTTAGATCGCTTATCCTTTGAATTTAGCTCAACTTTCGTTTCATCGGAGAAGAATAAGCCTAGATTTATGAAGAAGTAATAAGAAATGACAAAGACAACAGGGAAAATAGGAAACACCCCGTAGAAAGCATTAATAAATCTGGTAGAATACTGAGGAGTGTGCGGGTGTTCATAAAAGATTTGCATAACCAGTACAAAATTATTATTTATTTTACATTTAATATTCAATGTCAGCTAATAGCACGCCTTCTCAGATCAAAAAACCTCCAAGTTCCTCGTGTTCCCGAAGTTGTGTAGATCTTGTGTTTACTATTTGCAGTTTAAGTGGGTGCCTGTCGGTAATGTTCTAGGTTCAAAACAGACAATGGACGAATTTTCAAAGAAGAGACTTTTGATAATATTGTCTTGCGAAAAACTATCCTGGGGTTGAAGCGACATCGTAGCGAGCAAAAATGGGTAAACGAAACTTTTTGGAGGTCGCTGATGACACGAAATTACCATCCACCGTGAGCGAGGATTCGAGTGTCCTGGCTTTGTTCAGCTACTAATCACGTCCGTGAATTCGCTCTCTCCCTGAAACTGTAACTATGATCGGTTCAGAATAATTGCAGTACCAACTACAGGTTGGCTTTGTGTTGAAGAAAAGAACATATGCCTGATGAGATTTCGACCTGATGTAACAGTTAGCAAGCTTATCTCACCGGATCAATTACGACTGAGTATTGAGTTCGATCCTCACTATCTAAGCGACGCTTAGTAAATTAACGCACATCACTGAGTAGGCGTCTTCAACAAGTATGAGGTAACGACTTTAAGCAGCTAGCCATTCTGTGCAGTTCAGACGGTTTTCTCTAATGTTCGATAAATTAACATTAGTGATAATGAATTTATCGATAAAACTGTCATTTGCCTGCTACGCTAAAGTCATGGATTATTGGTGTGTTTTTAAACAACCGGCTTAAAAAAAACACTCTGTCTTTTGTCACTTAGGATTATATATGCTCTTCACACTTGATTAAGAGGATCAGTTTTCTGGGCTAAATCACCGAATAGACTGATTCCAGCGTGTTATTTAACGATCCCAAACTACTTTGACGTGGTGGATTGACTTGCATGCTCCAATGACCAGCACAGTTATACTGACTGGAGTTTATCTCCTGACAGGGTCCAATATAACCAGACAGGTCAATACGTAGAAAATCGTACTATGAAGCCAAAAATTCATTGACAAAAAAGTAATACTGGAGCGAACAGCAGCTCTCCAACTGCCTATATAAGCAAGCAACAACCGACTGATATGTTTGCTTGATATGTAGTGATCAATGGCAAAGAATTAGCGATACAGTCACCTACAACGCCACTGATTACACGATTCTAATCACGTTCATACTATAGATGATAGTAAGGGTTGTGACTACTAGCACTTAATTATATACAAACAAGTGACTTTCTATCCTCACCGAACGGACTCTGATTTTTCACGGGTGTTCTCTCAGGGTGGCCCTTTGCCTTGAGCGCCTATTGGTACATAACCCACACCAAGAGTGGAACTCATACATACGTTCCATCGTTAAAGATTGTTGGAGTTTTTGAGTACCTTGGTGTACTAGTGAGCCAGCCAAAATGAGCTGACTCATTTTATAGTTCACCAATAGAAGAGTTAACCAATCAGAAGGCTCAAAATATTCAATAGCCGTGTATAAAGGCGGCCATCTTTTTTCCGGAATATTCACTGCCAGTATTTCATATCGAAGACTGAAGATTTACAGACCAGCTGCTGGTGGTATTGGCGATATAGTCAGATTCAGTAGAGTGTCTGACTCGTGAGTGTTAATCTTTAACGTTGTTTCATTGAACAGATTACGTACTGCGCTGGATTCTATATTCATTGACTATGGTGAACATGGTCAACAAAGATACTGTAAAATGGTAAGTCTCCTATACCACTCCAGTAAGAACCTGACACCCCCTGCTGTCGCCTAGATTTACAACAGCTAGATCAGACCGAGAATGAAGTACTGTTCCCATTTTGTGACAGGAGCTACACAATCTTCACTTTTCCGTATCGAGAGAGTTCAAAAGCGTCTCCGCATCCTTGTGAGTGGCGAATGATTTTCCACCCTGAAACCCTTTCACACTGACGAAACTTCCCCAGTCTCTCGCTGCTATATATATCGCTATTTCCATGAAAAGTCTTCAGACGAACTTCATTCCTTAGTTCCACCAGTTCTAACCTTCACGCTGGTCCGACATAACATAGACATTGTAGCAAACAAACCTTATTCCCTTCGTATTCCACTAGAAAAGCTTCTTCCCACGAACAGCTGCTTTGTTGGACCGACTCCTTAGAGGATGATTCTCCTTTTCTTCGACGGACGATCACTACAATCTTAATCTGATCAAGTCTAGGGTTAACTGTTATCTTCCCCCATAAATTTTCACTCGTACTCTGAAACCCTCTACTTCGAATGGCTCTTGGTCCTTGTAAAAAAATGTTGGATTAGCAGAATAATTGATTTTTGTGCGTGAATATTGCATTTACAATTGTTTGAAGATAACAATGATTTTTACACATAGATGGCGGACATGAAGGATTCCCCCATTTATCAAAGGTATGTCTCAATGTGACGAACTCGATCGTAATTCGAACTCGGGTCTCCAGTGTCTTAGTCCGTGCCGCTATCAATTACACCACCGGCGTATTGACGAGAAAAGTTCAAGTTTAGGTTAAGGGTGTTCATTTTGTACTCAGACTCTTGGGAAAAATAGAAATCCATCTATATTTCAGATGAGGTACTGTAACTATTTACACTATTTTCATTAGATACCTCCACTAATTTTCGATAACTAAGGTTTAAAATGATTTTAAACCCAAGCCGATTTTATTAAAATATTAAGAAAATCAAAGGTTGTTAGACAAAGGAGATTCAACGCTGAGGCAGGAAGTAGGCAGACACGAGCGAGGTTTCTGTTTAGATTAATTGAGGGCTAATTGATTAAATTTGCTATTTCTAGTAAGAAAATACTGTAGTGTATTTCAAATAGAAAATTATATTGATTGAGAGCTTAACTTTTTAGTCGCTTTCAGTAAAGTCATAAAATCGGCTAATTTTAGAACATTTGTAAACAAAAGTTAATTCTCGGTTTTAAAAATCTTCCAAAAAATATATTTATCTGAAGCTTTATTCGAAGAATATTAGCTGATTTAACAGAATGTGTGAAATTAAAACATTCCCTGTCTTTTCAGAACATACATATATGCTAGATTGTAATCAGTTTATTTATTTGCCAGTTGCCGAGTACCATGCAGTGGATTGATTTTCACTGATGACTTTCAAACTTCATCATCAAATTCCGAGGAAATCAGGGTTCGTCATCGAACGTTTCTCCAGAACGAAGTTTTGCAAACACAGCTTAGTTACAACTCCTTGAACATATGTATGAATTAACTTACCAGATCATTATTTGACGCAAATGCCCTTTCAATCTTTCCATTGGGCGGGGGTGAGAAATTTATTCTTTAATCTACTAGGCCAGGTAGACGAAAATAAATGAATAAATATTCTACTCAAATACGAGAATCCACTAAAAATGACGTTTAGAGTAATAAAATCTATCAGATTAATTAATAGTAACCCATTGACTGTTTAGAAAACTACATAAGATTTTATAATTTTCTTAGGGCGGAAACATTATTTCTGTGTTTCTGTTTTATTATTATTATTTTTATTATTATTAATTTATTTTCTTTGATTTCCGGGTCCCGACCAGAGAACTAAGTTCAGAAATGGAACCATGGCATTTTCCACTGAGCAGTTTTGAAAAAAAGTCACACATATTTTACATAGATAAAGCCCTTTGTAAGGTACCGGCTGTACTTGGGAAAACAATTTTTTTTATTTCTTTAAGGCATGGGCTAGCAGGAATCCTTTCAATGAGCGCATTCAAATTCTTTCCAATCAATCCAAGGGCTCCAACTACAACAGGGATTTTTGATGTTCTAATGTGCCAGATTTTATTATTATTATTATTATTATTATTATTATTATTATTATTATTATTATTATTATTATTATAACCAACAAAGAGTCCTTACTCCATAAATATAAATGCGCGAAGCGAATTAGGCAAAAGAGAGAAGAGAGGAAGAAGAGGAGACGAGACAGAGACAGTAGAGAGGCCCACGTGATTATCTGCCTACGAAAGCCTCTAACTTTAGCCTTGTGCTAAATATTACCAACAACGCCAAACCAGATTTTGCCTGGTTAACACTAATATCACTTTCGATTTAAAAGCGGGTTGGGCTGATAATTAATTGCATACGAACTCTGATATAATACAGAGGACTGATGTAAAAACAGTATTTACTTGTGTTCAGTTTATTCGAGTGTTATTTTTTCCTGTACGTCTTCGCCATGCTCGGACCAGCCCAACACAAAAATACCTGCGACGACTCCATCTTGGTTTCTTTATGATGAAACCGGTCTGAGATCGAAGCGATCTTCATTGATCAGTAGCTCTGTTGGAAGTTTTTGACGACCGGAGATGATGTTGTACGATTACATTCGTCTTGAACTCCTTGTGAACAGATAGACAATATATTTTCACGAACTCTTTTGCAATGATTTCAGGCAGTTTTGAATGTAGAAAGTCTCCTACTACACTGTTCCCTACGATACATATTGTAGTTACCTGAGCTATGAATGCAGCACATTCAGCGGGGGTAGCCGAGATGTCGTCTTTTCGGGTTTTGCTGGATTTTTTGCTGGGCTATAAAACTCTCCATTTTCAGAAAAATCCGTTCCGAGATGAGGACTACCATTTGGGGGTAGTATGTTTAATAAAAACTGAAAGAAGAGCTTTCGCTATGTAAGATCTGAACCTGTCACAGTCGGCTTTCGTATATTGAAAACTCATTCTATGGAACCGCACATCAGGGCATATCTTTGGATTGGCATCGACTTTGACACTGACTAATTAATGGTCTGAAGTATCCGAGAGGGTTTAACACTCCAGAGAAACATTTTTCAGGGCAGCATGTGAGAAAGAGTTGGAGGAGGTTCGCCTGACATCCTGCTGTATCGGGAATTGTGATGGCCTCTTCAATGATCTGTGTCAGTTCGTAGGCGACAAAGAAGTTTCGACAGCATTTGCCCTCTTCATCGATTTTGTTCCAATGATTTAACCACACCTTGTTGTGAATATTGAAGTCACCATAAATATGAAAACTGTCTGAGGGATAGTCTACAGGATATTATCAATAGTCCCAGGCATTCAGCTATTATTTTATGCCTTGTGTGTCTTCCGGGCATGAACAATGAATGTTCTTGATAACTTCCGCACTTATGCCCCGTTAATTAAAAATTACACGATAGGAAACGTGTGTAGGCGTCGAAATGATCCTTCCTATTATTTCAACCATGAATACAGAAATCAATAAAAATGTTCTATAATTGATCGGGTGACAAAAATGTGCTTTCATGTGTCCAGGTCCCCGGGTAGCCGTTATCCCACCTACCTCTTTTGGGACGGGGCTGGATGACTACCTTGCGCCTGCTAACTCCCAAAACGGATAAATGCCAATGTCTGTTCTTGTCGACGTACGACCCGGCTCCAACTTTAAACACGCCTTTGCGTCACATTCCATACAAGTGGGCGTGCGGGTATTTTTTTTATCATTATGGAAAATAGGCAGAAGACATTAAACAAAATCCAACGACAAAGCAATTTGGGTAATTATCGTATTATAATTTTACTTCAGATAAACAGTTGGCTATTCGCGTTTGATTGCGAAGATAGAAGGAACAAAAGATAAATATATCAAAGGCGCTCTTTGGTTTGACGGAAAGGAAGCCAAAAGAAAGAAAGAAAGAAGATAACGCTCTAGTATATTTAACGTCTGCTTCTTTGAAATAGAAAATATGTTTCTTCTAACTACTTTAATGATCCACATTCGTATTTATAATTGTTATTGTGACAGTTAAGATCTCCTGCGATTACGTAAGTAAGATAAAGAATAGAGTACTCTTTTTATTTCGAGTATAAAGGGGAAAAAAGATAGATCAAAGGCGGTGTTTGGTTTTAGGGAAAGAAAGATTAACAAATAAAGGATAGCGAGGATAATACGCTCATGTGTTTAATATCTGATTCAGTGAAAAGAAAACCTTCTCAGTTCTACATCTTTTTTTAGACACTTTTTTAATGACCTGCATACATATATTTATGCATTTTATTATTTTGTTAAACATACTAAACTCAGATACTTAACAAGATAATAGGAGAATTTCCATTGGTATTTTATAGTCAGGGATTTCGTCATGAGGTCATTCAATCATTAAGATTTATCATAAAATTCGAATAAGAAAATCGTGAAATTTTGCCATGTATTGAACATTATTATTATTATTGTTGTTGTTGTTGTTGTTGTGTTATTTCTTCTGATTTCTGAAGTATACTCATTTCTTTCCAGTTTCCAACAAGAGACTTAAGATCAGAGATGTTATTATGACGTTTTAAACTTTTTGGATTTAAAAAACAAAAAGAAAGAAAAATCGATCAGATATATTTTACATAAATAAAACCCTTCGTAAGGTGTGTGCTGTATTTGGGAGTACAATTTTTTGTATTTCTCTAATACTTGGGACTTCCAGGGAATCCCTTCAATGAGTTAGAACATTTCCAATCAATCCGAGGGCTCCAACTACAACTGGAATTGTTGATGACTTCATGTGCCACATCTTTGAGATTTCGATTTCAAAGTCCCTGTATTTTGATAGTTTTTGAAGATTTTCAAAGATACATTAGAGTCTGAAGGGACTGCCATGTTAATAAGAAGGCACATAATATTTTTGCGGTCTCTAATCACGATGTCTCGGCGATTAGCTTTGGTTGTTTTGTCTGTGGGTATTGTAAAGTCCCTTAAATTATTACAGGTCCTAACTTTTTAACTGGTTCTGGGTGGTGTTCATCCCAATTACTTTCAGTATCCTTTCCGTAAAAGTTGCAGTTTTATCAATGCGGATATTAGTTGACTTTGCTATGCCGTGTTTTATATTCAACGGGTGCCAATACCGTGCAACTTGATACAAGATTGCCAGTTGCTTCCGGACACTTATCATATAATCTGCATTTTGGGCTAACATAAATTTTCAGTACGCGTTCTTGGTAATTTCAAGTTAACGAACATTGGTCCTGTGCAGTAAAAATAAAATCTTCGGTTTCAGCTTTTAACCATGCACTACATAGCCACTGATAGATCCTGTGTTTGTCTACATCACCTTGTTTGATACGAGTAGAATATTGACCATGAAGAGGTTTATCTTGCCATCGTCTCTATCTGGTCCATTGCATTTGCTTTGTTAAGGGTTTGCAACTGCAGTAGGTGCATAATGTTTTACTTGCATCACTTCCCCTTCTTGAAATTCCATTTTACTGAATGCAGTTTCTTAATTATTTCATTTTCTGCGACACAGATCATCATTCAGTCTTCTGTAGTTTCCAGGTATCTTTGAAGTCGGATTGTTGTTTATTTGTAAGACAGTTCTAGTTGAAGTAATCCTCTGCCTCCTTCGGATCTGGGCAGATACAGACGATCAATATCAGCCTTAGGGTGATGTATGCGATGGCTTTGGTTTCCATTCGCTTAATGTCAGCTATAGTTCAGATAAGGATGTTGAAACTGTATTGCACCAAATGTACAGCCAAGATGCTTATGGCTGATATTGTCTTTTGTTATGCAACAGTATTCAATAACAGACGCACACGTCCGTAGTATTCTTTTCATACTTTTTCCTTTATTTGGATATACTCCTTCTCTAATTCTTAGGTACCTATAGGTTTTTTCTTGTTACCGTTCCCTAATCTTTATGGAATAATCTTGATCTATTGAGTGTGTTTCTTTAATTCTCCCTTGTTTGAGTGCTACTTTTGCATATTTATCTAATCCGAAATCCCTATCTATGTCGTCACTGAAACATTTTACATTATTGAGGAGACTCTTCAACTCATTGTCGCCTTTGGCAAAGAGTTTGAGATCATCCATGTAAAGTAGTAATTACATACCTTCATTTCGCTCACTGGGCTAGACTGTTCTAGTTCCACATGCCATGTTTATCAGTTATCTCCTGTTAATTTTTTCCCTTTGAAAGTTCTCCACTGCCTTAGCCGGGTATTGAACTAACACTCAACATTAACAGGAGATAACTGATAACTGACATCCATTAAACATGGCACGTGGAACTAGAACAGTCTACCCCCAGTGAGCGAAATGAAGGGTTCAGTTCGAGATTCCAACCACCTGAAGAAGGCTGGAGCGTACAACGGCCGAAACGTTGTAATAAATATGGCGACAAAGATGAAGATAATAGTTCGAATAATGTAAATAGTGTACATTATACCTCATCTCAGAAATATAGAGACAACCTCAAACAAGTACAAAAATTTTAATATCTGTTGAAACCGATATTAGGTTTATATTCGAGTGATTGTTTCCCCTCATGAATATTACTTTTGCGAAAGTAGAAGTCAAAAGAGGGTGATTGACGTTACATTTAAATCTCTGAGGATTGCAGAGAAGAAAGAAATCGGAAGGGAGTTTCACAGTTATGAAGTACTTGAGAACAATGGAGCGTACAATGGCCAAAACATTGTAATAAATATGGCGGCACAAGATGAGGACAATAGTCCGAATAATGTAAATATAGGACGCCCATGGCTAAGATACAAAGTCAAGCTGAAGAGCAACTTGTCAGCTGTCAATATACCACATAACACCCTTGAGCGCTTACCTTTGGGGCGGGTAGAATGGAGTTCCACGTGCTTTAGTGGACTCAGCAGTTTTCAATCTGCTTGTCTGAATCATCTTCAAGAAGCGAGAGCAAGATCTAAAAGGTCAGCAAATCTAACAGTCATTTGCAGCGACTCCACTCAATAGATAGGCGGAATGAATCTATCTGGATGTCATTGAGTGGAATTTTTGATTTTGATTTTTTAACTTTGTCTTATTCAAAATTTGCGTTAGTTTTAACTTTTTGTTTCAAGAGTGCAGTTATCTTCCTTTGTTTTAGCTCTTTCATATGCAATTCCTTTTTCTTATTGCAATGATTGAAAGTGGTGTTTCCGTCGGGGTTGCTAGTGTCTTCATGGAATCTTTTTCTTGAGTTACTGGAATGGACCACTTCGCATCTGTTTTCAAATGTAATGAAATCTAATCCATTTTCGTCTGGCACTGTAAATCTTTTGAAGTTTAATAACTTTGGTAAAGCCAATTTCAGGAAAATCATTTTTCGGCCTTTTCCAAGCATGTCCATTTTGCTATATTTCTCACTGGAATTTTCATAAAACTCCTTGAATGTATCGCCACACAGAATTAGTTGTCCACATTTATTAACGATATACTTTCCATATATTGTTCAGTGTCTGTTCATCTGGAGATCTCAAGTTAAAAAAATATTAAAGAGTAAATCAAGTGCAGACTAAAATAGATTTCAGGGGGAAATTAAAATTAAGCATACTTGAATAAATTGAATGAAAAAGACCATATTAGCGTTGTATTTCATTTCTTGAAACAAGATCAAGTAAGGGATCAAAATACGGCTCACAAATCGTTGTAAATATGTCTTCATTGAAAATACGTACATTCAAACTATTGAAAGAAAAAAAAATTAATTTAACTATGAATCACTAAAGTAAGGACACATATACAAAATCTAAACAAAATTATTGAAATAGGTATATATATATATATATATATATATATATATATATATATGGGGGGTTAGTGACATTGATGATCTGTGATACAGCCCAACAGTCTGTTTGTTGATGACTATGCTCTCGTTCGCCGATTGAGCACTTTAGAGGAAGGGAATTTTTTACAGCTGCTACCCCAGCGTAACGCATACCTCTTCTTCAGAATTTGAGCGCTCTGGCTGCTGGTCTAGCGTTTATATACATGACGTATATAATACGTTAAAAGATACCCTTTCTCGGTCATGCGCTGATAACTTAGGTTTAAAGTCTCTGACAGAAGCCAAACCGGTCAAATTTTGAACTCGGCTTGAAGCAATCAGATGTGTGTCTATACTGCTGCATAACAAACGTAAATTCACAAGAGTATAGAATCCAGGTAGAACTGAGTGTCCAGGACAGAGTAAGAATATAATATAAAAGTTCAAACACTAATATTCCATGGTTATAATTTATGACATTACAATCGTAATCACGATCCAATTTATCAGAGCTACAAATTCAAAAAGCATTTTGAATTTGTAGGTCTGATGAATTGGATCGTGATTACGATTCCAATGTAATAAAATATAACCATGGAATATTAGTGTTTGAGCCTTTCATATATATATATATATATATATATATATATATATATATATATATATATATAATGTAATCCACAGACATATATATATAATGTAATCCACAGACATATATATATATATATATGTATGCTGTTATTATTATTAGATTTAATTATATTTTCTCACGTGTATTGAGCACTTTTAATACTACTATTCCCCGTTCTGATTCAACTCTGACCGTTAACCTTTACATATTATTTATATATATATATATATATATATATATATATATATATATATATATATATATATATATATAAGGTACTATGTCAAAAGTTACTAGATTGCCTTTCAAAATTCAAAGCCTGGTAGGTGTTAGTTCTCAGGATTATTTCTTAATTGAAATAAATAATATTTTAAAGAAGACTCAGTGAAGACAAATAAACAATTACAAAATATATTAAAATATTTAGCTCCAAACTAAAAATAAATAAATTAAAGCGTTTTTAGGTGCCGCCAAAAAGAAGACCTATAAAAATAAAAAATTAAATATTGGTACTTACTTTGTCAAATTTTACTACTCTCAAAAGTAAAAGCCTCGCCGGGTTCGTTCTGTAGGTTATTTCTTAATTGAGAAAGAAAGAAAAATGAATTGAGGTAAGACTCACTGAAGACAAAAACACAAAAGATTTATTGAAATAGGTATAAAAAAATAAAAATAAAATAAAATGGTACTTTACTTTTCCAAATTGTGTAATGTTGCTGCTACCGGTTAATTTCTCTTTCAGCTCTAGTCGTATTCCCTCTCGGTCAAACTTTTTTATTTCAATTAATTACTTTTAGTTTCAAGTACAAAACAGAAATCAGACGAATTTCTCAAAACATGTCGCCAGGGGTAAACAACTCTTAAACCACGTGACGTTTTATTGTATTCAGGATTTCTACCGTCACCCGTATATTTTAAATAAAACTTTTTTATAGATAAAAAACTAAATGTAAAATTCTATTTTAAATAATTGTCGTTTACAGATTGTAATAAGCTTTAAAATGTATGATCTGTAAAGATAAATCTACTTAATAATACCATTGTCTAAAGAGCTCAGTTTTGATAATTAATTTTAAAATATTTAACAATATTAATGTAAAATTGTAAAAAGTATGAATGAATTAGAAAAAACACTTGTCTTCAGACAATATTGTCCTTATTCATAAAAGCAATTAAAAGCATTTGAAATTTTTAAAAAATGTTTCTGGGTTTTGTACGTTACAATTCAAAGCTGATTTTTGGTAACAATTTTCAAAAAAAGAAAATTTTTAATTATTTTAATTATTTGTGAAGAGTTTCTGAAAATTTCATTAAAATCAGACAATTTTTATTTTTGCAAGACTTTCCAAGTCAATGTCTGTCACTGCAAAAAATACGCTAAAATTTATTATGTTATTTAGTAGTTCCACTGACGCAGAGAAACAAGATTTTTGAATCAAAAGTCAAAATGTTTTATAATGGATTGAAAAACTTATAAAATAATCCAAAATTACTTTGGTCTTTTCTCTTGATAATAACAAAAATTTTAGCCCTAAAGCTTTGTTTTCCTCAAGTTTAAGGCCGTTTTTATCATACTATGCTCTTTTTAATCTAATTGGAAATTTAGAAATTGTAAGACAAAATAGACTTGCGTTTCGTCCATTAGGATTTCATCGGACTGTGTTTGTTGACGTTGTTAAGACTACGCATGTACAGCAGACGCTAGTAGTTTGAGAATTATATATATATATATATATATATATATATATATATATATATATATATATATATATATATATATAAAGGTTAACGGTCAGAGTTGAATCAGACCAGGGAATAGTAGTATTAAAAGTGCTCAATACACGTGAGAAAATATAATTAAATCTAATGATAATAACAACATGTAGAGCTTTTAAGTTTAAAAATCAGGAGGTCAATTAAAATACGCTACCATATTTTCGACCTGGCGGTCTCGTCGGGCGATAATTTCAAAATGACCACATTAACTCTTTATTAAAAAGAAACGCCAAAGAACGCTACATAATTATATTTAAAACAAAATAACAGGCGTATGATGATTGAATGACAGGACATTGAGTGTAATGGGAAGGGAAGTGGAAAAGGGGGTGAAGGAAAGAATGGAAAAGGACAGGAATGCAAGTGTATACTAAATGTAGACAGTAAAAGGGAAATCAAATTTGTAACTTTATTGTTATGTAGGACTAGCAGCATGGCCCGGCGTTGCCCGTGCTTGATTCAAAAATCGTACGACACATACAGCAATCGCTATCACTTGACTTAAAATATTTTGCCCTTTTCCGTGCTGATGTTGCTACGTGCCTTACTTCTTGCCTATCTCACACTGCGATTTTTTTCTGAGCTCTATACTAAACATTAAATCTGTTACAAAAAAAGAACTAAACAAAATGAACACAAAACGATCAGCTTTAAAAAAAGGATTCGTAACTGGAGAAACCGAATGAAAAAAGAATGTTAACAACAAATCCTTTTTCACACCCAAACCAGTTCTGCGGAATCAGAATCAACCTTAGGTTTAAGCAAGTGAATGAGCCAATTGGAGTAAAGTGCCATGCAGATTTAAATTTTTCCCACTTGTGACGAATGCAGCTATCGATTTTTTTGCATGCTAGCATGCTAGTTAACATTCGTGTCAGTCAGCTGTTGGCTCTCCCGCTGGCCAATAGAATCTTCCTGCCTATTCGTAGCAGTCAGCTATAGGCTCTCACTCTGGCCAGTAGAAAATGGCCGCAAACTACATGAAAAATGCCGTAGAAGCATGAAAAAATCGATTATTTCCACTATCGATGGGAGTTGGGAAATGCAAAGTCGGTCTTGGCTTTTTTTACTATCTTGGAGCATGTGCATGTAAATTTTGGTGCAAATCCGTCGAAAATTGCGGCCGTGCATTCGTTACAAACACACACACATCCTGCCTTTTATAGATAGAGATAGGGGACCGCGTGTCTAAAAGAGTATCTGTCTGTTTTTTTTTTGGGGGGGGGGGTCTTTAGATTTTTTTAATTGGCTTCGTATTCACTTAATTAAAATTGTTTTATATGAGGGCAATGGCTTAAATTTTCTGATTTTTGGTTTAAAAGATTTTTGTGTCCGGAAATGTCATAATTACTAATTTCTCATATTGGCATAGTTTGCAAATGCCGGTATAACTGTTATGTTTTTAGTCAGTTAGTTGTGTGCCATGCGTGATACACGCGTAGGGGTTCATGTATCGAAAGATACATGATTGATGAGGCACATCTTTAAACATGTATGTAATTTCGACAGGTTCTCCGGTCATCGTCAGGCATGGAAACTATTTTGTTTTTGGTAAAATTCTGGTAGCATCCAAGATGAAAAATATAATGCAAATCGAAATAGGTATTTTTGAAGTGTGTTGTTGATAACAGATACAAACATATGGAGCGTGCAGTCGCAACGCTATGGTTAAATTTTTGAAAATTTAAGTGAGAGTGTATTTATGGAAGACCTAATACAGTTTATCATTTGAAAAAACAAGAATCATAACATTCATAGTGATTAGTGGGTTAATGCAATTTTTAAAAAATTTAGTTAGCGAAGTGAATTCGCCATTTTATCTCATTAATTTTTATAAATTACTTTTTGTATGAATGCTTCATTGTAAAATATATATATATATATATATATATATATATATATATATATATATATATATATATATATATATATATATATATATAAGAACACGTTAGGTAAATAATCCGTAGTTCTTTAGCATTTTCGTTTTTATTTTCAAAAAGACACTGCTCCATACAGAAGTAGAGCTTATGTTATAATATTTTTAAAAAAATATGATTCCTTCGCTACATAAGAGTTCTCATGTTTCAAAAGCGAGAGCCGAGACCCTCAAGCGAAATTTAGGAATATGCTAACTTTTGGTTTACGCTTGTTTATAAGTATGGTCTTTTGCAACATTCATTACTATGGAAACGGCTGGCAGCAGTCTTTTGGGTTAAGGGGTCGGAGAAGATGAAGCAGGACTTAACACCTCAATTCAACTAAATTTCAATAATTATATTGAGGGTCTCGGCTCTCGCTTTTGAAACATGAGAACTCTTATGTAGCGAAAGAATCATATTTTTTTATTATAATACATATATATATATATATATATATATATATATATATATATATATATATATATATATTGGGGATTGATGGATTTTTATGTGGTTGTGTACATGTGAATGCGTGTGTGTGTTTGTGTGAGAAAGAGAGTGAGTGTGTTAGGTGGACGCCAACCTTCGACGTGATCAGAAGAGTCCATTAAAATGTCAGTGGAATTACCTATGCCTATTTAGTAAACATTTCTTAACGACGTAGTAGAAATAGAATTTTCTCTCATTTTCATGACTTACTTTATTTTAAAACACACACACGCACGCACGCACACACACACACACACACCACGCACGCGCGCACACACACACACACACACACACACACGTTAAACCTAGCCTTCGGCCTTGTGCCACATTTGTTATATTTAACAGCAATAACGATACTTTTAAACGACATAGTTAAATTGAAAATATTTTTAATATTGCATTTCGAAAATTTAAATATTCTGCCATGTTTTTTTGTTTTTTTAGCTATACATACTCGCTTTCCTACAATGTTTTCTGTTAAAACGTGAAGGGGTCAGGGTTCGCCTACAGCTTTTTTGAGTTTTCTGCTCTCACCGCTATTTGTTCCTTTACAAACTCTTTATCTATGTGCTACTCGTAACTCCATCCATTTGCAAATATTTGTCAAATCGGTTACTTGCTGTTTTCCTTTCTCTTACCGTACATGGGTGTTTAAGTTTCCAGACCTTCTTTCCTCGTCATGTATAGCTGTCATTTCTGCTGTCTCTTTCAGATTGTTAGCATCTGGAGTTTTTTTTTATTAACCTTAAGTATTTATTTGATACGGAATCTATTAATTTTTTACTACTTTATAATCCCTTAACACACACACACACACACACACACACACACACACATATATATATATATATATATATATATATATATATATATATATACATATATATATATATGGGGGGTATAGGGTTAGGTAAATGATATATATATACTATTTACATTATTCGGACTATTGTTCTCATCTTTGTCGCCATATTTATTACAACGTTTCGGCCGTTGTACGCTCCGGCCTTTTTGAGGTAGTTGGAATGTCGAACTGAACCCTTTATTTCGCTCACTGTGGTAAACTCTTCTAGTTCCACTTATCATGTTTAATGGATGTCAGTTGTCAGTTATCTCCTGTTAATTCCCCTCTTCCAAGTTCTCCACTGCATTAACCGGGTATTGAACTCACACTCTTTGGCTCCTGTCACTGGATCTAACTAACGCCTATATCCACTGTGCCATTACAACACAGACTTACTCCTGGAATAAATCTCAAAGAGCGGAATCACAGGGTGTTAAATCAGGACTCCTGTCTAGCCATTGATATATAAAATAGGAAGTTATTTTTCAAGCACCCTGTAGGAGATTAAACGATACATATCAAGCTAAAGACTCGTTTCTTTGTTTCCAATGTTATTCTTGCATCCGTTATTACCTTGCTCGATTTCTGGTCGTTGTATAAGTCTGTATATCAACAAAAAGCGAAACAAACTCAATTTGTTAGACTATATACACTAGGATTATGCCTTTTTTGTATTCTTATGTCACAAATCGATGAACCTTTGTTCAAAAGTAATGAGAAACGCATTAGTTCTTGAAAAGGGTTACGCATATCGAAAATTCAATTTTACCATAAACGTAATAAGGTTAAAAATCCAAAATATTTCAGAAGCTTTATTTTTCAATTTGTTAATGATGTAATTGTATTTGCTTATTTATTTTTTCACGTCTT
This sequence comes from Acanthosepion esculentum, assembly GCA_964036315.1. Classification (NCBI taxonomy): domain Eukaryota; kingdom Metazoa; phylum Mollusca; class Cephalopoda; order Sepiida; family Sepiidae; genus Acanthosepion; species Acanthosepion esculentum. The sequence continues at coordinate 87,131,741 of OZ038497.1, read as the reverse complement.
TAAAAATCTATCTCTATAGGATATCATACAAACGAATTGACAAAAATTGTAAACATTCAGAAGCTTTATTTTTCTTGAAAATGGATGAAATTTAGTATCATGGTGTTATGAAGTATCAGCAGAAAAAAAGGATTCCCCAAGGACATAACTCTCCTTATTATTCTGATTTGGCCACATCTGATTATCATCTGTTCTCCAACATAAAAAAAACACTTTTCTGGGAACATATATCGCAGTGATGATGACGTCATATCTGTAGTTGATGACTTTTTTTACTAACAGGATGGAAGCTTCTTCACCAATGGGGTCCAATCACTGCGACACCGATGGGAGAAATGTGTGGAACTCAAAGGGGGCTATGTTGAAAAATAAACCTCATTTAGTCTAATTCCCTGAGCGTAGCTTGCTCAGTCTATAAACCTTTTAGCCGACCCTCGTACTTACTGAGATGGGCAACGGGTTTATTCTCAGGATTACGATTATACCAACAAACCTGCACTTTAAGCAACTTTAAATCCCAGCGAAACTCAAGTCAGCTCTGACGCGCAAAGAGATACAATGGCTGACTCCTAAGATAAGTAGTCTCGATCTAACTGTATGCGTTGTTGTTGTTGTTTTTTTTGTTTTGCTTTTTTTAAGCTTTTCAGCCCAAGCAAAGTGGGAGTGGCACTAGCATGCAAGGGCTTACAGGGAGTGGGAGTAATGAGGCTTGATAGAGGAAAGGAAGAGAAGACGGGGAAAAGATCAAGGCATCTGGAGATGTCGATTGACATAGCATTTGAATAGTTGTAGATAATAGCTATCAGGGAAGAAAGTAAGAGAAACGGAGTTCCACAGACGGGAAGTGCGAGTCATGAAGCCATTGGAATAGAAAAGACAGCCACATTTAACAGTTTCGACAGTGAAAGGGTGGGACTGAGATGCCAATCTAGTAGCACGTTTTAAATTCATGCAGTTTGAGAACCAGCGAAAGTAGCTCTTCGGAGCAGTTACCGTGAAGTTGTTTGTAGAAAAGACAGAGGGAGGCGAGGGTACGTCTGTGATAGAGCGACTGTAAAAGAGATGCCAGATTAGGGCCAACCACATTACATATCCGTTTCCGGATTTGGATATTCATCTCTAATAATATTTTTCTTGGGTTGGATCCCCGACCAACCGTTTCATGCTGGCATTCCGTTTTTCAAGGGAAGTCAGGAGTAGTTACTTTTAAAGTCTCCATTGAGTAGTCAGATGTCAGTTTACCTGGAAGGCAACAACGAAGTTATTAAACAGAGCTCGAGTACCATTTTTTTATAGTCAATATATGGACTTTTCAGTCCCCCCTCGTATATCTTACCATCCTGCGTTCATCTCCCAATATCAATGTACTCTAGATAAGGAGGGCGTATGCTGATGATATAGGTATTCTTAGTTAGGGATAAAAAGGATCTTGCATTAAAAAATCAACCCCCTCTTCCAAATGATTCAAAAATAGGATTCAAGATGAACCTTTCCAAGAACATAAAAAATAATCTGGAATTGGAATGCAGGCAGTAATTACACCGAGTAGAGTGAAACGATCCTAAACATTCATGATTTGGAATTAATAAATATACTTTTAATATTCCGGTGTATCCGAGTTATAAGTATTATAGAATAGAATTCAATTGGACATAGAGTTGGCTGCGCTAAAGGTAGTTTCGCATAATAAGAAAAATAACTATAAAACTAAAACATTAACCTAAGAATTCCATTCATGTACTTAAATAGCCTGCTTAGATCAAGGCTTTCATATGCATGTCATAATTGGCGGCAAACTCGTTTTCAGAAAAATCTAGTCTGTCAGCACTATAAAACCGCTTTGTCGCGTTAAAATCATTTCGTACGAAAGAGACGTGTAAGTCTTAACGAAATTTGTAGACAGCCTCTACAGAATCAGAAAGAAAGACGTAGAGTAAATCACAAAAAACCACAGCACTTGAGGTTTTTCAACAACTGCAGCACCAAAAAAATAATAATAATGAAGCCCCCATCAATATTGGAAAGTGCGATAACAGCTCGCAGATTTGAGAAAGCTGTTTGACTTTTAAACAAATTGTATTAAGAAAGATTTTACAAATTTCAACCGATAGTGGTAATGGTTGTCGGTCAATGAATACCGACTCTTTCCTCATAAGGAAACGGCTAATATTACTATTTACACTATTTACATCATTCGGAGTTGGCGAAAATATCCCTTTTATTAATGGCATTAGTAACATTAGTCTTTGTCTATATTTCTGAGATGAGGTATTGTAACTACACCTGTGTGTAAATTAATTGAAGAAAAAAACAAATAATTCCGTTATTATTTTCGTATTTTTCCAATGATACATGACACAATGCATATGTTTGTCTATTACACGAAGTCGTTCCTTACAGATTGATAACAGATTCTGGATTGGATTTAAATCAGTAGAGTTTCCGGGCCAGTCATAGTACTTTGATTTGCTCACTGGTAACGCTTGCCAGTGTATTCGTGCAGCATTACTATTTTCGTACGCTTCCTTGGAATAACGCCTATTGCAGACAATGGCCGTAGGACAACTAATAGACAGTCGAGACGATAGTGTCTGAGCGTGATAAAAATGTGATGCAATCACGGATGAAACAATATTTTCCAAGGCCAAACAAATTTCATCATACACATAGATTCATATTACTGCACACCACAACAAATGACCCAATCTGAGGGAAAAACTGAAATCGACTACACCCTGTCAAAAGCGGTTTGCACAAGGGTGTATATATATATATATATATATATATATATATATATATATATATATATATATATATATATATAGGATTGGTGTATACGGAATAAATTTTAAAATGGGTAATTTTTAATTCTTAATTGCAAATTTTATCGTATAATTTAATATTTATTAGTTAGAATAAATTCTATTTTAGTCTAACCCCAACATTAAAGCATTAAATAATTATTATAACCTTAGTTCGTTGTCAAGTTTTTTGAATTCTCGTATACTTGTATTTTGATTGGCCATTCAAGCTTATGTAACAGCGTTTCCCCTAGCGAAGGGTGTTTGATTAATTTGAACTTTTTTAAAACCCTTTATTCTACATTCAACACCATCACTTGATAAGACACCAGGAGTGTTGAAACAAAATGGCTATTTTTGTAGTGATTTTAAACATATTTATGTTATAATTTTCGAATAAATAATTATATATATAAATATATATATATATATTGTATCGATTAATTTTACTGATCAAATTTTCTAATTTACAAATAATCTTTCTCAGACAATTTTCCGAAGTTCATTACTTAAGAAATATGGTCCGACCTTTCGAGTTTCTTAAGTCATCATCAGGGTGAGTAGTGACAAATGGCGTCTTTTGTAGAAGTAACGAATGTTGCGACGTAGACAAGCTGAGACATGTGTGTGTGTGTGTGTGTGTGTGTGTGTGTGTGTGTGTGTGTGTGTGTGTGTGTGTGTGTGTTTATATATATATGAAAATACGAGCTCTTAAATTATATTATTTATTTATTTATAGATGTTTCCACTGTTTGTAGGATTATTACACACACGCACACACCTACACACACGTACACACAAACAGATCACACTTTGTCTTCGTCAGTTCTTCATCGACTTGAGTGTTATTTGAAATAGGCACACTGGTTCCGCATTGCGTAGCCTTCGCAAAGGCGCCTTGCCTCTAGCTTGCGTAGATGTGTTATAATAATAACACGTTGAGAATATCTTTACTGACAGGTAATAAAATATGCTTAGAGTAAAATCGATAGGGAAAGTTAATGAAAGCAAGGCGGCCCTATATTTATTTCAAGTAACTTTCATTTGTAATCTAGGTAAATAAATTTTGCTTAATTGGTTCTTGAAATAATTAATGTCATTAGACTCAAATACGATGACGCTTCCATAAATATTTCTCAGCTAATTCAATAGGTGAAGTTCAGTTAGGAAGGTTTACTTCATTTAAAGAATTCAGAGATAACGATTTATTTCTAATAATACGACGGTGCATATGCGTTTATGTGTATCCTGTTAGTATGCACACTTACATATGTATAAATACACACACACACACATACACACAGAGCCGGTAAGCAGAGTAATCAACACTGAATAACGACTCTCAGTTACACATCTCACTCTATCTTCAGTCCATATGGTTTGAGGCGTAGAATTGATTTCTGTGATAATTCCTGTTGTGATCTCGCGATCAAGAGAAAAAAAAATACCATGATCCCATAGAAAGAAGGAAACTGCCCTACTATTGGGGAAAAATTTAGAGATCGGTCCCTCACCAGAAGATAACGTGGAACTGAGCACCTCCAGGAATTAAGACCACAGATTAGTTTTAACAAATAACACTTTGTGCCACTTTAAGAGTTTAAAAGATATCTCGATAGCTATACCGAGAGAGATGAGACACTTTAAGGATTGAAGGATAGATCTATAAGAGACGAAACCAGATTTTAGTAAATTCAGATATTTTGTCATTTTTTTTCTTCTTCTTTCTTTGGTAAAGTAAGACGGAAACTTTTGATTTGTTTGTACAAAAACCATACCGCTTATGCTGACAACTATGAAATGGAGATAATATTGTTTTTAAAATCCCGGTCAAAAATAGCCTGCAGGCCATAACCTGGTGGGAAAAATCGGCCGTAAGATAAAATCTAGCGTGTTCTAGAAACAAAGTTAGAGTTTAGAAATTTTTTAAATATTTTCATATCACTTGTCAAAAGAAGAGGGATAGCTGTGAATCGTTGGAGCCTTGAATTTTCTTTAGATAAGAACCGAAATGGACACATTGTTGATAATTACTATTTAAAATCCAGGGTAAAGAATTGTCTACAGGTCATGACCCAGCAAGGAAAAGTCGGTCGTGTGATAAAATTTAAGGTTTTCTGGAAACAATGGCAAAGTTGGAGAACTTTTTTTTCTTTTTTATCACTTGTCAAAAAAAGCTAAGGGAAGGTGTGAATCGCTAAAGAAATGAGATTTCTTTGGATAAGAGCCGCAGTTCTACAAGAAGAGGCTGTCAGGGAAACTGAAGCGAAAACGGAAGCTGATGAATTGAAAAAGCGGAAGTGGTCGAGAAATTCCGTTGATGAATGTTTTGGACGTTAATTAAAATGAATATTTGGAGCGAAACGGTTTTATAATTTTTCCTCTTATGTCTTTTTATTGATTTTGTCTCCTCTACAGATCTGAGAAGATTTACACATATATAGATATATACAGTGTGCGATATTTAAATTGTCGCCATTTTATACTTTTAATTTCGCGCATGCGTGTTGTTTGCTTTTTATTTTATCAACTGCACAGTATAGTAGGATCAGTTCGGCACAGTCTGTGAGAAAAAGTGCAGCATGATGCAATTCATTTCGCCAGATATTTGGCAATGGCATGCTGTACTGCTTAGCATTCGCACCTGAAGCTCCAATACGAACATTTAAAAGTATTTGGGTGTCAATCTGAGAACAGTGCATAGGATTCGGACAGAGTTGGATGAATCTAAAGGTGATTCCGAAGGTGTTTGAAGTGATCATTTGTGAAGGCGACGCTATGCTTCCATTCATCTTTCCACAGGGCCTCAGGCTCAACACGGAGACCTACATCAAGTGCCTTGAGGAGGTTGTGTTGTCCTGTGTCAAGAAGGTGGCTGATAGGAGACCCTATGTCTAACCAGACTCTGCCCAATACCACACAAGCAAGAGAACTCAGTCATTGGTCTCAGATAATTTCTGCAACTACATCACTACTTACATCTGGCCACCTAACTCCCCAATCTGCAACCCACTTGATTATTATGTGTGAGGCGAAGTTGAGCGAGAGAAAAACGTCTTTGTAACACCAAAGATTAATTGAAGGCAAGGACTACGGCAGCATTCACCAGTTTAAACAAGGAGACTGTCCCGAAGATTCCGAATTGGTCTGGAGGCTGTGGTTGAAGCCAATGGCGACTTTATTGAAAATATTTACTCTTTAGTATTTCAAGATATTTTTGTGCAATTTTGGTAAATATATCTGTTAAAATGAGATGTCAGTGTTATTTTCATTTTTTCGCAATTTAGGCAACAATTTATCCATTCACCATATATATATATATATATATATATATATATATATATATAGTGTCACTGACAAAATTAACCTGGCTGTTCGTCTCGAAAAGGACCTCCAATCGGTTGTAAACTGGGGCAGGAATTGGCTGGTAAACTTTAACGCCTCAAAAACAAAACTGCTCTCTATTAATCACCGCAGGGATCCTTCCCTGCATCCCATTAGAATGTCTGAAGCTCAACTTCTCGAGAGCTCATCTTCTCGAGAGCTCCTCTCTGCGGCTGCTCAGTCTCACGCTGACTGCTGACCTGAGATGGAACAAATATATTGAGTCAATTGCTTCATCCACCGCAAGGAAAGTTAGCTCCCTGTGCCGGGCCAGGAATTTTTTTCTCCCCGGAGTCGATCCTTCAAATCTACAAATCAACCATCCGCCCTTGCATGGAGTATTGCTGCCATATATGGTCTGGAGCCCCTTCTTTTTGCCTCGGGGTTCTTGATAAGATCCAGAGACGGATTTGCAACGTAATTGGCTCTGATCTAGTATCTCGTCTGCAGTCGCTCTCTCACAGACGTGCCGTTACCTCTCTGTCTTTTTTACAAATACTTTCATCGTAATTGCTCCGATGAGCTGCTCTCGCTGGTTCCCAGACTTCATAAATTCAAGAGTCATACGAGGCTGGCATCCCGCTTTCACCCTTTCACAGTTGAAACTGTTAAATGTAGCCGTCTCTTCTACTCCAATAGCCTCATATCTCGCACCTCTCGCCTGTGGAACTCCCTTTCTTATTCCTGTTTCCCTGGCAACTATAATCTCCAACTATTCAAATGTAATGTCAATGGACATCTCCAGTTGCCTTGATCTATCCACTATCCTTCTCCACTTCCTTTCCTCTACCACCCCTATCTGCTCTCGCTCCAAATCTTCTGTAACCCCTTGCGTGCTAGTGGCTTCGCGACTTGCTTGTGGTGAAATGCTTTAATATATATATATATATATATATATATATATATATATATATATATATATATATATATATATATATATATATATATGAGCAGTTCGGCAAAGGCAGCGTCCTTTTTATGTCGAGATGAGGTAGATAGGACGACGTGGAGCAATTGAGTGGCCATTACTACCACCAAATAAAACAACCAGAGATTTCTTGTGAGGTGTACTGAATTATCTTGCTTGCAAGCTCAAACTGAAAATAATCCCTGAAAGCAAGCAGTTCCAGATAAATTTTCTGAAATTAATGTAGAAATATGTCAAATGGTTTGTAGAAGTTTTTATACTGTATTAGTATTATGTTTTAGTTTTGGACTTCAATATTTGCTTAGATCTGAAACCCTAACAAGTGCTACCACTCCGGGTCAGTGTGGACCTAGGAATTAAGAGGGGATTCCACACATTTGAAAACATCTATTATCCCGATTAGCTGGATTTCTCGTTTGTCAATTTTCCAGAATGAAACATGAAAGCAAATAAAATGCATATATCCTTTCTTCTTAAACGTTCTTATATTTAATCTGTGATGGGATAAGAGTTTGACATTTTCTTCGGGGAGAAATTCTAAAATTTAAAGTTAAAGTTAAATCCATTTCTTGATTAAAATATCGGTGGCAAAAATTCCTAGAAGAATGTGCAAATTCGAATAATAAAAATCTGTTAAATTCCACTTAAATTTAGCCATCTTAGATACAGATGCAGTATAATTCTTTTTATTGCTTCGTTCTCCAGTTAATTATTACGCTCTGTCATTTCTTTTACGTCTATTTTTAAGTGTCTTTTCAGGTCGTAGGCGATCATTGTTCCCTACAATTTACTGTTCTTTGTAGCTTTTAGAAATGTCTCAGTTTTTGCTACCCCTCCTAATCTCTGTTCTACCACATATGTACACGAGTCTGTTCGGTAAAAGATCCGTTCATATTCCTCTGTTCCTCTTGCCTTCACTATGTCCTGTGCGTGTTTCTAAGACCTCTTTCCTCATCATGTGCTCTGTCCTGGTATCTAACCGCGTTTGAATTACTGACGTGTTTCGTTATATTATATCATATACCTGTATTGTATATGTTTGTCTTGTGATAGTTCCGGGTATGACGATAAACTATATTTGGCAAGGCCTCTGGGTAATTTTGAGTAGCGTGGAACTAACTCTTAATTGCTGTTGTTCCCTGGTCCACCCTAACCTGGAGTGGTGGCACAAAACAACAAATAGAGAAAATTACCAACAATACATATCTGTATTAAAATTACCAACAATACTAACATACTAACAAATTGAAACGACTATATCCAAAACTGTTTACTATACTAACTGTTATGGTCCACGCCACTGTTAAGGTCTAGGTTAGGACCAAGGAAGAACAACACGAACACAAGAGTAGAAATAACGGAGATATATTACACGGAATAATAATACAAGATGTGGAAGGTGTTAGTATGACTGTCAGTCTGGTTTGGAGTGAACTACTATCGGCTCGACTCGATTCGATATTTAACAGTCCCCCACGAGGAAAGTATGTGGCACAAGGCCGAGTTTAACGTGGGTTTCTATGAACCCGTAAGCTCGGCCAAAAATACTCCCTTAAGAACCTGTATAAACGGGTTCAGAGCTTATCTGCCACCCTGGGCGAAACATTGCCCTTCGGCAAAGCCTCGTCCGGGTTCCTCTCTGCCAAAGCAGAGAGTTCGACGGGAGTCGCGCTCAGTCAGAGACTGCGGCTCGACTCGATTCGATATTTACAGTCCTCCCCATGAGGGAAAGATGTGGCACAAGGCCGAGTTTTACGTAGGCTCGGCCAAAAAATACCCGTAGAAACTGTAAAAACAGAATCGGGTTGGTCAATCTCCCCGAATGAGACTATGCCCTTCGGCGGAGCCTCGTCCGGGTTCCTCTCTGCTCAGAGGCAGAGAGTTCGACCGTCTTGCTGGAACAAGTCACAGCAAGGCTGTCACGGCTCGACTCGATTCGTCTCTCTCTCTTGAGAGGCGTAGTATACATAGTGTTAGGAACAGTTCATTCTGGAGTTATAGGTAAGGACCCATAACACTAACAAACAAACAACACGAAAAAATCTTTCATAACATAAATCAATATAGTACCCTTCAATATTTTTTCTGAGTGTGTCTTTTTGTATCCATTTTCTCTAAAACTTGGTCCTTGCTCACATGTTCAGTCCATGGTATTCTCATCATCCTTCCGTAGAACCAAATTTCTGTTCCCTCAAGTCTCCTCGCTACTCTATCGCTAATTCCATTATAAATGTTCAGATGAGCCCTATTGTTTAGTTCTACTAGTCGAAACCATTACACAAATGACGTCACGCTATATCCACGAATTAACCCTTTTTCTGGGCTTCGAATGTTAGATGCAAGTTTCTATTTTGAAAGCTTCTTCCTAACAGTTGCCATTTTGTTTAACAGATCACATGTTTCGTGGTTTTCGGAACATTACAATATTCGTCCTTCTTCGAAAAGTCTCCGGACATCCTAGCACTCTGCGAAACTAATCTTAACCCTTCAAACTCTTCCTGTTGTTTCTCGATTCCTGTCTACCTTCCTCTCCTGAGAAAGGGCTCTAATGTCCAAATGCATGGCCTGGAAATTGATGTTCACGATCATCTCCCGCTTAAATAGGGAACTCTCTGCAAAATCTCCAGACCATTCTTACATGTGCGTCCGTCTCTCCTTACTTAACTCAGTCAGATATCTCTTATCCCACTACCAGTCCCTTTTCTCTCAGGACTGTTGTGTGCTAGATATTATTTCCGATAATACAGACAAGGCAATTCTCACCAGGTGGTTTAACAACTATGTCACTGACCTCGCTGGCATACAAACCCTTAACTTCTCAATCTCTCACGCAAGTGGTTGATTTCCTCACGCGTTTACCCAGTAAACCTGACGGACACGCTTCTCTTATCGATTTCTTCTTTTTTACCTCTATCTCTTACTCTTGTTGTACTAAACAGCTCTGCCCTCTTGGCAGCTCCGATCATACGGTAGTGTAAACATCTCCTTCTGCTCCCCCACATGCCAAGAAGCTCCTACCAACACAATATCTTTCTGTTATCAACCAGCAGACTGGGAATCGTTCTGTGATTTTCTTCGTGACATCTGTTGGAATTAAGATTTTAATCATCCTGTTAAAAAATGGTCGTCAGTTTCCTTCTGGGAGAAAAACGGGTATCGATGCTTTCATTTCAGCAAGGAAATACCAAGTTAAACTGCATTCATCTCTTTGGTTCTCACCTGCATGCTCGGTCACTATAGTCCACAGGAATAACTTCTTCCAGCTGTACCAGAGCGACACGTTTGATTGCAACAGATATTTCTTTGTCTCTGCTCGTAACAAGTGCAAGTGTGTCCTCAATGAAGTAAAGTTAATGCTTGCTGATAGAATAAAACTACGTATAGCATCCCGCAAGTTTGATTCTATAGATTATTGGCAGCTCTACAAGAGTCCGCTGAAGAGCAACAAACCCTTCTCTATTCAGTCAATTTGATCCTGACATCTTCAGCAGATAGGGTTGAATGTTCTTCCTAATAAATTCAAAATCTCACTCTATTTTGTTACAAATTGCTTTATTTGGTTATAAATGGCATATTATGCTCTTTGCTGATCTGTAGTGACCTCTTAAATTGACCTCACATAGCCTATGTCATAACTGGATGTCTAGTGAGTCTTCATGTCAAAAATTATCTCAGTGGGCTTTGTAATTTGAATGTAGCATGGATACACAGACACATATACTAGCAGAGACCGCCAATATTAATATAGATTGTCATTGATGCTATTATTCAACCTCATGAAATGAATGAGTTGATCTTTCTCTTTAGAAAGATCTGTAAAATGAATGAAAACTTGTGATGGAATTGAAGCAATGAATTGGTAATATCTTAAATTTAAAAACTATTTTTAAGAAATACGTTGTCAATTCTAAATTTTGGCAAAAATCAATCAGTAATCCGGTGCATTTTGGATCTAAATACTACTTTCATTCGAAATTTTATTAGTATATACAAGCCCCAAATTATTTTTAAGTGTTTTTATGCCTGCTGTTATGGTTGGTCTGGTTATTAAAATTATTAGCTGCAAAGAGAAGCTAACTGATACTACTTCAAAGCATCGACTAATGTGATACATGATACATTTTACATGTTGTTCATGAAATTAAATTTACTTAGAGCTTTGAATATTTTACAATCAATTTTAAAATGATTTGGAATGAAGTTTTTAATCATCCTGTTCAAAAATGCTGAATGCTGGCATCAATGGTTTCATTTCAGCAAGAAAATACCAAGTTAAACTGCATTCATCTCCTTGGTTCTCACCTGCATGCTCGGCATCTATATCTCACAGGAATCACGTCTGTACCAGAGAGACACGCCTGATTGCAACAGAGGTCTCTTTGTCTCTGCTCACAATGAGCGCAAGCGTGTCTTCAATGAAGCGAAGTTATTGTTTGCTAATAGAATGTAACAACGTACAGCATCTTGCAAGTTAGGTTCTAGAGATTATTAGCGGCTCTTCAAGAGTGTGCTGAACGACAACAAATACTTAATCCTTCCTCTATTCACTCAGTTTGATGTGCTGTCATCTACAGCAGATAAAGCTGAATGCTTTCCTCAGAAATTCTCTTCCAACTCAACACTCGAGTAACCACACCTGATTTCCCCCACTAGAACTGACGCTCTACTGAGTGATATGCGTATAACCCTGTCACTGGTCTCGGGCATCATTTCTAAATTAGACTCCCATAAGGCAAGCGGAGGTGACGGGATCTCAGCCGCCGTCCTAACGAAATATGTTCCCGAACTGGCTCCAGTTCTCTTCAAACTCTACAACTATTGCCTCGCTGCTTGCTTTCCAGCTTGTTGGAAAAGCTCCTATGTACGAAGGTTATTCAATAAATAAGGTAAATCTTTCGGTATAAGGACTTCTAATACAGATAGAAGCTTACATTTTTTTAAATTTTTCAACGTAGTCTCCCAGCACTGACACACACTTTTCCCACCTGTTCACAAGCTTCCGTATTCCCTCAGCGTAAAAATCTTTGGACTGATGTCTCAGCCAGTCGCTCACAACACTTTTGACTTCATCGTCACTTTTAAACTTCGTGCCTCGAGTGAACGCTTTCAAGGGACCAAACAGGTGAAAGTCTGAAGGGGCAAGGTCTGGGCTGTAAGGGGGATGAGGTAGCAGTTCCCAGCCCAGCTCGTTGATGGTCTGCACCGTTTGGGCTGCTGTGTGAGGCCTTGCGTTGTCATGATTCAAGATGACTCCTTCTGACTGATAACCCCTGCGTTTGTCCCAACAGATAAGCTCAAAGTCTTTGCAATGTCATCCACTGTCACCCTTCTGTCAGATTGAATGAGGTCATTGACTGATTCGATCACCTCAGGAGACCTCACTTCTGTAGGCCTCCCAGGCCTGTCTTCATCCTCAACACTGCTCCGTCCTTCTTTAAACAATTTAGCCCACTTGTAGACATTTCTTTGGCTGAAACATGTGGCACCATACACAGTTGACATTCTCCTATGAATTTCAACTAGTTTTCACCCTTCAGCAACCAAAAACTTGATAACTGACCGCTGTTCAATCCTGGAGCATGCTTCTTGGTCGGCCATCTTTGTTAATCGCCAAAACTCTCAAAGTTTGTTTTTTTAATCTGCAAAAGAAATTAAATCCATGTGAAAAAGAAGTAAAACAAAAAAAAAATAAAAAAGAGTAAGCTTCTATCTGTATTAGAAGTCCTTATACCGAAAAATGTCACCTTATTTATTGAATAATCCTCGTAGTTCCTGCTTTTAAGAACTTCTGGAGAACCTTTTTAACCTCTGAAACTATCGCCTAATTAGTCTCCAACCGCTTTTCGACAAAGTATTCGAGGTTTTAATCAATGCTGAAGTGGTTAAGCATCCTACCTCTCACTACCGACTCGGCAACAAATGATATAGCTTCTGTTTTATTTTAAGACATTTTTTGATGTTTATACGTTCTTTTTATATCTGTTCTATCCCGTCTACCGCTGACGTGCTTACGGCCATCACTGAATATGTATATCAAGCTCTTGATAACAACAGCGAAACTCGAACATTGGCACTTGATATCTCAAAGGTGTTTGACAGATGTTGGTATGCTGGTCTTTTACGTAATCTTTAGGGCTACAGTATTACAGGACAATTGTTTGATTTAATCAAATCATTATTATCAAATCATGAAATGAAGGTCGTTCTGAACGGACTCGCTTCCATATCCTTTCACACGAACGCTGGTGTCCCCCAAGGCTCTATTCTCGGCCCTACGCTGTTTCTGGTCTTCATCAATGATCTTCCTGATGTCATAAGTTTTCAAGTAGGCATTTATGCAGATGACATTACCATTTACCGCTGCCTCGATAATAAATCCGTCAGAGCTGAAAAATTTAACCTGACCGCTGCTCTTAAAAAGAACATAAAGTCAGTGGTTAACTGAGCAGGAATTGACTTTTAAATTGTAATGCCTCCAAAACTAAATAGCTCTCATTTAAACTCCATAGTGAAACTAAACTGCGCCTTTTTGGCTTCAACTGACTTGAAGTGGAACAACTACATTGAATCAGTAGCTGTATCTACTGCAAGGAAAGTTGGTTCATTGTGTCGTACCAGAGTCCATCTTGCTTATTTACAAATATACCACTCGACCGTGCATTGAATACTGTTGCCACATCTGGTCTGATGCTCTTGCTATTTATCTCGAGGTTCTTGACAAAATCCAAGGAAGGATCTGCAATGTAAACGATCCTGACTTGGCATCTCGAATTCAGTCACTTTCTCAAAGACGTCATGTGACTTCTCTGTCTTTTCTACAGATTTCACCTCACTGAAGTATTCTCATTCTCCCTGTACCCATCCTCTGCGTCGTAATGGCATTATCGCCTTCCGTCAAGTGAAATGATTAAAATAAAATAAAAATCCTGGAGATCTAGCAGGGACGATGAATAAACAGGAAAACAAGGGTTTGCAATGTAATCGATCCTGACTTCAGTGACTTTCTCACTGACGCCATGTGACTTCCCTCTGCCTTTTCTACAAATATTTTCAATATGAGCTTTTTCCCTGGTGCTCTGACTACATGAATTTAAGCGTGCTACTAGATTAGCAGCTAGGTCACACCTATTTACTGTTGAAATAGTTAAATGTAACCACCACTCCAACAGTTTCTTTTTCCGGATTTCCCGATAGGGGAAATCCCGTCTCGTTTACTTGGTTCCCTGCAAACGTCCGTTCATTTACTTTCTCCCTGAAAACTACAATCTTCAAAACTTAAATGCAACGTCAATCGCTATCTTCTGTCTTCTTGAAACCCGTTCATCTTTTATCCTTTCTTCAATCCCCTTATATCCAGTCTTTTCGTTCAGTTTCATTCTCTGTAACTCGCTGTATACTTGTCGCATTCACACCTTGCTTGGGGTGAAATTATTAAAAACATGTCACGAATCACTCGTTATCTTTTCTCTCATAATCGTTATCTTTCCTTTCTAGTTTCCTCTCTTTCGTTCATATCACATACCTTATTTAACATTACCATTGTGTTGAATCTATCCAGACTTGCTCCAAATCCTCATATTTTATGATATTTAGAAAAAAAACGTCATATATAATTTCTGTTGTAGCATAGCTACGGACAATAATGGTTATGTACCCATTCACATAAATACAGTAGTAAATACTGTATGTTGTTCTGCAGTTGGAGATTTGCCTCCAACTGTGCTGGTCAAACTCTCTGCCCTCGGGTACCCCACATTAAATTCGACCTTGTGCCACATCTGACCGCGTTGGCCGGCTGGTAGATATCCTGCAGTTGGAGATTCATTGTGGAATTCACTTGACTCACTTCTAGCAGTTGATTACTTCTTCTACGCGCCGCTGGTGAATCTTATATGTGTTGTTCTTGTCCTAAGTATTATCGTTCATTACCAACCTCCGTTTGATTATTCTATTCAATAACCTTCCCTAGGTTACAACAATTTCCGAATGCCATTTTTCAAACCAGTGTGCATCGTGAGTTCATTCCCAATACGCGGAAAACTTCCATAAAATATACTTGAAAAATACTCAGGGATCAGTAAGTCCTGAGTCGACCAAGCATAGAAATAAATACAATATGAGAACCAGTAATAAGGAGTGCCAGAGAAAAGCAATGATAACAAAGTTGCAATATGAGCTCTGGTAAAAACATGTTTTTTATAACAGCAAAAATTGCAATATGAGCACTGTTAAAAAATGGTTGCTGAAAACATTAGGTTTATAATACCCAGAAATTCATACCCAGATGTCCTCAAGGCACAGTGGATAAAGGCGTTGGTTAGATCCAGTGACAGACCCAAAGAGTGTGAGTTCAATACCCGGTTAAGGCAGTGGGGAACTTTCAGAGGGAAAATTAGCAGGAGATAACTGATAACTGACATCCATCAAACATGGCACGTGGAACTAGAACAGTCTACCCCAGTGATCGAAATAAAGGGTTCAGTTCGAAATTCCAACCACCTGAAGAAGGCCGGAGCGTACAACGGCCGAAACGTTGTGACAAATATGGCGACAAAGATGAGGACAATAGTCCGACTAATGTAAATACCGGATCAGTAATAGTCGATTTAAATTTTACAGGCTTATCCAGAATGTTTGTTTGAATTTTCTAGAATTAAGATATGTGGTAAATACTGACAAAATAAATAAACATGCAACGACAGCTGACAGTATGAGCAAAGGAAATTCCGCCTTGTTCTACGATTGAATATAACAAAATTATATTGTTTGTGGTAGGAGAGTTACAATTCAACAAATTGCGAATATAAAGAAATCACTTTTTTTCTTTTCTGACGCTAGCGAAGCTGAAGCCACAAAATGGATTTCCAACAACAAACTGATAACGAAATTTTACGCGTCATATTGTATCTTAAAAAGAATCGCTAACATCAAATGAAATCATATTCTTAATTCTGGTTCTGTAACTGAATAAGGGTTTATTCGACTAGAAACTTTTGCTTTACTCTTAATAATTACAGCGTTTTTCTATCCTCTTTATTGAAACGATTTAACTTGATTTGCATTTCTGTATCGTTATCATTGATTGATGTCTTCTTTCACGGTAATTTTTTCAAATACTTCTGATGAATCCATTTCCTCTCCCCGCTATAGGTTAAAGAGTAAGATTGTATCTACAAAAATCATTGTTATTCTAAAACAAATTATTGATATAATATTCCCTTGCAAAAAATGTTATAACTTGCGGATGGAATTAAACTAAAAATAAAAGGATTGCTAAATCTTAAAAAAGGAACCAATCAATCAATTATAAGTACTCCAGCCACAATTTGTGCTGGTAAAATTTTACTTGAAGTTAAAGATTTCGGAACAAACATGAAATCATATTGTAATATTTAAAAAGGCTATATTGAATATTCCCAAAGTACAAAAGTATTTTCCCACACAAAATGATTATTTTAATAATTCCTAGAAGAAAGAAATGAATTTGAACAACGACTAGGAACTAAAAGTAAATCAATATCCTGAAACCATTCGTAAAATATTGGCCAGAATGATTTTTTTAACGAATGAAATGTTGAGAGTAGTGTGTCTAAACGAAAGAGGTGGTCGTTTTGACATTTCTATCTTTCGTCTTTCTTCTTTTTTAACTTAGTTTTCTTCTTTTACTTTCTGTTATTAGTTTGACTTGTAATAGATAGATAGATAGATATGAACAGACTGAAATTGATAGATAGAGAGATATGAACAGATTGAGATAGATAGATATGAACAGACTGAAATTGATAGATAGAGAGATATGAACAGATTGAGATAGATAGATATGAACAGATTGAGATAGATAGATAGATAGATAGATAGATAGATAGATAGATAGATAGATAAAGAAACAAAATCGATAGATAATGAACAGATTGAGTTAAATAGATTTATAAAGAAACAATTGACATAGATAATTGATAAATAATGAACAGATAGCATACCAAATAATATAATTAGATAGATAGATAGATAGAAGATGAATATATTTAGACAGATAAATAATGAACATAGATAGATAGATAATGAACATATTTAAATAGATAGATAGATAGATAGATAGATAGATAGAGTTAAATAGATATATAAAGAAACAAAATAGATAGATAATGAACAGATTGAGTTAAATAGATCTATAAAGAAACAATTGACATAGATAATAGATAAATAATGAACAGTTTGAAATATATATATATATATATATATATATATATATATATATATATATATATATATATAAAGAAACAATTGATACAGATAAATGGAGGGAGAGAGAGGTAATGAACTCATTTACTCATTTAGATAAATAATGAACATATTTACATAGATTGATAGATACTGAACACAGATAGATAGATAGATAGATAGATAGATAGATAATGAACATAGATAGCTTAATAATAGTAAACATAGATAGATAGAAAACATAGATAATGAACATATTACATAGATAGATAGATAGATAGATAGATAGATAGATAGATAGATAATAAAGAAACAATTAAAATAGATAATTAATGAACAGATTGAGTTAAATAGATCTATAAAGAAACAATTGACATAGATAATAGATAAATAATGAACAGTTTGATATATATATATATATATATATATATATATATATATATATATATATATATATATATATAAAGACACAATTGATACAGATGGGTGGAGGGAGAGAGAGGTAATGAACACATTTACTCATTTAGATAAATAATGAAAATATTTACATAGATTGATAGATAATGAACACAGATAGATAGATAGATAGATATATAGATAGATAGATAATGAACACATTTACCTAGGAGAAAAATATTCAGGATGATTTTAATATTAGAAAACAAGTAATAAGTACGATTTCTATCAAGCATGACTTTTCAACCTGCTTAACACTTTTCTTGCATTTGGCTTAATATGTTATTGAAGCCTCTATATTGCAAGTGAGACTCAATAAATACGTAAAAATAACAATTCCTAAAAACTGCCATTTCACTACATGACGTAGGCTATCATATTTCTCCACAATTTCAGGTCCGTTGTATTTCTATTAGCCTGATGGATAGCCAAGGCTAGAGAACCAAATCTATTCTGCTATTTGTTCCTCAGCTGTGGAGACAAGAGATAGATCCATGCCTGTACCAAGATTATTTCTGCGGGACTGCTCATATGAGTCGATAATTGTGGTAGAGGCTTCGGCATAACCAACCATACATTTTGGAAGAACGGGAGAGAGGTAACAAACAACCCTCCACGGGTTTTGAATTCACGGCTTTCTTTCTACTAAATTGGTTTTCTAAAGATCTCAGTGCAACCTACTATTTAACCCATAGGTGGAGAAAAACAGATGGATTAATACCTTTCCCAATGTTATGTGCACAGAACTCAATGCTCTGAACTCGAATGGAATTCAAATTTGGCTGTGCGATTTCTCATTGAAGTACACGACATATACACGAGCCCGCACACACACCCATAATTAGGCATATATATATATATATATATATATATATATATATATATATATATATATATATATATATATATATATATATATATATATATAAGAACAAAAGAAAGAACAGTAAGATATATAATCAGGTGTTCTTGTTATTTTTACAAAGCAGTGCTCAATGTAAATTTAAATTTACACAGCATAAATATTATAAATTACCTGATTTAAAATATGTTTTTGCTACACAGTAATAACCTTGTTTCAAAAATGGAAGCTAAAACTTTAAATTTAATTATATAATTAAATTAAAAGCATTCGTTGCGTTTCATCTTCAAGCGAATATTGCAATAACTTATTTTTAAATTTACTGTGTTATAAACGCACATATTAATTCATAATTTCTTGTTTCCAAGGATACAGAGAAATCCAATCATTGAGACAAGGTGCGGTAGCGTGTTCATTTTTATTAACTATTGTTGTATCAAAATGAGTTACGTTCGAAAAAGAGTTTAAGTTTAGGGATGGTAGGGGTGTATTTTTCAACAAATTCTGACATCCGTTAAATGCATGTTGTCTGGGTTTTTTATTAACGGCAAAAAGGTTTTCGGCATTATTTCTTACTTGTATACTTAAAGATTCTTTTTTGGTGTGTTTGTTTTAGAATACGTTTTATTTAACTACATTTTTAAAATATTTTACTCTTAATTACTAATAGACTATATTTCTTTTTGTTATGGGAACTTACCCATAAGAATAATGGACTATTCTGGACATCATAAATACTGCGCCTCAAGATGGAGCAGTCAGTCGCAGTCCGAGCCAGTCTCGGCTAGACGGTCGAACTCTCTGCCTCTGAGGCAGAGGGGAACTCTCTGCCTTTGGGCAGAGAGGAACTCGGACGAGGCTCCGCCGAAGGGCAGAGCCTCGTTCGAGGTGGTTCCCGATCCCGTTTATACGGGATCTACGGGCTATTTTTGGCCGAGCCTACGGGCTCGGGTACCCCACTTTAAACCCGGCCTTGTGCCACATCTGTCCCTCGTGGGGAGGACACTAAATACTGTCGCAGTCCGAGCCAGTCTCGGCTAGACGGTCGAACTCTCTGCCTCTGAGGCAGAGGGGAACTCTCTGCCTTTGGGCAGAGAGGAACTCGGACGAGGCTCCGCCGAAGGGCGGAGCCTCGTTCGAGGTGGTTGACCACCCCGATCCCGTTTATACGGGATCTACGGGCTATTTTTGGCCGAGCCTACGGGCTCGGGTACCCCACTTTAAACCCGGCCTTGTGCCACATCTGTCCCTCGTGGGGAGGACACTAAATACAGTCACAGTCCGAGCCAGTCCTTTTTGGACGACTCGGCTAGACGGTCGAACTCTCTGCCTCTGAGGCAGAGGGGAACTCTCTGCCTTTGGACAGAGAGGAACTCGGACGAGGCTCCGCCGAACGGCAGAGCCTCGTTCGAGGTGGTTGACCACCCCGATCCCGTTTATACGGGTTCTACGGCCAATTTTTGCCCGAGCCTACGGGCTCGGAAAGCCCACATTAAACCGGCCTTGTGCCACATTCGACACACGTGGGCGTGTTGTTAAACATCGTCACAGTCCGAGCCAGTCCTTTTTGGACGACTCGGCTAGACGGTCGAACTCTCTGCCTCTGAGGCAGAGGGGAACTCTCTGCCCAAAGGCAGAGAGGAACTCGGACGAGGCTCCGCCGAAGGGCAGAGCCTCGTTCGAGGTGGTTGACCACCCCGATCCCGTTTATACGGGTTCTACAGGCAATTTTTGTCCGAGCCTGCGGGCTCAGAAAGCCCACATTAAACCGGCCTTGTGCCACATTTGACACACGTGGGCCTGTCAATGAACATCGTCAGAGTCAGAGTCGAGTCAGACGATTACTGTAAGACATTGGATTAGTGATACTTGTCGAGACAATATAGTTCACTCTAACCAAATCTGATATTCTTTACTAATACTTCTACTTCTTTTGTACATATTTCTGTTTGTAATATATCTCTGTTATTCCATACCTTCTCATGCGATCTATTTTTTCAGATGTTAAATTGTATAAAAACTGTCCGAATGTTTGTTTTTTTATCAGACCGCTTTCGGCTATACATTTAGCCATTTTCAAGGATTATATTTTTTATATTTTAACTGTTAAAATAAGAAAAGAAAAAATTATTAGATCGCAAGAAAAATTGCATAAAAACTGAATAAAAGCACCTTGTCTGTCGTTTTCAATGAAATATGCATACACACACACACACACACACACATATATATATATATACATATATATATATGTATGATAGAAATCATTAGGAGAATTTGATAATTATAATTAAGTAATTCATCGAGTCTGAAACATCAACAGAATACAGAAAGCACTGGACGGCCGTTTCGTCCTATATTTGGGACTCATCAGCAGTGTGCATCCACTACCGAGAATTGAAACCCGAACAGTTAGGTTATCAAACAAACGTCTGATTTGCTACCCCTTCGTGACCAAGGCCCGTTGAACAGTTGTTATGCCGTTTGCATGATAACCTAACTGTCTGGGTTTCAATTCTCGGTAGTGGATGCGCACTGCTGATGAGTCCCAAATATAGACTCGATGAATTACTTAATTGTGTGCGTTTGTGTGTGTGTGTATATATATATATATATATATATATATATATATATATATATATATATATATATATATATATATATATATATATATATATATATATATATATAGTAGTAATCTTATTTTTACCTCTTTAGCCAGTATTTACTGACGATCCGCTGAGGTGAAACCTTGGTAGGTTTGTCTGACTCTCTAGGTTTAACTATATATATATATATATATATATATATATATATATATATCATTATTATTATTGTAATTGTGTAGATGTGATATCGGTGGTGAATATATCTATATATATATATATATATGTGTGTGTGTGTGTGTGTGTGTGTGTGTGTGTGTGTATTCACCACCGAAAGCACATCTAAACAATATATAAAAAAATTCATAATTTTACCCTCTAACTCTTTTTGTATAAAACTTGTAAATAAATTGGTTATTCCTAAAACTAGGATTTTTATCACCGTGTTCAAGACAATTGGATATAAAATTTGAAAGGAAAATAAATCCAACACCAATTCAGATGCCTGTATTTATCAATTTAATAGCTTGCAATGTAAAAGAATTTTTTTTCAAAGAGAAATCACGAGATCTAAAAGGCTGTAGCCACGAACATAAAAGAGATTTACGTTTAGACAACCATTCAATGTCTATCGTAATACAAAGAAACAAAACCGGCCATAACAAATAAGACATCCTAATTAAAAAAGAGCATCATTCTTTATGTCGAAAGTGCTTCGAGAGTCTACTTGTAACAATACTATCAACTATAAACATACGTCAAATATATTATATTACACCGCCAACACTTGCAGAATCCGCTCTTAAAGAATCGAACGTATATTTGTTTGCCTAAAACAACCAACGTTTACGTAAAAACGTTCCCAAATCAACATGCGACAAACAAACATGTCTAATAGACATACATACATACATACACACACTTATGAATATACATTACCACATAAACAAACTAGAATTATGAGCACACGTGGCACAGTGGATAAAGGCGTTGTTTAGATCCAGTGACAGGACCCAGAGAGTGAGAGTCCAATACTGGAGAACTTTCAGAGGGAAATTAACAGGAGATAACTGATAACTGACATCCATTAAACATGGCACGTGGAACTAGAACAGTCTACCCCAGTGGGCGAAAGAAAGGGTTCAATTCGACATTGCAACGACCTGAAGAAGGCCGGAGCGTACAACGGCCGAAACGTTGTATTAAATATGGTGGCAAAGATGAGGACAATAGTCCTAATAATGTAAATAGAGCACATAATACCTCATCTCAGAAATATAGACAAATATAATTATGAAACTTACATAAAGCAATATCTACGCGCTTTCTTTGTCTTGGAATCCGTTAGTCTTGAGACTTCGAATAAACAAGTAATCTCTCCTTGAATTCTGAACTCAAAAAATTATACTAACATTGGTTTAAAAAGTCAAATCCCCATAAAACATGATAAACATCACAAAAGTACAAATACAAGAATTTCTTTCTTCTTTTTCTCCATATTTCAGTCTCTGTTGCAGCTTTAATATAAAAAAGAAACATGTTAGATTGATAAATGTTATTTATCGTTAGTTTTATCATATATATATATATATATATATATATATATATATATATATATATAGCTGTGATACAGCGAAACAGTACTGTCTGTGAATGACATAATTTAGCTCTTGAAAATACATTTCAATTGAGAACTGCTGAGTGATAAGCTAATTCTATAAACAACAGCCACCTGCACTAATGCAAAGCTCTTCAGTAAAATGAATGGAGCACTTTGGTTGATTGGCATTTGTTTAGTTTTGTAAAAACAATACGCTAGATTTAGTTGTGTAACTCTATCGAGTGAAGATAGCTCTGGCTGACACCGAATTAGTTGTGTTTCAATCCTGGCTTGGGGCATTCGGAAGTATATTCGCACTGAGGAGCTGTGATACAGCGAAACAGTACTGTCTGTGAATGACATATATATATATATATATATATATATATATATATATATATATATATATATATATAGTAATAATATAAATATAAATAGTTATACTCGTTTGGAAAAACCTTAGGTATTTTGCCTTGTAAATGAACAAACCAATACCCAAGATTTTCTACACAACATTAATAACTTAACAAAACAATTCCTAAAATGTAAATACCCAATAAACATAATAAA
Organism: Acanthosepion esculentum; assembly: GCA_964036315.1. Classification (NCBI taxonomy): domain Eukaryota; kingdom Metazoa; phylum Mollusca; class Cephalopoda; order Sepiida; family Sepiidae; genus Acanthosepion; species Acanthosepion esculentum. The sequence continues at coordinate 87,108,313 of OZ038497.1, read as the reverse complement.
AGAAGCACTAAATAGAACTATCCACATAAATTGTAATACACATCTCACATACAAGAAAAGAAAAAACAACAATCGGATTCCCATGGTTTTTAACCACAATCAATATTCCCACACATTTATTCACAATTTAAAAAAGAATTACAAGAACCTCCAGTTAGACAAAAAGATCAAAGACATTTTCGATAAACACCCCATAAATGCAAAGAAACAATCACCTAACCTATCAGCTATCCTCACCTCTACCAAATATCTAAAAAATACAAACCAATCAGGAAATTACAAATGTAACAAACCTCGTTGCTTAGTTTGCAAACACTTAATAATCGATACTACATTTTCTGTACCCAACACCAATATCATGATACACCCACCTCGCCTCACCTGTGATAGCCATAACATAATCTACTATCTATTCTGCACAATATGTCCCAATAGTGGATATATTGGTGAATCTGGAAATAATTTTAGATTTCGTTTCAACAATCATAAACAAACCATACGTCAAAACAATCCTTATTCCCCCATAGCTGAACACTTTACTCAATCAGGACACTCATTAGACAACTGTAAATGTTTATTGATAGATTCTGATTTCAGTTTCACAAACACACGTAGAAAAAAAGAAAAATACTGGATTTTAAAATGAAATACATATGAACTAGGGTTAAATAAAGACTTGGATATTTTAAATCTTTATAAATATTTCAATACTTAAACATTTTTTTAGATATAGTTATAAGAATTTTTACACAACATTTAAAAATATTATTACACTTAGATTTGCGTTAAAAATATTCGAATACAGTTGCATTCCATATCATGTGACGGCCGCGACGGACGCTACTTGAAAACAAACCTCTAAAACCAGTTATTTCTGAAGAAAGATCGAGTTCGATCTGAAATATCAAATTACATATATATAAAAAATATAAATAAATACTTTCATGAAAAAACATTATTTTTTAATTTACAACTTTTTAGTTATATATATATATATATATATATGTGTGTGTGTGTGTGTGTGTGTGTGTGCGTGTGTGCATGTGTAGGGTACAAAGACAAGCTTATTGTTTGTCTTTGGAATTTACCCCTGAAGATGATGTTAGAATAGATCGAAAGTACTTAGGGTAATAAAACTACGGCCCCTTCCTTGATGAATTTCTTCTTAATATCAAGAAACTTATTAGTGGAAACGATTAGTAGAAATATAAGTAGACACAATATGCCTACATTTTTCAATGAGGCATGTTTGAATATATATATATATATATATATATATATATATATATATATATATATATATATATATATATATATATATATATATATATATATAGTCAAACCTAATGAGCCAGACAATCAAGAATTCGAAGCTTTTTCGACACGAGTATAGTTACCTATATATATATATATATATATATATATATATATATATATATATATGTATACACATACACACACATATATATATATATATGTATACACATACACACATATATATTTGTGTATTTAGACACCAATCCTTCTTTCATGCACATTTCAATGAATACGACAGACAAGGTGCTTTTATTTAGGTTTTTATACAATTTCCCATGCGATCTAATAATTTTTCTGATGATAAATTATATAAAAACTGTCCGAATGTTCTTTTTATCCGAGCGCTTTCGGCTATACATTTAGCCATTTTCAAGGTTGAAATATTTTATCCTTTAACAAGAAATAGTTTGTTGCATGTATGTATTTATATAATGTTTTCATTTTCAAAACACAGTCAAGATATTATGTACATGTTCATAGTTGATATTATTGAGTGTTGATTTTCTTGTTTTTATTAATAAGGCTTCCATTATTTTTATCCTTTTTTTTGCATGTAGATGATGCTATTACATTAGTGTTGTCAACAAGAATGTTAGAAATAGTGTCCAGTAGGTCTCCATGAATATTTAAATGAGATCTAATTGAGCTATTGCCAGAAAGGTGTAGTCTTCGTGTCAAACATGTTGTAGGGTGGCCTATATAATTATTTACGAATTTTGAGTGATTAGGAATACAATTCTTTATAAACAGAAGTTTTAAATTTATTATTACAAAAATCGATGAGAAAGGAAAGGAAATTTATTTTTTTCACTAAGTTCATGAGTAAAATTTAGGATGGAATTTTGTTGAAATGTAGTTTTCAGATTTTCTATTTCTTTCTTGTTTTCAGCCAAAATAAAAATATCGTCTACATAACGAACATATATTTTAAGTTTAATAACTTTAGTAAAAACATTGTTTTCAACATAGGGCATATAATAATTGGAGAAGCACGATCCGAGAGGGTTTCCCATACTTACTCCATCAGTTTGTGCCTCAATAATACTATTATGTCTAAAAAAAAAGGGAACTCTAGTGGTGCAAGCGAGCAATAGTTTTCTTAAAATATTGGGTTGGATTGATGGAGGTGGAATTAAATTATTTTTATACACCGAATTAATGATATCAATAGTTTCGGAGACGGGAACGTTAGTAAATAACTTCTCTACGTCAAGTGACGCAAGAATGCCATGGTTTGTTTTTAATTTTGTGCTTTTAAGTATTTAGAGGAATTCATTGGTAGATTTAATGCTATAGTTAGTAGGGAGATATGGGGTAATAATATCATTGAGAAATTTTGATAGTTGGTATATGCATGTTGGAATCTGAGAAATAATAGGTCGTAATGGGTATCCCGGTTTGTGTATTTTAACATTACCATATAAGTAGCCAGGTTGGTAATCTCCAATAATTTTGTTTATTTTTAAGGATACTGTAACAGCATTGTTGTATGTTATAAGTTTATTAACATATTTCTTTGGAGATTCAGTAGTGTTCTTATTCAATTTAGTAAATTTAGTGCGATCATCAATAAGAAGCTGAAGTTTTTTGTGATAATCCAATTTATCCAAAATTACGTAAATATTGGATTTATCAGCTTTTCTGATGAATATTAGGGTTGTTTTTGAATTCTTTAGCAGCAATTTTGAGTTTTCTTGGAATTTTCTTGTTTCTATTACGTGGAATATAATTTTTTAGACATTCCACCTTGAGAACATCTTTGAGGTTTGGATGGAGCATAATTAATTTGTCCTTTTCCAGTTGACATAATGATTAATCTAAGATTTCATTTTCGATCTTCTTTAAGAGAAGGTCGAATTTAGATTGCAGATAGCAATTCGCTCCTAGATTGAGAAATTCCTTTTGATCATAGCAGGACAGACTGGATTCTATAGCCTTGGGTGGCAACTGGTCTTGGAGAAGGACAACTCTGAATTCAAAACCTGCGGAGGGTCGTTTGGGGACTTTGTGACACGTAGTGTGCCAGGTCTCTGTATTCGTCCCTTCAAAAAGTGTGGATGGTCCTGCACAAAACCTTCACCACTATAATCAAATCTCATGTGCCGGCGTCGGGCTCTCAGTTACTAGGAACTGACCTGCTTGACCCTCATACGTCGAATTCGACGGGAGAGTCGATGATGATGATGATGATATATATATATATATATATATATATATATATATATATATATATATATAAAAGGATGTGCGGGTTGTGTTGTATTGTCTTGTGCGTATTATCTATCAGTATTGAGAAATTTCAAGAAACAAATATAGGAAGGTGAAAAAAAGAGTATAGCTTTTGCGTTATTTACAATCCAAACCTGTTAAGTCACCTGTGTTCTCGTGCTACGATTTTTGTGTCACCTGCACGAATTGTCAGAATACTCAGAATATAACACGTCTTCGGTTAGTTTCCGCCGAGCATCAAACAATTTATACAAAACCAGGCAAAACACAGTAAAATGCTTAACAGACATTAAACAAAGTATTTCTGTATAAATACAGTTTAGATAGATAGATAGATAGATAGATAGATAGATAGATAGATAGATAGATAGATAGATAGATGGCATACCAAATAATAGATAGATAGATAGATAGATAGATAGATAGATAGCATACCAAATAATAGATAGATAGATAGATAGATAGATAGATAGCATACCAAATAATAGATAGATAGATAGATAGATAGATGGCATACCAAATGATAGATAGATAGATAGATAGATAGATAGATGGCATGCCAAATAATATACATAGAGAGAGAAATAGCAGACCAAATAATAAAGAAGATAGATAGATAGATACATAGATAGATAGAATAGCAAATAATAGATAGATAGATAGATAGATAGATAGATGACATACCAAATAATAGATAGCTAGATAGATAGATAGATGGTATACCAAATAATATACATAAAGAGAGAAATAGCAGACCAAATAATAAAGAAGATAGATAGATAGATAGATAGATAGATACATAGATACATAGATACATAGATAGATAGCATACCAAATAATAGATAGATAGATAGATAGATACATAGATAGATAGCATACCAAATAGATAGATAGATAGATAGATAGATAGATGGCATACCAAATGATAGATAGATAGATAGATAGATAGATAGATAGATAGATAGATAGATAGATAGATGACATACCACATAATAAAGAAAGAGAGAGATGGCAGACCAAAAAAGAAAGAAAGAAAGAAAGAAAGAAAGTAAAAGAAAGAAAGAAAAAAAGATCAAATACAGATCAAATATGGACCGGAATCTGACAGAATGATGGAATAGGAAACGTTATAAATGTAACATGTCCATAGACCGGAAGAGAACTGACTATAAAATTAATTTTACAAATGCCACTCTAAATAAAAAAGCTCATAATACTTTGCGCTGAAAATACTTTGAGGGATTCTTGATGAATATATTTTACCAACTATAAACACACTTCAAAAACACTATATTACATCACGACCTTTCATTGGATCTATTCTTAAAAATGTAACGTCTATTTAACTACCACTACTAAAACCGGTTTTGGCACAAAACCCTCCCCAAATCAACATGCGAATAACGTCCAAACAAAAATAATGCCTACTAAACACCATGCTCACAAAAGCACGCGCGTGCGCACACACACGCACACACACACACACACACACACACACACACACACACACACACACACACGCACGCACGCACACACGAACGCACACACGAACGCACGCACACACGCACACGAAAGCACAGACACACACACGCACACACACACACATACACACAAGCACACGCACGCACACACACACATACATTGTTATGCACATTGTCATCCGTTCCCGTATAGAACTATAATTCACTTACACACATAAATTCTACACAAGAAAGCTGTTTGACTAGTCGAATGTACGTGAATCAAACAAACAAAAGATAAAAATAACAGAATATTTGTCTTTATCTCATTTTCTGAGTAAACTTTGATAAAATCAGAATATGTTGCATTTGTTCTTTGGCCTATCAGAGAGAGATCATGAACAGATTGGAATAGATAGATAGATAGATAGATAGATAGATAGATAGATAGATAGATAGATAGATAGATAGATAACAGATTTAGATAGATAGATAGATAGATAGATAGATAGATAGATAGATAGATAGAGAGTGATAGAACGAGAGTGATAGAAAAGTTCTTGCAGAAAATCTAAAATGACCACAATTCACCAGCATTTTACAAAATTTCTTATTTATACAGATTTGAAGATGTAGGATTGACCGAGAAATTTCCACTGTGACCTCGAATATATACATATATATATATATATATATATATATATATATATATATATATATATATAGATAGATAGATAGATAGATAGATAGATAGATAGATAGATAAAGATAGGTTTTAAATTTACCATATATGATTCAGTGGATATTTCTACTTTCCCGGCTTAAAATAATCCTCTGTCCTTGCTTTTGCAGAAATCAAGCTCAGAAAGACGGGATTATCCCTCTTATATCCTTACATTAAAAGTTAACTTACAAATACCCTTGATGGACGTAAAACCGTCAACATACTCTTAGACGAATGTTTATTGTTTTACGAGAGGATAAAAGTACAAATTCACAAAGACCAACTCACAATAAAATGTCCATCGGTTGTTCATCAAGCCGTTGGACCCATTTTTAAAACAATACGCCATATCGTCCATACGTTTGGAAACCGAACATTAGACTCACGTCTTTTTTTTTTTCAATTTATAATGAGATGACAAATGGTAAAGTTTTCATGCAACGATTTTGTTCAATTTCTTAATCGTTTCAATCCAAGCAAGGCAATAAAGCCACTAAGACACAAAGCGTTACTGATTGGCAAAGAATAAGTAAGAGAAACGTTATCAGAAGAGGAATCTAGTGGACAGGAGAAAACGACTGTCACTGCATTTAAATTTTTAAAGATCAAAATTCGATGAAAATCAGGAAGAGAGTTCCACAAGCGAGAAGTGCGAGAGAACTGTAAATGGAGGAGACCTTATTGTCAATCTGATACTTCGCTTGAATTCATTACGTCTAGGTACCATAGATGAAGGGTTCATAAGAAAAAGTACCATGAAAGAAAAAACATAGGGAAGCTACATTACGGCGATGGGAAAGTAACTGAAGCCGAGTTGCCAATGAGGACGAATAACATAGCAGATTCTTCTTTCGATCAAATTTCTAAATATATAGTAGGAGCACCAGACCATATGTGGCATGGACGAATGGTAGGTTTACAAATATTTGAGATAGATTCTGGAAAGAAGATATGTCTATCACGACACAGTTAACCAACTTTCCCAGCAACAGAACTAGCAATTGATTCAATATAATCTTTCCACTTCATATCAACAGAGAATGTTAAGCCGAGATGGCGCCAAGAGTCACTTGGAGGTTAGCATCAGCTACGTTGATGGAAGCCAAAAAGGGGTCTCTCAGATGATTAATAGAGAGCAATTTCATTTTGAGGCGTTAAAAATGACGCGCCATTCCATGCCCCAGTTAACAGCAGATTGAATGTCATTTTTTAGATCAGCTGCCAATTCAAACTAATCGACACAGATCAGAGTTAATATTAATGACATGGGAACCATGTACCTTTCAAAGTATTTCTGCATAAATACTAGTCTTAATAGTGTTTAAAAATTGATTACAAAATTCCATGTGATTGACAGAGACCTATTCTTAATCTACAGCAGTTTTCTCAGACACGCAATATTGTAAGCCTATCGCTACACAATCACTACTTCCATAGCAAATATTCAGATGAGATGTATTCTTTAGTTCCACCAATTTACATGCTATTATAAAGAATTCAAAACACACTAATTTACTCGGAGTTCCAAAATTAAGGGGAGAACGTTCCATTAGATAGATTTCGCTTTCTCAAGAACTGACAATTTTTTGAAACAGGTTCCCGCATATGTGCTCTCAGTCAGTTACGTTCCATGCGTGATACACGCTTAGGCGATCATGTATCTTTCTTTGTTTGCAACCTCTCTAAGATCTCATCGTTGCTCGCACGCTCGGTCCATGTTATCCTTAGCATCCTTCTGTAGAACCACATATCTGTCGCCTGGAGTTTCATCTTTGAGGAAATCGTCCGACATTCGCTGCCATAAAGAAGGACAGATGTCACGTGACAGTTCTGTATTCTTTCCTTTGTTACCAAAGATATCCTCCTGTCTCGCAGTAATCTGCCTAGTTTTGAAGATGCCTATACTATACAGCAGGTTGCCATTTCTTTCTGCGGTAGACCAGTTGTCATCCAAGGCTGTAGAACCCGGTCTGCTCTGCTATGTAGTCATAGCTAGGCGGAGAAGAAGAGGATACATACATTTCCCAAGCCTATTAGCATATAAGTGGATGTGATGGATTCGATTGAGATTCAAACTCGGCCCTCCGATTACTCAATCCGAGCCGATTTCCACCGTACCTCCTATGCGTGCTCTATATAACGCTAGAAATTTAATCTCTTCATATCAAGGACAAATTGTTATCGATCTTCCTTATGCTCATAAACTTCACTTACAACTACCTTTCTCTCACTTTAGACATTATTAACATGTTAACAGTAACATCTCTAGCCGGAGTGTCTCTCGAACCTTGTATAAAATTTTGAATTCAAATGCTAGAATGTATTTCTTTGTGGGTAATTGACTATATAGTTCTATATGAGTTTGTTTCCGATATCTCATAGACTCCTATTATGATTCCTTCCTTAGGTGCCATGCGTGAAGTGATAGGAAGTTGTGGAGGGCCATTATCCCCCCACGTTCTGAACGGATACGACACATAGAATATTTATTTCCTTGCATAGGTATCATGCGTGATACATGACTGGGCGTCCATGTCGCTTTTCTAAATGAATGTAACGAACTCGACCGGAATTCGAACTCGACTCTTCGAGTTCTCATTCCGAGCCGTTATCCATTAAAACCCCACAAATCGAAGCTCGCAGCATCTGGTATTCCCAAGTGGTCACCCATCTGACAAGTATCAGTGTTACTTAACTTCGGTGCTCGGTTGCCTTAACGACCGTTTCACCATCAGAAATCTTGGAACACCTTAGGATCGTAGCGGCACCATGTCTTCTGCTAGCCATAACAGCAGTAGTTTTTCTTGAGCAAGACACCCTGACAAAGACCAAGCGTATCCAGGCGGGTTTGAATTAAGAGCTTTCCTTCTCCTAGATTAGTTGCAAAACCAAGACTAGGTCTGCCCTGCTATTTACCCATAGTTGAAGGTGATGAGAAAGAGATGGATTCATATTTTTACAACGTAATTGAATGAACTGAAATCGGTTCTCCGATTCGTCACTCCGAGCCGCTATCCATTATTTCAACATTCCTATTGACCAGACATAAATATTAAAGAAGTTGTTGCAAGAAATCCGAAAATATCTTAGCAATATTGGAAACAAGATCATTCTGTGACGTACATTGAAATAACTCGATGCAATCGATTCTGGTTTAAAATGATGCAAGATATCTCACCAAATGCTGCAACCAGTTCGACAGGAGAAATGTCATTATTTTAATGAGGAAAGAAATACAGTCAGTTTTTATTGAAGTATGTATTTCTTTTAGATGAAAAAAAAAAGAATATTTAGAGAAAATTGATTTTCTCATCAATCATTACTGATTCCTAGAAACTGAAAGAGAATAAAATAAAATTTACAGTCATATATATTTCATAGACTTTTGTTATCATAAAGTAATGACATGAAACTTCTTTCTACAACGATAAAATCTGAACTCTTTTTATTTCGGTTTTTCATTCATTACGAGCGACAGGACCTCTTCAAGGATTATTGTTACTGAAAGAAGTCGTTGCATTTAGATAACGGTGTGGAACCCAGTTTCAGAATTGAAGACAGATTCTATAGATTTAAGTACTGTCACTGAGAACTCATTATTTTTTGTATAAAACCGGCTCAGACAGAAAGTAACTCGTTTTATTTTTACACTGATCGACTTACACAGTAACTACATTTTTGTGCACAGGCTCCAATAATTTTAATTTTAATATTCATATAAAATTAAAAAATCAGCAAAGTCGTATAAGGCACGTGGTATTCTTTGAAATTGCAGACGATAAATATGTCTTAAGCTATGAAATGTTGGAGGCTCGCATCAAACTATGATGAACAATATTTCCCTCCTTAAAATTGATATTTAAAAATTGGGAAAATATTTATTAACCAATAAACTTTAGATTGATAAATTTAATTTCTGCAGTTGATTTTTCGTTATACTGAATATGATGTGTAAATTGGCGCCATTTTATATTTTTAATTTAGCGCATGTGCGTTGTTTGTTTTTGAATTTATCAGCTGCACAGTAGTGTAGGATCAGTTGGGCACCGACTGTGAGAAAAAGAGCACCATAGCGCAATTTGCTCCCCAAGAAATTTGGAAACGTCATGCTGTACTGCTTAGCATTCGAGCCAGAAGCTTCAATACGAACATTTCAGAGTGTCTGGGTGTCAATATAAAAACGGTGCAGTGAACTCAGAAAGAGTTGGACGAGTCTAATGATGATTACCAATGTACAGCAGCTCTGAAAATACACTCTGATTGTTCTGATAAGAAAAAAGCTCCCGAATGTGTTGGTGAGGGTCTCAGACTCAACATGGAGACTTACATCAAGTGCATTGAGATGGTAGTGCTGCTCTGGCTGCTGGATGACCGTATGTCTAGCAACAGGACTCTGCGCAATGTCACACAAGCATAAGAACCCAGTCATCACAGTCAGACAATTTCTGCGACCGCATCACCCCTTACATCTTACTAACTCCACAGAGTGCACCCCCTTTGATTATTATGTGTGGGGCGCAGTTGAGCGAGAGATCAACAAAACTACTTGTAACACAAAAGATGAACCAAGATGAATGTAAAGATTATGGCAGCATTCACGAACTTAAACAAGGAGACCACCCAGATAAGTTTCAGGAGATTCCGAAGTAGTCTGGAGGCCCGGGTCGAAGACAATAATGATTATATTGAATAAATTTACTCCATAGAATTTCAAGATTTTTTTGTGTAATTTTGTTAAATACATCTGTTAAAATGAGGTATCAGTTTTATTTTCATTTTTGCATCATTTAAAAGAAAATTTATCCATCGCATCTTGAAGACAGACATAGATAGATAGATAGATAGATAGATAGATAGATAGATAGATAGATAGATAGATAGACAGAGAGACAGACAACAATATATCTAGCTAACTAGATAGATAGATAGATAAATAGATAGATAGATAGATAGATAGACAGAGAGACAGACAACAATATATCTAGCTAAATAGATAGATAGATAAAAAGATAGATAGATAGATAGATAGATAGATAGATAGATAGATAGATAGATAGATGAACATGAATAGATTAAAAGAGATATTATTGTTAACTTGAACATTGATTCCTCATGCAAAAAAGATATATTTTGTATTTTATGCATTTTTTTAATCACGAATCGACTGTTTTAAGTTATCTTTTAATATCTTCCGACATCCGTCTTTCGTTCATACTCGATAATATTGCATATATATATATATATATATATATATATATATATATATATATATATGTGTGTGTGTGTGTGTGTGTGTGTGTGTGTGTGTGTGTGTGTGTACTTGTGCCTGTGCATGTATGCATCAGTGTATGTGTGCTTGTGTAATATATATAAATATATATAAATCTGTCAAAATAATTGAAGATAAACAAAATAACAAAATTGAAAAACATTCTTAGTGCCGCGTTTCATTTCGAAATGGAATCTCTTTACTAATGATTTTATCAATGCATTCAGTCTTTCTATAAGAGGTCTGATTTAAGAAGCACCGGGACTGTTGCTATGGTAATGGAGTTAGAGTAGGCAGCGTGATTGATTTTGATCGCTGTCGTGTATATACATAACGTTATAATGTCATCGCTAACTTCCATTGTGTATGGAGGTACTTGGAAGGAAAGTGCTTAGAGTGTATACCACCCAGGTTCAATTTGTGACAATACGCTGTGCAGTAGTTTTGGGCCAAGCGCAATATTTTCCAGGTCAGACCACCACCATATTGCCCGGCTCGTCCATTCCGACAATTTTCCTCTTCAAAAATCAAATTCGCCTTGAAAGGAACAAGATTTCAAGACGTCGATGAAATCCAAGAAATTGAGACGAGACAGCTGCTTGCTACCCAACAAAATAGGAGGTCCAGGAAGGCTTTCATCAATGGAAACGATGCTAGATAAAGATATGCGTCTCCGGAATGGGACTACTTGAAAGGAGATTAAATGCTGAATTGATATGTGTTGTAGTTTTATTATTATGGAAGCAGTCCCGATACTTTTTGATCAGAAATCGAAAATATATATATATATATATATATATATATATATATATATATATATATATATACCAAGTATGTGGTACAGTTCAATTTACATTACATGAATCATTCATACAAAAAGCACATAGTGAAGTTAATGATATAAATGGCAAGAATCACTCTCGCAAACAATTTCTAATAAAATACATTAACCTTGAACACGTTGATGAATGTTATGATCCCTGTTTATAAATTCCAGTTGTATAAGGTCTTTTTTACTACAAGCTTTCGATTGTTCATACAATCATCCTCAGGTATGGAAATAGATATGTCTTTTTTACATCCAGGTAATAACAGGACAACGAAATTATATTTATATCATTAACGTCACTATCTGCTTTTTGCATGAATGATTCATGTAATATATATATATATATATATATATATATATATATATATATATATATATATATATATATATATATATATTATGAAATGGAAAAAGTTCGACGATTATTTTAAGACATTGTTATGTTTATACATTCTTTTTATAGATACAAATATTTAAGTAAATGCTCTGTTTATAATAAACAGTATTAACAACATTTACCGGCCTGAATGTCCGAGAAATTTTCATAGAATATACGCGTCCTCCGACAGGAATCGAACCTGTATCTTATACGGAACAGTCATATAGCCTGACGTGCTTTACCGATTTCGCCACAGAGGGGCGTTTCGGTTAGCTAGGTCGATTTTACTGTTTTTAAGCTATAATGTGTGACGTCATTTGTTTCCATTTGGATATGCATCGAGCAGATATGAATGTACGAGAGAAAATCATGGAGAATTGTTGGTATATATCTAGAAGGAAAACAAAACACCGAAATAACACCTGCCTCAGTGCTAATCAGAATATTTCGCATATCCGGTTATCTTGCTTTTAGTCCCGTATTCTTTGCGGTGTTTTACAAGCGAAAATATTACTACAATAACAGAGTCAAAAATATCTATAGAGTCCTAAAGCATCTCCGCGTTCTTGTGTGTAACAAGTTATTTTACACCCTACAACCCCGTCTATCGCAGACGAGACGTCGAAAACCGCTCGCTGGGTTTATCGCTGTTTGCATGGATAGTATTCAGATTAACTTACACTCTCTAGTTCCACCAGTCCTAACCTGCACGTCTAAGGCCCACCAGGCCACGCTCATTGCAGCGAACCACCTTCATTCCCTTCGCTTTGGTGGAATGTACATTACATTCGTGCAGCTTGAAGTATCGGTTTATAGAACCGATTTCTAAGAAGATGCCTATCCTCAGTTCCACCTTCACGGCCAAGCCCCACCAGGCCAGGCTCATTGTAGCGAACCACCTTCATTCCCTTCGCTTCGGTGGGATGTACGTTTTATTCGTGCAGCTTGAAGTATTGCTTTCTAGAACCTATTTCTAAGCAGGTGCCTATCCGATCATTTCAATCTTAGCCTGTATACTCCAGGGTTAAACTTTATCTTGCACATTTAGCTGTGCATACTATTCTGTAAGCCTCTAACCTTCAGTGATCCTCGGGCCTTATACTCATGTCTGAAGGAACTCGAAAACAAACATTTGGATAATATCTATACTCATCGAAATCAAAAATACACGATCTTATACGGAAAAAAGAAAGTTATTTTTTTTACCCCTCTCTAGTTTTTAACGAAATATGTATCGATACATACAGATGTTGGTGAAAATGTTTCGACCTAAACATTTGCTAAAACCGTATTACAATGACTAATTAGCGTAACACCAATTTTGAAAATATTGTCATATTTGTATTTTATGCATTTTTTTTGTCACGCATCAACTGTTTTAAGTTATCTTTTAACATCTTCCGACATCCGTCTTTCGTTCATACTCGATAAAATTACATATATATATATATGTGTGTGTGTGTGTGTGTGTGTGTGTGTGTGTGTATGTACTTGTGTCTGTGCATGTATGCATAAGTATGAGCGTGTGTGTGTGCGTGTACAATATATATAAATCAGTCAAAATAATTGAAGGGAAACAAATAACAAAATTGAAAAATATTCTTAATTCCGCGTTTCATTTAGAGATGGAATCTCTTTAATAATGATTTTACCAATGGATTTTTCTATACGAGGTCTGATTGATAGATAGATAGATAGATAGATAGATAGATAGATGTATATATGTATGTATGGGAAAACGATATATAATATTTTTGTATATCAGGAATCATGTCTATATTTTTTGAGATGCAGTGATTTACATTACTCGGACTTTTGATCTCATCTTTATTTTCATATTCACGACGTTTCGACCGTTGTACACCCGAGGTCTTCAGGTGATTGTAATTTCGAACTGAACCCATTATTTCGTCCACCGGTGTACATTTTTCTAGTTCCACATGTCATGCCTCTTCCGGATGTCTCAGTTATCTACTTTTAATTCAAATGTCCAAGTTTTTTGTCCATCACTGCCGTAGCCAGGTTTGAACTCACAATTCTTTGGGTGAAGTCACTGGATCCGACCAACGCTTTTATCCACTGGACCATGTGTCCTTAAAACATTTCAAGAAACATTTTAAGGAAGGAAAGCAATGACAAAGGGGTAAAAGTTTTCGTGCGACCCGTTTTGTCTTTCGGACGAAAGTGATGTTTACGTTGATGCGACTATACATACATAAAGGAAAGGGAACGCTGAGAGTTTTCAATTTAAATTTAACTTTTTAAATATATGTTTTGAATATATAATCTAGCCGATATCATTGGTTTGGTTTAGATTGGTTTACGGTATATCAACCACAATGGGTTATTTAATGCCGACAAGATTTTTAGTGATGCTAATAGGCTTTTTTCAAAAATTGCTGGTAATATTTTTTTCCAAAAAGTATTGCTGGTAATAATATAGTGCAGGTATTTTTTTTTCAAAATTGTGTTGCTGGTAATATCTTTTTGAAAAATGTATTGCTGGTAATACAGGGTGTCCATAAACTTCGTGTGCACTTTAAAAAAATGTTTAACTTTATTTGTATTTGCGATATAAATAATCCGTAAAAAATGTTATAAAGCTTAATGTAGCTAGTTTTAAGTATAGCTAAAATAACTAATGTGATTTCAGGCATTACTCTAAATCAGTTGGCAAATGTTTTCCGTGAACTGCAAAATCTAGACTGGACATAAAATTTGTTACAACTACTTAACGCAAAATAAAATAATAAGCGCAAACGAATTTACTCAATTACTGCAATAAATGCCACAAATAATACATAGGAGTAACCTCAAGGAATTATAATAAAATAGTATACTAACACAAGAAGGTTAATTTTCAAAATAACACACTAAACGCATTAGTTACTCATCGTAATGTGCTTGATCGTGATCCTGATTTTCAAATTCTACTCTTATTAAAAGAGAAAATAATTTACGAAGATATAAATATTAGGAATGTGCTTAAATCTCTAGATCATCTACAATAAATTTACGTTCATGTTCATACAATTCAACTTTATTTGCAGATCTTGTATTATCACAATGAGAGATATTTAATAATGAAAGTGGTGGAAACATGAACAAAAAGCGTTATTAAATTAAATTGGCTAGACAATATACCTAAAACATATATCTTGAAAATAAATTTAAAATTCTAAACGTCCCCTTTCTGTTTTGTGCATGCATAATCGCATCAATGTAAATATCACTTTCGTCTGATAAAGTCCTAAAGGACGAATCGTGTAGCACGAAAAACTTTTCCACTTTGTAATATTTTTCTCTAAAGATGTATGTATAACTGTATAGCTGTATAGATAGATACATAGATAGATAGATAGAGAATGAACATATTTAGATAGATAGATAGATAGATAGATAGATAGATAATGAACATAGATAGATAGATAGATAGATAGAGAATGAACATAGTTAGTTAGATAGATAGATAGATAGATAGATAGAGAATGAACATATTTAGTTATTTAGATAGATAGATATATAGATAGATAGAGAATGAACATATTTAGTTATTTAGATAGATAGATAGATAGAGAGAGAGAGAGAGAGAGAGAGAGATAGATAATGAACATAATTAGTTAGATAGATAGATAGATAATGAACATAATTATAATTTTCTTTTTCTCAAATCCTTCACACACAGTAAGCATTTGACTATTAGTTGCTTTATTGCCTTTCTTGTGGTGAAATGATTAAAATGTACCTGTTCTCCATATCAATTTCTATCAAGTAACAATTTTCAACTTGCATATTTTTCTTGCATTTGGCTTATTGTTATTTGAAAAATATCTTAAACTCTTTTTACTGCAAGTGAAAGTTAATAAATCCGATACAATTGAGAATTTTTTAAAACAGCCATTTCACTACAAGACGGAGGAGATCATAGCTCTCCATATTTTCCTTTTTCTCTATTAACTGTATTTTTTTTTCAGGAAATATAATTAAATGAGATTTCAGTTTAATTTCGGTTGTTGTTCTACTAGACAGGTTACTTACTGTCCAAGGCAAGGCAAAAATATCTACTTCGCTATTTATCCTTCGACTGTGGGTGCAAAAGATGGACCCATGCCTTTACCCAGATCATTTGAGTGAAAGTGAACGCAACAGGCCATGCTAGAATTAGAACGCAGATCGCCGATTTTACTTTAGACGCTGTTTATCGTTACATTAGCGTTTAACAACAAAACTTTAAAAGAAATGTTCAAATTTAGAAAGAAATGCTGAAATTTAATTACCAAGTAATGAAGTCGTAGTTATAGCACTTGAAGTTGCCTCTTTTGATTACATATAAATAAAATTAAATCGATTTCTAGTTAGTGCTGATTAGCGTCTATTACTTTTATAAAACAACTAAAAAGAACACGAGAAAGAAAAAAACTGTAATGTAGTTGAATTTGGTTAGTAACTGTCGCGTTAATGACGAACAAAAAAATATTCTGTTCGTAGAAAGGCAAACACGTCTGCGTCAATAGATACACCATTTGCTTCACACTGGTGGGCTTTTAAACTGGTTGACTCTTCTTTGTTGAGTTACAGACCTTCGCTCTTAACTTAGCATACATTGTCGAAACGGGTAAACAAAAAAAAGCTTACTGCTAATTAATCAGTTTTAATTCAAGTAAAGTCAGCATTTTTTAGTTAAAGATTTGCGAAAACTAACCAAGATGAAACCGACGAAGGAGAAGTCGGTGTTAAAGAATACTTCTCAATCAAATCATTTAAGAAAGTAAAGCATTCTATTAAATGTTAACTGGGGGCCAAAATAAACCTTACGGTTGGATTCGTAGATACACTGTCCTTTGTCCTATTCCCTTCAAGTAGATGGTCAGGCCGTGCAAAATACTCGGCGTCAGGTTCGATCACGGCTTCCTGCAGTTAATCTGCGTTCATAGAGGAAACATTTCCTTTAAAAAGAGAAGAAAACCTATAACTATTTAGCTTTGATCGTCTCTTTTACACCGCATCAAATACTCGGCGTGAGGTTCGATCCCGACCTCCAGCAAGGGAAGAATTGGTCAGTGTTACTGAAGATCACGGCTGTCGTCAACTGACATAAAGTGGAACGGCTACATTGAACCCATTGCTCGGTCATCTGCGAAAAAACTTGGTTCACTGTGTCGCCGCGCGAGAAAAAAAATCTTTCTCCAGAATCTATCTTACATATCTATAAATCTACGATTTGTCCATGCTTAGAATATTGCTTCCACATATGGTCCTTGCTATTTACATTGAGTTCCTTGATAAAATCCAAAGAATAATCAGCAATATTATCGTTCCCGATCTGGCTGCTCGGCTTCAGTCACTTTCTAACCGACGTAAGGTTGCTTCTCCGTGTCTTTTCTATAAATATTTTTATGGTAATTATTCTGATGAACTCTTCGTTATGGTACCTAGAATTTTTTAAATTTAAGCGCAGCACTAGACCGCCGCCAAGATCTCACCAGTTTATAGTTACGACTAGATGTAGCCGTAAGTTCTATACTAACATATTCTTATCTCATACCTCCGCTTTGTGGAACTCCCTTCCGACTCCATGCTTTCCAGCCAAATTTAATCTCCAAAAATTTAAATGCAATGTCAATCACTATCTACTGGTCTCCTGATTACTCTTTTCCCTTCCCGATCATTATTAATAGTTCTGTTTCACTTCCACTCCTTGTGCCTTAGTGACATTACTGCTTTACTGATACCGATTAAAAAGTTAACTTGTGATCGCGATGGGATTTTTCATTTACAAAAAGCAGGGAACAGCGGACTTCATGCACATACCTGCATTATCTTGTTCGATTATCGGCATCCCCATTCACGAGTATCGAATTTCCTGAGAGATCCGTTAAGCTATGATTAAACTTACTAGACCGGTTGTGTGCAAGCAACAACGATAACGGTAGATTCGTTAAAGATTTCAGGATATTCTTTGAAACTCTTGTACTCAGATAAAAGAGAATACATCTCCGATTCCCTTCGACAATCACATTTGATCTCTAGATCGGTTTTCTCATATTTGGGAGTGAGCTGCCCTGATAGTCCGAGTCCATGTTGATGGAGAATTATTTTCCACTGTCCACTCACCCTCTCACAGGAACAATGTAGCAAGCCTCCCACACAGTCAGGTATGTGGCATGCGGGATACACGCTTAGGCGATCATATATATTTCGATACATGACTGACAAGGCAGATTTTCCCGCAGTAGGTTGCCATTTCTTTCTGCGGTAAACCAGTTGCCATCCAAGGCTATAAAACCCGGTCTATCCTGTTATTTGCCCACAAGCTGGGGAGGAGAAGAGGATTCATACCTTTCCCAAGGGTATTAGGACGTAAATGAATATAATGGATTCGAGTGGAATTCGAACTCGGATCTGCGATTCCTCAATCTGAGACGCTATCCTTTCACTACTCTATCGTTACTGTCACGTAAAGTGCTCGGGCGAACTTCATTCCTTGGTTCTCTCAGTTCTAACCTTCACGGCAAGGATCCGACATGCAATCTACATTAAAATAAACCACCCAGCTTCCCTACGTATTCCATCGGTGAGAACAGCTTCATCCTGTGAACCACTGCTCTGTGGGACGGTCACCCAAGAAAATGTTACCCGATCACTACAACTTTAACCTGCTCTAGTCAAGGGTTAACGTTATGTTCTCTATTTATTTAGATGCAGTAAAATTGGCGTTACGTTTCTTATAGAATTATCAATATTCAATTACAAACTTAATCCGACAAATATATATATATATATATTAGCTCCTGAAAAATTAATTTCGGTTGAGCCCTCTGGTTTGAGGTGTGAATTTGTAAACGGTGACTATTTAAGCTAATACTGCACGGCTCTTCGACAGAATTGAGTCACTCTCAGTCCCTGTGTGTTTATCCGAATCTAAAAATAAACACGCTAAAATTCACCTTCATCCCGTACCGTACGCTGACGACTTAACGGGAGACGTTCGGACTAACGCAAATTCAGTCGGGTTTCGATCCTAGCTAGAGGCAACCGGACGTCTAGCCACACTGACGAGCTGCGAAACAGTATGTCTGTCTGTGGATGGCAAATATATATATTATGAAATGGACAAAATCCGACAATTATTTTAAGACATTTTTATGTTTATACATTCTTTTTATAGATGCAAATATTTAAGTAAATGCTATGTTTATAATAAACAGTATTAAACAACATTTACCGGCCTGAATGTCCGAGAAATTTTCATAGATTTCATAAATTTATTCGGAGGACGAATATTTTCTATGAAAATGTTTCGGACATTCAGTCCGATAAATGATACTGTTTATTATAAACAGAGCATTTACTTAAATATTTTATCGATAAAAAGAATGTATAAACATAAATGTCTTAATATATATATATATATATATATATATATATATATATATATAAACTTATATCGTTAAATATCACAGACAATGAATCCAACCCCAAAAACAATAGGCGAAAAATATTTTAAGTAAAAAAAATATCAGGTGAGTTACTTTTATCGATCAGCACTGTATATAACATGAATCATTCATACAAAAAGTAGATCAGTAAAGTTAATGATATAAATGGCGAAAAACTTTTTTATCCGTTAACAATAACACATTTCTAAAAAAACATTTCGATTCGCATTTAATTTTTCATGTCCGCTATTACCTGGATTTACTAAAACAACAAAATAATTTCCATGCCTGAGTATGGCTGAATGTATAGCCGAAAATACTACCAGAATAAAAAAAAAGACCTTATAGAACTTGTAGTTATTAAAACAAGGATCATAACATTCATCGAGTGATATTTAGGTTAATGCAAGTTTAAAACTTATTTGCGAAGTAATATAAAAATAAAAAATAATTTTTTTTTTTTTTTTTTTTTTTTTTTAAATTCCCGGAATTATTTTTTCTGATTTCTTTTTGAATTTGTAGGTCTGATGAATTGGATTGTGATTACGATTCCAAGGTAATAAATTATAACCAGGGAATATTAGTGCTTAACGACCTATTCAATATATATATATATATATTAGTTAAACCTCTAGGTTTAACTAGGTCTGCTCTACTTACTGTATTGATCACCTTATTTAGTTATTTTGCCTACTCGTACCGTTTTTTTTTTCTTTGGGCCTTGGACTTGCATGCTGGACGATTATTTTCGGCTAACGTACATGTTCTTAGTTCTTTTTTTTTTATACCTTTTTTCCCCCCTTTGGTATTGGTTTGACTATTTGCAAATCAAGACACCGAAGGTTTTCTGAACGAGTATAATATCTTATACTTATAAGATTACTAATATATATATACATCATATCGCTAACGGGTTTCGCACTAGTCTAAGTGGTAACTAACACTGAAGAAGAATGGTAAGTGATAAAATTCAATTGATTAAAAATAAATACAACCGAAAAAAATAAATAAACCGTGAAAAATTCAAAATAAAATTTAAAATTATTGACTTCTTTCACAAGCACTAATGGGAATCAACATGGCGTTCGGCGCTAATAATTATATCACAGTCACCCGTTTATTCAGCGCTGATAGGCTTTCAAATATAAAACAATTCCTCAGTCAATGGTTGGATCGTTTTATGTTGCTAGATGCAGGTTTGAAGTTGCTATACAATATTGAACGTTAATCATTCGTTACGCTGACCGAACACTCAAAATTAATAGTACACTAAGAGGATTTTTCAAACACTAGAAAGGATGTTCGTAAATAAAAAGGAAAAAAAAACATCACGTAATTAATTTGTTGTAGCAAGTCGTAGGTGTTCCACTTAAAGATATCTGTTGTCTAACTAATATTAAATCGATTACTGGTGAGGCATGATTAATACCGGTTACTTTTGTAAAGATATTGAAGAGAAAATAAAAGAAAGAATTTAAAAAAATCGTTGGATTTGATTCACAAACGGAATTAAAAAAACTGTTCTTAGAAAGACGAACATGTCAGCACCAATAGATACACCAGCTGCTTCCTGCGTGCTGAACTCGGCAAGCTTTTAAACTATTTGACTTTCTTTGTCGAAACAACAACTTTTGATCCGAACTAAACATAAATTAAGGAAATAATTAGACAAAATAAAAAGCTCCTTATAAATTAATCGGTTTTGATTCATGAAAGAAAAATAATTAGAAATTTTCACAACATTTACGAAAACTAATCGAAATAAAAAAAAAAAAAAGTTTGAAGAATGCAGTGCAAAAAAAAAACGCACTTAATCAAGGTAATTGAGAAAGCACAATTATATGAAAGGTAATCGGGGCCAGAATTAATTGTAGTAAATCTGTTGTCTTGCATTGGAATTCGTGGATATGTTGTCCACTGCAAAACCTATCACTCATGAGATGCTGAATAATTGACATCTGTGCCGGTCTTGACTTCCAGCCCAGGGAAGAATTGGTCGGTTTTGAACCAGAGAAAGCCAAGGAAAGCTATGGAATGGCTAAAAAGCTAAATTAAGTTCAACGTTTGTGAAAACTATTTAAAATGAAACAGACGATGAAGAATGCAGCCTTAAAACAAAAAACCTTCTCAATCCAGGCAACTGAGAAAAGAATATATATAGTATAAATTGGTAACCGGGACTAAATTAACCGGTGTAAGTCTGATATAGTGCTATTAGAGGATATTTCTGCAAATACTGAAATTGTGGCACATGGTTGCGGGGGCTGTTGCTTAGCTATCCTAGTTATTCAGATTCGTGACCCATTCATCCATTACAATTTCCTCATTCACCAAAAGAACGTACCATCACCTCTCGATCCTGCACACGGATATTCACAGGGTCCCCTACAAAAAGCATCCCATGAGATAAAAAATTGATGAGAGTTGTTACAGGATATTTATTCCTGCAATTACAGAAATTGTGGCACATGGCTGGGGGAGGGAGAAATGTGATGGAGGCTGGTCTTCCTTAGCTATCCTAGTCAAAGTTAATCAGATTCGTGACCCATTAATCCATTACAGTTTGCTCATTCACCAAAAGAACTTATCCATCACCCCTCGATCCTGCACACACCAAAATACCACATATTCAGAGGTGGGACCTACAAAAACACCCCGATGACATAAAAATCTGGTGAGAGCTATGAGAGTGAGTAGATATTTATACAAGTACGTTTAATAAATATTTGCACAAATCACTCCTAGTAATACAAATTACGCATTTGTACATATTTATGTAAATTAGACATTAACTACATACTTAAACAAATTACGTATTAAGTACATATTTATACAAATTACATACTATGCTGATTTTCTAAGCAAAGCCGAAAGTATAGGGGTACCTAATGAAGATCGAACTCACTACACAAATGTAATTGATCTAGCGAGACAAGCATTGCGTATTAAGCTTTAAGTAAATATTTATGCAAATTATGTATGACGTAAGTATCTATGCAAATTAAGAACGGATTTGTAAATAAAAAATATTAAGTGTTTCACCAACTTACAAGTTCTCCAAAGGAGCAGTAGTGGTTAGCATGTTTGTCTCGCTAGATCACTAACGACTGAATAGTAAGTTCGATTCTCAGTGGGCTCCACACTTTCGGCTTTGTGCCACATCTAAGCTACGCTTAGAAAATCATTTGGTGCTTTTCCTCTGGGTTCTTCCGAGGGGATTGGGAGAATTTTTTTCCCCGTCAGGATAGATGCTGCAGATGTAGTATTAGTTCCGTACCGGAGATCTTCTCTCCTTCCTTGCATCCCCTCCCCGCCACCGTTGCGTGACGTCTGTTACGTAGCCGTGGTATGACCGGCTATGCTCTCACCAGCTTAGACGAGCTATGACCAACTAAGACCACCTTAGACAAGCTTTGACAAGCTAAGACCACCGGCCCGTGTGGAAACACTCGGGCTCACACGTCAAAAACCGACCTTGTGTCACAACCTGGTTGGTCAAATATATCTCAGGCCTCACCAACTTATGAAAACATTCAATGCGTCTAAACACACATTATTTATCTAGAATGTCTTGGATGAAACAGGAAGTCAGTTTATGTAAAAAGGATTTACTGAGAAAAAAGATGGCGGCTATAGTTTCAGATGACGTATTAAATTGCATTGAATTGAAAACTCTCTTTAAAAGTTGGATGCTTAAAATAAGAAAAGAATCTTCGAAATAAGTACATATACAATAAATGTCGATCAAAATGTTGTAATGGTTATGGTAATACTAGCCGTTTCCCTACAATAAAACATTTAGCATTCATTCACAAAGCATCCAGTAATGCTTTTGGTAGAAATTTATAAAACCTTTCCCTGAAAACAATTTTTCAGAAAAATAGCTTTCTCAAGTTCAGTAGTTGATATCATTCATTCTAGATATTTGAAGTAGTGTGTAATGTCAACATCTTGTTTATGTTTTTTCTCTTCGAGTTACATGTGCTGTTCATTTTCGTTATTACCGCTATTGTTGCTCCTCAAGTGATGTAGTTTCTGTTATTTGGTTCAGTTCTTTTATCGTGAATCTGTAACGCCAGTCCACAACGTCCAAAGAAGGATGATCATTTGCCAAGAATCACAGGCTTCACTCGCCCAAAGCCCTTTTTAAACATTGATCTTAGCAATCGGTTGCATACAGCTGGCAGTTTAGATATTTCTGAACAGGTTTAGTGTCATGCATAACACACATATGAAAGTCTCGGCTATTTAAGAACATAACTCAAGTATTCAGGTTAATGTTTTAGTTTCGTAGTAAAATTGGTAGATTTGTTTGGGATGTGATAAAGAATGCTTAAATGCTCAGTGTCCATCTGATGACATCTGTTTTTGTATATGCGCTGCGCACAGCCTAGAAAGAAAATTAAATAGAATGGAGCTGACATTTCCACCTTGTACTCATGAGGTTTGAGATGTTTCTGTATTGGGGTCCTCCACAAACATGTGATATTCTATAGTTTGATGCATTCAGTGTATTTGAAGCTTGAAAGGCGGTTTCCAAAGAATAAAAAGAGGAATTTTCTTTTGATGAAATCATACGCTGTTTTGAGGTATACAGCTTCCTCTTAGGGAGGTAAATAATTTCTTAAAGTTGTTTGATGATATATATAATATTTGTAATAGCATTCTTGATTTCCTCATCAATAGATTCATTATTGCTTATACAGGGTGTCCATAAAGTTCGTGTGCACTTTAAAAAAATTATAACTTTATTTGTATTTGCGAACGCTGAGAGTTTTAAATTTAAATTTAACTTTTTAAATATATGTTTTGAATATATAGTCTAGCCGATATCATTGGTTTGGTTTGGATTGGTTTACGGTATATCAACCACAATGGGTTATTTAATGCCGACAAGATTTTTAGTGATGCTAATAGTCTTCTTTCAAAAATTGCTGGTAATATTTTTTTCCAGAAAGTATTGCTGGTAATAATATAGTGCAGGTAATTTTTTTTCAAAATTGCGTTGCTGGTAATATCTTTTTGAAAAATGTATTGCTGGTAATACAGCGTGTCCATAAAGTTCGTGTGCACTTTTAAAAAATTATAACTTTATTTGTATTTGCGATAGAAATAATCTGTAAAAAATGTTATAAAGTTTAATGTACCTAGTTTTAAGTATAGCTAAAATAACTAATGTGATTTCAGGCATTACTGTAAATCAGTTGGCAAATGTTTTCCGTGAACTGAAAAATCGTATTACCCTTTGTATTGCTAATGATGGAGGACATGTGGAAACTTAAATAAAATTTCAATAAAACCTTAAAAAATATAGATTTACTTTTTTTCTAATCCTTTTTACAAATTATTTCTATCGCAAATATAAATATAGTTATAATTTTTTAAAGTTCACACGAACTTTATGGACACGCTGTATTTCCGGACCGACTTTGTAATGACTGGATGAACATTGGTATACGTTCTATTTCTGTGGGCATCTTAAATTTAGTGTCGTCAAGTTTAAAGTGTGATGCAAAGTGTTTTTGAGACCAGGACATTTCTTCTGTTAAGTTGTTGATAATATTATTGTGATTTTTTTCGTTTTTGTCCACATTTAACAGATTGCCTATACTAATTGGCCTCATTAATTTCATTTCCAATTTTCCCGAATGCTGTTTTTTCAAAGAATGAAATATTTTGTTTCATTTTATTTGTTAAATTTTCGTATTTCACCTTCAATTTTTTATTTTATGTTTGTTTCTTTCATATATCATTTATGTCAACTCTAGATTGTCGTCCAACCGGTGTACTTTTTTACTTCTCCGTATTCTTGGAATGGACGTACGTGGTCAGCTAATAACGATATGATTACATTACGTTAGGTACCTCCACTAATTCGGTATACATTTTCAATACCTAAGATTTAAATGATTTTTTAAAATGAAAAACCATTCTTGAAGATTTAATTTTAACTTTAATTGACAGCTAAGTAATTAAATTTATTATTTCCAGTAAGTAAAATATTCTGGTGTATTTCAAAAGAGAAATTATATAGATCGGAATCTCAACTTTTTGGCGAATTTCAGAAAACTTCTTAGAAGTGACCATTTTCTTAATTTTAAGCAATCTGTAAACAAAGCAAAATTATCGGCTTAAAAATCTTCCAAAAATACAATATACATTTGTGAAACATTATTTAAGTAAAATTAGCAAATTTAGTTTTAAATTAATCTGACTTGAAATAAACATTACTTATAGCATAAAAAGTAATATACAAGCATTTCTTAATTTTACAAGCGACCTTTTTCTTAATTTAAAAAAATTTGTAAACAAAATAAAATTATCAGTTTTAAAAATCTTCCAAAAATACAATATACATTTGTGACACACTATTTAAGTAAAATTATCAAATTTAAATATAAATTAATCGGACTTGAAATAAACATTACTTACTTATTGTATAAAAAGTAATAACAAGCATTTCTTACCGACGGGTCCTGATTTAAAGCTGAAGGAATGATGTTGAAAACCTGTTGAAACACCCGTACTAATGAATAACGATTTGCAGACAAAAGACTTTCTCTGTAAAGGGAGAAATCTCTTAGAGCACGTGACCTTTTCATAATAATGCCATGTTTAGGCTACCATAGATGAAAAATGGGACGATTAAAAAAATTAAAAACTTATTTAAAAAATATAAAAATATAACAAGTTTTATTAACACTATTTACATTATTGTTCTCATCTTTATCGCCATATTTATTACAACGTTTCGGCCGTTGTACGCTCCGGCCTTCTTCAGGTGGTTGGAATGTTGAACTGAACCCTTTATTTCACTCACTGGGGTAGACTTTTCCACGTGCCATGTTTTAATGGATGTCCGTTATCAGTTATCTCCTGTTAATTTCCCTCTGAAAGTTCTCCACTGCCTTAACCGGGAATTGAACTCACACTCGTTGGGTCATTTCACTGGATCTAACCAAAGCGTTTATCC
Organism: Acanthosepion esculentum; assembly: GCA_964036315.1. NCBI lineage: Eukaryota > Metazoa > Mollusca > Cephalopoda > Sepiida > Sepiidae > Acanthosepion > Acanthosepion esculentum. The sequence continues at coordinate 87,081,694 of OZ038497.1, read as the reverse complement.
ACTGTGTCCTCGAGGACCATATTCCAACCACCTTAAGAAGGCTGGACCGTACAACGGCCGAAACGTTGTAATAAATATGGCGAAAAGATGGGGACAATAGTCCGAATAATGTCAATAGTGTATATAATACTCCATCTCAGAAATATAGACAGAAACGCTTATTAAGGTTTTCAATTTGGGATTTGTATATTTCGTTTCCACTTAATTATAATATCACATACAAGAAAGAACAGCAATATAGAATTTTAAACGATTTTTAAATTATTATAAACTAATATAATTATTTTTCTAAAATTCTTATAAAAAATCATTATTCATTGAAAACTTTTTTCTTAAGACAATAGTGTCCTTAACATAACTCTTTTAAAAAAGCAAATTCAAAGCTTTTCTAATTAAATAATGTCATAGTTTGATTATATTTTTTTTATTTTACCATTCGGAGTAGATTTTCAGTAAAAACAGTAAAAGTTTGAAAAAGAAAATTGGAGGATTTACATTATCCTAGGAGTCCTACTTTGAACTAGTAAAAAGTTCTGGAAAGAAAAATTAATTTCGAGAAATTTCATGAAATTAAGTATATGGTTGGGTAAGATATGTAAAATATATTTTTTACCAAGATTTTCTAAAAAAAAATAAACAAAAACAATTTCATTGATTTGTGAAATTTTCATTAAAATCAGACAATTATTTGATTTTCGCATGAATTTCCAATTTAATGTTTTTCACCGAAAAACAGTGCAATAACTACGCACTGTAAAATTTACGTCTCACGCTGACTTAAAAAAATCAAGATTTTAACCAAAATACCGAATGTGTCAAAAAGGTTTAATTTTTTTTTTTTTTAGATAATTGAAAAATACTTTCGTCTTTCCTCTTAATAATAACACAAACATTTTGACGATAAAACTTCATTTTCATTTAGTTCGTGGCCTTTATTCATCATGATATGCTGTTTTGGCAGCGAGCAAATGGATGTGCCTGCATTACGTGATTCCTCTGTTTTCATCAATATTTATTGACATCAATTTAGAATCATAATGTATTACTGAATTTTAAATTCACCTCATAACTTTTAGGACATGTATGTGTTTTTCTTGGTTTATGCTACTTTGTTCATTGGTGTTGTTAGATTAGTTACAACGAGTTTGTGATCTGATTAAAAGTAGCAGTTGTATATTCTAACGTCTGTCAAAAACTGCTTAATCCAAGAGTCTAACATGCTGAAGTCATTTTTTATTAGATTATCTCGGCTATGTGATCTGATGTTTCATGGATTAATCAAAGCATATGTTAAGAATGGGGCATCTTTTGCAGTAACAAATGTTTAGCGGAAGTTCTCCATTCCTAGTGGCTTCCTTTTAAAATGGTGATGTCTTCTTACCATCAAGGGAGAAATGGCGTTTTAAAATACTAGAGTTTGCAATAAAATCTCCATTAATGCGGAATTTTTTGGTGAGAGAATGTACACTTTTTCTGAATCCAGTGTAAAACTTCTCTTTTTTTCCGTGACAGCGCCTTTTTTAGTTGAAGTTTAAGAGGGTATCACTCCGATCTTATATAACAACAATGTCGGCAGACATCGGTCTTTCTGACGGGCGTACGATAGTTTCTGTTACAATATCTAGTGTTTGGCGTATTGTAATTCCAACTCCATGTTGCTACTCTCCTTGTGGCCAGTCCAAAATAAACTGGATCCCAAATGAAGTCACGACTAAGTCGTCGCACCTCTTGCATGCCGACAACATCAAGGTTTGCTTTCTCGAATTCTTCTAAATGGAGTTGTGCACTTTTATGATGAAAATAGACGATTCCATCCAAGAAATATTTGTCTTTCACTGACCGAACAGTTAGAATTACTGCCTGTTAGAATTTATAAAAATCTTTTTTTTTTTTAAAAAAAAACAGTTGTCTTTTTCAGAAAATTTGATATCTCCACTGTCATAGTTCTTTGTAGAATTAAAGGCAGTTTCCTTAAAATTATGTTTTATTTGGGGGGGTGGCTATGTCGAAAGATGGCATCTTGATTATATATTTATTTTCCTCTCTAGTATGCACTACTTTCTCTTGGTGGTGTTGTTGGAAGTCAGATTATCGATTTCGAAAATAACGCCAAAAATTATATATCTAATAAAATAGTGTTCAAAATTAGATTATAGTAGGCCAAATGTAACGTCCAAATGGGATTATTGTCTACCAAAAGTAACAAGAAAATTAGATTATAGCCTCTCAAATGTAACGACCGAAATTTAGCTAGTAAGTAACAACAAAATGCTATCATTAGATTATAGTCTGTGAAAAGTTCTTACAAAAATCCTATCATTAAATTATAGTCTGCTAAAAGCAACGTCAAAATTACATTAGAGTCTGCCAAAGTATTCTAAAATTAGATTATAGTCTACCAAATGTAAGGCCAAAATTATATTAGTCTACGAATTTATAGTATTAAAGCATTATTAATATTTAGCAAACCATTAATTTTTAATACTATTGCTTTTTATCGGCAAATTGTCAGTCTTTTTGTATTTTCATTTGTACCCATTTCCTTTTTTATTTATTAGTCTGCACTCATGCTTATGATTGTTATAGCAAATATTTGGCTAAAGTTGTTAAGCTCAAATAATTACTGATCCAATCTTTCAAGCAGTTTTTCATAGCCATAGAACTTGCAACAAGTTTATTCGATTATTTGCTTAAGAATAATCATTCAAAGGAAATTCACCGTTCAATGTTCACGGATACTTTTAACTTAATATCATGAACTTAAATTAACAAAGCATAATGGCTGCATAGTGAGTTTTCTGACAAAAAGAATGCAACTCTATTGAATGGCGTCTACTGGTAAATTTTGTATAGCCTCAGAAAAGGCAGTCTCTCAAAAGATGAAGGCTACAAATCCAAATCTCACCAAAAGATTAAACGTTTCTATGATACATGGTGATTTTTAACGATCTTAAAATGGCAATCTGAGATTTGTAATAAAGAAGAAAAAGAAAGAAAGCTGAAAGACGAATAAAAAATAATGTTAAAGCTGTCTTTTATTTCACATTTCCATTGCTGGCTAAGTCTCTCCATTTAAATCATTATTTCAGCAGTGTAAAAAATACACATTATTATTGCTTCAAATAAACGGGATAATATTACTTAAGAGAGAAATAAAGATTCTTTTAGGAACTGATTTCGCAAGAGGAAGACAGTTATTCACTTCAAAGTGAAATGTGTTCGATAAAATTCTTTTTAAAAGTAAAACTATGTATAATGCATAGCTTCTAGCAATGGGAATATGCTGCAACACCAGTCTCAAAATATTCACCGAACACCTGCAGATCAATATTATCGACATTCTCACACTTTTATTTTTATTAGTTCTGATCCATTTTTTCTCTTTCTTCGACTTATGTCACACATTTTGTGTTAGTTTTTTGTTTTGGCCCGGAGAAGACGTTTTTTTATAACTAATTTCGTGTCGACGTTTCTATTAGTAATTATTTCTTCATTTTTTCTTTTTGTGTGTGTGTTAGACTCTAGATTTGATATTTATTAAAAATAACAAAAGTACAATATTTGTTTTTGCTAACAAACAGTTGAAAAATAAATATTGCAAATATATTTCTGTTAATGCTAACTGAAACAAAGATTATTAAAAGGGAGAATATAATTAATCTGGTTGATTTTCTAAAAAGACCTCAATGATGGGGCACTCAGTAAAGATCGAAATCACGATTTCAAAATAACATTTGGACTAATAAACGAACAATTAACGCATGGTTAATCTCAGTTCGGAAAAAAGTATTAAACTGAAGTCAGGATAAGCATATTAGTTGGAAATATGTTCGTCATTTTGTGGACTCCATTATACAGACTGTATCAAAAACTACTTTCACAAAATTTGGGGGTGGGTTCCTCACAGCAAATTAAGACAAAAGACCAAATAAGCATATGTCCTCATTAAATCCTTCCATTTTCAGTTCTTGAGAGAGGACGGTAAATGCGATAGCTGGAAGTTCTGTCCTTCATAGAAATAACCAACCAATACAACAATTTGATAAACAAACAGGAAATCATGGATACATAATGGGTGGATCAATTCTATATCACAATCAATATATAAACTGAACCCTCACTTTAAATGATGAGTGTAAATCTACATTGGATTGACTTAATGGCTAAGCTGGAAGTTCTGTCCTTCATGGAAATAACCAACCAATACAACACTTTTATAAACAAACAGGAAATTATGGATATATAGAAGGGGGTCAATTCTATATTACAGTCGATATATAAACTGAATCCTAACTTTCCATGTTGAGTGTAGAGCTACATTGGATGGACCTAATGTCTAGGCTGGAAGTTCTGTCCTTCATGGAAATAGCCAACCAATACAACATAGAAGCCACAGAGGAGAGGAGGAGCAATGTTTAGGGCCTATTAAGTATAGGCACAACGGAGTAATGGATAGCGGCTCGGATTGAGGATTCGGCCGAGTTCGAATTCCAGTCGAATCCATAACATTCGCCTTGGGAAAGGTATGAATCTTCTTCTTCTCTCCCCGGCTATGGGTAAATAGTAGGACAGACCGAGTTCTATAGCCTTGGATGGCAACTGTCTACTCCAGAAAGAAATGGCAACCTACTGTGGGGAAAAATCTCGTCAGTCATGTATCAAAAGATACATGATCGCCTAAGCGTGTATCAAACATGGCACATAACTGACTAAGTATAGGCATCTTCAAAACTGGGCAAAGTATTGCGAGATAGGAGGATTTCTTTGGTAACAAAGGAAAGAATACAGAACTATTACGTGACATCTGTCCTGTCCTTCTTTACTGCGAATGTTGGACGATTTCCTCAAAAATGGACTCGAGGCGACAGAGATGTGGTTCTACAGAAGGATGCTAAGGATACCATGGACCGAGCGTGCAAGCAACAATGAGATCTTAGAGAAGTTGCAAACAAGGAGAAGGCTAATAATTAATATCAGGAAGAAGCATCTGACGTTTCTGGGAAGGAGGGCCTGAAGAATCTGATACTGACTGGTCGACTAGAGAGAAAGAGAGACAAGGGAAAACAACGCGTGACATACAAGGCGGAGTGGATGACAGAACGTGGTCTGGGGGAGGAAGCAGAGGGAAGGAACTTGTTGAGAGCTTCAAGGGATAGAAGGAGGTAGAGAGCTATGATCGCCTACGTCCTGAAAGAACATGGCACATAAAAAGAAATAAAGACATTTAAAGATTACGGTAGACACTGCTGAATGTGCAATATAAAACAGAGGTCTGTCTGTCTGTGTGATAATTTTTCACTCGAGATCCATCTAACCGACTTTGACCAAACTTGGCCCATACATTGTGCAATGTAATAGAGAGGTTCTTAGCGTAAAAAAAAACGATAATTTTTAAAAAATCAATTATAGATAAAGCCGATAAAGTATCGATAAAGTCAACTTTTTTCCTCTGATTTTGTTTAGATTTGGTATGTAGGTTACTTATTTCATGACGAGCTCAACGATACGTCATTTTTACTTCTACGCTACTGATTTTAGCGAAAAACCGCGAAAAACGAAAAATAGATTTCAACACAAATTTTAAACTACAAAATCCTTTAGTTTTCAAGCAATCTAATACAAATTTCACTCAATTGTAGCCAACAATAAGTTCATTGTTTAACAATCATTTAACTTGATAATTGAGACCACCCATATAATGAAAACCCGCGTAAATTCGAAAAATAGTGATTTTTACTGGTTTCTTTCTTGATCTTTCAACCAATTTTCATCACACTTAACAATGGCTTTATAAATGTATTCTTTTTACATACCTGGTAGCACACTGACAAATTAAATTTAACAAACTCCAAAATAATTGTAGTTTGAAGTCGGCCTTCATATTGTCTGTTTTAACCCTTCATATCCTCGGCTAAGTTGAATAATTGAATAAATACATACTACTTCTGTTATATCAGTAACTTTATTCATTCAAAATGATTTTAATGAAAGTGCTTTAAAGTAATTGAAGAAGATAGACTCTGTTACATCTAAAAATGATGCTGTTTTTGCTCCATTCTAATTGAACGCTTTTTCTGATCGGCCAGCTGGGTATAGCCGCTAGTTCAAGATATAATACAAAAAAATTTGACAAAATTTGGGATCGGGTTTCTGGCACCTAAAACAAGATAAAATGTCCATATAAACATGGCCAAAAGGTCATCGTTGTAACTCAACACAACAACTGATAAAAAATGTTTAAAATGTCCTCGACTTACTTCTACACAGGTATGACCACTGACTTGCGAACCGTTTCAAATACTCCCACACGGTGTCGCTGTTGAAGCATCTCTGCATTGTAAATGTCCGCTGCATAAACCAATTTTTTATGTGGTCCCCCACAGATAAATATTCAAAGATTTGAGGTGGACGTTATGTACAGGCCATGAAACCAGTCCTCTCCTACCTAACCATCTTTCATGGTAGATGTCAACCAGTGTATCGCTAAGAAGGTGACTAAAATGTGCTGGAGCCCAATCGTGCAATGAACCAGATGCGTCTTCATATTAGCAGGGGTACATCCTCTAGCAGGTCTTAAAGTCTGTTCGAAATAATGTCCCTGTAGACAGTTCCTGTAAGACGTGCTGGGAGGACATATGGACCTACCAAACACTCATCTTCGTAAACTGATGCTGATGTATAGTCTGCATTGTAGCATGGGTATTTTGATCCTCCCACAAATGTTGGTTGTGTAAATTTGTTATTCCATCTCTTGCAAATGTTGGCTCATCCGTAAACCAGACTGAGGAGACAAACAACGGATTGGCAGTTTGGGAAATAAACTATCGGCAAAAGTTCTCTCGCGGTGAGTGTTCAGAGTACGAAAGAGCCTGTACACGTTGCAAGTGATATGGATACAGGAGCTTCTCTTAAAGTACCTTCCATCCGGTACTAGGAGACGCGCGACATGCTAGGGCCACTTGACGTGTGCTTGTAACTGGATCGTCAGCGACAGCCTGTGTTCTTCGTGGTCAGGCGTAAAAGCGTTTCTCGGTATTCATCGAGCCATAGATTGTGGTGCTACGGATCCTGCCTCAGCAACGCGACGATAAACAGAAGCAGAAGTTGGATGTCTCGTCTGCCTTCGATCTGGAAAACGCAATCTGACACAGCCGTGCAGCCTTGCGTCCATTACTATTCATGCGTCCATCTGTAAAAATCATATCTGCCTGTTCACAATAAGAATATCCTGCCATTGTTAAACGGAACACCTCTCAGTTAACTCGCTGGTATGCGTTAAACGTTGAAGGCAGAATAGACACAAATGTACACGAATAACAAATGTAACCTAGTCCATAAGCCAGCACAGCTTCAGCTAACTAAAATTTCTTTAAACTTAATAACGCAAAAATACGAAGGATTTGTGAACATATATTTATATGGACCTTATCTTTGTTTTGTTTTGTGAAACACTCCCAAAATTTTATAAAATTATTTTTGATACACCCACTATAAATACTCTTTTCAGTTACATTTTTTGTTTGTTATTTGTTACGTCCATTTTATATGTAAAGCATTAAACCTTTCATTCATTCATTTATTTATTCTTTCTTTTTTCCTTTCTTTCGGTAGATAGTGACGGAGAAACTTAGATAAATAGATAGAAAAGGAACGATAAATGTTGTTTAATACTGTTTATTATAAAACAGAGCATTTACTTAAATATTTGTACCTATAAAAAGAATGTATAAACATAAAAATGTCTTAAAAATAATTGTCGGACTTTGTCCGTTTCATAATGTGTGACGTCGTTTGTTTACATTTGTATACGTCATGAGCAGATATGAATGTACGTGAAAGAATCATGGAAGATTGTAGTTTAAAGACAGTAAAATCGACCTTGCTAACCGAACGCTCCTCTGTGACCAAATCGGTTAAAGGCACGTCAGGCTATATGACGGTTCCGTATAGGATACAGGTTCGATTCCTGTCGGAGGACGAATATTTTCTATGAAAATTTCTCGGGCATTCAGGCCGTTAAATGTTATTAATACTGTTTATTATAAAACAGAGCATTTACTTAAATATTTGTATCTATAAAAACATAAAAATGTCTTAGGTATATATATATATATGCGTGCGTTTTATTGATTAATATAGACATATTATATCTATTTATTCATAAATTGATCCTTTCCCGTTCTTCGTTGTTCTTGATGTTCAGATGAAATTCATCAGGGAAGGCACCATACTTTTTTTGCTACATAAGTACTTTTAATCTCCTCCAACCTAAGATGCAAAGAGAAACTTATTGTAACTCTGACATAATCTGCATTTTGCTATGATCAGTATAAAAATAAATCAACATATTTATTATTATAGTTTAATACGTTTAATATAGTTATAATCTGTCTATATTATTCAGCAAAACATGTTTCAATGAAGATATGCAGCTTAAATGTACACACACACACTTATATATACATATATATATATATATATATATATATATATATATATATATATATATATATATATATATATAGTCAAACCTAATGAGACAGACAAACCTACCAAGGTATCACTTAGGCAGATCGTCAGGGCCAGCTGACCCTGACGATCTGCCTAAATGAAACCTTGGTAGGTTTATCTGGCTCATTAGGTTTCACTAGGTCTGTTCTACGTTTGTATCGAGCTCTTTAGCTAGTTGTTTACTCGTATCGGGGTTTTTTCTTTGGGCCTTGAACCTGTATCTGTGCGATTATTTTCGACAGACTTCAATGTTCCTGGTTCTTTCTTTTTTAAAACCTTTTTTCCCCTCCGAGATTGATTTGGCTATTGTTAAATCAAGACTTCGAAGGTTTTTCGACAGGAGTATAGTTACCTATATATATATATATATATATATATATATATATATATATATATATATATATATAGAGAGAGAGAGAGAGAGAGAGAGAGAGAGAGAGAGAGAGATAGCTAGCTAGATAGATAGATAGATAGGAACATACGGGAATTAGATAGATAGATAGATAGATAGATAGATAGATAGATAGATAGATAGGAACATACGGGAATTAGATAGATAGATAGATAGATAGATAGATAGATAGATAGATAGATAGATAGATAGATAGATAGGAACATACGGGAATTAGATAGATAGATAGATAGATAGGAACATACGGGAATAAAACAGATAAATAGATAGATAGGAACATACGGGAATAAAACAGATAGATAGATAGATAGATAGATAGATAGATAGATAGATAGATAGATAGGAACATACGGGAATAAAACAGATAGATAGATAGATAGATAGATAGATAGATAGATAGATAGATAGATAGATAGGAACATACGGGAATAAAACAGATAAATAGATAGATAGGAACATACGGGAATAAAACAGATAAATAGATAGATAGGAACATACGGGAATAAAACAGATAGATAGATAGATAGATAGATAGATAGATAGATAGATAGATAGGAACATACGGGAATAAAACAGATAGATAGATAGATAGATAGATAGATAGATAGATAGATAGATAGATAGATAGGAACATACGGGAATAAAACAGATAGATAAATAGATAGATAGATAGGAACATACGGGAATAAAACAGATAGATAGATAGATAGATAGATAGATAGAAACTATTATAACACATAAGCGTATCAACTTATATGTGTGAGAGAATGATTTCGAACGTTTCCCACCATTTTCCACACATTCTGACACTTTAGCTCGTTTGTGCTGTTTATAAATGTCTTCTGTCATCTCTTCTGCTAATTCTGGTCTTTAAATATCAATTTCAGGCACTCCCCAGTCTTTCAATCGCATTGTAACTGTCATTCGTAAATAAAATCCTGCATATAACTTAACGCAGACATCTTTCCTCTTCGAAAGAGACAGGTCACAAATTCGCAGAAGCGTGCCTGGCTCTTGGAGATCATATTCCATATCCACCTTCTCATCGAATCTAACTGAGTAAGATTAGTGGGTGTTGCTCTAACGGCTTCATTGAAATACTCTAGGTATGGACTTTTTTTGACAAGCATCGTGGTCCCCACATTAAACTGATAGCACCATATCATAAAACTAATAATTACTATTTTTAGGCTAAATATAAGTATAGCTATGCTTATCATAATGTCCAGGTCTCAAAACGGGGAAGATTTCAACTTTTATTATGTGAATGGTGATCTTAATAGTAATATCATCCGTTTCCTTATAAGGAAACATTCAGCATTTATTGACAAAGCAGTCATTGCTATTTTTTGTTGAAATTTATAAACTGTTTTCTTGGACCATTATTTCAGGTAAATATCTTTCTCAAGTTCAGTAACTCTTATTTCTGTTTTCAGTATTGATGGGAATTTCCTTTCTAACTATTTGTTTGAAGTCGTATGTAATGCTAACATCTTGATTATCTCAATGTTATTAAAGTTATAAGTGGGATCCATTTTATTTTGTAAAAGTGAAGTGATTTCTGTTATTTGGTACAGCTCAATTTTTAAAAAATTTGTAACGCCAAACCACGTGACTGGAAGAGGAATGCCCCCCCCCCCCGACTAGCTGCCAATTTAAAGTAGTGTGCAAAAATGCATAAAGTCTAGATATCATAGTGGAAAGTTCAAAGAACAATTACCATGAAACTATTTATAGAAAAAGGGACTGGAAACGAGATGCCAGTAGATTTCTATTGTAACGTATACACTTCGTATTGTACCTAAATTCACATTCTTTGGATTCCATGTACAATACAAAGATCTATGTTAACTGCTAGAAAGCCGTTATTTATTTGAGAATTATAATGTTGAAATCTTCCCCGTTTTGAGGCCTGGACATTATGATAAGCATAGCTATACTTATATTTAGCACAAAAATAGTAATTATTATTTTTATAATATGGTGCTATCAATTCAATGTGGGGACCACGATGCTTGTCAAAAAAAGTCCAGACCTAGAGTATTTCAATGAAGCCGTTAGAGCAACACCCACTAATCTTACTCAGTTAGATTCGATGAGAAGGTGGATATGGAATATGATCTCCAAGAGCCAGGCACGCTTCTGCGAATTTGTGACCTGTCTCTTTCGAAGAGGAAAGATGTCTGCGTTAAGTTATATGCAGGATTTTATTTACGAATGACAGTCTACAATGCGATTGAAAGACTGGGGAGTGCCTGAAATTGATATTTAAAGACCAGAATTAGCAGAATAATCCAGAATATCAACCGGCGACCAACCACATGCCAAACGATATAAAATGAATTGGGAAAGTATAAAAATTACATAGATCTCTAAGACAATTGTGTCTCTTCTCGTCGGATTCATTCTGTGCAGAAACTGTTAGCATAGAATTCACTGTTATATTTAACCATATCAACAATAAAACGGTTAAATATATCGGTAAATTTTATGCTAAGTTTCTTAATTCGCGCTCTTCGTTTGTGAAACGCACTTCCGGTTTTTTGCTTTCCTGTGAACTTTGATCTTGAAAAATTTAAATGCAATGTCAATCGTTATCTTCTTTTTTCTCAATTCTTGTTCTTTTATTGGTCTTTCTACTTTTATATTTTCTTATATTCTCTAACATTCAGTACTTCCTTGCGTCTCAGTGCTTCTACTGCCTTGCTTGGGGTGAAATGATTTTATGTCGTCTGTGAAACATAGGTATAAATCTTACGTCATCTATATTTTGTTTTCTCTGATCGTGCTTTGATCATACATATTGCATTTTTGTTCAATTGACTTTAACAAAGCGACGCTGTTGTTTCCGTATTTTCAGTCTAATTCAATTACGCGGTTTGTTCATCAGAATTCGGATAAAAAACATAGATAGCTGACTCATTAAACCAACTTCACTGCCGAAAAGCCACAATGGCGTAAACAAAACTTCAAGTAAAGGCTAAAAATTTAAAAGCTTTTTCAAAATATCACATGTTCTTTGTGGACTAGGAAATTAATGCCATTTTTAAATTGTTACATCATTTGAGACACGGAGGATTTTGGCAGTAGAATCTAACCTCTTAATATATCAAAAGACTCAGATGTTCGTTCGTGACGTGCTTTCCGCTCCTCTGAGCAAGGATTCACTTGATCGTTTGTTCAATTCGAGAGATCAAAAGCTGAAAGTCCAAAGGACATTTATCAATCC